>CM055094.1:60918836-61526845 GCA_029204225.1 Diphasiastrum complanatum
TTGCAGACGATCCAGACACTTTTGCAGAGTTGAAGGTGAAGGAGATCAAGAATGGCAGGTTGGCTATGTTTTCAGTGTTCGGATTCTTTGTGCAGGCCATCGTGACAGGCAAAGGGCCTCTGGAGAATCTCTTTGATCATCTAGACAACCCTGTTGCTAACAATGCCTGGGCTTATGCAACCAGGTTTGTACCAGGAGGCTGAAGCAAGCTGATCTGCATTTATTCTGTATCATAGTCTATGCGCCATTCTCCGACGTTGCTCTTTATCATTATGTTTGTCTTTGAGGAAGTTCAATAGCTGTTGTGGATTCAAGCCATAGATCTGAGCTTTGCCAATTTGGCAATTGTGTTGTACTCTTGTTTCCCATTTTGGTTTCTGAACTCATGGTTCAATTTGGATGATGAGATCATCTAGGAGAAGCCACTATTGATGTCATTAGATTATTTCAAGAAGGCTGAAATAATTTTTTATCATTCCCAATTGCAGTGTCAGTAGATCATTTCTCAGTGAAGAGTGAAGCTTTGTTCTGGTTTTGATTGACAAAGTCAATGAATAGAAATGCTGCGCGTTCTTATGTAGTTGCGTTATGGATGCATTGACGAAAAACTATCTTGACAAGAAGAAACTAGTGTAATGCCGGTGCTATTTTGGATTAGCACGTTGCACCCAAGCTCAGAGCTGAAAGGAAGTTACTTTGGGCTTGAGCTTAGGACCAAAACAAAAAGAAACAAAATGAATCACAAACGACTATTCACTTTGCATCCATGTGGCATTTACAACTACCTACTTTAACTTAGCTTCTGCAGGAATTGTTCGAAAGTCTTGATAACATCAACATAGAGTGCATTACATTTTGAGAATAATTAGAATGTGAGCTTTCAGGCTGACGATTGAAATTGTGCCAATCATTATTCATATTAAACCGATGTTTATACTCCCTACTGGATAGGCTTTCTAGGTGCAGAAGAAACCTGTAAGAACCCATTACTTTAAATTTCACGTCATTTGGGTCATTTGGGACTTGTATTGTTTGTGGTGATTTATGATGCAAGTAATTAACCATCTAAGCATTGTTTTTGTCCTTGGAATCATTAATATCACTAGGCAACCATTGTCATGCATACAACACATTCTATCTCAATTTTTTCATTTGTACATGCTTCATTATCCATAAGAGCTCTGTACTCGCTACATTATCCGGATAAATAGAGCACCTTACCAATAGTAGGAGGTGAGCTTGAACTGAAATTAGGTTAAGAGTTCATATGTATATTCATGGGCCTACTGCCGGCATTTGGTCAAGAAAATTTGGTACATTTTTTATTGACCAACTCCGCAGTTTTCTGGCAAAAAGGTACTCTTTCATCTATGGCTGAGGAACCAAAAAACTCTGTTATGGACCAAATTGGAAATTTCTAGCTGCTAGTCAGATGCTCTATGCACACCGTCTTACAGGTCTCGAAGTAAATTCTTGTAGAGTTTAATCAAATGGTGATATGAGCTATCCATGTCCAAGTACAATGAAATCTGCTAGCATAAAATAGGCATGTTCTGCATACATTTCATGGAGTAAACTAATGATAAAGGTTTTTTTGGCAAAAGCGTTTTACTCCACTCTCTAAGCTATTGGCAACAAAATTACATACTCAAAATGAGGAGCCCATAGTGAGATATGAACTTATAAGAATATTTAAGGACAAAAAAGATCTACTTACACAACATACTACCCATTTTCATATTCTAAAGTTTAAAACATCTAACATTTGAAATAAGCTAGAACCTATGTGTTACCTACCATCATATAGCTAGCAAACGATATGAAAAAAAGAGAAATATGACCATTATAGTGGAGACTCAAAATTCTAAAGCAAATTCCATACCATTTCCCTTCTTCGGTACTTAATAAATTTCAATGCAGCTACAATCAAAGCATCTCTCGTTTGTACATTAAGACAAAAGAACCTTGAAAGAACAACTAAAAACAAACAAAAAATTGGTCAAAATGAAGACAAGGCTTGATATAAGCATTGTTTGCATATGTAGCACACAATTTTGACATCTCAAGCGGAAAAGTGTCATAGTTATTATTTAAATAGAGCTATATCGAATTAGCCTAGGTGAGATTTTTCTCTAGATCTCCAAAAACATAAATGGAGATCATATAAAGGTGACGGCTATGTGCTTTAAACACCAAATGTTTTTTTAATCTACTCAAATACTTCCATTAATTTAAAAGTTGAATTTCTACAATGATAGTTTTAAATTAACATATTAAGTCTTTACAACTTCCTTGCAATATTCCAAATTTAGATGAAAAATATTGTGTACAATGTTTTATGATATATTGCTTTTTGTAGTTTGTCTATAAAACCTAATCTGCTCACAAAATTATTGAATTCAATGCTAAATGGATCTTAACTACCCAATAAATTTTTAAAAAGTGATGGAGTTTGCACAAATAAACATTAGCTACCAAAACTATGACTTATGGCCTTTGGCTTACGAGTACATTGCACCATTTATTTGTGTTTGACTTTACAACACCGGTAGTTTTAATTACACTTGCTGACTCAGCCATGCTTTTATTCTCATCGCCATAAAAATACGGTTGTGAGGCGTCAGGCTTGTTGTCTGTTCTTTGGCCGTCCACTACTTCTCGACTTTCTTTTGATGGTACGGTTCCCAGTAGATATGAGTTCTAGAGCTGTTGTTGCAATTCTTTTGTTGATGTTTTGTGGTAGCAATTCCGCAATTGGATATTCCCATACGATTTGTACTAGCTAGAATTCCATTAAAAGATTGCATGGGAATTTGACAACATGCTCCCTGAATGAATTTGGTGATAGTCCCTTGAACATATGTAGCGGTTGCTTGAGGTTGTTGAATGTCTATCTTCATGGCGATGTGAACTGGGAAGTGCCACGATGAGGGAATGAGGACGGGGTAGAAAGGAGAGAGAGAAGAGGAGAATGGCATAAAAAAATGAGGGAAAAAAAATGTGAAGAACGAATATTCCCTAATGAGAGGGAGAAAACAAGGAATTGTATTTGACAATTACTACTTGTAAAGAAAATAAAAAGGTGAATAATAGAAAAATAAATAAACAGAAACGTAAAGAACATTGAAAAACAATAGAAATCAAAATGAGTTAATATTTATGCTTTTTGAAGGACTTTTTTTTTTACTTGTTGAGCGTGGACAAGCTATTATTGACAAACACACTATACAAAAAGTGGCTCGATACTATGGTGATCAATAATAGCTTGCCAATTCAAGAAGATGAGGATTCCGCTAGGATTCTACTTATGGATCTTGTTTGATCTACTTGCCTTATCGATCGTTGGTGACTTCAAAGCTTATTAGGATCAAAGCAGTATTCATTGAAGCAGAGATCTCATCTTGTATCAACCTTGGCAGCCATGATGAGTGTCTCCACATTATAATAGCCTTATAGAATGATTGGATTTGGAGAGTTAACCGCGTCATTCAATAATTGGTTTAGAGCATGCAAGAAGTTGACTAACGTGGCCCAACTATTTGTTGAGTGGACCTTGGGCCAGTTGTATGTCCCAATGCTTGGAGTCCTAGTTGTATGTCCCAATGCTTGGAGTCTTTAGGGCTTGCCACACTTGTCTTTTGGACATTGGGTGGTACGCTAGATTTGCCCTAATTTCTGTCGCAACTTGGAAACATTACTTGAGCATCTTGGGATGGCGCGTGAGAATTGCCTTACACCAATCTGGTTGAGGATGCAAAAGGGCAATAAGGTTGGCAAGATCCAGCTTCAAGAGGTCCTCAACCTTGTCATGTAAGGTATAGCCACCTCTATACTTGATGTCCGGATACTTTTTGATGAAGAGGGCCGACTGTTTTGATGAAGGTATAGGAAGGATGCACCGACTACCACCTTTGAGGAAGCTGCATAATAAGGGGAGGTGGGAATGATTTTTGTAGAGCAATCAAGCCGAAGTGGACCAAAACCTGGCAAGAAGCCAATATGGACATGCTAATGAATTGAAACCATAACGATTCTCATTGTTGTCCAATCTTGGCAATTCAAAAGTAGTGAGAGATGTAATCTTTAAGGTGCAGATCTTGAAGGTGTAGTCAAAAGAAAACAAGAAATTAGAAATGAAAGAAAATGAAACATAGAAGTAAACTTTGTGGAGGCTACATGAATCGCTCGACATGCATGCAACCTCCATAGGCTACGTTTATATGGGCCATGCATGGAGAAGCCTCTTAGTGGTAATAGAAGCCACGACAACCACAAATCTCAAAATTTGTAATTACTCTTTGAAAATTGCAAAGTCCCACACACAGTGCTCAAAAAACCCATTTTGAGTGATCCTCAAAAATCTTGCATTCCTTTCAAGCTTCTTGATATTTTGAAGACTATTACTTATAAAAGGGCTTGCTTATATGCCTATATATAAAATCATCAAAAAATTTATGATGTCAGTTTATGAAAAATAATGGCAATTTCATTCCTATATCATTCTCTAGTCTTGAGCACTATACACGCAACATGAAGAAGCAAAAGAAAGTGCTTAAAAACAAAAACATATGGCAAGCAACACCTGCTTCCCACGAAATCTCCAAAAACTTAGCCTTTGTGTCTTCGACGTTAAAACCCATTGCTACAAAATATGGGTATTATTGAATGGCAAAATATGCAAGACATCAACTCCATGGAGTTAGTCGAGAGTGTTCTTTCTAGAGTTGCAGATGGCCAACTTTCTTTATAGAAAATGAGAAAAGAATTCTAGAGGTAAGTCTATTTTTTAAAACTAAATTGAATGTCTAAAGAATTGTGTGTTTTAAGTAGGCAAACAACATTGTGTTCTAGTAAATTTTTTAAATTCAGGCATAAATTATTTATGAAAGTTCAAGAGGCCTATTGATGGAGTTCTAGTGGTACCATTAGATAAAATGTACCACTAGAACTCCTGATTTGTAAATTGTTTCTGATTTTACTAGCTCGCATTGCAAAGGTGAGTTTGCATTTAGATCAATTGGCATAATTACATATTCCAACTTGTCCTAAATTTGTTATGATTGAAAGTGATTTTATGGATAAAAATTTATGTTTTATAAAGCAATTCAAGCACATTGTAGGAATTAAAAAGACATGATTCCACATTTTGAACTTAACCTTTCCATGCCACTACTCAATTTCCTAATAGTGTATAATTGTGCTTTGGTACATTGTTACCCATCAAATTTCAAATAGGTATATTTATTTACCCTTTGAATATAAGTTTATTTTGATTATGGAGAAAAAAAATGTTTATAGAACAGTAAAGTCTAGTAGGCCGACCTGCTAGCCTTAAACAAGAAAAAAAAAACTTATCAATTTCAAAAGTCTTTATACAAATAAGAATAATAAAATTTGGAGCAAAATAGCCCAGTCACCTCAAAAATGAAAAAATAGTTTTCTTTTGAAATGTTTTTTGTAGGCTGGCATGTTGACATATTAGCCTTTATACCCCCATAAACAATTTTCCATCATATAAATAACTCTATAATTAAAACTTAACAAAGTGTCTTTTGATGGACCTAGTTAAGTCCTTCAGAGCGTTATGAACATTTTTCCATAATTCAAACAAACCTATATTCAAAGGAATGTGAAGATTAGTGGGATTTCTACCTATGTACCAAACATAACCCTTATCTATAGGAAATTGTGTACTAGCATGAAAAGTGTGCTACCTTTTTGTTAAATCATGGATGAGGAAAAACTCGCAAAACTCCCAAAAATCTACTCATAAAATGTAAAAACCCTTAAAAAGATGCAAAAAAAAACTCGATTTATGTATATTTAATACAGTTCTCTCATGAATAGGTGTCTCGCTTACTAGCGAACTTGTGGATCTCTATGGATCCTGATCACAAAACTTGTCTCGCACGCAGGCGGACTTCTTGTCTGTATTTCCATCTTGATTGCTCACTAGCATCAGAGTACTACATTGTATGTGTATTCTATCTCTTATGTCAAGTATCATCCAACAAGTATATAGTCGTTCTATGTAACTTTTTAAGATTAGAGTGACTAAACATCTACAACTAATCAGAAAATTACAAGAGTGGCGGATTAGCCATGACCTAGATTGTCTCTACTGACATCATGCCATTAGGTCAGATATCTGTACTTCTGGGTACTTGCATGATCTTGGCTGGTACTCTTTGGAGTGTGAGGGCAGCGAAAGTTTCACGTCGTTTTTTCGTGTCGCGTCGTTGGTTTCGTTTCCGTCGTTTGACTTTCTCGTGTTCGACCACAAAAGATTCTCGTTCGTGAATCTTTCGTGTTCATGTCTTCTTGTCAAGTTTTCGCGAATCTTTCGTGCTTCGTGTCTCTTGACTTTTGTGTTCGCGAACATCTTCATCAGGTAGAGGGCTGAAAGCTAGCAAGGCTTTGTAATTAAAAACGTTTTGTTTCTTCAGCTCCCTCTCAAAGCATGATAGCTTTACGATCTACTCCTCTGTCTCTCAAAGAGTCCTTTGTCCAGGGCTTTGGTGAAGATATAAGCAACCATGTCCTTCTTTCCGATGAAGGTGGTCTGCAGCATCTTCTTTTCAATTAGATCCCTGATCAAGTGGTACTTGATCGCAATGTGCTTTGTTCTGGAATGGAACTCGGGATCTTTCATTAGGTGTATTGCAGAGGTGTTGTCCATCTGCAAGACCAGAGGCTTGTTTTTGGTTTTGCCTAATTCATCCAGGAACTGCCTTAGCCAGATTATCTCGTTGGCCATCTTTGCTACTACAACGTGCTCTGCTTCGCAGGATGACTGGGCCACGATGGTCTGCTTCTTGCTGACCAAGAGAACTGTTGCTCCTGATGCGATGGTGCATCCTCATGAGACACTTTTACAATCGTCCTTGAGAGATGCCCAGCTAACATCGCTTCTTCCAATGTGTTGAGCCTGGATTCGTGCAGAATTGGCTCATCTTGAATATTGCATAAGCAATATCAGGACGTGTGTTGTCCGCAAGGTATATTAGTGACCCTATCAGCTTCCTATAAGGTGTGAGCTACATCTATTCTCTCTCTTACTCAATCTTTGGACAGTCATCATTTGTCAGCACCGTCCCTACGAGCATTGGAGTATTCACTCGTTTGCAGTTCAGCATCCCGAAGTCCTCTAGGATTTTCTGGGTGTATCTGGACTGGTGAAGATATAACTTACCTCCCTCATAGTCCCTTTCAATTTGTAAGCCTAGGTAACACCTGGCTTCTCCCAGATCCATGATCTCAAAATGTTTCGAGATGTCTGTCTTCACTTCAGCGATCAGCTGCTCACTCCTGCAGAGTATCAGAGTGTCGTCCACATATACAGCCACGATGATAATCTGCCCATTTGTAGCTCTGACATATACATTGGAATCAGCCAACAGAGGCTTGAATCCCAATGATTTCAGGACTTGATCTTTCTTCTTGTACCATTGTTGGGCTGATTGTTTCAGACCTTAGATGTTTCTATGCATTCTGCATGCATAGTTAGAAAGTGAATTTGAGACATATCCTGGGGGTTGATCCATATAGACCTCTTCATCTAGTTCGCCATGCAAGAAGGCTGTCTTCTCATCCAAAATGTGGATCTTGAGGTCATAAGCTACTGCATATGCAAATAATAGACGTTGGGACAAATGTTTAACGATAGGAGAGAAGGTTTCAGAGCAGTCAATACCATATCTCTGAGAAAATCTCTTCACAACCAATCTTGTCTTGTATTTCATGACATTCCCATCTGGTCCGTATTTGAGCTTGAAAACCCATTTGCATTTGATAGTATTGCACTTATGTGGTAATGGCTCCAACGTCCATATTTGGTTCTTCCTCATGGACTCCATCTCTTCGTTCATGGCTTGGATCCATCTGTCCTTTTTTGGACTATCAATCGCCTCCTCAAAAGTCTGTGGTTCACCACTGAATCCGCAGATCTCTTCTGATGTGGAAGATGAGCTGCTTGGCACATATCTTGCTGGCACTCTTTGTGGTCTTGTCGACCTTCTAGGAGATCCTCCTGGGATAACAATGCCTTTGCCTTTGTCTACTCTGCTCAGTCCGGAACCATCTTGGTTTACAGGAACTGTGACAGCAGGCTGCCTCTCGAATCTTTCTTCTTCAGATTCGTTGTTCGAATGGGAGATGACTCGAAAATCTTCGTTTTTGTATTCGTCCTCTGCTCCCTCTGTCACTTGCGACAGGTCATAGTATTGTCTCTCCAGAACTTCGTAGTTGACAGATTGTCCTGCTCTCATCAAATATGACATTTCTCACTGTTTTCACAATGTTCGTGTCTGGCATGTAGATTCTATAGTATGACAAATTGTTGTCATAACCCACCAGAAATCCCTGTTCGGCTTTCTCATCAAGCTTCTTTCGAAGCTTATTAGGAATATGTGCATAAGCTGCATAGCCAAAGATTATGACGTGAGACAGGTTGGGCTTTCTACCCCACCATAGCTCATGTGGTGTCATGTGAGGAACACCAGACTTGCCTGTTCTGTTCTGGATGTATGCGGTTGTAGCTACTGCTTCAGTCCACAGTAACCTTGGAGCCTTCGAGTAGGCCATCATACATTTGGCTGCTTCCATCAGGTCCTTATCTTTCTTTCTGCAACACCATTGCGTTGCAGTGTGTAGGCTGCAATCCTTCTGTGAATGATGCCACGATCATTGCAGAAGTCAGTGAAGCGATTCATGATATATTTGCCACCTCGATCTGTCCTGATCTACTTGACCTTGTTGCATGTACATCTCTCAGTCCAGTTCACATATTTCATGAATTTGTCAAGTGTTTCAAATTTATTCTGAATAAAATACACTCTAGCAAATTTGCTATAGTCATCAATGAAAGTTATATAATATTTTGAACCTCCTACTGAGATCACATTGAATGGTCCACAGATGTCAAAATGCACTAACTCTAGAATCTTAGTCGTTTTGTAGGAGTCTTTGATGAATGGAGTGCATGACATCTTGCCTTTCAAACATGCATCACAGGTGGTCGAACTGGTTGCATTTGAGATGCTAACCCCTGTTATCGCTCCATGACGGCTTGCTTGATAAAGTGCTATTGAGTTCATGTGGCAGAGTCTTCTATGCCACAGAGTGTCTGGCGAGTCATCATGAGTCTGATGCATTTGATCTGTAGGTAGGCATACCTTCAGATGATATAGGTTTCCTTTCCTTCTGCCTTGAGCGATCAGAGGACTGGTACTAGCATCAATCACATTGCATGCTTCGTCTGAAAATGTCACATGCATCTCTGCATCTGCTATTCTTGCTACAGAGAGCAAGTCTTGTTGCAGAGTAGGCATGAATAGAACGTCTTTGAGTCATCTATCTCTGTCGTTGGTGTTGAGCCATAGTGAACCAATACCGTTCACTTGATGCTTAGATCAATCCCCAAGAACTATGAATCTTGAAGGATCTGCACTTATGAAATCAGACATTATTCGTCTTGATGTCACGAAGTGTGAGGTAGCTCTTGAATCTAGGATCACCTCATGTGTGTCAGATGTTGATGCTGCACATCTTCACAGATATAGGCGGTCAAACAGTTTTTGTTTGTTCTTTCTTCGCCCATTTTTGAGCTCTCGGGCTCCTCGACATAGGATGAACTATTGTTGTTCTCTTGTATGTTCCGTGCTGATTTGTTTCTCGGGTTCTAGAGACAATCCACGACTGCATGACCCTTCTTGTGGCAATGGATACACTCAATCTTGGGATTGAACCAACAGGTATCTATTGTATGCCCATCTCTTCTGCATCTCACGCAAGTCTTCTTGTCTACACCTTGTTGCTTCAACCTCCCTTTGCTCTTCCAGTTGCCCTTGCTTGTTTCCTCTGCTTGCTGATCATGATCTTGCCTTTGATTTGACTCCCTCTTAGGCTTAAATTGCTTCTTGGATCTTTCTTTGTTGCCATAGTGGGCCTGGCACGAACAAGACACGAAGGTCGAACGAGAACAATTTTGCGACAGTCAACGTGTCTTTGACTCAAAGCACGAACGAGAACAATTCACGATAGTCAACGTGTCTTTGACTCAAAGCACGAACGATTCGCGAATCAATCGCAAATCGCAAACACACCTCCAGGACCACAAACCGCAAAAGGGACGCAAAACAAAAACTATGAAAAGAACGAAAGCAAACAGGAGATAATGAATCAGACGAAGAAAAATCTTTTGCGCTGCCAGCTGGCAGCTCAACGGGCTTCACACCAAGCTAAAACGAGTAGTAACGACTGAGACTAACTGACTAGTTGATTAGCGTTAACTAGTCATATGATTCGATGTTTAGCTATCTTGTAAACTCCACATATTGGAGGTATAAATGATCCTCTCTGGATTATAACAAAAGGTGTGTGAATACAGATATATGTAAGAGACAAAGAGAGACATAGCGAATAGAGTAAGAAAGTAAATGTGCATGAAAGTCTGCCAACGAGCAGAACACAGTGAAAGAGTAGAATGTCATTCTGCCAACGAGTGAGACACTAACGAATTCACTCTAAACTAAAACTGATACACTCTATTTTTGTATATCTTGTCTTGTGCTGTGTATCATGATTGCTAGAATAAAATATGTTTTGTGATGCGTGGTCGAGTGTCTGGGATCCTGTAAGGGCTTCCGCACAAAAAGATAATTTAAAGATAGAAAATTGTTCACGATAAAGAAGACGAAGAGGACGAATACGAATTAGTCCCACACACGCGCTTCTGCGACATGGTATCAGAGCCAACAGGTTGTCACTACTGATATCCCAACAATGATTCTTTTAGACAACATCATATGGCTACGACAATCCAGACCAGAGTAGCAAAGAGTCTCGATGCGCAAATTACAGAATCTAGAAATTCAAAATCAAAACACTCCTGAAGGGCGAAGGCATCTAGTCGGTGACTGAGCTATCAGAGGTGCAGCCTCCAGAGGGAGACCCGAGGAGAGTTGAATGGATCAAAAAGGATGAGCACGCAATGGCGGTCATCGTTTTGTCCATAAATGAAGATCTACTCATGCAGATTGAAGACTGCGAAAGTAGCCATGCAGCATGGGAAAGATTAAAGCAAAAGTATGGAGTGAGGATTGCAGGTTCAGTCATGCACCTTCACAATCAGCTGCAATGAATACGGTGGGATGGTAACCAGTTGGATCAGCACGTTGAGAAGATTAGAACGATCTTCACTCAACTCGCTGCATCAGGACAGGAGCACCAGGTCTCAGCACCACAACAGCTGATGTACTTCATGAAATCTCTACTGACTCCTATCAGCCGCTGTATGATATTCGACAAAGTAGTCAGTCTTGTCGCTGATGAGAGACTGATGAGAGACGAAGGAGAGGGAAGTAGTGATCAAGAGAAGGCTCTCTTCACAAAAGGAAAGAAGAAGAACAAAAACAAGCCAAGTTTCAAGAAGACGAAGTTCTCAAATCAACAATCTTCTTTCTGCGATCACTGCCACAAACTAGGCCATACAACCGACAAATGCTGGTTCAATCCAGCAATACCTTGCATACACTACAAGAAGAAAGAGCATTCTGCATACGACTACAGATTCAACCCAAAAAGAAAAAACAAAGCTAAAAAGACAAACGTTGCAGAATCATCTAAAGATGTAGAAAGAGGTGACAAAGCTTTAACGATACTTGACGAAGCTTCGACAAGCTACTTCGAACATGACTACGATGTGGTCATCGATTCAGGAGCAACATCTCACATAACCTACAACAAGAAGATCTTGATCAACTTTCACGAACTCAAAAATAGCAAAGTGGTGATTCTAGGCGATGGAAGCAGACACTATGTCAAGGGCATCGGCTCTCTACAACTACGAACACTATCAGGCCAAGCAGAGCTGCCATGAGCACTTTATGTGCCCTCACTCAGAAAAGATCTGCTATCTGTCTCCAAGATGGCATGTAGCGTAGGCATCCCAAAGGGAGCCGGGAACCACGACTTAGCTTCCCAGCCTTCAACTCTTGCCATCCAAACCCACTTGACATACAAGCAGCCAACTCGCCAACAACGATCAGACTTAACCAACTTGAAGTTCCAAGCATGCCGCCCGACATACATCAAACTTAACCAACTCGAAGCTTCGTTACAAACGAGTAACATCCATTCCAAGCAAGCGGTCTGACTTACATCAGACTTAACCAGCTGAAAGATTCGTCGTGAGCGCTGGAAGCCAACTTGGCACCACGCCAAACTAGACAGCCATAAACAGGTAACTTCCACCAAAGCAAGCCATCCAACTCAGCCGATAGGTTAGAGCCCGTTCCCCAAGAGCTAAACCCATATACGTTCATGCAAGGAATACTCAGAACCACAAGCCACGACAGATATGGAGACAACCAGTTCCTGGACCAAATGGTTCCGACAGCATACCGCTGGCACCACGGACCAAATGGTCCTGACGGCATACCGTTGGCGTCCCGGAATACGACCCTTAGCTATGTGCCAACTTAAAAATTTTGAGGCGGCCTTACAACTGGCGCTTTTACCGAACACTGAAACCCAGAAGGTAATCAGAGTCAGTTTGAGAAATCCCACTTTATTGATAAATCTGAGAAGGTTACATTTCAAGTGTGTGACCGACCCTAGTCTCCGGGGCGCTAGCATGCCAAGGCGAGAGCCATGACAACATTCCAGCAAGGGAGGCTGAGACTTGGTTGGAGCTCGTCCTGAGTCGCAACCCGCACTCCCCTATAGTATTGGTGTGATTTGGCACCCCTCCCCTCATACCAAGCACTCTACCCAAGCTGGTAAAGCACATTTTTCTCTCTCTAGGATTTTCTCTTTCTAGATAGTCATTTTCTCTTTCTAGATTTTATTAATCCCCAGGCTTCCTTTAATCATGCCTAGATTGTGTGAGGTGATTGCCCATCGATCTGAGCTCTCTGGAATCCACTAGAACTGATCAAAGATTTTCAGCCATAGGAACTTGGGACCAACTGGATTCTGGTCACAGTGGCGCCGGAAGCAGCAGGGGCACTGCTGGAGCCCGGGACATAGCTGGCGCCAGTGGCGCCGGAAGTAAAGCTTGTAAAGGTAGCTTTACAACATGACAGATCTAGGCATTCGAGGTTTGTTCGATGGCAACACTTGTCGTATGATCGAGAAGACGACAAACAAGTTGCTGAAGGTCGGATGCAGAGAAGGAAACCTCTACCAGGCCAAAATAATCAACAACTCTGATAGCATATTAAATGCTTCAAAAAATGAAGATCAGCTCTGGCATAGGAGAATGTATCATCTGAACATGCGGAACCTGTAGGACATGAGCACAAAGGACATTGTCACAGGTCTCAAAATATCAAGGCCCAAGGCTGAGTTCTGCGAAGCTTGTCAGAAAGGCAAGCAACATCGGAATCCATTCACACATGAAGGAAGAAGATCCAAGGAAGTTCTTGAGCTTGTCCACTCTAATGTGTATGGACCGATGAAAACAAATTCGCTCTCAGGTTTGAGATATTTTCTAACGTTCATAGATGATTACAACCGAATGACCATGATCTACTACTTGAAGAAGAAATCCTAAGTATTTGATTCTTTCAAGAAGTTCGTGGCATTCACAAAGTGACACACCTCAAAAAGGATACAGATCCTTAGATCTGACAATGGAGGTGAATACAAAAGCACAGAATTCTCAAAATTCTGCGAAGAACAGGGGATTGAACACTAGTTCACTCCTGCATACACACCAGAATACAACGGTGTAGCAGAAAGAAAAAATAGAATGCTAGTCGAAGGAGCCAGATGCATGATGGCACAGGCTCAATTGCTAGGTCAATTCTGGGCCGAGGCAATAGCTGCAGCTGTACACCCATAGAATAGATCTACAATGACAGCACTGGAGAACAAAACACCATACGAGATGTGGATAGGCAAAAAGCTTGATCTGTCATATGCACGAGTGTTTGGATGTGCAACATACAAGCACATTCCAAAGGAAAACAGAAGCAAGCTCGATGACAAATCCGAGCAAACAATCATGGTCGGCTACTCGAACGGAACACATGTGTATAGACTCTACGATCCAACCACGAAGAAGGTTGTAAAACATGACGAAATGAAATGAAACGAAATGAAACCTAGGTGAGCTCTGTAATTGATTTACCCTTGTAGCCAGGTGATCGTGAAGAGAAGCAAAGCGAATCATGAAGTGAAAGAATTCGCGAATAAGATCAATTCGTCAAGAATTCAGATGTGATCACTGGTCACTGCCGGTTGTATCACTCCTACAATCCTTCAAAGAGTAGTCAGACACAACTGATATACGTTAACAAATTGATGCAGCATTCAACAAAATCAAACCAAGGTGAGGAATAGAATGAATAAGCGAATCAGACACATGATTAATATCAGACAAATCTACATATAATATCATACAATCATCTAGATTAATAATGTGCACAATGACTACAAAATCATCTATTGATTTTTTTGATTCTTCAAGCACTGCATGTAGATCCACGCAGTGCGTTGGCGTGAGAGAAATACTGTTCTCTCACAAATTCGAGTCTCACTTACTAGTGCACTTTGGATCTACAGATCCTATTACAGAATTATCTCGCATGCTGGCGGATTCGTATTCTTTATTTTTTTCCGTCTTCTAACAATTGTCTTGCTTACTAGCATTAGACTTATTGTATATGCATCAAACATAAGGTATGTAGTTTGTAAACAATTTCGTGTCGCATTCTTGTAGCTTATAGATTAGAAAGATTAAACATCTACAACTAATTCACGAATTACAAGAGTGGCAGATTAGCCACGATCTAAAACACTTCTGATGATGTCATGATATCAGATCAGGTATCTGCACCTCATGGCAATTGGCTGATTTTCTTGTTGGCTGTTACTGGAGCACGACTGATTTCGTGTCATGTCGTGTTGCCTTTTGTCAAAGGTTCAAAATTGAAAGCTAGCAAAGCCTTGGCATTAGAAACAAAATGTTGCTTCAGCTCCCTCTCAAAGTAGGATAGCTTGACAACTCCAAGACTACTCCTCTGTCTCTCGAATAGACCTTTGTCTAGGCCTTCGTGAAAATGTCAGCAACCATGTTTTTCATTCCAATGAAGGTGGTCTGCAACATCTTCTTGCCAATAAGGTCCCTGATCAAGTGGTACTTGATACAAGGTCTTTTGTCAGATGTATTGTAGATGTGTTGTCCATCTGCAAAACTAGAGGTTCGTTGTTCGTTTCGTCCAATTTGTCTAGAAACTATCTGAGCCAAATTATCTCGTTGGCCATCTTTGTTGCTACACACTCTGCTTCACATGATGACTGGGCCACAATGGTTTGCTTCTTGCTGACCTAGAGAATTGTCGCTCCTGACGCAATGGTGCATCCTCTGAGACACTTTTACAATCGTCCTTGAGGGATGCCCAGCTAGCATCACTATAGGAAATCATCTAAAAACTTGCATCACGACAATAACCAAACCATAATCCTTTGTTAGTTGAAGATATTGCAAAATATGCTTTGCAATCTTCCAATGTGTCGAGCGAGGATTCGTGCAACTCATCCTGAACACTGCATAAGCAATGTCAGGGCGTGTATTGTCTACAAGGTACAACAACAATCCTATCAGCTTCCCGTAAGGTGTGAGTTGCATCAATTTTCTCTCTGCCTCAGTCCTCGAACAATTTTTGTTCGTCAGCACTGTCCTTGCAAGCATTGAAGTATTCTCTCCTTTGCAATTCAGCATCCCAAAATCCTCCTGGATTTTTTGGGTGTATCTGGATTGATGAAGATATAGCTTATCTCCCTCATAGTTTTTTTCAATTTGTAATCCAAGGTAACACCTGGCCTCTCCCAGATCCCCGATCTCGAAATGTTTCGAGATGTCTGTCTTCACCTCAACAATCAGCTTCTCACTCTTGCAGAGTATTAGAGTGTCGTCCACATACACAGCCACAATAATGATCTTCTCACTCTATAATTCTTACATACACATTGGAATCAGCCATCAGTGGCTTGAATTTCAATGATTTTAGGGCTTGATCCTTCTTTTTGTACCATTGTCAAGATGACTGTTTCAGACCATAGATACTCCTACGCATTCTACATGCATAATCAGGAAATGAATTCAAGACATAACCTGGGGGTTGATCCATGTAGACCTCCTTGTCTAATTCACCATGCAAGAAGACTATCTTCTCATCCACAATGTGGATCCTAAAGTCTTAAGCAGCTGCATATGCAAATAACAAACGTAGAGACGAATGTTTGACGACAAGAGAGAAGGTTTCAGAATAATCAATACCATATCTCTGAGAGAATCCCTTTGCTACCAGTATTGCCTTGTATTTCGAGACATCCCCATCTGGTCCATACTTGAGCTTGTAGACCCATTTGCATTTCACAGCCTTTCGCTTATGAGTTAATGGCTGCAACGTCCATATCTAATTCTTCCTCATGGACTCCATCTCTTTGTTCATGGCTTGGATCCATTTGTCCTTCTCTGGACATTCAATTGCCTCCTCGAATGTCTGTGGTTCGCCACTGAATCCATAGAATTTATCTGATGTGGAAGCTGAGCTGTCTGGCATGTATCTTGCTGGCGCTCTTCGTGGTCTTGGCAACCTTCTAGGAGATCCTCTTGGGACAGCAATGCCTTTGTCTTTGTCTGCTCTGCTAGGTCCGGAACCATCTTGGTTTACAAGAACTGTAGCAATAGGCTGCCTCTTGAATCTTTTGTCTTCTGATTCGTCACTTGAATGCGAAGCGACTAAAAAATTTTCATTTTCATGTTCATCTTCTGCTCCCTCTGTCACTAGTGGCTAATCATAGTACTATCTTTCCAGAACTTCATAGCTGACAGGATCGTCATTGGCCATTGTCCTGCTCTCATCGAATCTGACATCTCTCACTGTCTTCACAGTGTTCGTGTCTGGCATGTAGACTCTGTAGTATGATGAATTGTTGTCATAACCTATTAGAAATACCTGTTCAGCTTTCTCATCAAGCTTCTTTCGAACCTTATCAGAGATATGTGCATAAGCTGCACAGCCAAATATTCTGATGTGAGACAGGTTGGGCTTTCTACCCCACTATAATTTGTGTGGTGTCATGTGAGAGACACCAGACTTCCCTGTCCTGTTCTGGATGTATGCAGTTGTAGTTACTACTTCAGCCCACAGTACCCTTGGAGCTTTCGAGTAGGCCATCAAGCATCTGGCAGCTTCCATCAGGGTCCTATTCTTCTTCTCTGCAACATCGTTGTGCTGCAGTGTGTAAGCTGAAGTCCTTCTATGAATGATGCCATGATCATTGCAAAAGTTAGTGAAGCGATTCGAGATGTATTCGCCACCTCGATCTGTCCTGATCTGCTTCACTTTGTTGCCGGTGCATCTCTCTGTACTCTACGAATTTATCAAGTGCCTCTGATTTATTCTGAATGAAATACACTCTGACAAATTTACTATAATCATCAATGAAGATTATGTAATATTTTGAGTCTTCTACTGAGATCACATTGAAAGACCCACAGATGTCAGAATGCACTAACTCCAAAATCTTAGTTGTTCTGTAGGAGTCTTTAACAAATGGAATGTGAGAAATCTTACCCTTCAAACATTCATCACAGGTGGTCAAATTGTTTGCATTTGAGATGCTGACCGTTGTTATAGCTCCATGATGGCTTGCTTGGTAAAGTGCCATCGAATTCATGTGGCATAGTCTCCTGTGCCACAGAGTGTCTGGTGAAACATCATGAGTCTGATGCATTTGATCTGCAGGCAGACGTACCTTCAGGTGATATAGATTACCTTTTCTTCTGCCTTGAGTGATTAGGGTGCTGGTACTGACATCAATAACATTGCATGTTTCATCAAAAAATGTCACACGCATCCCTTCATCAGCTATCCTTGCCACAAAAAGCAAGTCTTGCTGCAGTGTAGGCACAAACAGAACGTCTTCGAGTCGTCTGTCTCTGCCATTTGTGTGGAGCCAAAGTGAACCAATACCGTTCACTTGATGTTTGGATCCATCTCCACGAACAATGAATCGTGAAGGATCCGCACTTCTGAAATCAGACATAATTCGTCTTGATGTCATGAAGTGTGAGGTAGCTCCTGAGTATAGGATCACCTCCTATGTGTTAGGCGTTGATGCTGCACACACATCTGCACAAATGTAAGCAGTCGAACAATTTCTGTTCCATTTCTCTTCGCCCATTTTTGAGCTCTCAAGCTCCTTGACATAGGATGAACTGTTGTTGTTCTCCTGTCTGTTTTGTGCTGATTTGTTCCTTGGGTCCAGGTGACAATCCATGGCTGGATGACCCTTCTTGTGGCAGTGGATACATTCTTTTGGATTGAGCCATCATGTATCAACTGTGTTCCCATCTTGTCTACATCTCACGCAAGTCTTCTTTTCTCCACCTTGCTGTTTCGAGCTCTCTTTGTTCTTCCACTTGCCTTTGCTTGTCCCCTCTGCTTGCTGATCATGATCTTGCCTTTGATTCGACTCTCTCTTAGGCTTGAATTATTTCTTGGCCTTTTTTTTGTTGTTGTAGAGGGCCTGGTCAGAACCATCCTTGTAATCAAGGTGCTCTCTCACCTCGACTTCTTCTCGAATTTTGACAATTGCCTTTTCAAGGGTCATTGTAGGATCTTTCTCGAACAGGGTTCTGCTTGTCTGGAAAGATCTGGGTAAGGCTCTCAACAGGTAAGTGAGCTGCTTCTCAGCTGACACTGCATTTCCAGCTCCAAAATTGTGTAGTGACAGGAATAGATCCTTCATCTTCCTTACAAAAGAAGTGAGGTCTTTCCCATTCCACTGTAGATTTGTCAGCTGATCTTCCAGCACCATGATTTGACTTTGTAATTTCATTTGAAATCTCGTGAGCAGTGTATCCCACATCTCTTTTGCCTTGGAGAGTGTAGCCAGGTTAAGTGTGAGATTATCTTCGATGGATGATGAAAACAAGACTACTGCCTTGTCAGTAGGAAGGTGAGTTTTGAGGTACGTCATTGGAACTCGATATTTTGGCATATTGTATGAGGGATCATCATCTAATCTTTTTGGATTTTCAGATTCACGCTATGCTGGAGATGTAATGGATAGGAAATCCATTAGTGCTCATTGTCTTTTCATAGGTGATGGAGCTATATAATGGATGTTGAAGAAACAAGCCACTATCTCATTGTCATCTAGTGAGGCTGAGTACAAAGCTCTTACACATTGCACAAAGGAGATGGTATGGATCAAGAGGATGATCAAGGATCTTCACTTGCTAGATTTTTCAGAGAGCCCAATCATCTTTTATGACAATCAATCAGCTCAAAGGTTGGTAACCAATCCTATCTTTCATGCTAGGAGCAAGCATATTGAGGTGCAATATCATTTTGTGAGGGAGCAAGTCATTGCAAAGGAGGTGGAGCTTCAACATGTGTCCTCAAGGGAATGTGTAACTAGTTGAAGAGGGATTGTGAAAGATTCAACTAGTTTGATCATATTTGCTATATTTTCATATTTGACAAATTGAGGCCAACTTTGTTTTAGACTAAAGGTTTGACTTTTGAAAGTTCATTAGTCTAAATTTCATTTGAATAAACACTTTTTGAAAGTTTGAGAAAGTTAGAATTTGAGTTTGAGTAGAGTCAGATTTGAATGTTGGGTACTTTGAATCTAGACCCAAAGATAGTAGGGTTAGCATTTTGGTGGAAAAGCCAAGTGGGCAAATAGGATTTGGACCTGTTATAAAAGGACATATCTTCTCTCTTCTCTATCTCATTTCAAGCTTATACATGGTGAATTGGTGAGCACACTTGTCTGTGTGGGACCTCTGGCACTTCCACATGGAACGATGGTTCGTGATCCAAGCAATCATTTTGATCCATTATCACTGGGGAGGCCACAAGTGGTGTTGGTTCTTCCGTAGGAGCTTCTCTGCTTGTGCAGCTTTCTCTTCTTGTGCTTTCTGTACCCAATGGCGGACCTTATGGTATATCCTTCCTTCTTCTCTCACATTCGGATATGGTCCTACAGCTGAGGGTTGGTCGTCGGCCACTGATACTGATGGTGGTGGTGATGGGGCCACTCCCTTTCATTTTTGTGCTCGTGTAGCTGCTAGCACAGGAGCATGGAGGTTTTACTTTTCTTGTGGCGTTCTTCTTGGAATTGCTATCGGTTGTACCGAGACTAGATTCAACAGTGCGCTTGTTCTAGATTTAACTGAGCATTTTTTGTATCACTAATTTTGTTATTTATTCATTTCACCTTTATGTTGATTTGCTTATTATATACTGTTGTGAATTATGAGTGTCCTAATTTCTACTAACATTTTCATGACCATTATGTTTGCAATGCAGATCAACATTGGTTGTTGAAGACCATTTGGCCAATGAGATTTCAATTGGAAACTCACTAGGCTCTATCTTGACTTCTAAATCTATGAAATCAATGTTAAATAATAACAAAATGAAAAAAATTCAGGCTTCAGTTATTGATATCACTATGAATGAAGTTGGAAAAATATTAGACACTACATTGCTTCAGGGGGCATGTGGATTTTCTAGCATCAGTAGGGAAGCATATGCAACAATGTTTAAGATGATAAAGGAGGCATTTGCACAAGTAAATATTAAAAAGTTTCCAATCCCACGACCATTTTATCTTTAAAAAAAAGAGACATGTTAAACCAAGGTATGCAGACAATAGTTGGCAATCCATCTCATATCAATGAAGTGTATTGCTCGAAAGAAGAAAGTTCTTCGTGTATGTGTTTATATTCAGAGCGCCCATCACCTGTAGGCTAGGAGCTCTTTCACCCTCATATGTTTACAACATCAAAGAAACCATAGGCATGTGCGTGCAATGGCCTCTCCCGTCTACAAACCTTTGTAAATGATGTTAAGTATTTTTATGTTTATGTTTTCTATTTGTTCGTGTCTGTGTTCATGTCAAAGCGGAGGACAATGCTTGACAAATACGCATATCTAATGTTGGATGTGTTGATGCATATCTGACGTATCCATACGCATCGGATCCCCTATTGTAGAACAACTGATCAGACAGATCTTGATTCTACCATCAAAGCTTGCAGTTTACTTAACAAAGGATGAGAAAGAAACGAACACAAAGTCGAAACTTTTTCTATTTGTGACCAACTCAAAAAGATTCGCAAAACAATGTCTTGTGGAAGCTCGTGGCTTTCTTGTTGAAGCTCAAAAGATTCGTGAATAGAATCTTGTCGCGAAATTTTTCTATTTCTAGTTCAAGCCTCAAATGTCACGAAATTGTCGCAAACAATTCGCGAAATCTTTTGGACTGTTCTTCAAGCTCACCTGTCGTGAAACTATCTCAAACAGTTCGCAAAATATTCTAGCTTCCTTCAAGCTCAAAGAATTGTCATCTGTTCCGAATGATTTGCGAATGACAAAAATGTTGCGAAGAGACAAGTGTCGTGAATAGTTTGCAAAACACAAAGCTGAAACAAAGAGATAGACTGTCGCGAAATATTCGTGAACAAAATTTATTCGACTCTGAGACACCAGAACGTTGCTGAATATCAACCGTCAAAATGATTGGATTCTGTTACAGAAGGAAAAAGGCCAAAGGACTTATCCTGTAACAATATAAATACATATGCACTGATAGTAACAACATACTCTCAGTCAAGTTAGATGTGCATGAGAATGCAAGTACTTGTGATGTTGCATTGATGACAATTTCAGATCTATGTCTTCAATAGTCAAGGAGATCAAGCCAAGAGTGGCTTGTTCTATGGCAAAATCACATATGGATCCATATTTGATATCTTCTACCAAGACAAAACACCCTATGGAGTTGGAACACTTGGATGTTGACCTATCTTCATCTATAAGCAAGGAAGTTGCTTCTTGCTTTTCTACTCTTATTGATGGTTTCACAAGTAACCAATGGCTATGTCTTGTCTCTTCAAGTTTCATGGTGCATGTGTATTTTCCATTATGCAAAGTTTTTTGGAGTTATGGAGCTATTGGAAGGATTGCACTATATGGAGTCTTGTTCAACTATAAGCTAAGGTTGTGTACCTTAGTGTTCCTGAAGATTATTGCTTTGCATGTGGTTTCTTGAAAGGAAAGAAGGATGGAGATCCAAGTCTATGGATCATGGTTGTATGCTTATCCAGCAAGGAAGAGTGCAAAAAGTACAAAAAAGGACCAAGAGTGGATCCTAATCTGATCCTCAAGAGGGGTTGGTTGTCAGATTACTTGATCTATCAATCTACTTCAAATTAAGATCAATCTAGATCAATTCTAGACACAAAATCCTAACAAGAAAAATCATTAATTGAAGGTAAGTGTACTTTATGGTTTCACACGTGTGAAACACTGTCTGATTACGGACTCCAACCTGAAAATCAAGTACACATTGATAGAACCTCAAAACAATCAAAACAAATGCAGACAAATGGAGAGAATCACTCAAAATTGCTTCCAAAACCAAGATTGGTGTCTCACAATGATTATGGCCAAATGTGGATCTATATATACAATAAGTGGGAGCTCGTGGTACTGATCATCCCTTTGATCCCACATGTGTGAAGGTGCTTTGTCATATGATGATTCATCATGCAAAACTGACACTTGGACAAAACCTTCTATTTTGAGCACTTTTGGTCCATTTTCCTTCTATATGGAGATCTACTTGAAAATCTTCTAGAAGTCAAAATTCGTCTACTTCAGCTTATTCCACACATGTGAGTTGTCCTCTACACATGGGATGTGACACCTAACCAGAGGATGTGGCTCATGCAATCAATAGATTGATGCCATGTGTCGTATGTCTAGAAAACTAGTTTTTGACCTTTTTAGCCACTAGAACTTAAATTAAATCATATGTATACAACCTATATGATTATGGTACATGACAAGTACACTATTTTCACACGTGGAAACAGGCTCCACACATGTGTAATCATCCTATATACAAGATTTTTGGCCTCTACCAAACTTATTTTTGTATTTTTCACACTCCTCAAAAATCTAGCTTGGTAAATCTAGCGTAGATCTATCTATAACTCCAAGAGCCAATCTTAATTTTATAAATGGATCTTTAGGCAATGCCTTGGTGAGTATATTAGCAATGCAATCTGATGATGAAACATGAATGCAAGCATGATCTCCTTTGCTTGAACTTTCTCCCTCACGAAATGATGTGCAATCTCGATGTGCTTTGTTCGAGCATGGAAGACTGGATTGTTTGCAAGTTGTTGAGCTGCTTGATTATCACAATATATGGATGGAATGTCTTCATCCTTGATCACATTTAGCTCCTCCAAAATCCTTTTAAGCCAAAGAACCTCCTTTGTTGTTGTTGTCATAGCTTTATATTCGGATTCTGTTGATGAAAGAGAGATGGTATCTTGCTTTTTGGAAAGCCAAGATATAACTCCTCCAAATAAGAATGTAGCAAATGCACTTATGGATCTTCTATCCATCTTGTCACCTGCAAAACTTGAGTCCAAATATGCTCTCAAACAAATACTAGTCCTTTTATAAACTATGCCAAAGTCTTTTGTAGCCGAGATGTACCTTAACACCCTTTTTGCTCCTTTCCAATGACATATTAATGGACTTTGCATGTATTGACTCAGCTTGTCAACACAAAAACTAAGATCTAGTCTAGTGATAGTTAAGTATATCAAGGAACCAATAAGCATTCTATAGGTAGTGATGTCCTCTTCATCACTTTCCTTAGAAACTTTTACACTTAGTTCCATAGGAGTTTCAACTCCTTTACAATCAATCATGCCAAATCTTGCCAAGATTGATCTAGCATACTTAGATTGACATATGAAGGTAAAATCATTACTTCTAGTGACTTCTATTCCAAGTATAACTTTAAGAAGTCCTAGATCTACCATCTTAAATTCACTAGACAAGGAAACTTTTACATTCTTAATGCCATCTAGATCATTTCCTGTGAGTACAATGTCATCAACATATAGAACTAAGATAATGATCTTTCCATCATTACATTTGTAGTACAATAATGGTTCATAAGAACTTACAACAAATTCAATGGAAATAAGATAGGAATGCAACCTAGAGTACCATGCCCTTGGTGCTTGCTTGAGTCCATAAAGACTCTTCTTCAAGAGACACACCTTGTCTTCTTCTCCATCTTTGATGAAGCCCTCGGGTTGGCACATGTAGATTTCCTCTTCCAAGAATCCATTCAAGAAAGCATTTGTCACATCAAGTTGGAAGAGCTCCCAATTGAAATGAGTTGCAAGACATATGATTATCTAATGGTCACAAGCTTTGCAACAGGTGCAAAGGTTTCATCATAATCTATGCCTTTGACTTGGAAAAAACCTTTTGCTACAAGTATAGCCTTGTACTTATGAATGGAACCATCTTGATTATATTTCAATCTATATATCCATTTACAAGTAAGAGGCTTCTTTCCATAAGGTAAATCAACAAGTTTCCAAGTTTGATTTTCCATTAATGCATCAAACTCTACTTGCATAGCTTTCCTCCAATATTGAGACTTATTTGATTCCTCAAAACTAGTTGGTTCTTCAAGCGTAGTAGTCAAGAAAGTATAAGAGTTGAGTAGTTGAGAATCTTCCCTTTGCTCCCCTTTGTCACTATAAGTGAGCCTTGATGGCTCAATCCTTGTCCTTGTTGATCTTCTTGTCACCCTTGGACTTGGAGTAGGTTTCCATTTGGTCTTCATCTTCATGAAGCTCCTCCTTGGCCATAGCATGATCTTTGACAAGTTGTTGCTGGAAGTCACCTTTCCTCTAGCTTGGAGAGATTCATCAAAAAGTACATCTCTACTAGCAACAACTTTTTTTTGTAATAGGATCATATATCCTATAGGTTTTCTTACTTTCACTATAACCAACAAAGATGCCTTTGAAAGAAGTGGCATCTTCTTCTTTCCTTGTTTCTAAAGGAATATGTACATAGCAAGTACATCCAAAAACTTTCAAATCACTAAGATTTGGCTTTTTGCCAAACAATACTTCATAAGGTGTAAGTCCTTTAATGGCACTATTAGTCATTCTATTACAAAGAAAGTTTGCACATAAAATAGCTTCTCCCGAAAATGAAATAGAAAGAGATGCATCTAATCTCATAGATTTAGCACACTCACATAGTGTCCTATTCTTTCTCTCAGCTACCCCATTTTGTTGTGGAGTATATGTACAAGTAAACTCTCTCTTTATGCCATTAGTTCACAAAACTCTTTCATCCTATTGGAGATGTACTCCCCTCCATTATCACTTCTTAATACTTTCAAGCTAGTATTAAGTTGCTTTTCCAAGAGTTTTGAGCTTTACAAAGGACTAACTTCACTTTTCTTAGACAAGAGATAAACCCAAGAGTATCTTAATTTATCATCAATAAAAGTGACATACATTAGAGGTCCACCATTTGATTCATGTGAAAATGAATGAACATCCGAGTGTATAAGGCTAAGAGGAGAGTTAGATCTTATCAAAGATTTTTTGAAAGGAAGATTATGAGATTTGGAGAGTCCACAAACTTCACAAAGCTTGCCACACGTGGATATGGTTTTGGGAAGTCCTCTTGCTAGCTCCTTTGTCACCATGGTCTCCATAGCTTTGTAGTTAGGATGGCCTAACCTTTTGTACCATAATTCCACTTCAGTGAGCTCCTCCCTTGCCATGTTCACACTTCCAACCATCACATTAGCATCCAATTTGAATAACCTCCCTTGCTTGAAACCACTAGCAATGCATTTTTCATCTTTCAAGATAGAACATGCTCCATGCTTGAAATGTACATCTAATCCACTATCCATAAGTTGTCCTACACTCAACAAGTTCTTTGTAAATGAAGGTACATAAAGAACATTGTCTAGATCTACTTTTTTAGATGATTTTAGACATAAAGGAATGGATCCAACACCTACAATCTCACATTCTTGATCACTTGCAGTGAAGATAAATCTCTTAGAACTATTGTAAGAAAGTAGATTAGAAAAGTAGTCTTTTTGGTGAGTCATGTGAGAGCTTGCCCCACTACCAATCCACCAAGTGTCTTGATTAGATGTTTGTGGTGAGGATACCATCAAAGATAGATTGCCTTCTTCCTCCTCCTCAAGCACAAGATTGCCTTGATTGTCCTTTTCTTGGGCATTCTTCTTCTTGTAGCACTCGGATGCAAAATGTCCCTTTTTTCCACAAAAGAAACACTTTAGCCTCTTCTTGTCCTTCTTGCTCTTGCCTTTGGAACTTGATGCTCCATCTTTGTTCTCCATCTCCATGTCTTGATTCTTCTTGGATGGAAACTTCTTCTTCTTGCCTTTCAAAGAAAAGTTAGCTTTTTCATCACCATCATTCAAAGATAAGGAATTCATCCTACTTTTGATATGAAGCATTCTACTCTCCTCACTAACAAGCACATTTTGAAGTTTTTCAAAACTAGAAAGTGAATCTTGAATAGCAAAGGTTTGAACAAGATTGGAATAATCATCTCCTAATCCATTCAAAATGATTTGAACTAATTCATAATCTTTGATTTTATCATCTATAGAAGACAACTCTTTTTTCAAAGATTTTATCCTAAAGACATAATTTTGGGCACTTTCACTACTTCCTTTCATGCTTTGAAGGATTTAATTCCTAAGCATGAGTATCCTTGAAGTGTTCTTGGATCCATAAATGGCTTTTAATGAATCCCATGCCTCTTTGGATGTGGTACAAGATGAGATTTCTTTCAAAAGTTCATTACTTACATTCATTTTTATGCAGTGTAATGCAACTCTACATCTCTTTTTGTACTTAGCCAATTCAACTCCTCCTTGAGGTTCTACTTCCACCTCAAGTACTATGTCATAAAGATCATGAAGTACAAGCGAAGACTCCATTTGAACTATCCAAGTAGCATAATTAGTGGATGTAAGTCTTTCACTAGCTTCAAGCAAAAAACCACCCATTGATGCCATTTTTTAATGTGAAAAAGCACTAGAAACTCTTATGGTTTCTCTAAGAGATCTGAACCTAAAGTCTTCTAGCAATTTAGAAAGCTTATATACTCAATCCTATCACTCATGAACCAATCTAGAATGATGGAAATTTAGATTCTAGTCTCAACCTTGCAAAATCACTCCTGAATCTATGATTTTTGGCAATTTCTCTCTTCAACCTCAACATACACTCAAAAATTCAGAGAAGATCAATTAGTGCACCTAATTCAAGCTTCAATTTTAATTTTTTGGCTGATCTAGTCCAAGAACTAATCAAGGAATTAGATTTACTATAGAAAATGCTTGATTTTGCACCAAAAATCACTCAAATTGGGTATGTGAGTCAAATTCTACAAATTTTGGAAATTTCTCAGTCAAAACTAGAGCTGTATGGCCTCACACGTGTGAAAAGAGTTCCTACAGCCCACAACAAGATCTGGACCAAAAAGTTTGAGGATAGCTATCAAATCCAACTCCCTACACAAAATTTGACTAGTTTCCAAAAAACTGCTAATTTTGGCTTTGATTTGGATTAACCCTATCAATTTCAACAAAACCTCTTGTACTAGGCTCTGATACCATGTGCAAAAAGTACAAAAAAGGACCAAGAGTGGATCCTAATCTGATCCTCAAGAGGGGTTGGTTGTCAGATTACTTGATCTATCAATCTACTTCAAATTAAGATCAATCTAGATCAATTCTATACACAAAATCCTAACAAGAAAAATCATTAATTGAAGGTAAGTGTACTTTATGGTTTCACACGTGTGAAACACTGTCTGATTACGGACTCCAACCTGAAAATCAAGTACACATTGATAGAACCTCAAAACAATCAAAACAAATGCAGACAAATGGAGAGAATCACTCAAAATTGCTTCCAAAACCAAGATTGGTGTCTCACAATGATTATGGCCAAATGTGGATCTATATATACAATAAGTGGGAGATCGTGGTACTGATCATCCCTTTGATCCCACATGTGTGAAGGTGCTTTGTCATATGATGATTCATCATGCAAAACTGACACTTGGACAAAACCTTCTATTTTGAGCACTTTTGGTCCATTTTCCTTCTATATGGAGATCTACTTGAAAATCTTCTAGAAGTCAAAATTCGTCTACTTCAGCTTATTCCACACATGTGAGATGTCCTCTACACATGGGATGTGACACCTAACTAAAGGATGTGGCTCATGCAATCAATAGATCGATGCCATGTGTCATATGTCTAGAAAACTAGTTTTTGGCCTTTTTAGCCACTAGAACTTGAATTAAATCATATGTACAACCTATATGATTATGGTACATGACAAGTAAACTATTTTTACACGTGGGAACAAGCTCCACACATGTGTAATCATCCTATATACAATATTTTTGGCCTCTACCAAGCTTATTTTCGTATTTTTCACAAAAGGCTACATAGCTTTTACACTATCTCGAAGGTGTTTGAGCATGGAAATGATATTGTTTTTTCATGAAGATCTATTTTCTATCTTAGAAGGGGTCGAGAGCACATTGCATCAAAGTTCATTCTATTGAGAAAAGCCAATTTATGATGGAGTTGAGGTTTGAGGAGGGGTATCCTCAACATGCATATCCAAGAAGATCTTCATTGAACAAGGCTGAGTCCTCGTGGTTCTTATTTCATGGAAAAGAAAGGATAAGTGAACCTTATATTCATTCTATTCTACTTACCTATGGTTATCTTTCTTTGGTTGATGTTATATCTTGCTTAGTTGAGATTTGTTCATCTCAAAGATCAAGTAAGACTATTATAGTTTTTAGTTTGGAATTAATTCTTGTCATTGGTGACTTGATTATGTTTACAAAACATCTAAAAAGCAAGATATTGTACCATCATTTGTATGCTCTTAAATTGTGTAAGAGCAAGAATAAGAGCAAGCTCAAACATATTGAAGAATATGTTCCTTCATTTGATGAGTCATGTTGTAAACTTCTTGTGAGGTAAAATGAAGCATCCACTGAGGACACTTACGCCCTCAAGAAAGTATTTAGTCTCAATTTGATCAAGTTAGAGTATGGTTTCAAGATTAGATCCATTTTTTATAGAGTTCATAGAGTTTGGACTAATAAAGCTAGTGTGCTTAATCTTGAATATTTCTCATGGTATAATCTTAATCTATATGATCTTTGTGATCATGATGAGGGTTTTTCATATTCATGCAAAAGAACTTTGCAAACCCAGGATCTACATCAGGCATTGGTGGAAATTTTTTCAAAAGCATTTGAAAAAGATTTCTATCAAAGAGATCTTATTGTGGATTTGGTAAGCATGCTGCTATGATGGATTCTTTGTTCATCTTCACTTCAAATGCAAAGCCAAGAATTTACAATTCATCAACATCAGATAAATATATTTTAAGGCGGAGTGTTAAAAATTGTAAAACATATCTATCTTATGTTTGTTGATGTTTGGGGGGTCCTACCCATGTAAATACTTTGTAAATATCCAAGGTATGTGAATTGAGCACATATCCTTGTAGAATAGGACAAGTTTGGATTAGGTAGATCAAGTTCCAATGACATGCATAAAGTCTAGTTGGTCTAGTATGACATGCATATAGATTTTCACATAGAATTGGACAAATATGGACTTGTTGGAACTCGAGCCACATCAAAATGGTTAGATTTAAAGTAGAATCATTGTGCTACTATACTGTGGGTCCTATCAGTCGATAAGGATCAGTTGGCCTTGCCACGAGGCAAGTCGACCGGACACGCGTCCCGCCAACGGCAACCTAGGTCATGCATGGGTTGCTTGAGTGAACAACTATATGTACAATGTAATTTCATATTGAGAAATAAAGTTGCTATGTGATCTTGTTGTGGAGAGTGTTTTCTGTCTGTATTACTGTGTAGCATGATCTGTGTTCCTGTTCGAAGCAAATTCTAAGCTGGTATCAGAGCCGTACAGGGAGTCTACACAGTACAACATCGTCGTTGAAGAGAACTTTGGGAGAACTGTCTTCTGAGAGTTTGGCTTTATGGCAGGTTGAAGACAAGCAGAGAAGCACTGGTGCAAAGAGTTTAGCACACAAAATCTTGGTGAGCTTGATACTGTGTGAGGATTCAGTGACAAGAGTTGTCAGCTGAATCGAAACCTATGGAACTTTGAAATTCCAAAGGAAGGCTACCTGGTGTTTGCAGTCAGTGTGTATTCAATCGAACACCGTTTGCTAAAAGGATTAAAGCAACAAACTCCTAGCAGTAGAGCGACCTCAGAGGAAGAGGATAGGCCTATCAGAGGACTGTGAATAGGAAGCCCAAATTAGATTTGTGAGAAAAATCCTGGTCTGGGATTTAGAAGCACAAAATCAGAACTTTCTCTCTATTGTGAACTCTTTTTGGATCTGTAAGAGGCTAAACCAGGGCGCCCTAGCACTGGTAGGAGGATGCTAGAAGGCCGTTGACAGCCGCGTGACCTAGAGGTAGCTAGATCGCGATTTACAGGTTCACAAAAACCCTCAAACAACAGCTTCAAGTAGGGAGGAGGAAAAGAGATCTCTCGGGTCTGCTCGCACATGGAAGAGGAGTCCCCTCTTAGTGCATTAAGGGGTTCAACGGCTTAAGGAGTGCGGTTGGGCATGCCAGATCATGGACAAACGTCGGATCTCAAGCTATATAGATCAACGATAACGATTGCACGTCAGGTGGGCCATTGGATTGGAAAAACCCGTTGGATTGAGGTGAAAGGGGTTTTTAAAGGACCTGAAGGTCATTGAAGGAAGATTGGCCATTCAAATTCAATAAAAATTTTCAAGTTGAAATTGGAGTTGGGTCCCAAGTTTATGAAAGGTGAAGTTTTTTCACTCTAAAGATACAGTTCAAAAACTAGAAAAATCCCTGTTTTTGGGTCCTTTATCCATTTTGACGTGTTCAGAGTGTGCCAAAAGTGATTTTACCATTCCATTGGGCACGTAGTTGGGAGTTGACGACTGAGTGCATTTTGGAAGGTGACGCCGATTTGGCTTTCAATTTGGTGGAAAAGTGCGAGTGGCTTGGTAAGGAAAAAAGTGCAAGTCATTACTTTCAACTTCTAACATCACAGTTGGCCTCGACATACTGCTTTTAGCCTACGGCAGAGGTTTCAAGCAGTTTTGTGATGACGAACATGGGAGAGTCCATTTTGAGTAAAAGTAGCAAATTGGACGGGATTTCCAACTATGCAGTGTGAAAATTCAAAATGAAAAACATATTGATGGAGAAAGACGTGTGGAAAGTCGTCACAAGTGATGAGAGAAGGCCGCCAAATGAAGCAGATATCAAAGTGTTCGACAAAAAGATGAGGAAAGCTTTGACCTTCATTAACTTGTCAGTGAAGGATCACATCATTACCCACATTTGTGATGCTGTTACACCCAGACAGGCATGGGATGTGCTAAAGGAGAAGTTCGAGATGTCAAATCTATCAAGAATCATGTTTCTGAAGTCAAAACTGAATAGTGCCCACATGGAACAAGGAGAGTACATTCAGACTTATATGACCAGAATTAAGACAATGAGGGATGAACTACATTCTATTGTTGAGCACATACTTGATGTGGAGCTAGTGGACAATGCATTGTGCGGCATTGCAGAACCCTATCAGATGTTTGTGCGCGGAATAACATCAAGAGAAAGATTGCCAACCTTTGACGAGCTCATAGGAACCTTGATGCAAGAAGAGCAACGACGAGAAATGGTGAAAGCTAGATTCAAAATACTGACGATTAGACACTTGCGACATGTCAAAAACAAGGCAAGGGCAAGGGCAAGGGCAAGAAAAAGACTAAACAACAATTTTCCAAGACTCGAGAGGATGAGGGATCTTCCAGTAAGACCAAGAAGAAAGGCAAGTGCTTGCATTGTGGTAAAAAGGACCACTGGAAGAGTGGATGTCGCAAATTCCTAGCGAAACAAGGCAAGGGAAAACCAAAGCAGGCAAGTAACCTTGTCGATGAGGGTGAGATTGAAGACTCTAGCATCTTCATATCTACATTGTCATCTAATCAAGGTGATCAAGCGTGGTATATTGACTCAGGAGCCACAAGACACATGACAGGTAACAAAAAAACGGTTCAGTAGTTTGAAAGTATTGGATAATGGAATGTCCGTTTCACAAGCAAATGGTGATGTGTGCAAGATCAAGGAGATGGGCACCGTTTTAATCCAACTACCTGATGGCAAAAGTAGGATGATCAGGGAGGTACTTTACGTACCAGGTTTGAAGAAAAATCTACTTTCTGTTGGAGTCATTAATAATCAAAAGTTGAAAGTAGAATTTACCCATGATCGTTGCTTTGTGAAGGATGTGAACCAAAAGTTCAAAGTCATTGCAGATGGTATAATGGAGTCCAACACTAAATTGTACAGGTTGAATGCTACAATCAAAGGGCAACATGGACTCGTATCGTCCATTCTATCGCAAACCGAGTTGTGGCATAAGAGGCTTGGTCACTTGAACTTAGGAAGCCTCAGTTTGATAAGAAAATTGGAGATGGTAACAAGATAACCTACCATAGAAGACCACTTGAAATAGATGTGTGAATCATGTGTATATGGGAAGCAGCATTTGTGAGAGATTTCAACTACTTTAGTCATATTTTGGTAAATTGTCAATAAGAGGCCAAAACTCATTTAAAACTTAGAGATAAACTTTTTGAAGTTATATTAGTTTAAAATACATTCAATAAAAACTTTTTGAAAGTGTGGGAAAGTTGGTAGTCGAGTTTGAGAGAGATTCAGGTTTGAACTTTGGGTACATTGAATCTAGACCCAAAAATAGTAGGGTTTACATTTTGGAGGGAAAGCCAAGTGGCCAAATAGGGTTTGAAAACTCTATAAAAGGATGTAACTTGTGGAGAGACACATATTCTCTCTTCTATCTCTCATTTCATCATTATACATGGTTCTCTTTGGGTTCTACTACTCATTGGTGCACTATCTTGGTGATATCTTGCAATCTTGTGTGTAGAATGCTCATATTTTGTTATTTTTGGTTCCACACGTGTGAAATACAGAAGGGTACTGTAATTGTACGGACAACAAACATATTTTATGTTTCGGTTCATGTTTGATCAGTATCTCTTAGAGTTTGCATCTCATTTTGTGTAGATGCTGATTTTTCTACATAGGAAGGATTGTTGCTTTGCTCCTTATTGTAACCAAAGATCAGGGACATGGATTGGATCTTGAATGATCTGAAATCCTTCACATGGTATTAGAGCTCTTGTGTTTCAGGTTATGAAAGGATCATCCATCTTTAGCAAGGATTTGGAGGAGTTACCAATGCTAGAGCATGCTAGATTGGTTTCTACTCAAAAAAGCATTTTTGCATGTGTAGAATTGATCTTTTGTAGGTCAAAACTCAATATAGGGTTATATACTTGATCAATTCTGATTTCACACTTGGTTTACTGGAATTAGATGACTTTTGGTGCATTAGGAAGGTCTCATTGGAGTCTACAAGAAGATACATCAAGTTCCTAAAAATTGCATGTAGAATTTGAGATATTCAATTTTTTGTGATTTTGTCAAAATCCTAATTTTGATTGGATATCTACTTTGTGAGGTTATTGAACCTCATTTGAGTGTGTTTCAATCCTAGTAAGTGGCAATAATCATTATATTGAGAATAGATCATAGGTTGATCAAGATTTCACAATTCTATGTGTTGATTTTCTAGTTAGAGTGCTAGAAGAGATTTGAGAGGTTCCATATCTTTGTGATTTATTCTTGAGTTTATTTGTTGAAATTCAAGAGAGTGCTTTGTGCATTGGAACAGGTTGAAAGAAGAAGATCAGGTCACTTCAACATGGCTACAAGTGGTGGATATATGCTGGAGAGCAATGATAGGCTTACCTCAATCAACTATTCTACTTGGAAGGTGAGGATGGAGTCCTTATTGGAGATGAATGAGTTGATGGAGATTGTTGCAGGTGTGGAGGAGAGGCCTCAAGCACCTCAAGATCAAGTGAGGTTTGACAAGAGAGCTAAAAGAGCTCTACACATGATTAAGATGAATGTTACCAATGAACTTCTCAAGGAAGTTGGTAAGTGCACATCATCTTTGGAGGCTTGGGAAGCTTTAAAGAAGCTTTATGAATCCAAGTTTTTATCAAGAGTGCTTACTCTTAGGAGGCAAATCTTTCAAAGTTTGCAAAAGAAGGAAGAGAGTACTCATGTTGAGGGTTAAAGCATTCAATGATGATTTAAAATGTATTGATGAAAGCATTAAGGAGGTAGAACTTGTTCAAGTTATACTTAATGGCTTGTTGGATGATCATGCTAATCTTGTTCAAAGTTTTGCTATTCAAAAGACTTTGCCAAGTATTGTAGATTTTCAAGAGATCTTGGTGAATGAGGAGTATAGGCTTCAATCAAGGGGAGGTGGATCTACATCGACATCTCATTATGAAGAGGATGCTATGTTCATCATGTTGAAAATACCAGAATTTGCACGTGTGGGGAATGTCCACAAGAGTGACTGATCTTGATTAGGCTTTGTGATTGGCACAGTACCCTGATTCTAGATTGTTCAACAAGATCTAGTTTAGAAGATATGGCTAATTCACAATCTAGCATGCTAATCAATAGACTATGATAGCAATGAATCAAAGAATGATTAAAAGTACAAGATTACAATGCATAAGCATTAGCCTCAACACGAGTTAGAGAGAGAGAGCTAGAGAGATAATAAGCAATATTTGTTTAGATCCAAAATGACATGAGATAGCTACAAAACTTTGGTTATTTATCATTTTGTGAATGAGAATGATATGTACATATATAAGAGAGCCAAAGTTCGTGGTACTCCTTGCATTCAATGCACATCCTACACCTATTCAAGTGTAAACAAGTATTAACTTGACACCTAACTGCTAGCATGCATAGGTTGCACCTAGCTTCTACCTACTTTCTCCAAATGGCAATTTCTCAACTAGCCATGTACAAATATACATGCATGTGTCCATTAGAGTGATTGCATGCTTTGCATGTCACTATGGAAACTTAGGACATTATGTATTTATTGTGGCTCGAGTTTCTACAAGGTCATAATTGACCAATTTCATGTGAATCTCTATATGCATGTCAAACTAGACATTGTCAACATTATTGCATATCATACTAGACCAACTAGACTTTATGCATGTCACTGGAATTTGATCTACCTAACCCAAACTCGCCCTATTCTACAAGGATATGTGCTCAATTCACATACCTTGGATATGTACAAAATATTTACATGGGTAGGATCCCAAACATTAACAACAGATGATAGATATGTTTTACAATTTTTAACACATCAAAGGCAAGTTCAAGGGCAAAGGCAAAGGCAAGTGGTCTAAAGGGCAAGATCAAGGTGAGACTTCTCCTTTTGGCAAAAAGAAAGATAAGTCTGAGTTAAAATGCTTTTATTGTGGAATCAAAGGGCATTTTGCAAATGAATGTTTGAAGAAGCAAAGAGATGAAGGTAGCAAGCAAATCAACTTTACTACTAATGATGAGGATCTATAATATAGTTCAAATTTTAGCATGAATGGAAGATCCAAATTTAACTCTAACATCCATTAATCCTAAACATTAACACTATGATCCACACCAAAGATAGCTTACTCTTTCTCTCTCTCTCCCTTTCTCTCTCATAAAAAGTATAACAACATGCAATCCCAATAACATTTAGATCCAATAATTAGAAAAATCCAAAGAAAACATGAGAGATAGAAGAAAAGTGATAGAGAGCAAGGACATTCATCAATCCATTTCAGAAGAGAACCAATTTGCTTTATTAAAATGAGGAAATGGACATGTGTAGGAACACGAGTTGGTCCCTTTTTATGGTAGAGAGGAGGACCCTGGCCTCTGAAACCTATTGGTCCATTTCTGCCTCCCTAATTACTCAAATTTAAAAAAGCGTGAGAACCATCCAAATTGGAGGGAAACCCAACTTTATTCATAACTTGACATTTAGGTCTTGCGACATTAAAAGCCCCGCAAAAAGGCCTAAAGTCATGTTATTGACTTTCTAATGTGATCATTGGGTTGGACTTACACGTGCAGGGTGCCAAATGTTTGTGTGAGAGGAGGGAGAGTTATCATTCAACAAGTATGCTAAGGTGTAGAACAATAGCGAATCTATATATTGAAGTTGTAAATACAACGATCAAACCAATACAATTGCACTGATAGTGTGTGATCCTACTAGCAGATTCAAGACAATTGCTAAGGTTCTATGATAGTTCTCTCTCTCTCTCTCTCTCTCTCTCTCTCTCTCTCTCTCTCTCTCTCTCTCTCTCTCTCTCTCTCTCTCTCTCTCTCTCTCTCTCTCTCTCTCTCTCTCTCTCTCTCTCTCTCTCTCTCTCTCTCTCTCTCTCTCTCTCTCTCTCTATGATCACCAACTCTGAGGAGTCAACTATAGATGAAAGGCGTTCTCTGCTATCTGACCTTACGTATCATAATCCTCTCCTACACTTTATGTAATCGCTCAATTACATGTATATATATATATATATATATATATATATATATATATATATATATATTAGCTGAAGAATCTTGTACTAGTTTAACTTTACAATTACAAGATTGATAACAGCTGTTAAAGTGCATGTTACATTTGAGAGAGTAAAATTTAGAGAAGGAAGGAGGGCTGTTGGGATGAGTAGGAATTAGATTAAAGTCCAATAGCGTTTGCATCAGATGGATGTGAAATCTGCTTTTCTAAGTGGTGAGCTAGAAGAAGAGGTGTTCATGGATAAACTTGAAGGCCTTGTAGTAAAAGAATAGGAGAATAAAGTATGTCATTTGAATAAAGCACTTATGGTCTTAAATAGGCACCACGTGCATGGTATAGCAGGATTGATACTTTCATTCTAAGGAGATGGTGAGAACACATTCTGATTCAAATCTTTATGTCTTATGCTTTGATGGTATGGTTCTTTGATTGCTCTTTATGTTAATGACTTGATTATCATGGGAAATAATCAAGAGTTGATAGATATGATCAAGAAAGATGTTATGGAACAATTGGAGATGACAAATCTCAGTCTAATGCATTAATGCCTTGGAGTGGCTAACCAAGTTGGATGTGTTGCAAGGGAGCAAATACCTATCCAAGAGCTTTGGCATTAAAGGATGAGACACCTCAACTTCAAGTCATTGGAGGTAATGGCTAGGAAGAAGATCGTGATAGGTCTTCGAAGTTCCTTAAGTGGCATCAAACATGTTTGTGAGTCTTGAGCTTTGTCTAAGTCACATAGCCTACCTTATAATAGATCTATATCTAGATCTACAAAGACTTTTCAACCTGTACATTTGGATATTCATGGATTTACTACAATTAGCAATAGTGGAGCTAAGATGTATGTAGCATTTATTGATGATTTTAGTAGATTTTGTTGGATCTATCTACATCTTCTTACGGTAGATGGAGCTATGCAAGTGGATGGATGCTATCTTGCTATAAAATCAAGTAATAGATATGGAAAACAAAGTTGTTCAATGACTTTGATGATCAAGTTGAAGATCAAGAGGTTCCATAATTGATATAGAGAATAGCGTCCACTTGGGATGCTTCACTATTTTTCACATCAATTTTTCATATAAAAATGTGACTAGAACATGAAGAATCAAATAGAATGTAAATGAGATGATTCCACCATGCTTCCAACTCTGAACTCTCTGGAAAAATACAGCTAACAAACAATAAATTTGAGTGATCAACAATAGCTTGCATGTCTTTGTAGGAATTCGGTGGGCCTTTAATGGATACAATAAGACCTTTCTGGTTCAAAGGTTGCACCGAAATCATGGATTCTTTTGCCCCTTCCATGAGCAGCGTTCTGGGATCCCGTCCCCGGACGCCTAGCCACCCACGAATCCAAGTGCTCCCCCTTACCAACAAAGGGGCTAGTACCAGGGGACATTAAACACTTGGACATTTTCAGCTTATATCCACTTTGAACAAAGTCTCACTTCTACTTATGGTATTTCCTTGAGTGTGGTCTATGGCTCCATTTTGCCATTCCAATAGTCTCCTCCTCCTTTGTGGTTTGTTGCCATGTATCCACCATGACACTCCATGAATGAGCCTCCATCTTCATCTTGTCTCAAGATACTATCATACCTTGATGAGTTGATCATGAATGAGTGACATAATGAGCCTCCAATAGCTTCATTTCCATCAGCAAAACTAGCCAAGAATGCTAGTAAATCCAACATCAAAATGATGCTCACCAATGTAGCTAGTTTTACCATATTTTGACAATTTGCACACATCCACATGAAAATGCTCAAACATGAGATAGAACAAGTAAAGTAGAATTTAACAACACTTCCTTGCTACTCCTTTGACCTTACTTGAGTCTTTAATAAGCTGAAAAAATAGATTCATAACATCTTTGCCAATTGCCTCTCCTTTGATGCTCTTGACTAGTTTCAAATTGCCACCTTCCCTTTTGACTAGTTGAAGCGCTTTATATTTTGAGCATTACATGGTCATTAAAAGGAGATCTATTCTTAATAATAACATCATTCTTATGAGGATCAAAGTTCTATTGTCAAAAACTATGCTAGGAGCAAGCATATTGAGGTGGAATATCATTTTGTGAGGGAGCAAGTCATTGCAAAGGAGGTGGAGCTTCAACATGTGTCTTCAAGGGAATGTGTAGCTGATATCTTCACCAAAGCATTGGGAAAGGACTTTTTCATGAAGCATAGGACATCACTTGGAGTGTTATCAAAGTCCATGCTAAAACTAGTTGAAGAGGGAGTGTGAAAGATTCAACTAGTTTGATCATATTTGTTATATTTCCATGTTTGGCATATTGAGGCCAACTTTGTTTTTGGACTTAGAGATTGACTTTTCAAATTTCATTATTCTAAATGTCATTTGATTTTGATAAAGACTTCTTAGTTATTGGACTGCAATATGTTTGAGCTTGTTCCAATCAGACTTAAAGTTGCTACTCTCTTTCACTATAGGTATTTTCAAAGATGTACTACCTTCCTATGTGAAACACTTGCAACTATATTTGAGATGGATCTCAAATATTCCACAAGACAAGTTATCTAGATCAGACACACAAAGTGGATTGAGACACTTTGGATAGTTTGAATCCTACTTTTGGCACGTGTGAAATGCCTCAAAAGAAAACACTATTGGCACTCAGAAGGCTCAAAGGGTGTTCAATTACTTCAAACTTACTCTTCATCTTCAGTTTCTTGTGTAGGATGTCCAAAACAATGGTTTAATCAAATCAAATTGCTATCACTCGGATTTTGGACCTATCTCTATCCTCTTTAAGAGCTTATAACCCTTGATAGACACATCAGATTGATTTGTTTTAATTTCTATGGAAAGTACAAATCATAAGCTTTCCATCAAGCTATAGCACTACTATCTTTGGATCTACAAACAAGGAGATAGAAGGGACTGAAAAACTTCGATTTTCACATGTGCGCAATTCCAGAATTCCGTACTACCACTTTTCAGGTCTGAAAATTAAGTTCGAATCCGATTTGATCCAAACACACATCAGAGAAAGGTGTAAAAAAGTACAAAACTACTTTTTTGCTTGATTTAGCTCTCAATTTCTTGTACAATCAGAGATGTTAGCATGCAAAGCTTAATTTGGCTTTGATACCATGACAAAATTTCTAGAATTCACATGTGTGGAGAAGATCCACAAGTATGATAGATTTAATTAAGCTTTGTGATTAGCACAATAACCTGATTCTAGATTGATTAACAAGATCTAGTTCAGAAGATATGGCTTAACCACAATCTAGCATGCTAAGCTTCAGAGAATGATAGTAATGGATCATAAATGAGTCTTGATGGGTTTTACTATCCAACTCGTAGCCTTCGGGCTGAGACATAAAAATGTCTTCGTTGAGAACTCCATGTAAAAATACACTTTGCACATCCATCTGGTGAATCTCTTACTACTGCAAATGAAAGTAAAAGTCCAATCGTGGGACTAAAAGTTTTCAAATAATCAACATTCGAGATTTGAGAAAATCCATATATAAACCATGCTTTCCTTCCATTGATCTTTTGGGCCATCAGCTTTGTACTTGATTCGATAGCCCATTTGCACAAAATGCCATTTAGCAGGTCTATAACAGTCCATGTCTCGACTACTTTGCATGTTGCATGCACTGATTGCATGTGGATTGCATGCATACAGTAAGACTTTGCATGCTATCAAAACATCTGCATGTCATTACAATTGAACCTATCTAACTCAAATCTGAGCTACACTAGAAGGATATGTGCTCAATTCACACTTCTTATATGTACAACATGAAATCTAGTGGAAATTATCATGGACATGACCCCAAACTCGAGATAGAAAGATAATATTTTAATAATCTTCACACTCCTCCTTAAAATTTATGTTCCTATCAACATAGATTTCAAAATTAGGCCAAGGTTCGACCTCATCTTCATAAAGACATTCTTGAGTAGAGGCTTGGTGAGAAGATCTGCAACACAATCTGAAGATGAAACATGCTGCAATGATCTCTCTCCTCCAATGACTTTTTCTCTCACAAAATGATGTGCTTGCTCCTTGCATGAAAGACTGGGTTATTTGCAAGAGCCTGAGCATAATCTCATCTTTTGCATGGTAAATGTATATATGATGGTCAACGGACTGGTGTGTATATCTCAATCTAGGATCTAACACAGATGTTGATCCACCCTATGAAATCTAGCAATAGATGTGAGAACAAATTCTCAATATAGAAAATCAATCTATCTTGAATTTGGATCTTGTTTCAGTCATAAAAGAAGAAGCACATGCAAGCAAGAAATCTATCTCTCCCACGAGTTTTAATGTACTAAAAAACTCTCTAGGAACTTACTTTCAACTCAAACATAGTAATATGTGTGAAACGAAAAGTATAAGACCTCATAACACTCACTTCTATCCAATCCTACTTGATTGACAATGAAAATTGATGAAATTGGTGAAAAAGATAGATGTGTGCTCACTTTGGCATATCCCACGAGTTGAGTACCCTCTCAAACTCTCTGATTCCCTAAAACTCTTCTAAAAACAAATCAAATTGATTTAGAAACAAGAGCAACACATTCTACTCTCCAATACCTATCCAACAAGCTATAAAACATCAAATTTGGATTATTCCTTGAGAAGTAGCACTCATTAATGAGGGTTGAATTCACACGTGTGAGCTCTCTGTCCGTACAGAGCTCTGCTAGATCAGATTAGCCTTGATTTGATCCACTTATGATCCGCAGGTTGCTTGTTTCTCAGTGAGTTTGAATCCTTCTCCAAAATCCAAGTTCCTCCAAGCAAAAACATTGATGATCTGATGTATACACCCTCACCTCTTTAAAGCATGAAGCTCTGATACCATGTGAAGTTTTTAGCACGTGTGAACTTCACCACACACCCTACAAGATCTTACTGAGGTGTTGTGATTGCACAAGATTGATCAAAGAACAGTATGCTTGAAAAATCTAAGACAAGAGCACAATGGCATACATCTGATGAAAAAATCTAACTCTTCACTATGAGAAATGAATGTCAGAAATAATTCTAAGTGTTCAGTATGGGAAAAAGAGACTGCTCTCAGGTAGAGAGAGAAAATCATACAGAGAAAACTTGGGTAGAGAGAGAATGAGTCCAAAACACCAAAATCTCAATGTTCACAATATGGCAAGACATGCCCAGCTTCTCCTACATGAGAGAGACTCAAATTCCTACAATGGAGTTGCATGGAAAGTCCACTTAACTGAACTAATTCACCTACCAAAGGTCCACATGTGTAACTACATGCATGTATGGTGCATGTACTGCATGTCAACTCATAAAATTGCCTTGACATGTGTAGATCACAGAAACTACTTTGCATGTTGCATATACTGATTGCATGTGGCTTGCATGCATACAGTAAGACTTTGCATGCTATCAAAACATTTGCATGTCATTACAATTGAACCTATCTAACTTAAATCCGAGCTACACTAGAAGGATATGTGCTCAATTCACACTCCTTATATGTACAACATGAAATCTAGTGAAAATTATCATAGACATGATCCCAAACTTGAGATAGGAAGATAATATTTTGATAATCTTCACAATGACAAAAATGGTGATTCAGACAATGCTCTATTTACTCAGAAGAATAAATCTCCTAAGAAGTCTAAGTTTAAGAGGGAGTCTTCTAAGAAGAATGAGTCCAAGACTAATGAACAACACTCTAGAAAACAACAGAAGAATTCTTGTGATAAGAAGATCTACAACAAATGCAGAAGATTAGGTCACACAGAAGAAAAGTGTTGGCTAAATCCAAAGATTGAATGCATTTATTGTCATAAACGGGGTCATGTTCATGTGACATAGCCTTTTGTACTGTGGCACAAAAGGATATGTCACATGAACATGAAAGCCTTGTACCAAGCCAATAAAAGTCAGAGAATTCAAGGAGTCGAAAGCAAAGGTAGAGATATTTGGACTACTTGCGATGACTCGAACACCTTTGAGTAAATGCAGGAAGCCAGTGCCCTCGCACTTATTATTCTAACTGCACAATGTACTATGGCAGGGCCCACTAGGCAAGGCTTGGCTAACAGGATTTCAAGTGGTGGGACCACTTGTTTATTATTGTGCAGGAAATATCCACAACAGGGTCCACGGCCCAAAGTAGTGTTGGTCCCTCGACACTAGGCTACAACTAGCGTGAAGGGGCGCTGTTGTCGGTTCTTTTATTGCTAGGACATGGGTGCTTCAGGAAAAGCATGGATAAAATTCGCTTACGTAAAACTTGAGGCCTTATTGGATGATGGCGATCAGCAAGAACTTGGACTTGCCAGATTTTCAATAATACCCATAAGGGTCTGGTGGCCATTCCGAAGAACCTTGTTCATTGACAACTGGGTAGTCGAGGTGTGAAAAATACAGATCCTAAGTGGATCTAAACTCCAAGATCATTGGCTTGAATGCTTGCACTCCAAACTACATAAGCTAGGAATTGGCAACACATTCTATGCTACCTAGAATGCAAAGAACTTGATCAAAAAGCATTTATCACAAATGGAAACTTCCATAAACATCAAGTGCGGCCCAAAATAGCATTATACAGTCCATAATACATCAGCCTATCACTTTTGGAAAGCACCTAAGATCATACACGATAGCTTGAAGACAATACACACAACAATGCTCTCAATGGAGGAAGAAACAATGACAATGATCTATTGATCTCAATGAAGCATACAAAAGGTTTCTCCAACCTGTTCTCCACGACTTCCCTACTATTTATGGATGAGGAAGATGACTCTCTCTCCTCTCTCTAGAAGGTACTTGACCCTAGATATTCCCTATATAGGAAAAATAGCTAAAAATGGCTTATATGACCAAAATACATCAAAATGGTCTCATTTTGAAGGGTATGAAGTTTGACACTTCATCATACTGAAAAAATACAGTAAATAAAAACATTGTGGCCTGGTTCACACGTGTGAAACTCCAGAACCAAAACTATTTACAATTTTAGCCAATTTAGGCCTCAAACTAGCTAGGAAATGTTGACAATTTTCACACTCCCTCTTCAACATTGGATGCTAGTTTCAACATAGTCTTTGAGCACATTCCAAGATTAGATCTATGCATTAAATATAGGTCCTTTCCCAATGGTTTGGTGAAGATATCAGCCACACACTCCTTTGAAGAGACATGTTGAAGCTCCACCTCTTTGGCAATGACTTGATCTCTCACAAAATGGTGAGCAATCTCAATGTGCTTGCTCCTTGCATGAAAAACAGGATTGCTTGCCAAGCTTTGGGCTGAAAGGTTATCACAAAGTATGATTGGAGTCTTCTCTGGTTCCAGCAAGTGAAGATCCAATAACATCCTCTTGATCCAAAGAATCTCCTTGGTGCATGTTGTTAATGCCTTGTACTCGGCTTCGGTGGAAGATAGAGAGATAGTTGGTTGCTTCTTTGATAGCCATGAGACCACTCCATCTCCAAGATAGATTGCAAAGGCACTTGTTGACTTCCTATCCATTTGATCACCTGCAAAATCTGAATCTGAAAATCCACAAAGGTTAGGTGTAGTACCTCCATACAAGATGCCAAAATCTCTAGATCCCGAGATGTATCTAAGTATTCTCTTTCCTAGCTTCCAATGAGCCTCACTAGGATCTTGCATAAATTGACTTAGTTTACCAACCACAAAGCTTAGATCAGGTCTTGTGATGGTTAACCATATAAGAGATCCTATTAGCTTTCTATAGAGAGTAATGTCCTTGAAGGATCTTTCATTACTTCTTGTAGTTAGCTTTACATTTGATTCCATAGGAGTAGAAACAACTTTACAATCTTCCATATGAAACCTTTTTAGAATAGAGTTAACATACTTTTCTTGACATATGAATGTAGATTTAGAAGTTCTAATAATCTCTATTCCTAAGATATAATGAAGTTTACCAAGATCTTGAATTTCAAACTCTCTTTTGAGTGCCATCTTGATTTCATCTATATCTAGATTGTTACCACCACTTAAGATAATGTCATCAACATAGATCAAAAGTAAAGTGATATCATTTTCATTCAATCTAAAGTAGAGAGAATGATCATACTCACTCATAACAAAGTTTTGAGAAAGTAAGAAGGAATTGAGCTTAGCATACCAACTCCTTGGTGCTTGCTTTAGCCCATACAAACTCTTTTGGAGATAGCACACATGATTAGGCTCATCATGTGAAACATAGCCCTCGGGTTGCTCCATGTAAATATCTTCTTCAAGATCACCATTCAAGAAGGCATTAGTAACATCCATTTGCCACATATCCCAATCATAAAGAGTTGCAAGAGAGATTAGGATTCGAATAGTTACCATCTTTGCCACGGGTGCAAAGGTCTCATCATAGTCAATACCATATTCTTGAGCATACCCCTTTGCCACCAACCTTGCCTTGTACTTGTTGATTGATCCATCTTGATTTGTCTTGATCTTGAAGATCCACTTACAACCAATTGCCTTCTTGTCCTTTGGAAGCTTTACCAACCTCCATGTGTTGCTTTTGATGAGTGCTTGATGCTCATGATCCATGGCTTGGATCCATTCCTTCTTTTGAATTGCTTCACCTACACAAGTTGGTTCATCAAAAGAGGTAAGAAAAGCAAAGTTAGAGTTGTCCACCACTTGCTTTCCTTTTTCATCATAGGTTAGCCTTGATGGCTTAGCCCTTTGCCTTTGAGTCTTCCTTGAAGTTTGCTTTGGAGTGGCATCTCCATCTTCATCCAAGACATCTTGCACATCATGATGATTAGTAGGCACATCAACATCAACATCAACAACATTGGAAACATTCTCTTCATGAAAGATGACATCCCTACTTATGACAACTTTCTTTGTAGAAGGAATGTACACTTTGTAAGCCTTGCTTACTTCACTATAGCCAACAAACACACCCTTCTTTGATGAAGGATCTTCTTTAGTTCTATCATCAAGTGTGATATTGACAAAACATGTACATCCAAAGATCCTACAATGCTTGACACTCGGCCTTCTACCATAAAGAACCTCATGAGGAGTTTTACCATCCAAGGAAGCACTTGTCCATCTATTACATAGATAGTTAGCACATGCTAAAGCTTCCCCCCAAAAAGACTTAGCAAGATTAGCATGTAGTCTCATTGCCTTGGCACATTCACAAAGGGTTCTATTCTTCCTCTCGGCCACTCCATTCTGTTATGGAGTCCTAGGACTAGACATCTCCCTCACTTAGGGACTTAACTCTCAAGATAAATGCATGAGCACTTTCACCCTCTCTTTGCCTACTAGAAAATATTTGTCTCCTTAGGGTCAATACCCTAGATGTGGACTTTGATTCAAAGAGCTTCTTTAAGGCATTCCATGCCTCACTTGCACTTTGACACTTTCCAACTTCCTTGAGAAGTTCATTTGTAACATTCATTTTAATGATATGAAGAGCCCTTTTGGCCTTCTTATCAAACCTTTGTTGCTCTTGAAGTGTGAGAGGTCTCTCTTCAATTTCTGCAACTATGTCCATGAGTTCATTCAACTCAAGTAAGGACTCCATCCTCACTTTCCAAGTAGAGTAGTTTGATGAACTCAACCTTTCACTAGACTCTGGCATGATCCCACCATTGGAAGCCATGATTCTAATGTTTCTTCAACTTTTAGGTTTTGTCCTAAAGCACTTAGCACTCACTTTTCTCTCAACAAATGATAGATAAAGAGATCTATGAAGATTTAGGACCCTAAAACACTTCTATCTTGAACCTAGATGGTTTCCAAGCATAGAAAGGAAGATTGAAACACATGCAACACTTTGCACACACTAAGAATGGATTACAAAATCAAACCAACCTGAACACACTCTTGCTTAAGCTCTCAAACTTTCCAGCAAGTGACCAAATCAAGTTATGGTGTGAAGAGTTACTTGCATTCTTAGAAAATACCCAAAACTAGGATGCCAAGATTACCTAGTAATGAACAAGCTTGATCAACACACTAAGATATTGATTCAACCTGTAAAACCACATGTAAACCACACTTCTAAAAGTTTATAAACTCCAGCAAGTGATAAATACAAGATTTAGAGGTGAATGAATGAGCACACTTAGTGAATCACAAGACTAGCTTCACTATCTTGTCAAATCTTGGTGTTTAGATGTAGATCTAAGATCACTTCACATGAGAATGTTCCTCAACCTGTTAAGAACCTGAAAACACACTTGCATAATGGTTAACACCTTCCAGCAAATGCTCCAATCAAATTACATAAGGAGAGTTACTTACATGCTCAACAAAGTACACCAAAATTTATGCCAAAATTGATGACAATCTTTACAATATGCTCTTCACAATGGAGCTTACAATATGTTCACCCAAAAAAGGGGATCTTTCATCCAAATGGGAGCTTTGCTCAGCCTTTAGGAGAATTACAACTCACTCAAAAGAGCATTTGTCATCCACTTAAGGAGAAGTTTCATCCACTTAAGGAGAGTGTTCATCCAAGAATGGAGATTGTCAACAATAGGATTGAAAAGAACATTGTTAGTATTGAATATGCACAAGCCTCACAATCACAAATGATTAGGTGTTATGATCTGATCCAAAATAGTTTCTTTTCAGCCTCTGATCTTCAATAGACCTGAAATATGCTTTTGATCCACAAGTTCAACTCACAAAACAAAGGTTAGTAAGATTTGATCAACAAAGCAATGCAAAATCATGCTAGAACTTGATCAAACATCCAAATATCACCAAAAATGGAATACTTACTGTAAATAGAAGCCAACCAGCTCTAATACCATGTGAAAAATACAGATCCTAAGTGGATCTAAACTCCAAGATCATTGGCTTGAATGCTTGCACTCCAAACTACATAAGCTAGGAATTGGCAACACATTCTATGCTACCTAGAATGCAAAGAACTTGATCAAAAAGCATTTATCACAAATGGAAACTTCCATAAACATCAAGTGCGGCCCAAAATAGCATTATACAGTCCATAATACATCAGCCTACCACTTTTGGAAAGCACCTAAGATCATACACAATAGCTTGAAGACAATACACACAACAATGCTCTCAATGGAGGAAGAAACAATGACAATGATCTATTGATCTCAATGAAGCATACAAAAGGTTTCTCCAACCTGTTCTCCACGACTTCCCTACTATTTATGGATGAGGAAGATGACTCTCTCTCCTCTCTCTAGAAGGTACTTGACCCTAGATATTCCCTATATAGGAAAAATAGCTAAAAATGGCTTATATGACCAAAATACATCAAAATGGTCTCATTTTGAAGGGTATGAAGTTTGACACTTCATCATACTGAAAAAATACAGTAAATAAAAACATTGTGGCCTGGTTCACACGTGTGAAACTCCAGAACCAAAACTATTTACAATTTTAGCCAATTTAGGCCTCAAACTAGCTAAGAAATGTTGACAATTTTCACACGAGGTATGCCATCGGAGGATCCCAAGATAAATCTTGCTGATATAATGGATTCTCATAGATTGGCGCAACTGGTCCCAATGTCATGGACTCTCCCAAATCATAATGTGAATATGACATGCTTGCTTGAATCTCCTGTCTGTCCAGGTATTCATGGTATGCCATGACCTAACGACTTTTCTCAACAGTCAATTTCATAGATTTAGGACAAGGCTTTGTCATTGTAGGTTCTGGTTCTTGCTATACAATTGGCCGTTTTGGGCTTGGATTCCCTGGATTTGGCTGTCTCAGCAATGTGATGTCTTGATGTAGCTTTGTGGTGGCCAGATATTGAGTGGAACATTCTGACTTTGGTTGGATCTTGCTTATGATTGGCGTTGAAATCAGAGGACAATCTCCCACCTTAGTTTTTCCTTTCTCAATGGACTGCTCTCTTGAAGGTGGTACAGATGGATCGTTGCGATGACTGGTAGTCATTTTGCCTTCAAGTTGCTTGGTTGACGTGAGGCCCCTTTGTAATTCATCCACCAGAAGTTGTGGCAACATTTGTTTAATGAGGCTTGGTAAAATCTGCTGGATTGCATCTATTGCCAATTTTTTGACTTCTTCTGCTATCCCTGGTTGGATAGATTTTACCCACTCTGTCTTTTGTGGTGTTGGTGATTCACGTGTGGCCATGTCAACTTGTCTTAGGATCACTCTCATTCCTTACATCCGCATCTGCTTCGTAACCAGGTGGCACTAGAGGTTTGTGTTTGTAGTGCAGCTTCTCGGTTGGTGGATTTGCATGGCCACATGTAGGTTGCCGATTCAAGCAGGTAGGAGTCATAATGGCTTTTCTTGGATCTCTTAGTGGACAATCACGACATGGGTGATTGATGCCGCATTGTTCACACCAAGGATAAAAAGAGGACAGATCATTTCAGTGTGGACATTCTGATCTACGATGTTTACCTCCACATCCGAAACACCGTACCATGTGTAAGATTCTGTCACCTCTCAATTGATGTGCGTACACCGGTATCAGGTCTCCTTTAATCCCTTCCATGGAATATAGTAATGAGCCAGTTTGAACTTCCCCTGCCTAGGATGATCCGCTCGCTGATATAACCAATACTTCCACCAAACCTTGCCTAGCCACTAGAGAAGATTCTGAAAGTCCTGAGACCGATCCACTTTCTTTGGAGGAGCGATTTGATGGCAAGCTAGATGGCATAGATGAGGATTTTGTTGATTGATTCCCAATCTCCAAAATTCCCTTATTGGCTTGATTTCGTAATCTCGGATTCCAAACTGGACATTGAGGTGTTGGATGTTTTCCAAAACAATAATGGCATTGGTCCAGTGGTCGGATCTTCCAGTTGGCAATTTGTGATTCTGGGAGGTAATCAGATTGACTGCACATCTCATCTGTGTCACTGACAACTTGCACCTGATTGTCCAGACTGCTAGTACTTTGGCTAGTGTTGTCTGTGGCATCTTGTGGATTAGATGCTCTATCATCCCTGATTGTTTGAATGTTGGATATGGGCTATGATGGTGCGTGCAAGATCTGTGCCTCTGCAATAGCGACTGTCTTACAGAGTTCTTTTGGACTAGTATATGATGATGTAAAGGGTGGCATACCAATCTTGATCTCGTGCGGTAATCCGGCATAGAAAAATGCCATTTGTGGTGACTAGGAAGACCGGAATTACAATCTGCCACCATCTTGGCAAATTGTGCAGTGTAGCCTTTGAGAGTTTCTTCGGGAAGCATCGAGATTTGGACAAGCTGCTCAGAAATTGCCATGGCCTGCTGTGTTCAAGATGAAGGTGATATGGAGTGGTGTGGTGATGTACGAGAGAGAGATTGTGAGATGCAATTTTTGAAATGTCTATGAGGGAATTGATGATGAGGAGATGGAAGAGGAAAAGACTTGATGAATAAAGCATAAATAATTCCTTCGTCTAGAACATTCACGGTTTGGGCAAGGGTAGATTTTATAAATAAATTCAATTATGCCCCTCCAGCGAAAGTCTTATGACAAGGGATGACAATTGGAAAAGCAATTATGTAGGTTTTTTTTGGCAAAGGGTTAGTTTTGCTTCAAAAAAACTACTTTTTGGCACTTCTCCGCAAGTTTATAAAAGGATTTTTCAATACCAACTATAACTCGCTTTAGCCTTGGCAGTCTTGGGAGGAGTCTATCAAAGACAAAGTCACTCACCAAAGAGGCTTGGGCTAAAATTATTATAATATTTTTTATAAAAAAGGGCCTTTGACAGTCGTGGAAGGAGCTATCAAAGATAGGGTCGCTTCCCAACGAGGCTAATGGCCCAATTCCTATTTTTATTTTTTTATAAAAAAATAAATCCTTGCAGATTTCTCTGTGTCCTGGTCTCAACGAGATGGAACTTCAGAGGCCTCTACTAAAGTTTGTTTTTTTTTTTTTTTGTTGACAACAAACCCTTGCAGATTTCTCTGTGTCATGGAGAGAGAGAGAGAGAGAGAGAGAGAGAGAGAGAGAGAGAGAGAGAGAGAGAGAGAGAGAGAGGAGAGAGAGAGGAGAGAGAGAGAGAGAGAGCTAAAAATAAGAGAGCTTTATTAAGGAGAATAGAAGATGTGTACAATGGAAAATGACCTCCTTATATAGTTGAGGAGGGAGGGCCATCTTGGCTCTCATTGGCCTATTTACAATGGCATCCTAGCCCTTCAAACTAAATGAACTTCAATCTAATGGTTCATTAGGAAAAGGGCCAAACTCACACAATTCATGTGAGTTTGAGAGATTCCATTTTAACTTAGAACCTTATGAACTTGACTTTGGGCTTTTTAATTGAATTATTCTAATAAGGCCCAAAGTCCTTTTATTTAAGTCCTATTTATCTGATTTGCATGGTCACTGGGTCAGTTTTATACACGCAGGAAGCCAGTGCCCTCGCACTTAGTATTCTAGTTGTACAATGTATTGTGGCGGGGCCCACTAGGCAAGGCTTGGCCAACAGTATTTCAAGTGATGGGACCCACTTGTTTATTATTGTGCAGGATATACCCACAACAGGGTCATTGGGTCAGTCTTATACAAGCAGGAAGCCGGTGCCCTCGCACTTATTATTCTAACTGTACAATGTACTGTGGCGGGGCCCACTAGGCAAGGCTTGGCCAACAATATTTCAAGTGGTGGGACCCACTTGTTTATTATTGTGCGAGAAATACCCACAACACATGGCCCCAAACTCGAGATAGAAAGATAATATTTTAATAATCTTCACAAGAAATATAGTCATCCAATGACTTTCTAAGACCTTTCTAGGTTCCACACCTCCATCCAAGGCATAGACACCTACCTGTCCTTAATCAAGGATAGTAGTACCGTTATTTAAGGCACCTACCCTTAATCCTAAGGGTAACCCTTATCCAAGGGTCTCATGCCTCCATACCTCTGACTAAGGTATAGTCACTTGCATGTCCTTATCCAAGGGCACATACTCTTAATCCTAAGGGTACCTTGCCATGTAGCCTCCAACACTAAATGGACTAATAGGGGTCTGAAGTACTGCTAGTTACATAGGTATGTAACAATGGATGCGGAGGAAAGCATCGCCGAGTCGAATGTCCACACATCGAGGATCCATCAACATTCGGACCCGGTTGTGCACAATGTAGTATTAATCATCCATGACAAGATTGTCCGATGAGAATTTCACAATTAGCTATGAGACATTTGGCCTATGTAGACCGACATGCACCTGTGGTGACCCTTCCACCTCAAACGCACTATAAAAGAAAAATATTAGTGCCACCGGGTTATGAAACGAGTGACGAAGAAGACAATCTGACAAAAGTTTCAAAATACGTAGAGGTGCCCTCGGACAAACAAGTAACACCATCACAGAAGACAGAGCTGGCAGAATCTATCAAGCCAATGATAATTGAGGAAGTCAAGAAATTGGCAACCGACGAAGTCCAACGGATTTTACCAAGGCTCTTGGCAAAATCATCACAAAGATTTCTTAGTGATGAATTTCTCAGGGAATTTGTGGTAACAGAGTGACTTGAAGTCAGATCAGCACCAGATCTAAGAAAAAGTACAGTCACGCAGCCTTCAACAGGGAAGTGCAATGATCAGGGGAAGACTAAGCTTAATGATTGCCCATCAATGAGCAAGATTCAACCAAAGTCTGATTGTTCCACAAAACAACATACCACTCAACCAATGCCAAATCCAGTTATATTCATTCTCAAAAGGCCAAATCTAGGGGATTCAAGCCCGAATAGGCCTTCAGTCCAGCAAGCACTAGCACATACAACAACAATACCTTGTCCTCAATTTGTAAGATTGACTGTTGAGGAAAGTCGTCAGGTTATGACATACCACGAATACCTGAATACACAAAGTAGTCAAACAAGCACGTCGTATTCACTTTACAAATTGGGAGAGTCTAGGACATTGGAGGTAGTTGCGCCAATCTATGAAGAGCAATATTAGCAAGTTTTATCTTGGGATGCTCTGATGGAATGCCTTGACCACCCAATTGTCGATGAACAAGGTTATCCGGAATGGCCACCAGACCCTTATGGGTATTATTGAAAATATGACAAGTCCAGGTTCTTGCTGATCAACAACCAATAAAGCCTCAGGTTTTACGTAAGCGAATTCTATCCATGCTTTTCTTGAAGCATCCATGTCCTTGCAATAAACAAACTGACAATAGCGCCCTTTCATGACAAATGCAACCAAGGGACTAGGACTACTTTGGGCCGGGGACCTTGTTGTGGGTATTTTCTATACAATAATAAACAAGTGGGTCCAGGAGGCTCACCTCTAAATCTAAATGAGGAAGCCATTTCCTTTGTATTGTATCTTTTTTTTTATCTTAATAAAGCTTTGCTGGTTCACTTTAGGTCTCTCTCTCTTTTTCTCACACACACACACACTCTCTCTCCCTTTCTCTCTCTCCCTCTCTTCTCCCTCTCTCCCTACGTTGGGATAGAATAGCTTTGATTAGGCACTCAAGCCCCCAAAGCCTTTTTCAACATACACATTCTCTCTCTCTCTCTCTCTCTCTCTCTCTCTCTCTCTCTCTCTCTCTCTCTCTCTCTCTCTCTCTCTTCATGCTATGCAGGTGAAGGCGAGGTTGCTGCTCCCAGTGACGAACCCCTATGCTGCATTGATGACACAACAATACGGTAATAAGTATGAGGGCATTGGCATTCTATGCATATAAGCCCAACCCAATGAGCACAAGTAGCAAGTTGTAATTCCTAGGAATAAGAGACTAGGGGCTTAAAACTCTAAAATGCTTCTTGATTTCCAAGGGGAGGCTCGAACCTAAGACCAAAGAAACTTTGGATGTCAAGCTAACCAACTAAGCCAACGCCATTGGTTTTAAAACTCTAAAATGACATTAGAGGCCCTAAGTCAAGTTGCAAATAAAAAAGCTAAAAGGGCCCAAATTAGAACTCACATGAATTACGTGAGTGCCCTTGTGCTTTCTTAGCACCATTAGATTTAAGTTGTGTTTATTTGAAAGGCTTGGATTAGAATCCTTGCCCCAATGAAGTGGCCAATGAGAGTGAAGGAGGCTCACCTCTAAATCTATAAGAGGGAGCCATTTTCTTTGTATTGTATCTTCCATCTTTTCTTAATAAAGCTCTGCTGGTTCACTTCAGGTCTCTCTCTCTTATTCTCACACACTCTCTCTCCCTTTTTCTCTCTCCATCTCTTCTCCCTCTTCCCTACAATGGGATAAAATAGCTTTGGGTAGGAGCTCGAGCCTCCAAAGCCTTTCTCAACATAGGCATTCTCTCTCTCCCTTTGTCTACTATCTCTCTCTCTTCTCTCTCCTCTTCCTCTCTCTTCGTGCTATGCAAGTGAAGGCGAGGTTGCCGCTCCCAATGACGAACCCTTATGCTACATTGACGATACAATATTCTTGCCACCCATCTTTTTTGATCCTAACAAAGCCCTGGCATCCGAAAACGTTGAAGATCAAGGGCTAGGCCATCCCTGGCCTGGCAAATTCCAGACATAGATCGACCATTGTTTGGCTTTCAGGGGTCTATAAATCTTTTCTCCCTTCCAAAAATTTGAAACGCACAAAAAAATTGGAATCCATGGAACAAGAGACATGGGGGCCCTACTAAACCACCATAGTGCTGAGGGACCAACACTACTTCAGGTGAAAGGCTCTGTTGTGGGTACTTTGTGTACATAAATAAAATAGCCGAAAGTAGTAGAAATAAGTTGCGAGGGCTGTGGCATCCTGTGTGTACTTCTAAATAATGTATTTTAAATAAACTTGACTTTGGGCCATGTAATCAAAATAATGTCAAAGGCCAAAGTTTAAGTTAAGTTTCTAAGTTTTATAATTGGTCAAAAGTCAAAGTGGTGGTAGGTGGGTAGAGTGTGTTTCTTTTGAAGGGTTAGGATTTCAATCCTACCTTCTTGAAGTAAACCAATAGGAACCAAGTGGCAAGGGCCTCCCCGAAGATAAAAAGCACCTCTTGTACACCATTTTACATGCTAATCGAGAGGAGAAAACTCTACCACTTTGGAGAGCCAAGCATCCTCATGTGCTAACGTTTCATGTTCTTGCTATTATTGTGATTGTTTGTTATTTTTCATTTCCCATTTTCCATTCTTCTCTCTCTCTCTCTCTCTCTCTCTCTCTCTCTCTCTCTCTCTCACACACACACACACACACACACACACACACCCATTCACCTCTATTTTGGATGATTAGTGCAGTAAAGTTAATCCATCTATCCCAAACATATTAACATATGTCAAAATAATTTTTTTGACTTGAAAATGGATTAGTTTCGAGAGATGGAATTATTTAATTTACAAAAAAATAATGTTTAATAAAAGGTTGTAATAGTATTGTTTAAACTCGTGATCTTATGAATGACTCTATTTAATTTGAAGCTCTTTAGCATTAGTGAAGTTTTCATATTTAAAGGATATTCAAATTATACATGTTTTAATTTTATATTCTCATGAATTTCAATTTATTTGAATATGTTGAAACTTGATCTTCCTTGTGAGAATGGCTATCTCTTGGTATTTTGAGGAACATTCTTATTGTTTCATAGATGTCAAACTTATAAAAAACAAATCACAATATTTGTGTTATTTCATAGTTGTAGTAAGCTTTAATATAAGAAACATGTCACATTTGTCCACTTTGGAGAAGTTAACATTATTATACATATACTTGTCTCATTTGTGTAATACAAGATAGACGTGGACCACTTTCTCAAAGAAAGAAGACACACGCCATACATATGATACATATGAAACTTTTCTAGTGGCCATCTCACTACATTGCCAATCACAATTCTAGTTGGCTTCTACTATAACTTAGAGTATTCAAAATCCTACCAACTCACTTGTGGAGATGTATATATTATGAATATACAACAATAACAGTTTTTATAGATAGAGGTTATACAATAGTTTTTTTTTGTAACTTATATGTTTATTTAAGTATCATTTGTTTTACAAACTTTAAATATGTTTATATTTATATAACAAAATAAATTTTTTTTTCTTAGCTAAGCACAGAACTTAATTTACATTTTTATTTCAATCATCTATTTTTTTTAGTGTATCCAAATACTAGAAATTTTTCCAAACATTTTGCTATAAATAATTATAAATAACTATGTAAATATATCTAGAAATTTGAGTCCATTCCCAACTATCATTAGCATGAACACTACAATTACAAACAAGAGGAAAACCACCACAAAACATAGTTTCTCATTAAACAAGTTATCCTAATAGAGAGATATTAGAGATGTAGAAGTTTAGGATGTTAGATTTCTATCTTTCATGAAATCAAACATAATGTGGATCTATTGTATATGTTTGTACATACATGTCAATATGTTTTATATATAAGTGTCTATAAGTCTGTAGAAATACAAAGATTTCGAAATGATCTGCAAAAATACAAGGTACAATCTACAAGATTCCTCTAAGTTCTGGACAGACTGACATTGATCAACATTTCTATGACTTGGTTTTTGACAACGTGACATACTGATAAACACTAATCAGCGTGTCAAATGGCTTTACTAGACATTTATAATCTATGAAAAAATACGTGGTCAAACTATGATTGACTCGGTGTTTTAATCAGCTCAAATTGATCAGAGAAAGAGGTTTTCACATCGACTTGACATTTTCGACATGTTGACAATTTGGATTTTATAACCAAGAGAAGCATGTCCAAATCTACAAACTGGTCAAGATTTTTTCAAGTCCATAAGAAGTGGTAGATCCAAACCCATTGGTGAGAAATAGTGCTAAACAGTCTTAGGAGTGATTTAAGGTTATTTTTTTCTCTTGACAGGTTATTTTGTTTTTTCGAGTTTTTATGATTTCTGTATCTTGCCACTTTTCCACAGAGCAAAGTAGAGTCTGATGTATTATCAGACAACTCGATGAGTAAAGATCTAATTACTCACCCAATCTCATCACTCACCAATTCGATTATCTTTATTTTTTGAACACCAATTTACGTGCCACTTTTATAGTGCACCTATAATCTCCGGATCTATGATCTTGAAGATCAGCGAATAAATCTATTTTTCTCGCCATTTCACATTTTTTTTTTGATCTTTTTAGATTTCTTGCCAACTTGAATTTTTTGCCTTCCCGCTCTTATTATTACTCGTCGTCCATACAATACCTAGTACAAGATTGGATCTACAATCTAGCAAACCAAGGAGTAATAATCTGATTTCTCGTCCAATTTCTCGCTTGTATTTTTTGCCTACTATTTTTTCTTACTCACTTTTTTTACAAAGACTTTTGATTTTCATTCACGATTTCATAGGCAATTCGATGAATAATTAGTATTACTCACCAAGTACTCGCACCTGCCTATACCTCGCCATCAAAGAAATTGCTTAATGCTTTCATCAATACACGCAAACTCATCATTGAATGCTTTAACCCTCAGAACAAAAACATGAGTATTCTCTTCCTTCTTTTGCAACCTTTGAAAGATTTGCCTCCTAAGAGTAAGCACTCTTGACGTAGACTTGGATTCATAAAGCTTCTTCAAAGTTTTCCAAGCCTCCAAAGATGATGTGCACTTACCAACTTCCTTGAGAAGTTCATTGGTAACATTCATCTTAATCATGTGTAGAGCTTTCTTTGCTCTCTTGTCATACTTCACTTGATCTTGAGGTGCTTGAGGCCTCTCCTCCACACCTGCAACAATCTCCATCAACTCATTCATCACCAATAAGGACTCCATCCTCACCTTCCAAGTGGAATAGTTGATTGAGGTAAGCCTATCATTGCCTTCCAACATGGATTCACCACTTGTAGCCATGTTGCAATGACCTGATCTCTTCTTTCAACATGTTCCAATGCACAAAGCACTCTCTTGAATGTTAACAAATGAACTCAAAAGGAAGCCACAGAGATATGGAACCTCTCAAATCTCTTCTAGCACTTCTATCTAGAAAATCAACACATAGAATAGTGAAATCTTGATCAACTTATGATCTATCCTCAATCTAATGATTCTTGACACTTCCTAATTAGATACCAAGGAGGTCTATGATGGACTAGCCAGGACACAACCAATGAATCTTGTTGAACTAGGAGAACTAGAAAAGATTGTTCAAATTGGAGCGCAACTTACTCCTGAACAATTTCAAGCATTAAGGAAGCTATTGATCAAATATCAAAACTATTTTGCTTGGACGTATAATGATCTCAAAGGGATTCCGACATCAGTCATTGAACACACCATACCCTTAATACCTGATGTAGTTCCAAAGGTCACAAAATTCTATCACTGTAATCCTAATGTTACAGATCTTATAAAAAAAGAGCTACAAAGACTACTTGAGACTGACTTCATTTATGAAATCGAACATACAAAATGAGTTCATACAATTGCTGTTGTTCCTAAGAAAAATGGGAAGATGAGAATTTGTATGAATATCAAAGCTTTGAATAAAGTAACGTAGAAAGATCACTTTCCGTTACTCTTTACTGAAAGCATATTGGACCGTCTTGCTGGAGCAAAAGCGTACAATTTTTAGGATGGATTTAGTGGCTACAACCAAGTTAAGATAGCACCTACGGATTGTCACAAAATAGCTTTTGCAACAGAATGGGGAACTTATGCCAATAAAGTCATGTCGTTTGGACTTTGCAATGCACCTAGTTCAGATTACTTGTAGAAATTCCTTGAAATCTACTTGGATGATCTCGGAGTCCATAGCGCAGATACAGACCACTTGGATTGTTTGAAGAAAGTATCTGAACGTCGTCACAAATACCAAATCTCCTTAAATCAAGAAAAGTGTCAAATTTTGGTCACTCATGGAGTTGTCCTTGGACATGTGATATCAATACATGACATTGCTACGGAGTATTCCAAAATCAAATTCATTATCGAGCTACCACTGCCAGAAACAATTCAGGAAGTTTACGTGTCTATGAGTCATGCAAATTACTATCGGATATTTATACTCTTCTTTGCAGATTTAGCAAGACCTATATATAAATTGACTATTGTACCATTTTGGACAGAAGAGGCATTGGAAGCATTTGAGAAATTGAAAAAACCTTTAGCTTCCAAACTGATACTACAAGCTCCAATTTGGACAATCGCGTTTCACAATCACACGGATGCATCGAAATATGCTATTGGATCAGTTTTGACGTAGCCAAGTGAATACAAGAAGGATTATCCTATCAGGTTTGCAAGCAGACAACTTACAGATCCTGAGAAGAATTATTCGACAACTGAACGCGAAGCAGTGGCCATGATTTTTTTTGTTAAAAAGTTTCGACATTATCTAATGGCAACGCATTTTGCATTTTATATTGATCACCAGCCGTTACTCTATTTGGTGAACAAGACATGCAACACAGGGCGTATTGCAAGATGGCTACTTCTACTGACCGAATTTGATTTTTGCATTGTGGTTCAAAAGGGTAAACAACATTATCTAGCTAACCATGTTTCAAGGATTGAATCATCGTTTGTTAATACTACAGTGGATGATGAACTCCCATATGCTGCATTATTTTATGTAGAAGTAGTACTTGAGTGGGCAGCAGATATCTAATGCTAGGCCAACCCAATCTGTTGAATATCTAATGCTAGGCCAACCTAATAACTCCTTGACAAAAGTCCAAAAGAGACTATTAATTCCTAAGGCACAACCTTATCAATTGATTGTTGGGCAGAGGCCATTTCTCAATAGATTTCACTATTTGCAAACTTTTACAATCAGGATATTGGTGGCCTACACTTCACAAAGGTACAAAAAATTACATTCAGTCATGCGATGTTTGTCAAGGAGCATGTTGTCCTACTCGACATAATTATGAATCACTACATCCAATCTTATCACAAGTACCGTTCAAAAAATGGGGTGTCGACTATGTTGGTCCTATTCATCCTACAACAAGATGATCTCAGGCCAGATATATCATTGTTACAACTAATTATATGACCAAATGGGTTGAAGCAAAAGCAGTGATGGAAAGTGTAGTTCCAGTAAAATTCTGGTGACAAACTGATGGGAGTCTCTCAAACGATTCGTGAAACTATTTTTGTTCATGAATAATTTTTGTTCGAGAAGAATTTGTGAAATTTGAACGAGCTCTAATATTGATTTTTGCTGAAAGTGAAGTGATCGCAAACCGAAGCAAAACAAAACATGAAGCGAAAAACAATCACGAACAAAATTAGTTCGTGTGAAATTCAGATATGATTGCTGGCCACTGCCGGCTATATCATTCCCACAATCCTCCAGAATGTAGACAGACATTGTTGAGCTAAGTTATAGACTAATACAACATTCAACAAGATTGAACCAGTGTGCGAAATTGAATAAACAATTAAATGAGATACACGAACAATAGCAGACAAAAATTTCTTCGAGATTATACAATCATTCAAAATAATATGTGCATAACAGCTACAATGTTATCTATTGATCCTCTTAATTTCAAACACTGTGTGATAGATCCACACAGTGCATTGGCGTGAGAGAAATACAATTCTCCCACGAATAGCGTCTCGCTTACTAACGGACTTCTCAGATCTGTTGATCCTCTTACAAAATTGTCTCGCTCACAAGCGGACATATATTCTGTATATTTTTTGTCTCTCTATTTTATGCATCAAGCAAAATGTATATTGTTCTCAAACTTTTTCGTGTCTTGTCGAGTAACTTTCCTGATCAGACAGATTAAACATCTAGAACTAATCATGGATTACAAGAGTGGTGGATTAGCCACGTCCTAAAGCACTTCTATTGATGTCATGATATCCGATCAAATATTTGTACCTCATGGTACTTGGTTGATCTTCTTGGTCCTTTGTGGAGCACAAATGCTTTTGTGTCATGAACAATTTCGTGTCATGTGTCGCAAAATTGTTCGCGAACATTTTTGCTTCATGTGTCTTTTTTGTCGAATTTAGGGTTGAAAGCTAGCAAAGCTTTGGCAATTGAAATGTTTTGTTTCTTCAGCTCCCTCTCAAAGCATGATATATTGATGACTCCAAGACTGCTCCTCTATTTCTCAAACAGACCTTTGTCTAAGGCCTTTGTGAAAATGCCAGCAACCATCTCCTTCGTTCCGATGAAAGTAGTCTACAACATCTTCTTCCCGATCAGATCCCTTATCAAATGGTACTTGATTGCGATGTGTTTCATCCTTGAGTGAAACACATGATCCTTTGTCAGATGTATTGCAGACATATTGTCCATATGCAAAATCAGAGGTTCATTTCTCATTTCACCTAGTTCATCAAGGAACTGTTGGAGCCAAATGATTTCATTGGCCATCTTAGCTACTGCAACGTACTCTACTTCGTAGAATGACTGAACCACAATGATCTGCTTCTTACTGACCCAAAGAATTGTTGCATCCTCCTAAGACACTTTTGCAGTCATCCTTGAGAGATGCCCAGCTAGCATCACTGTAGGAAAGCATCTGGAAACCTGCATCGCGATAATAACACAGTCCAAAATCTTTTGTTAATTAAAGGTATTGCAAAATTTGTTTCGCAATCTTCCAATGAGTCGAGCCTAGATTTGTACTGAATTGGCTCATTCTGGACATGGCATAAGCAATGTCAGGACGTGTGTTATCTGCAAGGTACATTAGTGATCCAATCAGCTTTTTGTATGGTGTATGCTGCATCAATTCTCTTTCTTCTTCAGTCTTCAGACAATCCTCACTCGTCAAGACTGTTCCTAGAAGCATTGGAGTGTTTGCTCCTTTGCAATTCATCATCCCAAAATCTTCTAAGATTTTTAGGGTATATCTAGACTGATGAAGATACAATTTACCACTCTTATAGTCCCTATCAATCTGTAATCCAAGATAACATCTGGCTTCTCCTAGTTCTAAAATCGTGAAATGTTTCGAGATATCATTCTTCACCTCAACAATAAGCTCCTCACTCTTGTAGAGAATCATAGTGTCATCCACATATAACCTTCCTATGACAATGGATACACTCGATTTTTGGGTTTAGCGAACATGAATCAATAGTATGTCCTTTGTATTTGTATCTCACGCACATCTTCTTGTCTCCTCTCTGTTGTTTCGGCTGACCCTTGTTCCTCCATTTGCCTTTGCTGGCTCCTTCTGCTTGTTGATCTCGATCCTGCCTTCGATCTGACTCCCTATTAGGCTTGGATTGCTTCTTTGTCTTTTCTTTGTTGCTGTAGAGAGATTGGTCAGAAGCATCATTGTGATCAAGATGCTCTTGAGTTTCGACTTCTTTTCGAATCTCGACAATTGCCTTTTCGAGTGTCATAGTAAAATCCTTTGCTAGCAGCATTCTGGTTGTCTAAAAGGATTTCGATAAAGCTCTCAACAGATAAGTGAGTTGCTTCTCTGCTGATACTTGTCGCGGAAGCGAGACTGTTTCTATGTTGTTTTTCTCTTCGTATTCGCGAACGATTTTGTGTCTTTGAGTTTTGTTTTTCACGGAAGCTTTTACAGGATCCTAGAGACACAACTACACATCACAGAAAACATTCTATTCTAGCAATCAAGAAATAGTACAAGACAGGGAGAAGCATGAAAATAGAGCGACTATATTATCAGTTTAGTTTTAGAGCGAGATCGTCAGTGTCTCGCTCGTTGGCAGAGTGACACTCTGCTCTTTCGCTGTGTTCTGCTCGTTGGCAGACTTTCATGCACAACTCTATTGTTTCTAGTATTTTTCTTTCTACTCTACTCGTTATGTCTATCTCTCTCTCTGTCTCTTAAAGATCCTCTATTTAGATTTTTACTGACTTGTTATGATCTAGAAAGGATAGTTAATACCTCCACTATGTGGAGTTTACAAGATAGCTAAATGTAGAATCACAAGACTGCTGAATTCACACGTGTAGGACGCCCTACACATGTATTTTTGATCTCCTAAGCCCAATAATACCATAAAGATCAGACTAGCATTGGTTGTCAATAGAAAAGTTGATCAAACAAGAAATATTATTGTGTTACAAGCAAGATCTGTCAACAAAACATAAGACTAAGCATCATAAATACTCGGCTAGAGAGAGAATAGGAAGTACAAAACTCTTGGAGAGAGAGAGGGCACAAAGAGCTTGTCTCCAAATTTGCATTACATGCAAATTTCATCATCTTCTCAATGAGAGTACATCACATATATATATATCCATGGACTCTCCTCCTCCTTTGAGTTGAATTGGAGTTGTGGATCCACCTCTCAAGCTATCTAGACTTATTCAAGCCACCTCACTATGTCTAATTGTGCCACCTAGTCTTTTCATGCATTAAATGTGGCATGTAAAGTACAAATGGCAATTCCTATGGTAGCTTGAGTTTCTACTTCTACCTACCTTTAATATTGTATTCTAAGATGGGTCTTTACTAAGCCAAAAGAGCTTAATTCATCTTTGGCATTTTTAGAACCCCTACTCACAACATTAGATAGTTTTTTCAGTATTTTGACACTCCTCCTAAAAATGTATCTAATGTGGATCAAGCATCGATCTTGAGATAAGACCAAGATTAGACCTATGCTTTGAGAAGGCACTTTTGCAAAGTGGCTTTGTGAGAAGATCAGCAATACATGAAGATGTGTTGACATGTTCTAAGTTGATTTCACCTCCAATGAGCTTTTCCCTTACAAAATGTTGTGCCACTTCTATATGCTTGCTTCTTGCATAAAAAATAGGATTGTTTGCAAGAGCTTGTGCCGATATGTTGTCACATTTGATCAAGGGAAGATCATCCTCTTTGATGCACTTTTGCTCCATGATTAACCTCTTGATCCAAAGCACCTCTTTAGTTGTTGTATTGAATGCTTTGTACTCGTCCTCACAAGATGATAGAGATATGGTATCTTGCTTCTTTGAAAGCCAAGACACAAGATTGCCTCGAAGAAAGATAGTATATGCATTAATGGACTTTCGATCCATTTTATCACTTGCAAAATCGGAATCCGAATAGCCAACAATGGTTAGATCTTCATTCTTGTACAATAAACCATAATCTTGAGTAGAAGATACATATCTTAGAATCCTCTTGGCCATCTTCCAATGTTGGATCTTGGGATCTTGCATAAATTGACTCAATTTGTACACACAATAGCTCAAATCGGGTCTAGTGATAGTAAGCCAAATTAAAGAGCCTATAAGACTCCTATAAAGTGTGATGTCCTCAAAGGATCTTTCATCACCTTTAATAGGATCTTTTACATGTTGCTCCATGGGAGTATCTATGTCTTTACAATTTTGCATATTGAATTTTCTCAACATAGAAAAGACATATCTAGATTGACAAATAAAAGCATACTCTTCATGAAAATCAATCTCAAGGCCTAAAATGTAATGGATTTCTCCTAGATCTTGCATTTTAAATTCTTTTCCTAATGCATCTTTGGTTTCTTGAACTAGCATCAAACAACTTCCACTAAGAATAATGTCATCTACATAGATTAGAAGAATGACAATATTACTACCATCAAACTTTAAGTACATAGAAGGATCATAGTCACTAAGCACAAATCCTAATGAAAGTAGAAAGTTGTTGAGTCTTGAATACCATGATCTAGGTGCTTGTTTCAAGCCATAAAGACTTCAAAATGGCAAACACACCTTAGATTTATCCTTAATAAATCCTTGAGGTTGTTCCATGTATATCTCCTCCTCAAGATAGCCATTCAAAAGGCGTTGGAGACATCAAGTTGAAACAGTTTCCACTTAAAAAAAAAGACAAGAGAGACTATGATTCTTATTGTCACCATCTTTGCTACAGGAGCAAAGGTTTCTTCATAGTCAAGGCCATATATTTGTGCAAAGCCTTTAGCACATAATATTGCCTTGTACTTGTTGATGAAGCCATCATGATTGTACTTGATCATGAACACCCACTTGCATCCAATGATATGCATGTCAGGTGGTGGATCCACTAGCTCCCATGTGTGGTTGGTGATCAAGGCATCATATTCAATCTTCATGGCCTCATACCACTCCTTGGTATTGAGGGCTTCTTGAACATCTTTGGGCTCCTTGTGAGAAACAAAATTAGCATAAGTGAAATCAAGATCCACTTGTTTTCCTTTGTCATCATAAGTAAGCCTCTTGGGCTCGGATCTCTCCCTCATGAATCTTCTAGGAGTGAAAATCCGAGGACTTCCATCTTCAAATCTCGACTCCTCCATATGTTGATTGTCTTCAATAACAAAAGGTGATAGATTTTGAGGTTGCTTGATCTCGGCCCCTCCAAGATTGGACTTTTCTTCTTCATGAAAAACTACATCTCTACTATCAATTGCTTTAGAAGTATAGAGCATGTAGAAATATAGGCTTTCTTGTTGGATGAATATCCAACCATTACTTCTTTGCTTGCACAAGGATCATTCTTCTTTCTCGTTTCCAAGGGAATATGGACAAAGCATATGCATCCAAATACTCTAAGGTGATCAACCTTAGGTTTTTTCAAACAAAGTGCTTCATATGGTGACTTTCCTCCAAGTGCAACATGAGGGAGTCGATTTCAAAGATAGTTTGAACAATTGATGGCCTCACCCCAAAAGTCTTTTGGCAAGGATGCCTCATTTTTAATGGTTTTGTCACATTAACACAATGTTCTGTTCTTTCTTTCAGCCACCCCATTTTGAGATGGTGTATATGCACAAGAAAACTCCCTTTTAATACCTTCAAGCTCACAATAATCATGAAATTTATTGGAAGTATACTCACCACTTCCATCACTTCTAAGAATCTTGATTTTGTATGAAAATTGCTTTTCAATGAACTTTAGGAAATAGTCAAACACCATAGACTTTGAAGCTAGAAGATATACCCAAGTAAAATCTAGTGAAATCATCAATGAAAGTTACAAAGCAAGTAGCACCACCCTTGCTCTTTGAAGATGAGAAGTGCACATCCGAGTGCATGAGCTGGATGTGTAGTCTTGATAGATGACTTTGAAAAAGGCTTCTTATGAGACTTAGATATGGCACAAGCCTCACATGGCTTGAAATTCTTGGAGATAAGATTAGGCAAGCCAATAGCTTTGGCTTTCTTGACCATGGACACCATAGAACTATAGTTAGGATGCCCCAACCTTCTATGCCATAAATCCTCCAAAGAAGTATGAGAAGCAAAAGCACCATCACAAGAGTTAGCATACTCTTTGGGATCAAGCTTGTAGATTCCACCATATCTAGACCCAAATGCAAGGATCTCATCATGCTTCTTGATTGTACATGTATCAACATTGAAATTCACATCTAGTCCACTATCAAGCAATTGCCCAGCACTAATAAGATTTTTTGTTAACTTAGGAACAAAAAGTACTTTAGACAGAGAAAGAACTTTTGATGATGAAAGCTTTAAGGGAATGGTCCCTATGCCTTCAGTAGCACACTCATGATCATTTGCTGTGTTGATGGACTTCTTGGCTCCTTCATAAGGTGACATGGATGAAAAAGAATGCTTGGAGCTACACATATGTAAAGAAGTTCCACTGTCAATATACCACGAACCATCCTTCTTGAAAGGTGATGAAGAAAAACTCGAGACCATAAGAGATCCCTCTCCATCACTTGCATGAGCATCTTCCTTCTGTTTATTAGAAATGTTGGCTTGCTTGAATTGACTCTTCTTCTTGAAGCAATTGGTGGCATAATGCCCCTTCTTGCCACAAAAGAAACACTTGATGTTTTTCTTCTTCTTCTTGTATGTGGAAGCTTGAGGGGACTCATCCTCTTTTCCTTTCTCTTTGGAAATAAGATTGTTCTTGCTTGAAGAGGATTGGTGTTGATTCTTGCTTCTTGTCTTGTGCTTGTCTTTGGTAAAGAGAGCTTTACCATCAATGTTGAGAGACAGTCTCTCCATTTTCAAGAGTTTATACTCTTGTCTTGATTCTTCAGAGATGAGCACACTTTGGAGTGTTTCCAAACTTGGTAGCTCCTCCTTAATGGCATAACTCTGAACAAGGTTGTCATATTCCTCCTTTCCCATTAAGTATGACTTGAACAAGTTCATATTGGTTGATGGAGTCTCCTATGCATGACAATTTTCTATGGAGGTCTTTAACTCTCATTACATACGCTGAAGCACATTCATCACTTCTCTGTACACTTTGAAAAATTTGGTTTCTTAGTGTTAGAAGTCTAGAAGTATTCTTTGCCTCATAGATAGACTTGAGAGTATCTTAAGCATCTTTGGCATTAGTACAAGCACCAATTTCTCTTAAGATGTCATTTGAGACATTCATCTTAATATAATGCAGAGCCATCTTGGCTCTCTTTTTGTACTTTGGAATTTCTTGAGAGATTTGTGGTTCTTCTTCAATGCCAAGTACAATATCCATCACATCTTGTAGTATTAAGACATATTCCATTCTAACCTTTCAAATTGAGTAATTGGAGGTTGACAATCTTTCACTTGCTTCTAATAGAAAGACACCCATTGAAGTCATAAAGAATGATGGAAATCAAAAAATATTGATGAAAAAGTTGCTTATCTTCTCACTATAGGAACAAATCAAGGGCACAAAACCAAATCCTATGTAAGACTAAACAAAAAACTGTGAGATAGATCTCACTAGCCTGACAATCTCTCTAAAACAAGATTTGAATCATCAAAAAAGATGAAGTATGGCAAAAGTTATGGTTCTTTGAATTTCACACGTGTGAAATACTCCAAAAATGTCAAATTGACTCAAATACAATCTATTTGTATGAAACGATTTGCCTAGAACCTATAAATTTTGGCTAAATCACATATAGATGAGATTGTTTAACTTTTGGATGATTTTTGTGATCATTCAAGCAATAAATGACATGTACACACGATTTCCCACAGGTCTAGGAGCCCTACCTACGATTCTTCAAAAGCTTATAACTTCTGATTGGCTTATCCAACTATCATGATTCAAATTGCATCAGATTCTACACATTTCTAGGTTTCTAGTGGGCTAATTTGCATGAAATTTGGATCTAAGGTGAGAGAAAATCACCAAACTGAAAATGGATAGATTTCACATGTGCCAGCACCTGAAATTCCATACAGTACCTGATCTGGACCATTCAAAGTGGTTTGAAGCTCTAAATCACCAGAAAACTGCAAACTAGCTAGAAAGTAGAATCTAGACAATTCCTAGCTTGAAATCTGATGAAATCTGCAAACTTTTTAATTAGATTTGCTTGTAAAACTTTGGTAGGCTCTGATACCATGCTAAATTCACACGTGTGGGATGCCCTACACATGTATTTTTGATCTCCTAAGCCCAATAATACCATAAAGATCAGACTAGCATAGGTTTTCAATAGGAAAGCTAATCATACAAGAAATATTATTGTGTTACAATCAAGATTTGTCAACAAAACATAAGACTAAACATCATAAATGCCTCAACTCGGCTAGAGAGAGAAAATAGGAAGTACAAAACTCGTGTAGAGAGAGAGGACACAAAGAGCTTGTCTCCAAATTTGCATTACACACAAATTTCATCATTTTCTCAATGAGAGTACATCACATATATATAGATCCATGGACTCTCCTCCTACTTTGAGTTGAATTGGAGTTGTGGATCCACCTCTCAAGCTATCTAGACTTATTCAAGCCACCTCACTATGTCTAATTGTGCCACCTAGCCTTTTCATGCATTAAATGTGGCATGTAAAGTACAAATGGCAATTCCTATGGTAGCTCGAATTTCTACTTCTACCTACCTTGAATATTGTATTCTAAGATGGGTCTTTACTAAGCCAAAAGAGCTTAATTCATCTTTGGCATTTTTAGGACCCCTACTCAACATTAGATAGATTTTTCAATATTTTGACAAAGACTACTTAATGCTAATCAACTAGTTAGTTAGTCTCCGTCGTTGCCACTTGTTTCAGCTGGGAGTGAAGTCTACGACTCCAAGCTCGTTGAGCTGCCAGCGCTGAAGATTCCTCTTTGTTTGTTTCGTAATCTCCCGTTTGCTTTCGTTCTTTTCGTTTCTTTCGTAGTTTTTCATTTTGTGTCCCTTTGCGGTTTGTGGTCCCGGAGGTGTGTTTACGATTCATGAATGATTCGCGAATCGTTCGTGCTTCGAGTCAAAGACACATTGGCTGTCGCAAATTATTCTCGTTTGACCTTCATTTCTTGTTCGTGCTACGACAAAGTTGCAAGTGTTCACCATTTCTGACACTCCCTCTTGAACCTTGTAGCTTTGTACGTTTAATCCAATTGTCTTTCCTTGCTTGGCAAAGAGTGACTTGTCGAGCGGCTTTGTGAGCAGATCTGCAATCATATTTTTTGATTTTATATACTGGACTTGGAGCTCTCCTTTCGAGATCAAATCTTGAATGTGATGGTACTTCAGAGGTATGTGTTTTGTCTTTGAATGGAAGACATGATCCTGGGACAGATAGATGGCACTCTGAGAGTCCATTATCATTGTGCTTGGCCCTTCTTGTGGTATCTCAATTGCCTCCAGCATCATCTGCAGCCACACTACCTCATTTGCGACTTTTGAAGCTGGGACATATTCAGCTAAACAAGAGGATGGAGCCACCAAGGTTTGTTTTTTGCATATACAACTGATTGCAGCTCCACATGCTATTGTACATCCTCCAATAATGGACTTGCTGTCATCTTTGCAGCTCGCCCAACTTGTATCACTGTAGTGGTGCAGCTCGAATTCTTTTTCTTCGTTTTCAGCTTTGTAGGTTAATCCCATATTCTGGGTACCCTTCAGATACTGTAGGATTCGTTTGGCCATTTGCCAATGTGCCATGCCAGGATTAGAAGAGAATTGGCTCAATGAGTAAACAGAGAAAGTTAGATCAGGTCTGGTACAAATTTTCAAGTACATCAGATTACTGATTAAGTTCTGGTAGGGTATACCTGCCATTTTCTATTCTCCCTCGTCCGTTTTTGGGCAATCCTGCTTCGTGGGCTTGGCTCAAGCTATCATTGGTGTAGCCTTCTCTTTGCAATCCATCATACACTCACAGAAACATGCTGAATCGAAGCATATAGTAGATCGTTGGCAAGCTAATTTTGCCAGAAAAATTCATGCACAATTACTACTTACCTAAAAGAAACACAACACAGACAAAGGAAAGGGGGGAGAGAGAGAGAGAGAGAGAGAGAGAGAGAGAGAGAGAGAGAGAGAGAGAGAGAGAGAGAGAGAGAGAGAGAGAGAGATCACCTCTCATGTGGGCCAGGCCACGTGTCAAGTTTCAACATCTTGATGTGGCATGACACATGTCGTGATCAAAAGGTAAGACTGCCTTCACAGTTTATCCCTTAACTTTTTCTTCCAAACTCCATTGACCAACCTCACCACATAGTATTGCCTTGCAAGGCAAGGCCAATAAACCGGTTGCTCACTATCAAAAATACAGATCCTAAGTGGATCTAAACTCCAAGATCATTGGCTTGAATGCTTGCACTCCAAACTACATAAGCTAGGAATTGGCAACACATTCTATGCTACCTAGAATGCAAAGAACTTGATCAAAAAGCATTTATCACAAATGGAAACTTCCATAAACATCAAGTGCGGCCCAAAATAGCATTATACAGTCCATAATACATCAGCCTATCACTTTTGGAAAGCACCTAAGATCATACACAATAGCTTGAAGACAATACACACAACAATGCTCTCAATGGAGGAAGAAACAATGACAATGATCTATTGATCTCAATGAAGCATACAAAAGGTTTCTCCAACCTGTTCTCCACGACTTCCCTACTATTTATGGATGAGGAAGATGACTCTCTCTCCTCTCTCTAGAAGGTACTTGACCCTAGATATTCCCTATATAGGAAAAATAGCTAAAAATGGCTTATATGACCAAAATACATCAAAATGGTCTCATTTTGAAGGGTATGAAGTTTGACACTTCATCATACTGAAAAAATACAGTAAATAAAAACATTGTGGCCTGGTTCACACGTGTGAAACTCCAGAACCAAAACTATTTACAATTTTAGCCAATTTAGGCCTCAAACTAGCTAGGAAATGTTGACAATTTTCACACTCCCTCTTCAACATTGGATGCTAGTTTCAACATAGTCTTTGAGCACATTCCAAGATTAGATCTATGCATTAAATATAGGTCCTTTCCCAATGGTTTGGTGAAGATATCAGCCACACACTCCTTTGAAGAGACATGTTGAAGCTCCACCTCTTTGGCAATGACTTGATCTCTCACAAAATGGTGAGCAATCTCAATGTGCTTGCTCCTTGCATGAAAAACAGGATTGCTTGCCAAGCTTTGGGCTGAAAGGTTATCACAAAGTATGATTGGAGTCTTCTCTGGTTCCAGCAAGTGAAGATCCAATAACATCCTCTTGATCCAAAGAATCTCCTTGGTGCATGTTGTTAATGCCTTGTACTCGGCTTCGGTGGAAGATAGAGAGATAGTTGGTTGCTTCTTTGATAGCCATGAGACCACTCCATCTCCAAGATAGATTGCAAAGGCACTTGTTGACTTCCTATCCATTTGATCACCTGCAAAATCTGAATCTGAAAATCCACAAAGGTTAGGTGTAGTACCTCCATACAAGATGCCAAAATCTCTAGATCCCGAGATGTATCTAAGTATTCTCTTTCCTAGCTTCCAATGAGCCTCACTAGGATCTTGCATAAATTGACTTAGTTTACCAACCACAAAGCTTAGATCAGGTCTTGTGATGGTTAACCATATAAGAGATCCTATTAGCTTTCTATAGAGAGTAATGTCCTTGAAGGATCTTTCATTACTTCTTGTAGTTAGCTTTACATTTGATTCCATAGGAGTAGAAACAACTTTACAATCTTCCATATGAAACCTTTTTAGAATAGAGTTAACATACTTTTCTTGACATATGAATGTAGATTTAGAAGTTCTAATAATCTCTATTCCTAAGATATAATGAAGTTTACCAAGATCTTGAATTTCAAACTCTCTTTTGAGTGCCATCTTGATTTCATCTATATCTAGATTGTTACCACCACTTAAGATAATGTCATCAACATAGATCAAAAGTAAAGTGATATCATTTTCATTCAATCTAAAGTAGAGAGAATGATCATACTCACTCATAACAAAGTTTTGAGAAAGTAAGAAGGAATTGAGCTTAGCATACCAACTCCTTGGTGCTTGCTTTAGCCCATACAAACTCTTTTGGAGATAGCACACATGATTAGGCTCATCATGTGAAACATAGCCCTCGGGTTGCTCCATGTAAATATCTTCTTCAAGATCACCATTCAAGAAGGCATTAGTAACATCCATTTGCCACATATCCCAATCATAAAGAGTTGCAAGAGAGATTAGGATTCGAATAGTTACCATCTTTGCCACGGGTGCAAAGGTCTCATCATAGTCAATACCATATTCTTGAGCATACCCCTTTGCCACCAACCTTGCCTTGTACTTGTTGATTGATCCATCTTGATTTGTCTTGATCTTGAAGATCCACTTACAACCAATTGCCTTCTTGTCCTTTGGAAGCTTTACCAACCTCCATGTGTTGCTTTTGATGAGTGCTTGATGCTCATGATCCATGGCTTGGATCCATTCCTTCTTTTGAATTGCTTCACCTACACAAGTTGGTTCATCAAAAGAGGTAAGAAAAGCAAAGTTAGAGTTGTCCACCACTTGCTTTCCTTTTTCATCATAGGTTAGCCTTGATGGCTTAGCCCTTTGCCTTTGAGTCTTCCTTGAAGTTTGCTTTGGAGTGGCATCTCCATCTTCATCCAAGACATCTTGCACATCATGATGATTAGTAGGCACATCAACATCAACATCAACAACATTGGAAACATTCTCTTCATGAAAGATGACATCCCTACTTATGACAACTTTCTTTGTAGAAGGAATTTACACTTTGTAAGCCTTGCTTACTTCACTATAGCCAACAAACACACCCTTCTTTGATGAAGGATCTTCTTTAGTTCTATCATCAAGTGTGATATTGACAAAACATGTACATCCAAAGATCCTACAATGCTTGACACTCGGCCTTCTACCATAAAGAACCTCATGAGGAGTTTTACCATCCAAGGAAGCACTTGTCCATCTATTACATAGATAGTTAGCACATGCTAAAGCTTCCCCCCAAAAAGACTTAGCAAGATTAGCATGTAGTCTCATTGCCTTGGCACATTCACAAAGGGTTCTATTCTTCCTCTCGGCCACTCCATTCTGTTGTGGAGTCCTAGGACTAGACATCTCCCTCTTGCTTAAGCTCTCAAACTTTCCAGCAAGTGACCAAATCAAGTTATGGTGTGAAGAGTTACTTGCATTCTTAGAAAATACCCAAAACTAGGATGCCAAGATTACCTAGTAATGAACAAACTTGATCAACACACTAAGATATTGATTCAACCTGTAAAACCACATGTAAACCACACTTCTAAAAGTTTATAAACTCCAGCAAGTGATAAATACAAGATTTAGAGGTGAATGAATGAGCACACTTAGTGAATCACAAGACTAGCTTCACTATCTTGTCAAATCTTGGTGTTTAGATGTAGATCTAAGATCACTTCACATGAGAATGTTCCTCAACCTGTTAAGAACCTGAAAACACACTTGCATAATGGTTAACACCTTCCAGCAAATGCTCCAATCAAATTACATAAGGAGAGTTACTTACATGCTCAACAAAGTACACCAAAATTTATGCCAAAATTGATGACAATCTTTACAATATGCTCTTCACAATGGAGCTTACAATATGTTCACCCAAAAAAGGGGATCTTTCATCCAAATGGGAGCTTTGCTCAGCCTTTAGGAGAATTACAACTCACTCAAAAGAGCATTTGTCATCCACTTAAGGAGAAGTTTCATCCACTTAAGGAGAGTGTTCATCCAAGAATGGAGATTGTCAACAATAGGATTGAAAAGAACATTGTTAGTATTGAATATGCACAAGCCTCACAATCACAAATGATTAGGTGTTATGATCTGATCCAAAATAGTTTCTTTTCAGCCTCTGATCTTCAATAGACCTGAAATATGCTTTTGATCCACAAGTTCAACTCACAAAACAAAGGTTAGTAAGATTTGATCAACAAAGCAATGCAAAATCATGCTAGAACTTGATCAAACATCCAAATATCACCAAAAATGGAATACTTACTGTAAATAGAAGCCAACCAGCTCTGATACCATGTGAAAAATACAGATCCTAAGTGGATCTAAACTCCAAGATCATTGGCTTGAATGCTTGCACTCCAAACTACATAAGCTAGGAATTGGCAACACATTCTATGCTACCTAGAATGCAAAGAACTTGATCAAAAAGCATTTATCACAAATGGAAACTTCCATAAACATCAAGTGCGGCCCAAAATAGCATTATACAGTCCATAATACATCAGCCTACCACTTTTGGAAAGCACCTAAGATCATACACAATAGCTTGAAGACAATACACACAACAATGCTCTCAATGGAGGAAGAAACAATGACAATGATCTATTGATCTCAATGAAGCATACAAAAGGTTTCTCCAACCTGTTCTCCACGACTTCCCTACTATTTATGGATGAGGAAGATGACTCTCTCTCCTCTCTCTAGAAGGTACTTGACCCTAGATATTCCCTATATAGGAAAAATAGCTAAAAATGGCTTATATGACCAAAATACATCAAAATGGTCTCATTTTGAAGGGTATGAAGTTTGACACTTCATCATACTGAAAAAATACAGTAAATAAAAACATTGTGGCCTGGTTCACACGTGTGAAACTCCAGAACCAAAACTATTTACAATTTTAGCCAATTTAGGCCTCAAACTAGCTAGGAAATGTTGACAATTTTCACACTCACATCTTGTGGGAGCATGGGTTAGCAAAGTTCAAACCATTACTCATGTCTCGTGATGAGATATAAAATGACCCCTAGACAAGTTATCAATGTGAAGAAAATGGTAAAGGAGCCAGTCTATATCTCGATTACAGTTCAGGCTAACATAAATTCTTGGGACTGATTTATCGTAAAGACCGAGCCAATCAATTGTTTGAAGGCTTTCTGGCTCTCTTCAGTCCAAGAAAAAGGTTCGCCCTCTCTTAGTAGTGTCACTAATGGAGAAATGAGAGAAGAATGATTACTCAGAAACTTCCTATAATAGCCCACTCTCCCTAGAAAATATCGCAACTCTTTCAAGGTGGTGGGGGTAGCATTAGTTCCAGTCAGTCAAGGTCATATGGGTCAGGTAATGTCCGTTAGGGTTTTTTAGAATCAATCGGCTTATACCTGGCTTATTAGTGGTTCTCAATAATCGAAGCAAGTGTTTGCAAAGTTCAGTTTATGTTCAGCAATTAGACAACACTGTAATTTGTTCAATCCAGACAGTGTTATTAATTAAACTACAAACAACACCTTATTTTACTAAGTAATCATGAACAAAGTCTTCAAGCACTAATCAGTGGGGCAATTTGCAAATGACATATAGGTTTAGTGTTTCTCTTAATGCGGTTAGATTGCTTTTACATTTGCCAGGCGTTCAGCTCACCAAACAAGCCTACAACAAACGATTGATTCCCAAATCTGGGATTCATAATTGATGTTATCAGTCAGACCAATCGTCAATCGTCGAAACCAACTCAAAATTGGTTCAAGTACTTATTTATGGTTAGAGCAATGATGAGAGATCAATATAATGACCTCTTAATAATACAATTTATAGGTCCTCTCAAATCCCGGATAAATGCCCTAGATACGTAAGGGTTTCAATGAATTTGCTATCTATTAGGGCAATGGCCTCCTCATTAGAGATGGGTAGATCTCCTACCAACCGGCGATCTGTAGGCAGGCTTTAGATTTGGTCACAGGTTCGGGTAAAGAGCACCACCCAGGGGAAGATATTCTTTCTCCAAAGTTCAGGGTCTGAGCGTAGTCAGCAAGAAACGGGCCATAGCGGTGTACATCAGGTTTAGAATCTAACCATAGGTCAGGCAGCCGCGGATAGGAAATTAGGCAATCCGCAAGAAGGGGTATGGCTGGGAGAATGATGGACAGGGTTTGGAGCTGTAGGCAGCGAGGAAGCAAGAGGAGTGAGCGCAGTTTAGGAAGGAGATAAGGGCGCAGGTAAGTTTGATAAGGGCGCAGGTAAGCAAACTGGCCAGGCAAGGGAGAGCGAGCCAAGACACTTTCTTCCCACCCAGGCAGAGCAAGGTCGCAAGATAGGAGAGAATGGCAGGTAAAAGAGTGGGTGGACAGGGGACGTAGCAGGGAGACCACATGCGGAGGTAATGGACCGCAGGCAGCGTAGGCAGGCAGGGTCACAGGGTAGACAGAACCGCAGGCACCGCAGACAGGCAAATAGAATAGGGAGAGAGGAGCAGGGTCGCTGGCATTCAGCAGGATGGAGCGCGAATAAGTGTTCCCTTTCCTACACGCAGGCATAAATTTTGGAGAGCTTTTACAATGTTTCTGTGAAGCGAGCTCCCTCAATGATTTTTTGTAGGCACTCAAGAAAAAGAATGATTTATGTTAAGTCAAAACTGGTTTTGAATAATGTTTACAGTGTTTCTGTGAAGCAACTTCACTCAGCGATTTTCTACAGGAGACACTTGTTGGAGCCCATGATCAATCTGTGAAATGAAGTGCCGGCCATCAACCGCTATCAAGATCTCGTGGAAAGGAGAAGCAGGGCTGCGTCTAGAATGGTGATGGGCAAACCCGCAGGCACAGGTGGGGGTAGGCCTCAAAAACAAACCGTAGACAGGGATAGGCAAGTTTTGGGATGTATCGCAAGCAGGTTCAGGTAAGAACAGAGCATAGGCACACAGGATCGCAGGTTAGGTGAGGAGCAAATCCGTGGACAGAGCAAGGGCCACAGGTAGTTAGAAAGGTAGATGGTATTGGCATTCCTGACCAAGGATGGAAAGGCTTCTCTCCAGGCAAATTGAACTACCCACAAATGTGGCTCTTTACCGATGATTGCAAAGCCTATAGATGGACGATTTACCATTCAAAACAGCCAAGAGGTTGGCACTCGGGTAGGCAAACTACAAGCAATTTGTTGGCTTCTGTGATAACAATAGACAAGGCAAAGAGTGTGGTCCTTTCAAACAGTCCTTAGAACTTAATAACTTGAAAGAAACAACAGCCTTGTAATTGGTATTGCAAACAAGTGACTGCTCGTAAAATCTACAACAAAAAGCCAGCAACCTCCAATCAGTGAGATCCTTGCAAATGAAACAAGGCCTTCTAGCAACCTCCAATCAGTGAGATCCTTGCAAATGAAACAAGGCCTTCTACAGTTCCAAAGCCTGCAACCAAATGTTAGAGGCAGCAAAGGGATACAAGATGTAATCCCTACAATACCAGGGCCTGCAATCACAAGATTAAAGAGTGCAATAGCAAATAACATTAAATCTAATTCCACAAATAAAATGTTAAAAACACAATGCTAAAGATTAAACCAATGAATCAATAGCAATGAAATAGGATAGACAGCAAAGTGGAAGTGGCTGAGAGTGGAGGCACCAAGCATAACAGCTTCTTCTCCTTCCTTCTCTCTTCACCTTCTCACCAAAAGCTCAGCTTCTTCTCCTTCCTTCTCTCTTCACCTTCTCACCAAAAGCTCTCTGCACACAAGTTTCTCTCTACAAGGTTTTTTCTCTCTCTCCAAAAAGATGACAATGAGAATAGGAATGTTGTCCCACACCCCTCCCTATACATAGGGGCTCAATGGGCTGGAGGTGCACCCCTTCAAAAAATGGGACACCTCCTTAAGACTTTTCAAAAATTGACTCTAAAAATAGGGCACTGGCCCAAATTCGTTTTTTAGCACCGAACTTGGCCTCAGCTTGCAATTTCAAAGTCAAGTTGGGCCCTATTTACGGTTTCAGTTTTTATGGGCTCACAGTCAAGTTTTTTATTACTAGAATTGTATTACAAAAATAGTTGGCACCTCCTAGTCCCGACAAACTCGGAAACTAGGGGCATAGGCCACATAAATGAAATTTTCATACAACGTAAATTAGCAAATAAACAGTATTTTAATAGCAGTGCAACCAACCACTCAATGAGTCATGTCAATTAATAAAGTTCAAAATTACATGTTGTGTGTTAAATTTGAGCTATGTAATTGTCCTAAGCTCAGCATTTGTCTGATTTCATCGCTCGATGAACACTTTTGAGCGATGAGGGCCAAAATTGAGTCATCTCAAGTGACATAAAATTTGGAAAATCTTGTGCCATAGGGATCAATTCTATCAACAAGGGATCGAGCATGAGTAATTTAAATGTACTGGAGTCGATATTAGACAAATTTGATCAATCAATGAGCCATGTCCATGAACGAGAACCAAATTTGAGCTTTTTGTGTGTAGGCATTGAGCTCTAACAATCTGAAGCTCTTAACATTGAGATTGGTCAATTTTGATTATGTCATGAATTATGCTTAATGATAAGCACCAAATCGCTTGTCGGACATAATCTATATTTGAGCTATCAATTTGGGTGACGCATCAACTTTGAATGATTTGAAGCTAAAAAGTAGCTTGACATTCCTTGAATTTGATCACTCTTTGAACAACCTCTCGTGTGATACATGTAAAAATCTATCTCTATTTATGGATTGCATCCATTTTGGGCTATATCAAGTGACAAAGGCACAACTTTACAATACATAAAAATAGTTTTTAATCCATAATTCAAAAAGTATGTAAAAAATTAAATTTTTTCCTAGACTAAGTTAAGACACTAAAATTTTTCTTAGTAAAATGTTTTCCTAGTTATAAATCTATGAAAAATTAAGGGTTTTTCTAGATGAAATCTATGCAAGATACATCTTATAAGTAGGAAATCTTTTTATATACGTTGAATTCCTCCAATAACAATTGTGAATTTTTCAACTATATGTTGGCTGATCTATGATCCGATCCAAGTCAAGTGCCTCAGGCGAATTAGGCCTGGGTTATAAAAGTTCTTCATAGTGAGTCGACGTGAATTTATCTTTTGCGTAATGGTATACTCTGAACTACTCCAATAACAGTTTTGAATCTTCCGTTATTGTTTGGCTGATCTAGAGTGCTATTGCAGCTAATCAGGGTGTTGGTAGTACAAACGCGCCATCAGTGTCTTCAAATGAGATAAAATTATGCTTGGTAGTGGTTCATTCTAGATAACAGTTTATGATATTCATGTATATTGTGAGTTATCGATAATGAATGTCTAGTGCCTCTTGCAGATGAGGCTGAAAATAATACGGCAAGGGTGGGCCTTAATATTTGCGATTGCTAGCATCCTTATCTAAAGATTGTCTACTGTGCGATTGCTAGCATTTGTTCTGCTGCAAAACGTTGGGGTATATTCACATCGTATATATGTGAATGTGTTAGGCTTAACCATTGAATCACCATAACATAAAGCCGCGCAAAACTTATTGAACACGTGGTGGGGAGTCATGTTTCACGAGGTGTTACAAGAATCGTGCTCTTCAGGATGTGTTCTTCTTTTACAGGGAGTGTCCACGACATGTTGTTCGACTGATCCATATCTATCCAGCAAGCCATCCAAGCAGAGTTGACGTATGATGGTGGATACTTCAACAAATTGCAAAGATCATGATCAACGTATCATGGGGGAGCTTTCAACCATGTGTTGGCAGAGTTATGAGATGCAATCGTAAAGTGTGCTTCAGTACGCAGATGAGGTGTGGGTACGTAGTATAGGTATAGTGTGTGCGCCTGAACTTATATTATGTTTAATGATATATTTTAAATTACTCAACAGTTTTGAATTATCTTCATATATGTGTTCCCAATAATCTATTACGCATGGCAACTGCCTCGTGGTGTTGATCACGTGTGTGGTGGTGCTTATCAGGGTGTGTGTCTTATTAAGTAGGTAATGGCCATTGGGAGGGCCATTAACATAAATAAATTGGGACCTTGCAGCGAGTGATGGAGGCCAAGAGATGTTCGGGGATCGAATTATTTTTGGTAATCACAAGGAACTTCTGACCAATTACTATATAGGAAAAAAAAAGGTTTTCCATGTAATTTTCTAGAATAAAATACACGTAACTAGGAACTGTGCTCACTAGGAAAAATGAAATAGTTCCTAGATTGACAATAAAGAAAAACTTTTCCTATAAAGAAAAATTTTGACCAAGAATTTCCTAGAATAAGTATTTTCCTATATAGAAAATTTTTGACAAAAAAGAATTAGTGTTCCTATATAGGTAAATAGCATCCTCTGATCAGTTGCAATATAGTAGCCAGCTCTACTTGTCCCAAAGCATTAAATACGTTAAATATGGTGTCAGCTGTGCAGATGCACCCCATCCAATGGTTGAGTAGTTGTCATATTCTAGCATAGAAAATGTCATCAAGTATGGTACAAAGAAAAGTTTTGTAAATTACATGGAAGACTTACCTTATAGCTAAGAGATCCTGCACTTAGCTAGATTAATTAATGTCAAAGTAGCTAATGAAAATCATAAAACAGGCATAAGACCTGAGAGACATGACTGTCGCTGCCAGTGAAAAATCCTTCTCTCTTTAATATCAGCGAGATCTTAACCTTCCATGCTAGGATGTTAGATCCTGATGAATCGAGGATTGTACAGATCTTGGATTGTATGCTGCTTATTGAAGCCATTGTTGTAAATTGTGTTCTCACTTGTTGATGATTCTTTGTTTGAATGCTTAGCCTCCTGGATCTGATAGCTTTCTGGCTATGTCAGACTATGACAGGTGGGCTCTGATACCACTGATTTGAAAAATATGGGTAACGCTAATTGCAAATATCAATCAGGCTCTCAAATGAAATGAAACGAAACTGGACGAAATGAAACGAAACTTGAACAAGCTCTCATATTCACATTGCTACAACAAAATCAAATTAATCGCAAATGAAAAAAACAATTTGGATGCATTGCAGATATGATTGTTGGTCAATGCCGAATATATCATTCCTACAATCCTCTAGAATGTAGACAGACACTGCTGATCTACGTTTTAGATTTAACACAACATTCAACAAAAACTGAGCCAGTGTGCGAAATTGATAAATGAGTGAATGAGATACACAAGCGATGACAGACAATAATTTATTCAAGATCAGACATAAGAGTGATATGTGCGAAATAGCTACAATATCATCTATTGATCCTCTTGCTTTTCGTGCACTGTATGATAGACCCACACAGCACGTTGGCGTGAGAGAAGCGGCGCTCCCCCACGAGTAATGTCTCGCTTACTCAATTCACATACCTTTTATGTACAACATGAAATACAGTGAAAATAACCATGGACATGGTGTAGTCGGTTGTAGTATAGGGGTCCGTTCACTGGGAGCCGCCCGTGCACACTTGCATAGCGAGAGAGAGAGAGAGAGAGAGAGAGAGAGAGAGAGAGAGAGAGAGAGAGAGAGAGAGAGAGAGAGAGAGAGAGAGAGAGAGAGAGAGAGAGAGAGAGAGAGAGAGAGAGAGAGAGAGAGAGAGAGAGAGAGCGCCTACCCAAAGCTATTCTATCCCAACGTAGGGAGAGAGAGAGAAGAAGGAGAGAGAGAGAGAGAGGGAGGGAGAGAGAGAGAGAGAGAGAGAGCTAAAAAGAAGAGTGCTTTATTAAGGAGAATAGAAGATGTGTACAATGGAAAATGGCCTTCTTATATAGTTGAGGAGTGAGGGCCATCTTGGCTCTCATTGGCCTATTTACAATGGCATCCTAGCCCTTCAAACTAAATGAACTTCAATCTAATGGTTCATTAGGAAAAGGGCCAAACTCACATGATTCATGTGAGTTTGAGAGATTCCCTTTAACTTAGAACCTTATGAACTTGACTTTGGGCTTTTTAATTGATTCATTCTAATAAGGCCCAAAGTCCTTTTATTCAAGTTCTATTTATCTAATTTGGTGGTCTTATACACATAGGAAGCCAGTGCCCTCGCACTTATTATTCTAATTGTACAATGTATTGTGGCGGGGCCCACTAGGCAAGGCTTAGCTAACACTGATTCAAATTCCTACTCAAATAATAGACCAAGAATTAATCATCAGACTTAAGAATCATTACAATTTCTTATAATCCTCTGACAATAATTAAGTATCTATTTATGATTCGTCAACCATAAATATTTAGATTCATATGATTCGTCAATCATAATTTTCTGAAATCCAAATCATAATCATTTATAGGATACTGGAGTATATGTCTAACATAACTCAGGAAAAGTAAGAGTCATTCGGGACCCACTTGTTTATTATTGTGTAGGAAATACCCACAACAAGGTCACTGGGTCGGTCTTATATTTATAAAGCAACTAAGGTACTTGAAATTGTGCATTCAGATATTTGTGAACCGTTCGGAGTATTGTCGTTGGGTGATGCAAAGTACTTCATAATGTTTATTGATGACTTCAGCAAGTTTGTTATAGTATACTTTATTCGTACCAAATCTGAAGCTTTCGAGATATTCGTTGAGTATACAAATTGGGCTGAAAAGCAGACATGCAATAAGCTGAAGCAAATTCGCATAGATCATAGAGGTGAGTACATTTCCAATGAATTCAAAGCTTATTGTACTAATCGAGGTATTATGCACACAAAGACTGCATCTTACACACCTCAGCACAATGGAATAGCTGAACGAAGGAATCGTACACTTACGGAAGCTGCAAGGTGTATGATGGCTCATGTGAAAGCACCAAAACAGTTGTCGGCACAAGCAATGGCTACATCAAATTATCTTCAGAATCTTATTTTTAAATCTTGAATACCGGATAAAACTCCTCATGAGATATGGTGAAAGTCGAAGCCAAATCTTGCACATGTTCGAACATTTGGATGCGTAGTGTATATGCACATACCCAATAAGCTCAGAAAGAAACTCGATGCAAAGATAGAACAAGATTTTCTGATAGGATTCAAGTTACAATTGTCATATTATCGTGTTTATAAACCCAAAATTGGCAAGATAAAAGTTGTTCAAGATGTTAAATTTGATGAGACAAAATACATAACAGACAGTGATCTAGTAGGCTATGAACTTCTTAAAAATAATTATGAGCTACCAACGACAACAGCAAAAAACAAGCAGAAGATGAAAGAGAGTTACCAGATTCAGAGGGATGTCAAGATTGAGTGCTTGACAAACTTGAATTGCTAGCTCAAATTCCAACAGAAAAGCTTGAATAGGAATCGAACTCGAAACCTGCAGAATCAAACTTGAAACCACCTATGAGAAGATCATACAGACAACAAAAACCACCAGAAAGGTATGGTCATGATGTTTTTAATATAGCCATCGAATTTTGTAGATTCTTTGACGAACCTCAAACATTCGAGGAAGTTGTAGATGGATTAGAAATGAACATTTCAAAATAGCAAAAGGACAAAACTATCATTTCAATCTTATTGGAAGTGCAAAATTTTGAATTTCAGAACATCATCAATCAAATGTAGAGATATTGGCGAAACCATCCAACTAATGGAAAAACACTGAGATTTATTATCAGAAAATACACGTCCATCATCGTTACTCAAGATGAAAACAAAATAAAAAATTTCAATCTAGTATTGTACTATGAACACAACTTGATTGTAAGAATCTATATTGATATCAATAAAAATTCCATAAATGGGTTGTTTACATGTATGATTATGTCTCCTTTTTTGGATGGTAATATAAACACGTTTACAGTTGAAATCCTATTCAGTAATCTTATCTTTATTTTCTATATTAGTATCAGGAGATGTGATGTCAACAAATAAAAGCATACTTTTCATGAAAATCAATCTCAAGGCCCAAAATGTAATGAATCTCTCCTAGCTAATGCATCTTTGGTCTCTTGAACTAGCATCAAACAACTTCCACTAAGAATAATGGCATCTACATAGATTAGAAGAATGACAATATTACTACCATCAAACTTTAAGTACATAGAACGATCATAGTCACTAAGCACAAATCCTAATGAAAGTAGAAACTTGATAAATCCTTGAGGCTGTTCCATGTATATCTCCTCCTCAAGATAGCCATTCAAAAAAGCGTTGGAGACATCAAGTTGAAATAGTTTCCACTTAAAAAATAAGGCAAGAGAGATTATGATTCTTATTGTAACCATCTATGCTACAGGAGCAAAGGTTTCTTCATAGTCAAGGCCATATATTTGTGCAAAGCCTTTAGCACATAATCTTGCCTTGTACTTGTTGATGGAGCCATCATGATTGAACTTGATCATGAACACCCACTTGCATCCAATGATATGCATGTCAGGTGGTGGATCCACTAGCTCCCATGTGTGGTTGGTGATCAAGGCATCATATTCAAATTTCATGGCCTCATACCACTCCTTGGTATTGAGGGCTTCTTGAACATCTTTGGGCTCCTTGTGAGAAACAAAATTAGCATAAGTGAAATCAAGATCCACTTGTTTTCCTTTGTCATCATAAGTAAGCCTCTTGGGCTCGGATCTCTCCCTCATGAATCTTCTAGGAGTGAAAATCCGAGGACTTCCATCTTCAAATCTCGACTCCTCCATATGTTGATTGTCTTCAATAACAAAAGGTGATAGATTTTGAGGTTGCTTGATCTCGGCCCCTCCAAGATTGGACTTTTCTTCTTCATGAAAAACTACATCTCTACTATCAATTGCTTTAGAAGTATAGAGCATGTAGATTTGATAGGCTTTCTTGTTGGATGAATATCCAACCATTACTCCTTTGCTTGCACAAGGATCATTCTTCTTTCTCGTTTCCAAGGGAATATGGACAAAGCATATGCATCCAAATACTCTAAGGTGATCAACCTTAGGTTTTTTCAAACAAAGTGCTTCATATGGTGACTTTCCTCCAAGTGCAACATGAGGGAGTCAATTGCAAAGATAGTTTGAACAATTGATGGCCTCACCCCAAAAGTCTTTTGGCAAGGATGCCTCAATTCTAATGGTTTTGGCACATTAACACAATGTTCTGTTCTTTCTTTCAGCCACCCCATTTTGAGATGGTGTATATGCACAAGAAAACTCCCTTTTAATACCTTCAAGCTCACAATAATCATGAAATTTATTGGAAGTATACTCACCACCTCCATCACTTCTAAGAATCTTGATTTTGTATGAAAATTGCTTTTCAATGAACTTTAGGAAATAGTCAAACACCATAGACTTTTAAGCTAGAAGATATACCCATGTAGATCTAGTGAAATCATCAATGAAAGTTACAAAGCAAGTAGCACCACCCTTGCTCTTTGAAGATGAGAAGTGCACATCCGAGTGTATGAGCTCCAATGGATGTGTAGTCTTGATATATGACTTTGAAAAAGGCTTCTTATGAGACTTAGATATGGCACAAGCCTCACATGGCATGAAATTCTTGGAGATAAGATTAGGCAAGCAATAGCTTTGGCTTTCTTAACCATGGACACCATAGAATTATAGTTAGGATGTCCCAACCTTCTATGCCATAGTTCCTCCAAAGACATATGAGTATCAAAAGCACTATCACAAGAGTTAGCATACTCTTTGGGATCAAGCTTGTAGATTCCACCATATCTAGACCCAAATGCAAGGATCTCATCATGCTTCTTGATTGTACATGTATCAACATTGAAATTCACATCTAGTCCACTATCAAACGATTTTCCAACACTAATAAGATTTTTTGTTAACTTGGGAACAAAAAGTACATTAGAGAGAGAAAGAACCTTTGATGATGAAAGCTTTAAGGGAATGGTCCCTATGCCTTCAATAGCACACTCATGATCATTTGCTGTGTAGATGGACTTCTTGGCTCCTTCATAAGGTGACATGGATGAAAAAGAATGCTTGGAACTACACATATGTGGAGAAGCTCCACTGTCAATATACCACGAACCATCCTTCTTGAAAGGTGATGAAGGAAAACTCGAGACCATAAGAGATCCCTCTCCATCACTTGCATGAGCATCTTCCTTCTCTTCATTAGAAATGTTGGCTTGCTTGAATTGACTCTTCTTCTTGAAACAATTGGTGGCATAATGCCCCTTCTTGCCACAAAAGAAACACTTCATGTTTTTTTTCTTCTTCTTGGATGTGGAAGCTTGAGAGGACTCATCCTCTTCTCCTTTCTCCTTGGAAATAAGATTGTTCTTACTTGAAGAGGATTGGTGTTGATTCTTACTTCTTGTCTTGTGCTTGTCTTTGGTAAAGAGAGCTTTACCATCAATGTTAAGAGACAGTCTCTCCATTTTCAAGAGTTTATACTCTCGTCTTGATTCTTCAGAAATGAGCACACTTTGGAGTGCTTCCAAACTTGGTAGCTCCTCTGTGGGGTCAAAGATCTCTCGTAGTATAGCCCTTCTGCATGTCAACAAAGGTTAGATCACTGGATAGGTGCCTAACTATTGGCAGATATCATACGTAATTCTCGGGATGATGTTGCTTGGACCTGGCTGGTGGTTGCACCTTGGCTCTGGTCTCGCGTCTCAACGGCCACATGTGTCTGCCCTTGGTCTTGGCCTTCGGACCCTTGATCTGGTTGAAATCCCCCTGCTGCCTGCTGGCTCTGATCTTGACTGGTACTAGCCTGTGCAGCGTCAAAATCAGGTGGCGGTGAAATTACCACGGGGGTGGCTGGGCCTTCATTTCCATGTATTTTTGGCACGTCTTGAGGGCTTGCTTGGCCTGGGTGAGCTCTTGCGTTGTGCTTGTCCGGTACTTATTGAACTCCATCTGGTAGCTGTTGAGGGTTTGGCTATAAATCTGCACCTGACGCCGTAGAAGATTCATCTCGGATTGGGAAAGCGGCCTTGTGTCCGGTGTAGATTGAGCTAACCAGACGAGCTTTTTGTCTTGTAAGGCTTTGACCTCCGTCCCCAGGCACGTGTTCTCTACTTCCAAAAGTGTAAGTTGCGCTTGGATGGGGGCAAACCGTTGGGATGCTTCAGCTTGAAGCTCCCGCACCTTTGTGGAGGCCTCAGTCAGCACTTTGGAGAGGCTTTGAATATATTTGTTTAGGCCCTCCTCCTTCTGCTGGAGCTTGGCAATCTCTTGGTGCCCTACTTGTTTGTGTTGTTGAGCCAGAATCAGCTCTTGTTGCAGCTTGGTGAGGTCTGCTCGCAGCTGTGTATTACTCCTTGCCAACTGTAGTACCCTGCTTTCCAAAATAGCTTTGGCCACTACCGCATCCAAGATGTATTTTTCTAGAGTTTGGTACGCCGTCATTAGATCCGTGGGAGTAGCTGGTACACTGGCACTGGCAGAGGCTTGTGTTGTATCGGCCCTGACGACTTGTGGAATTCCGTTGTCATTGTCTTCGATCAGATTTTCATTTGTCCTGATGCCATCTGGGGTGGTAGGGTCAACCCGATCTGGTGATGTTACAAATTTTTTTTGTACAAATGCATCATCAGGCAGCGATTGGCTGCCCTCGGCAACCTTTGTTGGTGAAGCGGGTGGGAAGTGAGAAACAACTGTGGAAACAGGGGTGAGGACGGTTTGTTCGAACGAGAGGATGGGAGGAACAGTGGGAAACTGAAGGGTGGTGTGGAGTATGGAAGAAGGTGAGGATGGAGCAGAAACTGTCTGGCGTGGGGGTAAAAAATTGATAACTTGCATCCATGCCAGAGTGTCGGGGGACAATTGCAAATCAGAAGGGTTGAATGTGAGAGGAGAAATGGTGGTGGCAGGAGTGATGGAGGATGCGATGGTGATGGATGGAGCAGTGGACACCGGAAGAGAAGTAGGAGTGATATCAACAGAAGAAACGGGGATGGAGACAGAAACAGATGTGGAAGGAACATAAAGAGAGGTAGCAACAACAAAAATTGGAGTGGGGGGGCACAGAAGAAGAAGCGGCGGTGGTTGATGGAGTGGTTAGTGCGGCAATGGAGACACGTCTTTGAGTAACAGGTGGAGATGTGGATGTAGAGGCAGCACCACGCATTCGTTTGCTGGCCGTTGTGTTATAGACTGTAGGTTGGGAGGAGGTAGATGCTTGAGATGGTGGGTAAAGGTTAGTATGTGGCACAAGGGTAGACAGGAGGGATGAGCATTGAAAATCGTGCACTTTCACGTCGAGAAGTGTGCAGGAAAAGTTACACAACAGAGAGCCTGCTGCGATTCGCTCACTATTGTTGGGTTTGATGGAGTTTGTTAGTTCTCGAATAAGAAAGCTATGCTAGTCGTATGGCACAATGGAGGGGTTAGGGAATTCCAGAAAGGATTCCACTATCTGACTCATCAGCATAGACTGGATTTTGTCCTTGCAAAATGTTGAAATAACCAAAAACTTATTCAACAGATGCGCAGCCGTCTGAATGACGGGTTCCGTGATAGCTTTTATCAGGTAACCATTGTTAGTCTGGATGGCAATTTTTGGTGTGGTTTGGGTGACGAATGGTTTGATCAGAGCTTTGGCGTGGCGATGGGAGATGGGTTGATGATCACCGGACATAATGCCAACAGTGATCATCAAGTCGGCGTTAATCCTGACCTTGTACGTGGTACCTTGGTACAGGAAGTGGAAACGAGCCTTGTCCTCGTCCCAGGTGGTGTAAGTGTGAAGGGCGAGGCCCATGTTAATCTCAGAATAGAAGAGCGCCGACTAAAAACCCATTGCTTCAAGGAGTGGGCCGGCTGTCTGCAGCCATGGCTGGATCAGAGTGTCAAAGTGTAGAGGCCAAATCTGCGTGGCCTCGGGGATGTCACGCTGGATCACCTGTTTGGCGCCAGAGTCTTCAGATGATGAGGAGGCCATGTTGGCAATGATGATTAGTGGTCGAAAAAGTCGGAAAAGTAGAAAAAACGGTGGAAAATAGAAAAAGATGTGGAAATAGCAGAAAATTGAGAATAATGAGTGTTGGAAGACAATGATTGTAGTTCAGAGCGCAGATCAGTGTTTTATATGAGCAGATGACAGTTGGTAAGAAGTTTGGTTGAAAACAGAAAACTTGGTATTTTCAGTGGAAATTTCGGCAGAGCTTCGCTAGCAAAGGTGACAAATGACTCAAATTCAGCCCTTATATACCGGAATTTAGAGTGCATATGAGGTGAAATTCACTTTCCCTTGTTCAGTTCCACCCAAATTTGGGCAGGCACCTTCTTCACAAAATTCTAAGACCTCAAGGAAGTCTGCGAGAGTTCAGAAGGCGATTTGACTGCTATGCGAAGGTTCTGCGAGGATTCAGGCTGTCTGCGAGGGTTAAACTCTCGCAGAAAGTGATCTCTCGCACAATTTGTTCTTGTGATTGAATTTTCAAGATCAGACCATGTAGGCAAGCTAATTTCACTGCTCTGATTCCATTTAGGCACCTTGTGAGAGTTGGTAAGATGATCTTGACGCTCTGCGAGGGTTCTGAAATTCTACTTCTGGGAACTCTTGCATACACTAAAAAATGATGATTTTTCCATCAGGAACTCTCGCAGAGATTTTCATGGATGCATCTAGGTCGGATCTGGTGACTATCCAATTTTCAAGATCTATCTCCCAGAGGATCTAAAAAAATCATGAAAAAAGTGCTCTTTCAGAGTGTTTTTTGATGAGATCTCAAAATTTTCTGATTTTTGACTTTTGTAAACTGGTAATGAGCTTCATCCAGGCTTGATCTGACTGTTGGTAGTGCTCTGGAAGTTATGATGGATTCTTGATAGTAGATCCATCAGTCAATCTGATGATCTGCTTCTTTTTTTACCCTTTCAAGATCTGGATCCTCCTTGGATTCTGATGGATTTCCCTGGTCTTGCCAGATCTGGCTGAATCTTGATGGATTTAGCTTGATTTGGCTTGATCTCCTTAGATCTAGTGGTGATGGTTGAGCAGATTAGCTTTTTGTAACATGTCACCCCCAATCTGGATCTGTCTTACTATGGTGGCCAGTACTTGTGCAACCGGCTACCGTTGATGGGTGTGTCGAATGGCATCCCATCAAGCTGTTCTAAGTTCATGGCCCCATGATTAAGAATTTTCTTGATCCTATAAGGACCTTTGCCCGTGAATTTTAACTTCCCCTTGATCGTCTTGATTTTATACATCAGGACCAAATCTCCTAAACGAAGATCCTTCTTTTGTAATCTGCGATCATGCAAGCTTTGCATCTTTTCTTTTCAGTTGCTAGTGCATTCACAACTAGTAAGCGTGTTTCACGGAGTTTATGCAGAGCTTTGTGGAGTAGCTATAGAGATTTGGACTCATTAAGACGTTGTGCGGTGGCAATCCTTAATGAAGGAACTAAAAACTCTATTGGCATCACAGCATCCTGACCATATACCAATTGGAAGGGTGTTTGATCAGTGCTCTCTTTATATGTTGTCCTGAATGCCCACAGTGCAGCATGCAACTTGTGTTCCCAATCTGATCTACTAGCTTCAACTATTTTCGTGAGCACACTACACAGGATCTTATTGGATGATTCTGCTTGCCCATTACCACGAGGATAATAAGGCATACTGGTTCTGTGGATCACGAAGAATTCCTCCAACAGGACCTTGATGGTCTCGTTGATGAAATGGCTTCCGCGATCACTGACTAGTTCCAGCGGGCATCCGAAGTGCACAATGATATTTTCATAAAGGAACTTGGCAGTGGTCCTAGCATCAACTACTCTTACTGCCTTGGCTTCGACCCATTTGGTGAGGTAGTCTATGGCTACGATTATGTATCGAGCCTGGGAACTCCTTGTTGCAGGATGAATTGGACCAATATAGTCCAATTTCCATTTTTCGAACGGTGCTTGGGCTAAGACTGGGTGTAGTAGATCATAGTTCAATCTCGTTGGTCTCCTTGCCCTTTGGCACACATCGCACTTTTTCAAGTATTCCTCCATGTCTTTATGAATCGCTGGCCACCAACATCCTAATTGCAGGATCTTGCGAACTGTAATGTCAGATGCAAAATGACCTCCACCCATGCCTTCATGTGAAAGCGAAATGATCTGGGTGGTCTCATGAGGAAGAATACACCGCCGAAGAATTCCGTCTGGACCTCTTCGGTACAACTGGCCGACAATCAGTTGATAAGGTCTAGCCTTCAAGATCAATTTTCGTTGTTCCGCCTTTGGTAGTGATTTGTCTGGTTGGCCCCGCATTAGATATTCAACAATGTCGACAACCCATTCTAGTACTGTATCCACGTAAAATAAGGTAGCATCTACCAGCTCATTGTCGGGTCGGGTTGCAATCTCCTTTCCCTTGATTTGTGAAACATGATCTGCCATGTAGTTTTGTTTTCCTTTGCAAACTACTATTCGAAAATCAAATTCCAACAACAAAAGGAGCCATCTGGTGATTCTCCCGATGTTACAAGTTTTATTAATGAGATATAGCAAGGGTTGATGGTCTGTATAAAAAGCAAAATGTGTGGCCATCAAATAGTGTCGAAACTTCTTAACCACATAGATCATTGCCAGTGCTTCCCTCTCTGTGGTTGAATAATTCATTTCGGTATCATTGAGCTGTCGGCTTGCAAATCGGATTGGAAAATCTTTTTTGTGTTCACTTGGCTAGGTTAAGACTGCTTCAACTACATACTTCAATGCGTCCGTATGCACGTGGAACTCAAGGGACCAATTGGGTGGTCGTAAGATTGGTGCTGAGACCAATGCATCCTTAATCTTCTGGAAAGCCTTTAGAGCTTTCTCATTCCAATTTGGATCCGTTGTGAGCTTGTAAATTGGTCTGGCTAACTCCGCAAAATTAAGAATGAAGATTCTATGATAGTTAGCATGACCCATGAAAATGTAGACCTCGCGGATCGTTCCCGGTGGTGGTAGATCAATAATGATCCTGATCTTTGATAGATCTGTGGCGATCCCGTGTCTTGACACTGTATGGCCGAGTATCAAGCCACCTGTCACCCAGAATTGACATTTTTCTGGATTCATGGAGATCTAGTATTCGCGGCATTTTTGTAGCACCTTCTCCAAATTGGATAAGTGTTCTGAATTTGGTCCATGCACGCACAGATCGTCCAAGAAAATTTCCAAATTTTTTTGCAAATAATCTTTAAATGCCACCTGCATGATTCACTGGAAAGTGCTTGGGGCATTGCAAAGTCCGAATGGCATCACTTTATAGGCATAAGTTCTCCGTTCTATGGCGAATGCTGTCTTGTGCAGGTCTTGGGGGGCTATTTTCAACTGGTTGTAGCCGCTGAAGCCGTCCAAAAAATTGTAGACTTCGTCGCCAGCTACTCTATCGAGGACTAAATGGTAAAGGAAAATTGTCCTTTTTGGTGACTGCATTAAGCGCCTTCAAATTCACACAGATCCGCATTTTGCCATTCTTATTGGGTATCATAACTATCTGTGATACCCATTCCATGTGTGCAATTTCATAAATAAAATCTGCATCCGTAAGCTTTTGCAACTATTGCTTGATCAGTTCTGTATAATTCGGGTTGCAGCGGTAGTAACAGCTTACCTTGGGGACTACTCCGTCAACCAAAGGTATGGTGTGTTGGACTACTATTGGCGAAATGCCCTTTAGATCACTATAGCTCCAGGCAAAACAGTCTTTATATTCCACCAACAAGGATCGTAGTCTCTTGATCTGCATGGGTGTTAACTGCTCTCCCACATGCACTATCCTTTCTTCTTCTCTTGGTTCCGCAAGATTCATCGGCTGTGTTCTCGCAGGTCCCTCGAAGACTTGTTCTGCTGGTGCTTGACTTTGATCAGGTTCTCGTTGGGCTTGCGGCATCATGATTACGACGTCGTCCAATGTATAATTCTTGAAAGTATCAGGCATCTCGTGAACTGGAGCTCATCGAGATTCCTTTTTCATCATATTGATCTTGGTCCGACTGGTCATTTTTTTATTTTCTGTCACTTGTGTAGAAAATGACATTGTATCTGAGTCCAACTTGATTGACTTCAAGAATCCAACACCTTCTTTTTGCTCTTTTTTGTCATTTTGGTGGGTTCATCCTTGTTTTCTTTCTTTGGGACTGTTGTGACATTCGCCTCATGGTTGCGAATTTCAATGTCTACTATAGCTATTACCTCTTCGGGTAGGTCACTCCATTAAATTACCTGATTGTAGCGTTGCTTCAACTGATTCTTCTTATTCACAGGTGCCTTGGGTGGTTCGATCCTTGAGACTTTCGCCATAGCAGACCTTTGTGGTGGTTGAGCTAGTACCTTCTTGGTTCCATAATGATCTGGGTCTATGTGGTGTAGGACTTGTTCATCAGTTAGCTCAATCTCCTTATTATAAGTTAGAGCATGTTGCCAAGGGACTAGATCATTGTCCACTGGGTTCTCAATCGGCTCTGCTGACAGCCATACTACGTTTATCATATTCATCCCAAATGTGATTGGTGTGTCCATAGTGTAACATTTGGGTGAAGATGTACTCGATTCTGGATCTGATTCATATTGACATGTCTGGTAGTCAATAGTTGCTAATGCATCCGTCCATCTCATGACATCCATCTCTGAATGATAGTGACCTCCCTTGGCTTGCCTTGGACGATCAATCGTATGATCTATTGTGGATAATCCGTCATCAGCTTTGGGTGCAATAGGTTTCACCGCCCATGTGGTTGGATCTACCTTTATAGCCTGTTCTCTATTCTTGAAGGTGAGTTTCCCTATACCCCAGTTGTGTACTACTTGCGCAGTCCTCAACCATGGTCTTCCCAGTAAAACACGGTATGTAGATGGAGATTCAAGTATATCCATGGCCACAAAAGTAATCACATACTACATGTCTGCTATCTTTACGGGAATATCAGCAACTACACCTTTTGGTTTTACACATGATTGATCTGCTAGCTTGATGGCAAATCTGGCTGGCTTCAATCCTTGTAGACCCCATTTTTCGTACAAAGTAGTGGAGATCAGATTGACACCTGATCCTCCATCTACCACTGCAGCCTCGTCCTCGTATCTCTTGTGTTTTATTGGCAAAGTGATGTTGTGTTCCTCACTTTCCCATGTTGTTTCGATGTGGAGGACGTTACTTGTTTCATCGTAGCCCGCACAATATATGGGCTCAGGTGCTACTGGCTCCTCATCCGCTTTGGCCCATTCAGCTAAACGGCTTATTGCTTGTGGTGCAATCTGTAGTAGTTCTCCGAGTGGTAAACTAACATGGCTTGACAGCAAGAGTGTGAGCTTTTCAGTGCGTGGTTCCTCAGGCTCCACCTTGTGAAATGGTGGTTCATGTTGGTGCAACCAATCATTCTAATCAGTGCGCAGTGGTGAGCTTGTTTGCGGTTCTCGTTCGACGCCGATTGGAGGTTTTGTGGAATTGTTTCGTTCTTGCTCTTTTTCCTCCTCTTGTGCTTTTTGTACCCAGTGTCTTATTTTTTGGTACTGTCTTCTCTCTTCCCTCGCATTTGGATATGGCGCTGAAGTTGAGGGTTGGTTGTCAATGACCGATGGTGGTGGTGAGGGAGCCACTTCCTTTTTCTTCTGTGTTCGCATAACATCTAACACAGGAGCGTGGTCTTGTCGATCTTTCGATGGCATTCCTGCTGGAATTGTTGGTTGCTGTATGGCAATGAGGTTAAGAGGTGCACTGGTTCCAAGTTTAAATGGTCAATTCTTGAAATAGTGTCCATGACCGCAATCTCGGCAGGAGGTTGTATATTGTCCCTTGTAGGGACATTCTGCAATTCTGTGTCCCTCGCCACATCCGTAGCAGCTGTGATTTCTTCCACCTTGACGTTGAGTTTGAGCTGCATAGGCCGAAACATGTTTATTTTTGGCATGAACCACAAATGGTTCAAATGGTCCGTACCACTACTGCTGCTCAGGTTGAGGTGGCATTTAAGCATCTTTGGAATTAGTACAAGCACCAATTTCTCTCAAGATGTCATTTGAGACATTCATCTTAATATAATGCAGAGCCATCTTGGCTCTCTTTTCGTACTTTGGAATTTCTTGAGGAATTTGTGGTTCTTCTTCAATGCCAAGTACAATATCCATCACATCTTGTAGTATTAAGACAGATTCCATTCTAACCTTTCAAATTGAGTAATTGGAGGTTGACAATCTTTCACTTGCTTCTAATAGAAAGACACCCATTGAAGTCATAAAGAATGATGGAAATAAAAAAAAATGGATGAAAAAACTGTTTATCTTCTCACTATAGGAACCAATCAAGGGTACAAAACCAAATCCTATGTAAGACTAAGCAAAAAACTGTGAGATAGATCTCACTAGCTTGACAATCTCTCTAAAACAAGATTTGAATCATAAAAAAAGATGAAGTATGACAAAAGTTATGGTTCTTTGAATTTCACACATGTGAAATACTCCAAAAATGTCAAATTGACTCAAATACAATCTATTTGTATGAAACAATTTGCCTAGAACCTATAAATTCTGTCTAAATCACATATAGATGAGATTGTGCAGCTTCTGGATGGTTTTTGTGATCATTCAAGCAACAAATGACATGTTCACACGATTTGCCACAGGTCTAGGCGCCCTACCTACAACTCTTCAAAAGCTTATAACTTCTGATTGGCTTATCCAACTATCATGATTCAAATTGCATCAGATTTTACACATTTCTAGCTTTTTAGTGGGCTAATTTGCATGAAATTTGGATCTAAGGTGAGAGAGAACCACCAAACTGAAAATGGGTGGATTTCACACATGCCAGCACTTGAAATTCCATATAGTACCTGATCTGGACCATTCAATGTGATTTGAAGCTCTAAATCACCAGAAAACTGCAAACTAGCTAGAAAGTAGAATCTAGAAAATTCCTAGCTTGAAATCTGATGAAATCTGCAAACTTTTTGATTAGATTTGCTTGTAAAACTTTGGTAGGCTCTGATACCATGCTAAATTCACACGTGTGGGACGCCCTACACATGTATTTTTGATCTCCTAAGCCCAATAATACCATAAAGATCAGACTAGCATTGGTTTTCAATAGGAAAGCTAATCATACAAGAAATATTATTGTGTTATAAGCAAGATTTGTTAACAAAACATTCTAAGCATCATAAATGTCTCAACTCGGCTAGAGAGAGAAAATAGGAAGTACAAAACTCGTGGAGAGAGAGAGGGCACAAAGAGATTGTCTCCAAATTTGCATTACACACAAATTTATCATCTTCTCAATGAGAGTACATCACATATATATAGATCCATGGAACTCTCCTCCTCCTTTGAGTTGAATTGGAGTTGTGGATCCACCTCTCAAGCTATCTAGACTTATTCAAGCCACCTCACTATGTCTAATTGTGCCACCTAGTCTTTTCATCCATCAAATGTGGCATGTAAAGTACAAATGGCAATTCCTATGGTAGCTCGAGTTTCTACTTCTACCTACCTTGAATATTTTATTCTAAGATGGGTCTTTACTAAGCCAAAAGAGCTCAATTCATCTTTGGGATTTTTAGGACCCCTACTCACAACATTAGATATATTTTTCAATATTTTGACATGTTATACTTTTTATGAGAGAGAAAGAGTAAGCTATCTTTGTTGTGGATTGTAGTGTTAGTGGGTTGTAGTGTTAGTGGATCGTAGTGTTAATGGATGTAGTGTTATGGTTTAGGGTTAAACATTAGTATAATGGATTTGTTCGAATCCTCTTTTAGGAGATTGGAGTTCAAAGGGCGCAGGGATTTGGGGCATTTTAAAAACTTCGGAGGCCCCAAGGGGGTCAGAATCATCAAAGATATCCATAAAGTACTGTGTGTTTGGTGAAATAGCTGTGATGGTGAGGCAGCCTGGACAACTGTGATGGGAATGGTAGCCCCAATAGTCACAGACTTTCCTTGAGTGAAAGCAGAGGTGAGGAAAGCATCAGAGGCGGGGGGAATATAAAGTTCAATGCGAGTAGTAGTAGGGGGTGGAAGCACAGCTGACGATGTATGCGTAGTACGACGTTGTGATGCGGAAGGCGAGTCAGGAATGATGATCTCTTTGTGTGGACGACGTCGACTATGTGGACTAGAGGCCTAATGGGATGACTCGGCCGGTGCTTCTTCATAAACCAAAAGTACAGAATCTAGGTGGAAGCCATGGATTTTGTTTTCAAAGTGGGAGGCCGCTAGAAGAGACAATAGGAAACAACAACGAACTGCTGCTTGGTATTACTCTTAATAGCTCGTTTGAGCTCATCAGAAACAACCTTGAACCAATTATATGGTTCAAGAGGGGCCTTGGATATCTTGGTATAGGACTCGACTATCCTATGTAGGATCTGTGAAGTAATGCAGTCTTTCCTGAGGCTGCCAACCATCAAAAAGTTATTCAGGAGCTGGGCAGCAGCATGTATGGAAGGCTCAGTGATGGCATCGAGGAGTTAGTTGTCATTAGTCCAATGTAGATCATTAGTGAGGTCAGTGTAAGGCTTAATAGCCTGTTTGGCCTATTTATGGTTGGGTTCCAGATACTATGCCTATGGCAGCAAGGGCGGTCTCAATTACGCGCACCTTGTGTGTGACTCCCTGAAAGGTGAAAGAACCATACTTTGATCGAATCTGCTAAGTGTATGCTATCGCATGCATCGTTGCCCAAGAGATTCTACGTTGAAGCTGTCTCCACTGCAGCTTACCTCCAGAATAGATGTTCAACCAAGGCCCTCTCAGACAAGACACCCCACGAGGTGTGGACAGGCTTTAAGCCTTCTTTGAAGAACCTAAGAGTGTTTGAGTGCATTGCCTATGCGCAGATCCCAAAAGACACAAGGAAGAAATTGGACTTCCATGGTCTCAAAACCATCCTGATCAGGTATACTTCGTCTGATAGCACCTACAAGCTGTACGATCCTGATACCCAACAAATCTTGTATAGCCGAAATACAGTCTTTATCAAGGATCAATTCGTCGACCTCAAAGGCAAGGATATTGCTCAAGAAGAACCTACATCTCCTGCCATTGACATGACAGTCCGAGCTTCTGGCTCAGGCATGTCTATTGTCAACCCACTTCGAGACAACAAATTAGACGAAGATGTTGCTGTTATCCAACAACAAGTCCCAAGAGCCGTTCATCAGTCGAATCCTTCCAGAAGATCAAGCCAAGTGCACACACAGCCCACAAGGTATACTCTGAGTCTATCTGTGTCTTAATGCAGGAACTGATGACAGTCAAAGAGACACTTAGCCAACTAGACTCTGATCTTTGGAGAGAAGCCATGGACAGAGAGTATTCCTCTTTGATCAAGAATCAGACATGGTCATTAGTTGAGGCTCTTATTGGCTGCAATATTATTGATTGCAAATGGATCTTTAAGAGCAAATATAATGCCAACGGAGCAATTGATTGAAGGAAGGCTAGACTAGTAACACGAGGATTCACCCAGATTCCGAATGTCGACTACAGTGAGACTTTTAGTCTAGTCGTCAAAAATTCGTCGATCCGAATGCTCTTGTCTTATGTTGCAGCTGCCGATCTCGAAGTACATTAACTTGATGTACAAACAGCCTATCTGAACAAAGTCATACAAGAAAATATCTACGTGATCCAGCCCAAAGGATACGTTCCGAAAGACATGGAAAATCATGTCTGTAAAATCTACAAAGCATTGTACGGCTTGAAACAATCTGCCAGAGCTTGGTTTCAGATGATCAAGACATTCCTCATTGAACACTACTGATTGAAATGTTTATTCAAGGTCAGTGCAACAATCCTTCATTATCATCACCTTGTACGTTGATGATACGTTGCTCTTCAGCAACAACACCAAAATGGTCAAGGATGCAAAACAGATGTTGTTCTCAGAATTTGACATGACTGATCTAGGCAAAGCTCACTTCTGTCTTGGAATTCAAATCCAAACAGACAAAGCAAATCGACTGACCTACATTACCAACAAAGATATCTTCACAATGTTCTTAGCAGATACAATTTGATGAATTATAAATTAGCTCACTCAGCAATGGATCCAGGTCTACATTTGTCAAAGGACCAATGTCCCCAAACCAAGCAGGAAGAGGAGCAGATGAGAGAATATCCGTATCGATCAATACTTGGATCTCTCATGTACGCAATGGTCTATACAAGACCAGATATCTCTTTTGATGTAAGCTCACTCAGCCAATATATGGCTAATCCTGGCATTATCTATTGGAAGGCTCTTATGCGAATCATGAGATATATTTGAGCTACCGTGGACCAGTGCATCTGCTATGGAGATGTCAACAACGAAAATCTTCATCAACTCAGTAGTTATTTTGATGCAAGCTGGGGAGGAGATGTAGACAATCATAAGTCCACATCTGGATTTGCATTCTTCTTCAACAACGGTCCTATTTCGTGGAACAGTCGTAAGCAAACCTCTATCGCACTTTCTTCTACTGAAGCAATATACATTGCTGCTTCTCAATCTATTAAGGAAGCGTTTTGGTTGAGAAATTTTCTGTCAGACATCAATCTGTATAAGTACAGCCCTACAGTTTTGTTTTGTGATAACCAAAATGCTATTGCCTTATTGGCCAACCTAGATTTCATTCTAGGAGTAAGCACATTGAGATCAGATATCACTACATCAGGGGCAAGGTTCTCGACAGGGAGGTAAACTTAACGTACTGCAGAACACAGGACATGGTTGCAGACATTTTCACGAAAGCACTCAGTATTAATGCACACAACAAATTTTGTGCATTGCTTAGTCTGAAGATCAAGGCATTCATGGATCTAGATTAAGGGGGGGTGCTGGATTTACTCCTTCTACTCTCCTAATTCCCATTTTTAATCTGTCTCCATTCTTGCTGCATATTTACTAACGTTGTCATGCAGCTTGCATAATTACATACAAATTCGCATAGACGAATAAAAGACAAAAGAATCACAAACACTATATTTTTTACACAAGTTATGGTGACAGGCAAAAAGGGGACACTATCCTACAGAATGCTGAAGGTGCCCTAAAAGCTAAGGCACCATGTAAATCTTATCCTAAGGCCATTCGTAAAAGTGATCCACTTTTCGCATCATCACCAACGATCACTTTAGCACTGGCTGACGTCGCACCCTTTTACGCTCACTCCATGCAGTTGCGCTAACAGATTGGACAACTATTGCAACCACCAACAATCTCTACAAACAGCACATCCACTCTGTACTTTCACAAGAGTAATACTGGTATTTTTGCAAAAACGCGACTTTTTTAGCAAAAATATGGCAATATTACAACTGATCTTCTGAAAAAAAAACTTTTATTTTTTTGTATTAATCTTCGTCGACCTGGCAGTAGATAGATCTGAATCACACCTATGCACAGTAGATCAGGCGAAGGTTCTTTTTCTGTTTTTTTAGGGGTTTGGTGCATTTTTGGTGTTTTTTGACGATTTTTCTGATGTTTCTGGAAATCTGCTGGGAAGGATTGTTCGCCCTTCAAAGTGAAGGTTTTGTGATCAAAACCAAAGGTGTTTGCAACTCGGCAAAGGTTTTTGAAGAGGGCAAAAAGTATTAGCGCTGATTACAATTTTTGCCTCCTTTTGACCAAATTCTGACAGATTTGACCGATTTTTGTCATTTTTTTTAATATCTCAGATGAAATGAATCTTAAGATTGGTGATCTGAATAGCTTTTCCTATTCTACAATCAGATTAGATTTCAAACAAACAAAACCACTCAAATCAAGCAAATTCACTCCCAAACTAATCCTAAATTCAGATCTAACACTATTCATGCCACGACAAGATGCCTAACGCAAGCTAACCATCCACAAACATGCTGCAAACTAAAAAATTGGCGCCCCGACAACGGCGCCAAAATTGTAGTGGGTTTTTCTCCTTGCCTAACCTGAATCCAAGATCTAATCAATCTAGCATCAAAGAGACAAAGTTAGTTGTCACACATAGATTCGTTCCCATGAGAGCGATAGTATAGTTCAGATTTCAGCATGAATGGAAGATCCAAATCTAACTCTAATATCCATTAATCCTAAACATTAACACTATATCCATTAACACTACGATCCACTAACACTACGATCCACAACAAAGATAGCTTACTCTTTCTCTCTCTCCCTTTCTCTCTCATAAAAAATATAACAACATGCAATCCCAATAAATTCAGATCCAATAATTAGCAAAATCCAAAGAAAGCATGAGAGATGGAGGAAAAGTGATAGAGAGCAAGGACATTCATAAATCCATTTCAGAGAAAAACAAATCTGCTTTATTGAAATGAGGAAATGAACATGTGTAAAAACTCGAGTTGGTCTCTTTTTATAGTAGAGAGGAGGACCTTGGACTCTGAATTCTATTGGTCCATTTCTGCCTCCCTGATTATTTAAATTTAAAAAAGAATGGCAACCATCCGAATTGGAGGGAAACCCAATTTTATTCACTAACTTGACATTTAGGCCCTGTGACATTAAAAGTCTCGCAAAAAGGCCAAAAGTCCTTTTATTGACTTTCTAATCAAATAAATATGTGATCATCGGGTTGGACTTACACATGCAGGGTGCCAAATTCCTCTGACTTATTAACTAGAGCTAGGGTTGCCTTGGGATCTGTAAACCCTCCAACACACCTCATTCGAGTGACAAATCAGACGAAGAAAGATTCGCAAGCCAACCTACTACTACAATACTTGTAAACCAAAATGGTTCCGGACCTAGCAGAGCTGATAAAGGCAAGAGCATTGCAATCCCAGAAGGATCTCCTAGAAGATCGACAAGAGAACGTAGAGTACCAGCAAGATTTGTGCCAGGTAGCTCACCTTCTACATCAGAAGAGTCTTGTGGATTCAGTGGAGAACCACAAACATTCCAGGAAGTGATTGAATGACCAGAAAAGGATAAATGGATCCAGGCCATGAATGAGGAGATGAAATCCATGAGGAAGAATCAAGTATGGACATTGCAACCATCATCAGATAAGCAAAAGACTGTTAAATACAAGTGGGTATACAAGCTGAAGTACGGACCGAATGGAGATATTTTTAAATATAAAGCAAGACTTGTAGTGAAGGGGTTGTTGGGGGTATTCCCAACAAAGTGTAAATATATAAAATCATTCAATAAAATGTGTTGCGAGGGCATGTCATCCTGCGTGTATAAGCCCATGGCCCAATGAGCACGCAAGTGAAGTTGTAAATAAAATAATAGACTTGGGCCCTTTGTAAGGCCCAAAGTCAATTCTAAACTTAGAGTTTACTTTTTAGAGTTGGGTCCAATTTTGGACTCACATGAATTTTGTGATTTCCAATGTACTTTTTGTGGACCCTTGGATCAAGTTGGGTCCAAGATGAATGGATAGGATCAATGTGAATATTAGCCAATAGGATTGAGGGGCAAGGGCCTTCCCCATTTTATTAAAAGGCACCATTTGTACACTATTTTCATGCTTAATAGAGAGGAGGAGACTCTTCTATTTTGAGAGCTCAAGCATCCTCATTTGCTAATAAAAAAAGGACCTTCATCAAGAGTTAGCTGGTATTAGTGATGCTCTTAAGAACACTAAACTTGTTCAAGTAGTCCTAAATGGACTTAGAGATGAGTATGACAATATTGTGCAAACTTATGAAGTTAGAGAGGATCTTCCATCCTTGGAGACACTGCAAGGTGTTCTCATTGCTGAAGAAAGTAGGCAAGATAACAAGATGCTGAGGATCAACAGACTTTCACTGAAAGATGGTGGAGATGACAAAGCACTCTTCATCAGAGACAAGTCAAGAGGCAAGGGCAAAGGACAACAACACTTCAAGAAGGACAAAGCCAAAGAAGGTGGTGAGGATCAGTCCTCACAAGGTGCAACATCTACTGGCAAGAAGAAGCTATCAAAGATCAAGTGTTTTTTCTGTGGAAAGAAAGGACATTATGCATCAACTGTTTCAAGAAGAAGAACCAGTCTAAGCAAGCTAACCTTACTAATGAGGATGAGTGTGAGGGTGTAGAGAGTGAAAGAGACGATTCATTAATGATGTCTACTTTTTCATCTTTTCCTTTTAAGAATGAAGAAGTCTGGTGGATAGATAGTGGGGCTAGTTCCTACATGTCTAGTTCTAGGAACTCTTTCACTAATCTCATGCCATATTTAGATGCAAAAAGGTCAATCTATACTACTAATGATGTAGAGTGTCGAATTGAAGGAATAGGTAGTATTCCATTACATGCATCATCATCAAAAAAATTTTGCTTACATGATGTACTATATGTACCTAAATTGACAAAGAATCTCATTAGTGTAGGACAATTGTTTGATAGTGGATTGGATGTCAAGTTTCAAGTTGACAAGTGTATAATCTCAAGAGAAAATGAAGTTATTGCTAGAGGATCTAGAATTGGTAAGTTGTACAGACTAGATTCTAGGGAGAGTGCTAACATTTCAGATATTGCTTATGAGACCAAGGTTCTACAGGACGATCTGTGGCATAAGAGATTGGGTCATCCCAATTTCAAAGCCATGCAATCTATGGTCAAAGAAGGAAAAGTTGTTGGTCTACCAAAGACACTGTCAAAGGAGCTTCTACTTTGTGAAGCTTGTGTGCTGGCAAAGTCACACAGAAGGCCTTTTCCTAGATCAAGTATCAAGACAAAGCAACCATTTGAACTTGTATACTCAGATGTTCATTTCTCATCAACTAAGAGCAAAGGAGGAGCCAACTGCTTTGTCTCTTTTGTAGATGATTATACAAGACGTTCTTGGATCTATATGCTGTCTTCAAAAGCCATGGTTCATGATGTTTTTTTTACTTTTAAAGCTTATGTAGAGAAGTAGTTTCCTTTCAAGATAAAAGCTTTAAGAAGTGATAGTGGAGGAGAATACACTTCCAATAAGTTTAAAGACTTTTGTGAGAGAGAGGGTATTCAAAGAGAGTTTTCTTGTTCATATACTCCTCAGAAAAATGGAGTTGCTGAGAGAAAAAATAGAGCTTTGTATAAATGTGCAAAAGCCATTAGGCTGGAAGCTTCTTTGCCTAAAGGATTTTGGGGAGAGGCAGTTGCATGTGCAAACTATCTTTGTAATAGGCTTCCAAATCTTGCAATAGGATGAAAGACACCATTTGAGATGTTGTATAAGAAAAAGCCTAAGGTAGATCATCTTAGGATGTTTGGCTGTGTATGCTTTGTGCATGTACCTATAGAAACTAGGAAGAAGGAAGATCCTAGTGTAGTGAAAGGAATTTTTGTAGGGTATGCATCTACTAAAAAAGCACACAAGATTTATTTGCCCTCCACTGACAAAATGTTGTTAGTAGAGATGTGGTCTTCCATGAAGATCGGAAATTTAACTTGGATGATGTTCAGATCAAAGAGACTCATGCAAGATCAATCATCAACCTTGATGTTGTTCAAGAAGAGGTGAGGCCGAGGCTTGAGGAGGAGCAGATTCAAGCTATCACACCAAGAAGATCTACACGAGCAAGATCTGAGCCAAGGAGGCTCACATATGATGAAGAAGGAAGACAAGTGGAAGGTGAAACTTCCTATCATGCACTTTTTATATCAGATGAAGACCAAAGCCTAGGGATGTCCAGGAATCTTTCCAATCCAAGAAGTGGGTTGAAGCAATGACCCAAGAATTTGAAGCCTTGATGTCAAACAACACATGGGACTGTGCTAAAGGCTACTCTCAGATTGAAGGTCTTGATTATGAAGATACCTTTGCACCAGTTGCAAAGATAGTAACAATTCAAATACTCATCTCTCTTGCATGTTTTCACAAATGGAGTATGTTCCAGTTTGATGTTTCTAATGCATTTCTCAATGGCTACCTTGAGGATGAGATTTATATGGAGCAACCTCTAGGTTTTGTGAAGGAAGGTGATGAATCAAAAGTTTGTCTTTTGTTCAAAAGTCTGTATGGACTGAAACAGACACCAAGGTCTTGGTATGCAAGGCTCATTTATTATCTCATATCACTCAGATTTTGTCTAAGTGAATATGACCCTTCTCTGTATTATAAGTTTGTAGATAACCTTGTAATTATTCTTCTCATCTATGTAGATGATATCATTCTTTGTGGAAACAGTGAGAAGTTAGTTGAAGAAACTAAGCATGCGCTTGGCATTGAGTTTAAAATGCAGGACTTAGGAGTTCTTCACTATATTCTAGGCCTTGAAATAGATTTTTGAAAAGGTCATGCATTCATGAGCCAAAGTAGATATGCACTTTCCATGCTCAGAAAATTTCATATGGAGAACTGTAAAGGCATAGATACACCTATGGAGCACACTGTAAAAGTTCCTATTAAAGATGATGAAAAATCCTTTGAGGACATCACTCTTTACAAGAGTCTTATTGGCCCACTTATTTGGTTAACAGTGACTAGGCCTGATCTAAGCTTTTGTGTTCATAAGCTGAGTCAACACATGCAGGATCCAAATTTATATCATTAGAAGTTGGCTAAAAGAGTCTTGATATCTTCTACCTTGGATTATGGACTATACTATGAAGGAGAAGATCTAACTTTGATTGCTTTTTCAGATTCAGATTTTGTAGGAGACAAGTTGGATTACACTATATTTCTTTTATGAAATTTGGTTTCTTGGCTGTCAAAGAAGCAGACCTATTTCCTTATCATCCTGTGAAGCTGAATACAAATCTCTTACAACCACAACAAAAGAGGTTTTATGGATCAAAAGGCTACTTTTGGAGCTTAAGTGTTATGCAGATGAAGAATCACCAATTATCAAGAATGATAACATTTCTGCTCAGGCTCTTGCAAATAATCCAGACTTTCATGCAAGGAAGCAAGCATATTGAAGTGGCTCATCATTTTGTAACAGAAAAAGTCATTGGAGGAGAGATCTCATTGGAGCATGTTTCATATTTAGATTGTGTTGCAGATCTTCTCACCAAGCCTCTACTCAAGAATGTCTTCATGAAGATGAGGTCAAACCTTGGCCTAATTTCCAAATCTATGTTGATAGGAACATTAATTTTAAGGAGTGTGAAGATTATTAAAATACTATCTTCCTATCTCGAGTTTGGGGTCATGTCCATGATAATTTCCACTAGATTTCATGTTGTACATATAAGGAGTGTGAATTGAGCACATATCCTTCTAGTGTAGCTTGGATTTGAGTTATATAGGTTCAATTGTAATGACATGCAGATGTTTTGATAGCATGCAAAGTCTTACTATATGCATGCAAGCCACATGCAATCAGTGCATGCAACATGCAAAATAGTTTCTGTGATCTACACATGTCTAGGCAATTTTATGAGTTGAACGTGCTCACGAAAACAGTTGAAGCTAGTAGATCAGATTGGGAACATAAGTTGCATGCTACACTGTGGGCATTCAGGACAATTTATAAAGGAAACACTGATCAAACACCCTTCCAATTGGTATATGGTCAGGATGTTGTGATGCCAGTAGAGTTTTTAGTTCCTTCATTAAGGATTGCCACCACACAACATCTTAGTGAGTCCAAATCTCTACAGCTACGCCATGAAGCTTTGCATAAACTCTATGAAACATGCTTACTAGTTGTGCATGCATTGGCAATTGAAAAGGAAAGACGCAAAGCATGGCATGATCGTAGGTTACAAAAGAAGGATCTTCGTTCCGGAGATCTGCTCTTGATGTATAAAACCAAGGCAATCAAAGGGAAATTAAAATTCACAAGTGAAGGTCCCTATCGGATCAAGGAAATTCTTAATCATGGATCCGTGAATTTAGAAAAGTTAGATGGGACACCATTTGATACACCCATCAACGGTAGCCGGTTGCACAAGTACTGGCCACCACAGTGAGATAGATCCAGATTGGTGGGGGCACGTTACGAAAAGCTAATCTGCTAAGCCATCACCGCTAGATCTAAGAAGATCAAGCCAAATCAAGCTAGATCCATCAAGATTCAGCCATATCTGGAAAGATCGGAGAAATTCATCAGAATCCAAGAAGAATCCAGATCCAGATAGGATCAAGAAGGAAGCAGATCATCAGATTGATTGAGAGATCTGTTACCAAGTATCCATCAGAACTTTTAGAGAACTACCACCAGTCAGATCAAGCCTGGATGAAGCTGATTAGCAGTTTACAAAAGTTAAAAATTAGAAAGTCTTTAGATCTCGTCAAAAAACACTCTGAAAGAGCACTTTTTAATGTTTTTTTGAGATCCCCTGGGAGATAGCTCTTGAGACTTGGACAATCACCAGATCTGACCCAGATGCATCCATGAAAATCTTTGCGAGAGTTCCTGATGGAGGAATCATCATTTTCTAGTGTGTGCAAGGGTTCCCAGAAGCTAATTTTTCAGAACCCTCACAGAGCATCAAGATCAACTTACCAACCCTCGCAAGGTGCCTAAATGGAATCAGAGCAGTGAAATTAGTTTGCTTACATGGTCTGACCTTGAAAATCCAATCACAAGAACAAGTTGTGCGAGAGATCACTTCCGGCAAGAGTTGAACCCTCGCAGAACCTTCGCATAGCAGTCAAATCACCTTCTGAACTCTCGCAGACTTCCCTGAGATCTTAGAATTTTGTGAAGAAGGTGCTTGCCAAAATTTGGATGGAACTAAGCAAGAGAAAGTGGATTTCACCTAATGCGCACTCTAAATTCTGCTATATAAGGGCTGAATTCGAGTCATTTGTCACTTTGCTAGCGAAGCTCTGCCAAAATTTACACTGAAATTACCAAGTTCTCCGTTTGCAACCAAACTTCCTACCAGCTATCATCCGATCATACTGAATACCAATCTGCACTCTAAATCACAGTTCTTGTCATCCAACACTCGTTATTCACAGTTTTCTGTTGTTTTCACACCTTTTTCCATTTTCCACCGTTTTTTCTACTTTTTTGACCTCTAATCACCACTGCTAACATGGCCACCTCATCCTCTGAAGAATCTGGCACCAAACAGGTGATCCAACGTGAAATCCTCGAGGCCACATAGATTTGGCCTCTACCCTCTGACGCTTTGATCCAACCATGGCTGTAGACAGCCGGCCCACTTCTAGAGGCAATGGGCATTTACCCGGCACTTTTCCATTTTGAGATTAACATGGGCCTCGCCCTTCAAGCTTACGCCACCTGGGACGAGAAAAAGACTCGTTTTCACTTCCTATACCAAGGTACTATGTACAAGGTCAGAATTAACACAGACTCGATAGTCACCATTGGCATTATGTCCGGTGATCGTCAGTCCATCTCCCATTGCCACACCAAAACTCTAATCAAGCCTTTCGTAACCCAAACTGCACCAAAAATTCCAATTCAGACTAACAATGGTTACCTGATAGATGCTATCATGAAACCCGTCATTCAGACGGCTGCTTTCGGGTTATTTCAACATTTTGCAAGGACGGAATCCAGTCTAACCTGCTGAGTCAGATAGTGGAATCCTTTCTTGAATTCCTTGGCGCCTCCGCTGTGTCATACGACTGGCATAGCTTTCTTATTCGTGAACTAACCAGCTCCATCGAACCCAACAACCATGAGTGTATCGCAGCAGACCCCCTATTGAGTAACTTTGCCTGCGCACTTCTCGAGATGAAAGTGTGCAGTTTCCAATGCTCATCCCTTTTGTCTACCCTCGTGCCACACACTAACCTTTATCTGCCATCTCAAGCATCCACCTTCTCCCAACCTGTAGTTATTAAGACAATGGCCAACAAACGAATGCGTGGCACTGCCTCTACATCCACATCTCCACCTGCTACCTGAAGACACACCTCCACTACCACACTAACTACCCCATCAACCACCGCCACTTCTTCTTATGTGCAACCCCCCACTTTGATCTTTGTTGTCACTATCTCTTTTCTTGTTCCATCCACATCTGTTTCTATGTCCACCCCCGTTTCCTCTGTTGATACAATTCCTATCTTTGTTTAGTTATCCACTACTCCGTCCATCACCATCGCATCCTCCATCACTCTTGTCGCCACCGTTGCTTCCATTCCGTTCAATCCTTCTGAGTCTCAATTGTCTCCAGACACTTTGGTGTGGATGCAAGTCATCAATTTTTCACCCCCACGCCAGACCCTTTTTGCTCCATCTTCGCCTTCTTCCATACTCCACACCACCCTTTAGTTTCTCTCTGTTCCTCCCATTCTCTCGTTCAAACAAACCGTCCTCACCCCTATTTCCATAGTTGCTTCTCAACCCCCACTTGCTTCACCACCAAAGGTTGTCGAGGGCAACCAACTGTTGCTTGATGACGCATTTATTCAAACAGTTTTCGTACTATTGTCAGATCGGACTGATCCTACCGCCCCAGATGGCATTAGGTCCAATGAGAACCTAATAGAAGATAATGATGAGGTATTCCACAAGTCATCGGGCCCAATACAACACAAGCCCCTATCAGTGCTAGTGTATCGACTGCTCTCACAGATCTAACGACGGTGTACCAAACTCTGAGAAAATACATCTTGGATGCGGTAGCGGCCAAAGCCATTCTAGAAAGCAGGGTACTACACCTGGTGACAAGTAACACACAACTGTGAGCAGACCTCACCAAGTTGCAGCACGAACTGATTCTAACGCACCAACATAAACAATAAGGGCACCAGGAGATTGCCAAGCTACAGCAGAAGGAGGAGAGCCTCAACAAATATATCCAAAGCCTCTCCAAAGCGTTGACCGAGGCCTCCACAAAGGTGCGGGAGTTTCAATCTGAAGCGTCCCAACGACTTGCTCCCATCTACACGCAACTAAACCTTTTGGAAACAGAGAATACGTGCCTGGGAATGGAGGTCAAAGTCCTACAAGATGAAAAGCTCGTCTGGTTAGCTCAAACTACACCCGACTTAAGGCCGCTTTCTCAATCAGAAATGAATCTTCTTCGGCATCAGGTGCAGGTTTATAGCCAAACCTTAAACAGCTACCAGGTAGAGTTCAACAAACATCGGACAAGCACAATTCACGAGCTCGCCTAGGCCAAGCAAGCCCTCAAGGCGTGCCAAAAATTCATGGACACGAAGGCCCAGCCCACCCCCGTGGTAATTCCATCGCCACCGATTTTTTACGCTGCACAGGCTAGTACCAGCCAAGACCAAAGCCAGCAGGCACTAGGGGGATTTAACCAAGATCAAGGGTCTGAAGGCCAAGATCAAGGGCAAACAGATATGGCTGCTGAGATGCGAGACCAGGGCCAAGGCGCAGATACCAGCCAAAGCAAAGCCACATCATCCAGAGGTTCGCGCACGATATCTATCAGCCGGGCCTTCCGAAGACCCAAGTCCGTGGAGGAGAAAATCAACGAATTCCTATCAAAGTGTCCCCACGAGTCATCAAGAGGTGGCTGACAGATATTGTTTTCAGCTCAGACCATAAAGATCAAATAACTGCAAGCATTACCCGCCCTCCAACCACAACCAGAGTGGCATCAACAGTTGTTCAAAAGAGACCCTGCGACCATCAGGGCCTACATGACGAGTCCACAACAATTACGGGTGAACGCGCACTTTCTGCCATGTACACGAAGATTCTGTCAAATTTTAGAGTTTATGGACTGAAATTGATCTACAAATGATCACAAAGAGTGATTGGTAGCTTGGGATCTTGATCTATACCAAGACTAGCTTCCAAATCTAGCTTCTACTTGACAATCTTTGTGATTCCAAGCAAGAACAATAAAAAAAGATGATCCACGGCTTCACACATGTGAAGTACAGCTACTGTATGGCCTGATAACAGAGAAATAGTTTACTTATCATTTACAAAGCATTCATCCACAAAGGAAGTGCTTAAGAGAGTCAAAACACAATGATTGCTACACAAAGCAGGATTTCTCATCATTAGCTCAAAAATGGATCCATCATGGATCAAGTACAAAATCACCATAATCTCTCTCTAAGCTGCATCCAGCACGTGTAGGACAGCTCATTTTACTTATCCATATCCACTTTGGATAAGATCTATCAAGTTTGCCACATAGTGGATCTGAATATTACAAGTGTCATTTTATACGTGTGGATAGGTCACGTGTGGATCCACATAGATGTTTAATATTCATCAAAAACCATGTGAAAACTGCTAAATTCTAACACTCCTCCTCAATTTTTACATGATACAACTATAGTACATCTATCTACACATCTAAGACTGATCTTAAATGAAGCCTTTGGCAAGGCTTTAGTGAGTAGATCAGCAAGGCAATCCGAAGAAGACACATGATGTAGCTTGATCATCTTTGCTTGAATCTTTTCCCTCACAAAATGGTGAGCAATCTCTATGTGCCTACTCCTTGCATGGAATGTGGGATTGGTTGCTAATGCTTGGCTTGATTGGTTGTCACAAAATATTGTTGGCTGCTCCTCGGCCTCCATGACTTGTAATTCCACCAAAAGCCTCTTCAACCATAGGATCTCCTTTGTTGTGGATGTTAGTGCCTTGTATTCCGATTCGGTTGAAGATAGAGAAATAGTATCTTGCTTTTTGGAAAGCCAAGACACTATGCCATTGCTAAGGAGGGTAACAAAAGCACTTGTGGACCCTCTATCCACCTTATCACCTGCAAAATCAGCATCCGAATATGCCCTTAAGGCAAGATTAGATCCATCATATAAAATGCCAAAGTTCTTGGTGGCCGAGATGTACCTCAACACCCTTTTTGCATTTTTCCAATGACAAACCAATGGATTTTGCATAGATTGGCTTAGTTTGCCTACACTATAACTTAGATCAGGTCTAGTTATAGTAAGATAGATCAAGGAGCCTACAAGTCTCCTATATAGTGTGATGTCCTCAAAGGATGCTTCATCATCACTATTGGAAACTTTTACATTTTGCTCCATACGAGTTTCTACTCCGTTACAATCTTTCATTTCAAACTTTTCTAAGATAGAAGAAGCAAATTTGGATTGACAAATAAAACTCAAATCTTTGCCTCTTGAAACTTCTATTCCTAATATGAAATGAAGATTACCAAGGTCCACCATCTTAAACTCCTTAAACAATGCTACTTTCACTTCTTGTATACCATCAAGATCATTTCCACTAAGGATAATGTCATCAACATACAAAATGAGAATGATGATCTTACCATCATTAAATATTAAGTACAAAGAAGGATCATAAGCACTTACAACAAACTTAATAGAGTTCAAGAAGGTATTCAACCTAGAGTACCAAGCTCTAGGTGCTTGCTTAAGCCCATAAAGGCTTCTTAGCAACAAACACACTTTTTCTTCTTGATCTTCTTTGATGAAGCCCTTGGGTTGCCTTATGAAAATCTCCTCTTCCAAATATCCATTGAGAAAAGCATTAGTCACATCAAGTTGAAATAGTTGCAAGAGAAATAATCAACCTTATGGAAACTAGCTTAGCAACATTCATCAAAATCTACTCCCTTGGTTTGCAAGAACCCCTTTGCCACTAGCCTTGCCTTGTGTTTGTTGATGCTCCCATCTTGATTGTACTTCAATCTATAGATCCATTTACACTCGAGTGGCTTTCTTCCTTGCGGAAGATCCACAAGCTTCCATGTATGATTCTCCATAAGAGCATCATACTCTTTTTGCATGGCATCCCTCCATTCTTGTGACTCCATAGCTTCTTCAAAGCAACTTGGCTCATCAAACATAGAGGTTAGAAAAGTGTAAGAGGTAAGTGAATGTAGATCTTCCCTTTGTTCACCATTTCAACATAGGTGAGCCTTGAGGGCTCGGCCTTCCTTCTTGTAGATCTCCTTGGAGTCCTCGGATCTTGAGATGGATCTTCAAGATCTTGATCACATGTAGGCTCCTCCTCAAACCTTACAAGATCCTTGACATAAGATGGATTAGAAGCTTTCACATTCAACTTGTAGTAGTTACCTTCATCAAAAGTAGCATCTCTACTCACTAAAATCTTCTTAGTGATTGGATTATAGACTCTATATCCCTTGCTATTTTCAGCATAACCAACAAAGATCCCTTTTATAGAAGTAGGATCATTCTTTTCTCTTGTATCTAATGCTTGAAAAACATAGTAAGTAGATCCAAAAATTCTTAGATCTTTAAGATTCGGCTTCTTACAAAATAGGCATCATAAGATGTTATGCCTCCAATGTGCTACATGGCAATCTATTACACAAATAAGTTGCACAAATAATAGCCTCTCCCCAAAAGGACTTAGGTAGAGATGCATATATCCTTAAAGCCTTAGCACATTCACATAGTGTTCTATTCATCCTCTTGGCTATACCATTTTGTTGAGGACTATAAGTACATGTAAGTTCTCTCTTAATGCCATTGGATTCACAAAACTCTATCATCTTAGTGGAGATATACTCTCCACCATTATCACTTCTCAATACTTTAATTCTAGCATCAAGTTGATTTTCAATTAGAGTTTTGAACTTAACAAAGGCTTCAAACACTTTACTTTTGGAATCCAAAAGTTCAATCCAAGCGTATCTAGAGTAATCATCAATAAAAGATACATACATAGATGCACCTCCATTAGATTCTTGAGAAAAAGAGTGCACATCACTGTGAATAAGATCTGATGCTTTTGTAGATCTAGTGGAAGAACCTCAGTTTTAAATATTTCTAGATCTGTCTAGTAGTCAACTAGAGTCTATCTTCACAAAATGGGAGTTTATGCCACATTACATAACAGCACACATGGGCACACTCTTGGGCCATGTGGACATAGAATAGTTGAAAATTTCAACAAATCTATCTTTACAAATGGGTCTTTTTGGAGTCAAGAGTTTATGCAATATATGCAATTTGTTACTATGAACAATAATTGTGTAAATAAATAAATTTAAAATTTCACAAAATATTTATGTAAAAGTTTCTTCAAAAAATGCAATGTGAAAGAGATTAATATTTTTCTGGAAACTTGTATGCAATTCAGTCTTAATAAGATTTAACATTAATTTGTTTTCTTCCAAAATGTAAAATTTTAATAAGACTCAATAAATTGTATACAATATAAATTATCGTAAATAGCACAATGATATTTTAAAATAAATTTCAAAAATACAATTCAAAATTTGCAACAAGGACATTTATTTTTCAAAAGAGTTAAAACTGTCTATATAAATTATTTTGATAAATATATTGTAGTTACACGAAATTTTTTTAACTAAATCATTTGAATCCGCAACAACAATTCTGCCAATGTTTCTGTATATTGGAGGCAACAACTACCTTTGTAATGATATTAAATTTTTTCTCCACAACCTTTGTTAGGTCATGCTCATCACCTACAATTTGAGTAGCAAGTGGCTAAGGCTCTTTGCAAAGAGGAGCAACACCATTTTTTTTTTGGTCTTACTTTAGCAACCTCTTGAAATTCATCAATCAAAATTGAAATACCAATCAATCAGATTTTATTATAATTCACAAAATTAGAATCTAGTTATACTACTACGACATGTTTCCCTTTTTGGAGAACACATACACTGGTGGTGCCACTACCACTAAACAACTCTAAAACTTAGTCTACTAGTGTAAAAACATCTAAATTAATTTCTTTACAAGTTTTTGTGGCTTTTGGCATGGACAAGCCATAGAACTAGTTATCAAATTTTTTAACTTCTTTTTCACTATTAGATAATAGAAATGATTTCAAAAACTTGTGCATTTGAAAATGGTGTATTGCAACATCAATTTTTTTCCATCAATTGAAAAATGACAAATTTTCACATTCCCTCTTCAACTAAATTTGGTATTTTTACATCATAACTTTACTCTATTTTAAAAATTAACTCATTATTAATAATGTATCTTTTCATTTGAAATGGACAAATTTTGTAATCTATATAGAGATACTTGGTGTACCAATTTTACATACCAAGATGAAAATATTACATGAAGAAGTACATAGAATTATAATGAATGGCTTTCTCCATGTTTCCACCTCTGATATTATATTGAAATCAAATATATGAATGAGTGCTTGTTTGCTTCCTCCATATTGAATGGTTAGAATATGAATCTCATGAATAAGCCTTCATTGCCATCTTGTTGTAGCGATTGCCAAGTGAAGATCTTCTAGATCTTGTTGCATTCACCAAAAGGATGAATGTGGAACCAAACACCCACCCAATTGGAAACTGAGAGTCAAACCCCAATCAACTTCACCCTTGAGCCACAAAGACAAAATATCCTAGAGGAGGGTATTCCGACAACTAGAACTGGAAAACAGGTGAGGTCTTAGAATTTTCTTTATAGGATGCCAATTCTCAACCAATTGCTTTTGATCTCCTTTACATGTATAAGAAGCAGTTAGACACCATGCACTAGCTCCACATGTCATAATGTGTATGCATGGATACATTTCTGGCCTAGTCCGGAATGGCGAGGCATAATTAATAAACTCCTACACTACAGTATTGAATTTCTACGTCAAAGAATATTCTAAATCCTCTAAACTGGACATGCACGTTGAGAAGATCTAACAGAACTGGGATTATGCTACCAATCTCCATAAGCTATCAAGAACGACAAAGTATTCAAAGTCAAACTGAAACTGTATGTAATTCTCTCTTCACTATAATTACTAAATACAAAGATTTTTTTTCTTCTTGGGACAGTCCTACATGGCAAGGCTATTGCCGATGGGACTAAGTCCCAACACCTATGTCACTACATGGCACTAACATGACATACTAAAATTGTGACAAGGATGTGTGTATACTGTCAAAAAGGAAAGTAATGTACTGACAGATTTCTACTATCATAGTAACAATACTCTCCCTAGAGCTTAAGCTTACTCTCAAATGTGACAAACAGAAAGATTATTTCTAAACATCTCAAACTGATCCTTAAAAGTTTTGTAAAAACTTGAGCTATCCGGTCTACAATACTACTTTAACTTCATTACTAAGCAAATGTTGACATACAAACTGATTCTTAATCTCTATGTGCTTAGTCCTAGAATAATAATCTCTCTCTCTCTCTCTCTCTCTCTCTCTCTCTCTCTCTCTCTCTCTCTCTCTCTCTCTCTCTCTCTCTCTCTCTCTCTCTCTCTCTCTCTCTCTCTCTCTCTCTCTCTCTCTCTCTCTCTCTCTCTCTCTCTCTCTCTCTCTCTCTCTCTCTCTCTCTCTCTCTCTCTCTCTCTCTCTCTCTCTCTCTCTCTCTCTCTCTCTCTCTCTCTCATGGACTCTGTTACATACATATATCGCTTTATTTGCTTCGCAAGCCTCTGTGGAATGTAAATGTCGCGTACTAATCTTATTTACTTCTGAGGGCAAAAAAATGCCTTACTATGATTAAAAACCCCACATAATAGAGAAAGTTTTTTTTAAAAAATGGTGGAAAAGTTGTGAATCTTTCGATGGCCAGGATCTGTGCACATTATGGACAGTTAATCTAACGGTGGGCAACAATTTGCACTTAGTACACCTAAGTGTCCTCTGGTTCTATAAAGAGGAAAATCACACAAACCTATTCACTCACTCTCTCTCTCTCTCTCTCTCTCTCTCTCTCTCTCTCTCTCTCTCTCTCTCTCTCTCTCTCTCTCTCTCTCTCTCTCTCTCTCTCTCTCTCTCTCTCTCTCTCTCTCTCTCTCTCTCTCTCTCTCTCTCTCTCTCTCTCTCTCTCTCTCTCTCTCTCTCTCTCTCATGGTGCTCTACCATACTGGGATTGTGATCGAGGGAAGATTTTGTTGTTTGTCAATGTCAGTACCTTTGTTATTCGCATTAGCGATTGACTTGAATTGTGAGACATAGCTATCTGCATCGTCGAAAGAAGTCCCTTTAAAATAATGGTATTTGATTTTTGATATAGAAGTGAAATGTGTAACAGGACCCTCCATACCAAAGCTAATTAGGAGTTCAAACAACTGGGTAGTGATTTTGTCTAGATTTCTTTGACTAGTACTCTCACTTTGTCTTTGTAAAAATTTCTCTCTAAGCTTTCGGTATCATTCTAATCTGGATTCTCTATCTGACATACACTAGAGATGGAGAAGGATTTTTCAGATTTCTTATAACTTTCTTAAACTATTCTCGACAACGGCGCCAAAACTTGGTATATGTCATACTATACCAACAGGGTTAATATAGATTTTATAGTAAATAATGTCGTTCCCACAGAGGACAACGTTAGAAAGTTATGTATTTGGTACAATTATGCAAGCGGTTTCGAGTGTTATTCTGGTTGTCAACAGACATTAAAAAGTAACCAGTATTACTTATGGTTTGGAGAATGTAAGGTTAATAATTTTAGAACAACAACCTCGCCTCTATCAAATCGAATGAAACGCGTTCTACAGATGAGATGTTATCAGAGTAGTATAACAGTACTACACTCTGGCTGATTAGGGTGTCAACAGAGAGTCGAGAAATGTTCGATGTATTCGCGATTGTACAGACAATTAATTAATCGCGTTCGCGAACTGTTTGTTTCTAGACAGAAGTCCTCAACAACTAAAGTCCAAATTAATGGTTAAAGGACACGAACGGTTTTAGAGCACATTAGAAACTTATGTCAATGCCAATCAGGAAAACAAATCAAAGACTCAATTCTTCAGACAGGGACTGTCATCTCATATGTATACATAAAACTTTATTCAATGATCATGCTAGACTGTACCAAAGAGAGTTGTTAATCGAGTGCCAAAAAGAAAGTAATCGCGATAGACGAATAAGATAGTTTTAAGACAGTTCTTTAGAGCATGCTTTAAGATACACAGCAAACGACTGTAATGCACTAGAGAGTCTGTCTGATCAAAGAGTAATTCATGTAATGCGTTAGAGATTGTTAGCAGACTCAAGATCACTCACACTCAACAGTGCGGAGAACAGAGATAAGAGAGAATAACTCACAGAACTCTATTCACTTCTTCAATCTCTTACATATGCATAAACTCTTCTCTCTCGATGCTCGAGAGTGAAGTGTGACATCAATATATGTTCTATGTTATGAACAAACACACCTCTTAGACAATAGGTGCGTCGCTCCCGCGAAAGGGTCTAGCTAACAGTTAGACTATGTAAACGTTCAATTATACCATGAAAGGTATATTTAATTAAGAGTTAAAGTTACTCTAGTTTAACATGTCTTTTCATATCTAGTCGTTTCGTGTGGATGACCTAGTAAAGGTTATCCAAGACAATGTCTTTCCTATTAAAGGTCTTGTCCTTAATTACAAGACAAGTACTTAGGAGATATATTTCCAAGAAAAGACTTAGGCCTCTTCATGATTTATAGTTAACTAGCTCATATCTTCATTTTTGAGTATATCATGCCATATTTATGTTAATATTCAATTTTTAACAAAAAGGTGGCATCACAACCACTGTTTCTATTGTCGTTCCTCTTCTTCTGTTCCACCCACAAGTGCTACTTCTGTTTCTATACCCATCTCCTTTGTAGATACTACTTCTACCTCTGTTTCATCTTCTACCACCCCTTTCATTACTATTTCATCGTCCATTCTCTCTGTTTCCAATGTTGTCCCTCTCCAGTTCAATCCTGCTAATTCACAGTTGTCTTTGGACACCTGGCGTGGATGCAGGTCATAAATTTTTCACCACCACACTAGGCCACTTCAGCCCCATCTTCTCCTTCCGTCCTCTACACCACCCTAAAGTTTCTCTTTGTTCCCTCCATTCTCTCTTTTGGACAAGTTGTCCCCATTTCTGTCTCCACTTTTGTTCCTCTCACACCACCCACTTCCTCATCAAAGGCTGCCAAGGGCAACCAACCATTGCCTAATGACGCATTTGTACAAACTGTTTTTATTCCATCGCTAGATCGTGCAGATCGCACCACACCTGATGACAAGAGATCACCGGAGCAACTCATAGAGGAAGAGGATGACGACATTGTACAGGTCGTCGGGGCCACTACCTCACAAACCCCTGCAAGTGTAAGTGTACTAGCTGTTCCAACGGACCTAACGATGGCCTACCAAGCCTTGGGAACATTCATCCAGGACGCGGTTGCAGCCAGAGCCTCATTGGACAGCCGAATACTGCATTTGCAACCCACAATACCCAACTGCGAGCAAAAATCACAAAGCTGCAGCAAGAGCTAATAATCGCTCAGCAACACGAGCAAGACGTGCACCGGGAGATCACAAAGCTATAGCAAAAGGAGGACGACCTCAATCAATATATCCAGAGCCTCTCCAAAGTGCTGACGAATGCTTCCACAAAGGTGCAGGAGCTTCAGTCTAAAGTGTCCCAATGGCTTGCCCCCCTCCAGGTACAACTCCAGATATATGAAGCAGAAAATACATGCTTGAGACTAGAGATGCAAGCACTGAAAAGTGAAAACTCGCTCTTTTAGTTCAATCCGCACTTGAATCAAGGCCATTCTCTCAAGTAGAGATGAATCTTTTTAGGCATCAGGTGCAGGTATACAGTCAAACTCTGAACAACTACCAGATGAAGTACGACAAGTACCCACGGGCCAGTGCAACACAGGAGTTCACCCAGGCCAAATAGCCCTCAAGGCTTGTCAACAATTTATGGAATAGAAGGCTCACGCAACCCTGGTGGTAATTCCAATGCCACCTTTCTTGGATGTTGCACAGGCAAGCACGAGCCAAGATCAAGGCCAGCAGGCAGCAAGGGACACAAGTTAGGATCAGAGGTCAGTCGGGAAAGACCAAGGGCCTCCTGATACTAGAGCAGACACGCAGGCCCAAGGCCAAGATATATGCCCCAACCAGTGTTGTGGGTATTTCATGAATACAAATAAATAAGTGGGTCCCACCACTTAAAATATTGTTGGCCAAGCCTTGCCTAGTGGGCCCCGCCATAGTATAGTAGAATAATAAGTGCAAGGCACTGGCATCCTGTGTGTATAAGCCCAGCCACCAATGAGCACAAATAGCAAGTTGTAATTCCTAGGAATAAGAAACTAGGAGCTTAAAACTATAAAATGACATTAGAGACCCTAAGTCAAGTTGCAAATAAAAAAGCTAAAAGGGCCCAACTTAAAACTCACATGAATCATGTGAGTGCCCTTGTGCTTTCTTAGCACCACTAGATTTAAGTTGTGTTTATTTTAAAGGCTTGGATTAGAATCCTACCCCAATGAAGTGGCCAATGAGAGTGAAGGAGGCTCACCTCTAAAATCTATAAGAGGGGGCCATTTCCTTTGTATTGTATCTTAAAAAAACTCTCTTGGTTTCTCCATCTCCATCTCTCTCTCTCTCTCTCTCTCTCTCTCTCTCTCTCTCTCTCTCTCTCTCTCTCTCTCTCTCTCTCTCTCTCTCTCTCTCTCTCTCTCTCTCTCTCTCTCTCTCTCTCTCTCTCTCTCTCTCTCTCTCTCTCTCTCTCTCTCTCTCTCTACGTTGGGATAGAATAGCTTTGGGTAGGCGCTCGAGCCCCCAAAGCCTTTCTCAACCTAGGCATTCCCTCTCTCCCATTCTCCACTCTCTTTTTTCTCTTTCTCCTCTCCCTCTCTCTTCTTGCTATGCAGGTGAAGGCGAGGTTGCTGCTCCCAACGACGGACTCCTATGCTACATCGACGACACAACAGTGGCGCCGTTTTTGGGGAGTGCCACACACTCGTTTTGCCGCATAGCTTTTTCACTCTCTTCCTATTTTCCTCTATCTCTCTCTTTATTCTCTCTCATCATTCATTTTCACCAAAAAAAATCGGATTTTAGGGGTAGAATAGTGTGAGTAGTGTTAGTTTTTGCCGTTTTTTTGTGATTTTATTGTTTGTTTGCACTGTAGGGAGAGATTGTGGGTGGGAGAATCAGATCCAAGCACCAAATCTCTTCCATAAAATCCATAAAAATCAGAAAAAAAGCTCAAAATCTGTTTTTTGGAGGGAAAAAGAGAGGCAAAATCTCATCAGATTTTGATTTCTCAAAAACCAGTGGGCATGAACCTTCACGTGACTGGCAACAGCTCTAGGGTACTGTCCCAGACCTACATAGAAGCCTGCGAGGGTTAGTTCTCATCAGATTTTGAAAAAACAGAGAAAAACCCAAAAAAAATTCAAAAATCTCTTGTAAAAATCAAAAATTTCAAAACTCAAAACTAACCTTCACAGAGTTCTCTGAAGTTCCATCTCACTAAGACAAGGACACAGAGAAGTCTGCGAGAGTTAGATCCCAAAAAAAGTGCACCTATGAAGGTTCCCAAGAGCAAAAAGTGGCCTAGAACTTTTTCAGACAATAAATTTTTGAGTTTCCCTAGGAAGTAACTCTTGCAGCTTGGTAAGCAGGTGGATCTGACTCAGATACAAGCACATACCTTCCTTCGAAGATTAGTTACCATAAAATCTCAAAAATTGGCCAAAACCCCCGAAAAATGCACTTTTTTCAAGATTTTTAGAGATTCCTTGGGAAGTAACTCTTGCAGCTTGCTGAGCAAGTGAATCTGACTGAGATACAAGTTCATACCAGTCTACAAGGGTTTGTTCCCAAAAAATCTTAAAATTTTACAAAAAAACTCCCAAACGAATGCACTTTTTTCAAGATTTTTTGAGTTTCCTTGGGAAGTAGCTCTCGCAGCTGAATCTAACTCAGATACAAGTGCATACCAGTATGCCAGGGTTTGTTCCTAGAAAATCTTAAAATTTTGCAAAAAAATACACTTTTTTCAAGATTTTTTGAGTTTCCTTGGGAAGTAACTCTCTCAACTCGGTTATCAACTGAATCTAACTTAGATAAAAGTGCATACTAGTCTGCAAGGGTTTGTTCCCAGAAAATCTTAAAATTTTACAAAAAAAAACCAAAAAAATGCACTTTTTTATAGATTTTTTGAGTTTCCTTGGGAAGTAACTCTTTCAGCTTAGTGAGCAGCTGAATCTGACTGAGATACAAGTGCATACCAGTCTGCGAGGGTTTGTTCCTAGAAAATCTTGAAATTTTGCAAAAAGACCCCAAAAAAATGCACTTTTTCCATGAGTTTTTTAAGGTCTGCTGGGAAGTAGACTTTGCAAAAAGTTTTCTAGATAGATCTAACCAAGATCTGGCTACTGTGAAATTTTTGTGACGATCCAATGGTTAGATTTAGAAATATCTAAAACAAAGTGCCAAAAACTGAGTTTTTTCAAGATCCTGACAAATCTGCCCATCAAGAACTCTTGCAAAACTCACATTGTCTAGAAATGGTCCATATACAGCTACTGTAGGAAGGTTGAAGGTTATATTCACTCAGACTTGAAGAAATCTCAAAAAAAAAAAAAAACCACAAAGAACCAAGAAAAGGGGTTAAAATCACACTATTAGCCAACTGAAACTAATCAGATCTTGTCAAATCGGAACTGGCCGCAAGTGTAATCCCAAAGTATACACCAGGCGCACAAGCGAAGAATTGACGAAATGCATTGGAACGAGGAATAGGTTCCGCAACATCAGTAGCAAGCATTGGAGCAATATCCACGTGTAGCTGGGAATGAGTATCAAAGCACATATGAGCAACACCGAAGTATATGGTGGCAACATCCCCAAAAACTATCCAAGAGAGGAGAAGGAATTCTCTCAAGGTACCCTGATGGTCTCGGAACACTAGAACAAAGTGGCAACTCAGCATCGGAGACCAAGCGATATGGAGCAACCTGAAATGACAGGGAACCTGAAGATCACCCAGACAAACAATAGTTGGAATGGTGGTAATAACCCAAGCCAACAGGATATGCCAAGCCTGACAATGAGCAACAATCCAAGGAACAGATAGAGAGCCACATGCATAATCATAGAGATATCCGCACCATAGGCGATTAGTAATATGGAAAAACCAGCACTAATCAATAGGTCCAAATGGAAACCAAGCTATATGTAATAACCAGGAATGCCATATATCCATAGCATCGGCATGGACTGCAACAAACCTATATGTAGAAACACTAGGAGACGGAAGGATGTCCATGTACTCATCTAGAAAGATCCCAGCATATAAATACCCTAGATAAGTAATAGTGACCATCTGGCAAATATCCTCGGATGAAAAATGTGTAACGGTAAGGGCCAAAGGCGCATGAATCATGTCAGGAACCGTAAAAATATCAGGAGGCAGATCACAAACCTCAAGCAGAAATCCATGGAGTAAAGCGAAAGAAGATACAACCTGATCACAAATAGCGAGGGAACCATCAAACGTGGACCCATGAAGAACCCCATAGAAATCAGCAGGAACATCGGTCATAACAGACTCAAGAGATGGAGATATAGAGACCAATGTAGAAGATACTGCACCAACCACCGAACTAGGAGGGCAATCTGAAGTATGCGCAAAAGCAATAGTACAAATACCACCAAGGTATACGGCCTCAATATCAATGAAACCAGGAATGACCACTGAATACGATATCTGTGAATCAAGGCATATAGGCGCAAGGCACACAACAACCACCTGTAAATCTGAAGCAGCATCAACCTGAGGAAGAGGACCCATGGATGGTGAAAGTGATGCAGCAACTGATGTACTCTGAATGGAAAGAAAAGCTGCATCGTCAGCCTTTGGCAGGCTTCGCATAAATTGCTTCCCGGTAACCAACTGGAAGTCCCCCTGAGAATCAATGCCAACAAGTGAGTGTGTAACTGCATCAAGTACAAATGTCAATGTCTGCTGTGTCAAGTCCAATGTAACGGCTCCAAGAGATGCAAACCAAAACGCACCAAGGATAAGATCATAATGCTCCATAGGAATAATGTAAAGATCTACCTGTCTAGAAAAATCTCCAATGCGGTATGGTAAACGCTGAAACATCTTAGAACTAGAAAAAGAATGGGAACTAGCAATCTCAACTGTGAGAGGCTGTGAAGCAGGAACAGGTGAAGCACGTATCCGACTAGTGATATAACTGCTAATAAAAGAATGAGTGCTGCCAGTATCAACTAAAGCGATATACTCACGACCTGTAATACGTACACGTAACCGAATGGAACGAGGAGCAGGACGCCCTGTCCAAGTAGCATAGGCAAGCTGAGCATGGCAAGTAGCAGGAAGTAAATTAGTGGAAGGCTCAGAGGATAGGTCAGGCTCATCAGAAATATGAATGTAGATATCGAAATCATCTGGAGTAGTGCCCTCACGGTAAAAAGCAACAGTAGTAGTAGGGAGAGGCTGACGGCAATCACGGGAAAAATGGTTAGGACTCTTACAACAAAAGCAAAGACACTGCTGCTGAAGGTTAGCGAACTCTGTAGATGTGTATTATCGGACAAAAGCAAGTCGAGGAGTCGGAGGACGAGGAGACGAAGGGACAATGGAGAGAGCTGGAACAGAAGGGGTAGGTGTAGGGGTGGACGTAGCGAAAAAAGATGAAGCAGAAGGATGGGGTAGGGAGAAGCGAGAAGGAAGAATGTCAGAGTACTTATGCTGTCAAGTACTGGCAAGAGACATCGCCTCAACAAGTGTGGGAGGACGGAAGGAAGAAACACCATAGAGTAAAATACCACGAAGCCCAGCAATGTAACAAGAAATAAGTCCAGTGGGCTGTAGATCTGTGAAAAGATAAGAAAGCTCTATAAACTGATATGTATAAGAAGCAAGATCACTGTTCTGAGTGAGACTACAGAATGTATCACGTTGGCGGTCGAGCCACTGAGGGTCAATTATAGCATGACGGAAGTCACAGTGAAAAGTATGTCATAAATGGAACCCTTCACGATCAGGATCAACTCTATAAACTCGCCACCACGTGGCGGCGCGTCCATCTAAATGTAAAGCAGCCAACTGGATCTTCTGAGGATCAGTCTTAGGGTAGATCTGAGAATATGTGTCAAGCTTAGCAAACCAATTCTCTAATAAGTTCCCGTCAGAGGATTCGGAATAAGTAGCAAGCTGTACCCTATCATGAAAGTCTCGAGCAAAGTGTGGCTCAGGAAGTGGGGGACGTGAAAAAAAACCAGGAGATGGGTTAGGTGGAATGAACGGTCCACCACCAGGCTGACTAGCAGAGTAAGATGGAAATTCAAATGGAGGGGGAGTCCCAAATGAAAGAAAAATAGGAGCTTTACCAAAACCATGAGGCTGTAAAGAATCAATCTATGACTGCATAGTAGCAAAGCCGGTCATAATGGTATCGAAGTGAAGAACAGGCCAGAAAGGGTCTCATCCATGCGACGAAACTGATCGAATAAGGTTTCTTGAGTAGTCTCACTCGGGGTAGGTGAATCTGCCATAATGATAGTGGAAGGAATAGATGAAAACTTGAGAGAGCGGACTCTTGTCATCACCCCAAATTATTCTATTAAAACCACTGTTATCACAACTAAGAAAGGACAACAATCAGCAAATGAAAAAAAAGTGAAAATGAAGGTAAAAATGTGCTAGACAGCCAGGAGGCAAGTGAAAAATTGGAGTATCAAACGGAGTCAAAATTTTGTGAAATTTGGTTGAGGATGGGCGATGGACAACCTGCAAACAAGGTGTGAAAAATGGCTGCAAACGGAAACAAAAACGAATGAAAGTGACAAGTATGAAGCGGCTGGACAGCCTGCAAACAAAAGTGAAAAGAGGGCTGAAAATGGAAGGAGGAACGGACGAAAGAGATGAGGGAATTGGATGCTGGAGAGCCTACAAACAAGCTAGAAATGGGTGATAGAGGGTTGGAACTTGGGCGTTGGACATAATTTGCTAACTATCTGCTAAAGCTCCGCCAATGAAAATGCTTTGATAGGAGCTGGTCCTCCTCCAAAATGTGCTGAACGTTGCTGAAGCAAAGAGACGAAAGCCCTCAACAAAGAGAGAAAAATTAGCAAGGAAAATGGGCACCCAATCAGAAAATCAGATCTGAAATTCAGCAATCAGAAAAGTGCTCTGATACCAAGTTAAGAATAGAGTCACAACTGATCTAGAGCTAAGCTATGAAAGCATCACATAAGCAAGACTTAAGCTATGAAAGCGGCACATAAGCAAGACTTAACACTAGAAAGCAGAAAAGAGAGAGATTAAGGAGGCTAAAGAGAGAGATTAATATCATCAGCTGAATAACAAATGACATAGTTTCTCTATTTATAGCCAAGAGGAAGCCCTAAAAGGAAGCTTCTGATGGCTAGGGCCCAACTGGGAGGGAAAATAGTGCGCCCTCCAAGAAGGCCCCCACTCTCCAGTAATATGTCCAAATGGCCTAGTAATGAATAATAAGGCCAAAGGCCAACCATATAGTCTAAGTGTCACTAATGAATAAAAAAGGGCCCAAAGCCTACTTATGCATAAAGTAAAGTAAATGTAAATGGACGCGGCGAATGTAATGAGCTGAGTCCATAACTTTTGCGAACACGGTGAGAGCCCTTCTGGCATCTACATCCGTAGTCCACCCATATTTTGATTGTATGATCGGCCAATTAAAATTCTGAAGTGTGATCTTGTCCAGAGGGGTGCCGCATTCCACCCATTTGGATTTGTTAGAATTTAGCAGTTTTCACATGGTTTTTGATGAATATTAGACATCTATGTGGATCCACACGTGTGAGGACCTGTCCACACATGTGAAATAACACTTGTAATATTCAAATCCATTTTGATTAGCTTTCATTTGAGTCTAATATGACATCTCCTAAATTATAGGAGTTAGGTCCTAGATTGTAGGAATCTAGAATGTCAACACAAACCACCAATGGATGATGTGGCAAACTTGATAGATCTTATCCAAAGTGGATATGGATAAGTACAATGAGCTGTCCTACACGTGCAGCTTAGAGAGAGATTATGGTGATTTTGTACTTGATCCATGATGGATCCATTTTTGAGCTAATGATGAGAAATCTTGGTTTGTATAGCAATCATTGTGTTTTGACTCTCTTAAGCACTTCCTTTGTGGATGAATGCTTTGTAAATGATAAGTAAACTATTTCTCTATTATCAGGCCATACAGTAGCTATACTTCACATGTGTGAAGCCGCAGATCATCTTTTTTGATTGTTCTTGCTTGGAATCACAAAGATTGTCAAGTAGAAGCCAGATTTGGAAGCTAGTCTTGATATAGATCAAGATCCCAAGCTACCAATCACTCTTTGTGATTATTTGTAGATCAATTTCAGTCCATAAACCCTGAAATTTGACATGGTATCAAAGCCAAGTCAAAGAGCTTAGTTGATGATCCAAAAATCTTCATTTTGGTAAAAGCATTGGTGCTAGAGTCACTTTGAAGGGGGGTGACCTTTTCTAATAGTTTACTTGTGATGTTGAGGTTCAGATTAGTGTGTGAAGTTTAGATGTACTTCTCACACGTGTGAGAGGCTGCTGGAGATGTACTTTTACCAAAACTTTGTGTTTTTTCAATATTTGAGCTTCAAACAAGTTGTGTAGAGTGAAACTAGTGATGTGCTTATGAAAACCATTGTTTCCATAAGAGATTTGATGAGTAAATGGTGTTAGAATCTTATTAAACCTACAAATCCTTGTGAGAGAGTTTGAGGCTTATGTTTTTAGTTCAAGAGTGAAACTAAAACAAATTCTAAACACCATAGGAAGGCAGTGGCACTTCCAAAAATCAAATCCTAGGTTCTAATGAATAGATTGTGTAGAATACACTTTCCCAAATCTTTTTTATTCAAGATCATTATAGATCTTGCTTCTTGAGTCTAGTGAGATTCAAGAGAGTAGCATTTTAGCTAAATTCTGAGAAAGGAAGAAGGGAGAGTCTTTGAATAGTACATTTGTTGTACTTGTTACTAGATAGAATGGGTTCAATTGGAGCCTATCTTCTTGAGGCTAGTGAAAGACTAAATTCTAATAATTATTCAACTTGGAAAGTAAGAATGGAGTCACTACTTGTGCTCCAAGATATGTTTGATCTTGTCATAGGAGAGGAAGAAGAACCTCAAGGAGGGCAAGATCAAGTGATGTACAAAAAGAGAGCTAGACTAGCATTATGTTGTTTGAAAATGAATGTTAGTAATGAACTTCTAAAAGAAGTAGCTTCTTGTACCTCAGTCAAGGAGGCATGGAACTACCTCAAAAGGATTTATGAATCCAAAAATACCTTTAGAGTGCTTATGATTAGAATCAAAGTTCTTCAAAGCATTAGAGGGAGTGATGAGAGTGCTCAAGAGTATGTCTTGAGAATAAAATCTCTCAACAAAGAACTTTCCATCATTATGAGGGTATTCATGATGATGATCTTGTTCAAATCATTTTGAATGGTCTTGGAGATGAGTTCTCCAATCTTGTACAAAGCTTTGCTATTCAAGATGCACTACCTTCCATTGACAAGCTCCATAGTGTGCTTGTGGCCGAGGAGAGTAGGATCCTGCATGTCAAGCAAAGGATTGGATCCTTAAAGTTGCATGATGGTGATGAGAAGGTGTTAGCAGATTCCAGAGAATCCTCAGATGTTGAGCCAAGCTGAAGACACAAGCTATCTCTCACCCATGACCGAGGAGGTCTCAGAAGAAAGAGAGCAAAAGAAGCTGAGAGCCGAGCATGAGAGCCGAGGAAATACTAGCTAGGAAGATAGTGATTAACTATGTGAGCCTACATGGTGTATCCCAAAGAAGGAATGACCATGTAGGAGCTAGTAACATTTCCTTGAATAATTGTAATAAATGTAGACCCCCCTTAAAATAGTAAGAGTGAGCCACCTTTTGATGGTGACCTCTGGTGGAAGGGCAGATTCCACATGTAATTTCTAGTTTGGTGGAATTGCCACTTGGGCTCCACATGGGTAGCCTTCTTGCTTATTTAAGGGCCCCCCTCTCTTGTGAGGGAGCTTTTGATTGTATTTCAAGTTCTCTTGAGCTAATAAAGAGGATCCTCCACGAGTTCTTGAAGAACACTAAGTTCCATGTTCATGGCAATGCTCTTGAGTGAGGTTTCTATGAGCATGCTTGATTCCCTTACATTGTGGATGAACTAGGATCTTGTTTCTTTGTTTCTTGCTTAGTTGTGGATTAGGATTCATTTCTTGTAGTGGATTAAAGTAGGATTCAGCATTCAAGTAAACTAGATAGGCTGGTTTGTGGCATAGAGCTTGCACATTTTCTTATAATCTAGTTCTTGATTGTTCTTGAGTAATCTAAGAATCAAGTGATGAGTGTTTCTTTATTCTTAGATTGTTAAAATGCTGCTAGGAATCTTGTTTCTTGTTTCTTGAATCTTGTTTTCAGTAGCTAATCTAGTTCTTGATTGTTCTTTGATTCAATAGTTAGTGTAGGTTTGTTCCCTGTTCTGAAACGCTGATCCTCTTGAGCTGTAGATGGTTACATGGCTAGTGTATGCATGTAGCTGAGCATCAAACCCGTTCTCTCGTTGACAGGCTGAAAAATACATTAAAACTGAGAAACACTTCTGTTGTTGACTCTTCTAACAAGAAGATAATCCATAACGAACTGTAACGTTAAAAGCAATAAAAGAAAGAAAAGAGACAAAATTGTGTTCACAGATTCAGTGAATCTGTGAACATTTGGCGTCGATGCCAGGGAGGAGTGGGGATATCCAGTCTCCAAGACACAGGAGCAGCCCAACAGACTTAAGATCAACAATCACAGGCCCAACAAGTCCACATATTGGACACATCTCAATATTTTGATGTTGTGGACTTGATGGAGATAAGCGACGACGAGCCAGCAAAGGGGACGCAGCCAGGAAGAAGTCAGACACCTCCACTAATCACCACAACCACCACCACCACCACCACCACCACAATAGGCACTAACATCACCCCTCCACCACCTCCACCTCCACCTCCATCTTCAGCTCTAACACCACACCTATTTTTTGGTTTAGTCTTACCATCCCAGACCCCAGATCAGTACCCAACCATCTCTAACCGTGAAAAGCTCACTGAAGCAGCCAAACGCTCAATGATTGGCCTATCCAAAACGAGCTACCACATGCATTGGTTGGTGAGCCAGCATCAAGTTCTAGAGAGCAAGGTCCAACATTAAGACCAAGAGATTGCGCAATATCAAAGGCTAGCCAACGAAAAAGAAAAAGAGGCAGTAGAAACCAGATCCGCGATGGCCGGGTAGAAATCCACTCTGGAAGAGGTCCAGCAACAACTGAAGCACCAGATAGTCCAAATCGACCAAGTACGAGATGGATCATCAGGTGCAATGACAGTCGATGCTCCTCCTGTCAAGCCCGAGGACATTCAAATCTAGGCCCCACAGGCCTCAGCCATCCGGATGGAGAAATACATAAGGCTGATCCAAGAGCGAGAGGCCGATAAGAAGAATTTTGAAAACATTGTGGCGAAACAAGAGAAGATTATCCTGGAGTCCCAGAAGCAACTGGAAAAAACAACAAAAGCCCTACAACAAGTCTTAGACAAGATGAACCAACTACGGAACACAGCGTGCAAGGCCCAAGCAGGTGCTCACGTAACGAAGCCACGAGACGATGATGAGAATGATGGAGCAGGGAATCAGGATGGGCAAACCCACCCTTCAGCCGATAGCTCGGGATCGGGTGGCCAGAGAGCCGACACTCCTTCTAGAATGTTTCTCCGACCCCCTCCCACCTTTAATCCTTCTTCCTACTCCGCATTTAATTTTTCTGAAACATTCATTCCAACTTACCCAATTCTTCCATCTCCCCTTTCTTCATCACCTCCTAGCCAAATATGGGCCCATCAAAAGGTCCAAATGACATTTACAAAGCCCGACGGGACGAGTTCCTCCAATCACTCCACTCCCCCGGTGCTGTGTATAACTTATTGTTTCCGCCTCCTCCTAAACCGTTCACCCTCGCACCCCTCTCCCCAAATCATTCCATCCCCGACCTTCCAGAAACTAACACAGACATTGGAGCCGATGATGACTTCCTGGTTGACCAACCGGAGACAAGAAGATTCCCGTCCAGGCCAGACACGGGTGGAGATGAGCCGTCGACAAGTGAGCGAGAAAAAGATAAAGACACGGGCACCAAGGCCCTTGATGATTATCTGACAAGGTCATCCCAGTCGCGTAGGACAACTTCCCCTACCCGGCCTAGAAGTAAACTGGCTGATACAAGGGAATCAGAGAGATTTGAAAGAAAGTACCCTCCCAACATGAGGGGAGGCAAAGAAGACATCGATCAAAGCCAATACTCCACCAGGACCGAGATCATTGCCACACTACAACCACAACCAGATTGGCGGAACAAGGTCTTGAAAGATAGCAGGCATCTTCAAGAGTATTTGAAGGCCCCGACATGGAAGCGAGTGGATCCCTACTACATGCCACTCAAATGCAGAAACCCATGGCCGATGGAAAAGCCGCGAGTAGAGTTGGTAAACTGGCCTGTCATCTCGGGAATTTCAGAGGGAACCAGTCCGGATGATTTGAGGTTGCAGCTACTCAACTTCGGGCACAAATACAAGACAAGTGTCGATATCTGCATGTAAGAAAGTGCTAAGTATTGCAGATCCATGGCCTTTTTGATGCAGCAGGAGTGTTTTTGGAATTGAGGCTTGGATCCCATTAGGATCAACCCAAATATGGCCCTCCAGTCGGAAGAAGACCATGAAATGATGGCCAGGCTATACTACAGAGCGGCTTTCATGTCGTCACACTATGTGACCATGGTGGAAGACTGGTAGGAGATGGGCTTTGTAGAGAAGATAAGGGAATATTTGGGGCCCCTCAGTTTCAGAAGTAAGCTCCACTTCCAGGTTTTTGAAGCCCTAGGACAAAAAATGAGCGAGCGGAAGCAGACGACACGACGATGAGGCAAGCAGAACTTGCAGGAAGTTCTCAAGCGGGCTAGTATGTAGTGGCCAGTTGAGAGACTTCCAATTTTGGCGAATAAATTTTGCGGATAATAAGCACCTGGTTTTACGAAAGCAAACAAAGATCCACACTTTTCCAAGTGCCAAGCAAAAGACATCAATGGTGTTGCAGTGGGTCTTGCAACAGATTAGGGGTGGATAATATTAGCAGATTTTAGAGAATCCTCAGATGCCAAGCCAAGCTGAAGACACAAGTTATTTCTCACCCATGATCGAGTAGGTCTCAGAAGGAAAAGAGCAGAAGAAGCTGAGAGCCGAGCATAAGAGCCGAGGAAATGCTACCTAGGAAGATAGTGATTAACCATGTGAGCCTACATGGTGTATCCCAAAGAAGGAATGACCATGTAGGAGCTAGTAACATTTCTTTGAATAATTGTAATAAATGTAGACCTCACTTAAAATAGTAAGAGTGAGCCACCTTTTGATGGTGACCTCTAGTGGAAGGGCAAATTCCACATGTAATTTCTAGTTTGGTGGAATTGCCACTTGGGCTCCACATGGACAGCCTTCTTGCTAATTTAAGGGTTCCCCTCTCTTGTGAGGGAGCTTTTGATTGTATTTCAAGTTCTCTTGAGCTAATAAAGAGGATCCTCCACGAGTTCTTGAAGAACACTAAGCTCCTTGTTTATGGCAATGCTCTTGAGTGAGGTTTCTATGAGCATGCTTGATTCCCTTACATTGTGGATTAACTAGGATCTTGTTTCTTTGTTTCTTGCTTAGTTGTGGACTAGGATTCAGTTGTTGTTGTGGATTAAAGTAGGATTCAGCATTCAAGTAAACTAGATAGGCTGGTTTGTGGCATAGATCTTGCACATTTCCTTACAATCCAGTTCGTGATTGTTCTTGAGTAATCTAAGCATCAAGTGATGAGTATTTCTTGATTCTTAGATTGTTAAAATGCTGCTAGGAATCTTGTTTCTTGAATCTTATTTTTAGTAGCTAATCTAGTTCTTGATTGTTCTTTGATTCAATAGTCAGTGTAGGTTTTCTCCCTGCTCTGAAACACTAGTCCTCTTGAGCTGTAGATGGTTACATGGCTAGTGTTTTGTTGTTGACTGTTCTAACAAGAAGATAATCCATAACGAACTGTAACATCAGAAGCAATAAAAGAAAGAAAAGAGACAAAACCATGTTCACAGATTCAGTGAATGTGTGAACAGAAGGCCAACTTCTTAAGCAAGGGAAAGGCAAAGTCAAGAAGAAGATCCAACACAAGGAGACCAAGAATGATGATCAACCATCTAGCTCCAAAGGTGGAAAGAAGAACAAAGCCAAACTCAAGTGCTTCTTTTGTGGAAAGAGTGTTTCAAGAAGAAGAATGCACAAGGAGAGAACAAACAAGGCAACCTCACTCTTGAGGAAGCTGAGGATGAATGGATTCATCCTTGATGGCTTCTACATCAACATCAAAGAGCTACTCCAATGACACATGGTGGATTGATAGTGGGGCTAGTTCCCACATGACATTCCAAAAGTATTTTTTCTCAACACTTGCACATTTTGTAGGTTGTAAAAAGTCTATTCTAACAGCAAGTGATCAAGAATGTAGAATAGATGGAGTGGGAACTATTCTCTTAAGTCTTGGATCCTCTAAAAGAGTAGATCTTGATAATGTACTCTATGTTCCTACACTCACTAAGAATTTGTTAAGTGTAGGACAATTGATGGATGATGGCTTAGATGTCCATTTTAAGCAAAGTGTTTGCTCCATAATAATGAATAATACTTGCATTGTAAAGGGATTCAAGCAAGGAAGGCTTTTTAAGCTTGATGCTAATGTTTTTCTTGGATGTGTGAACATGGTGAAGGAGGAGCTCAATCAAGTGGAGCTTTGGCATAAGAGGTTGGGCCACCCCAACTTCAAATCTATGGAGATGCTATGCACCAAGGATCTTGCTCTCGGACTTCCAAAGACACTCTCAAAATGTGAAAAAAGTTGTGAAGATTGTAGCCTCTCAAAGGCACACAAGCTACCTAATGTGCATAGATTGCCATAATATGAACATAGACTATAGCTCTCCACAATTAAATTTAAGTAGCCTTGAGCAATTATGTCTCTAAAAATTTTGAAATAAAAGGACTACTTGTGAAGAGTGTAACAATATTAACAACCATTGAGCCTGCACTTGCTCCAACCCTTGTAAATATGAGAATATTGGTGTAGGGAATTATCTCCTAAGAGATCATAATAAGGATCATGTCCAAATTGAGTTTAGCTAAAATGAGATTACAGTAATGTTTCAAAAGTAATTTTAGTTTTTATGGCCATTAATTTCCTTACAATATTTTTTATTAACAAATTTTTTCGAACATTACTTTTCTTGAATACAAAAAGTTTGGTGTCGTGGAATCTAAACAAAATATGGACATTTTGACATCAGAAACTTTCAGTTTCTTCAGTTCCCTCTCAAAGCAGGTATTTTTGTGATTCCCAAGCTTGATCTTTGTCTTTCAAACATTGCCTTATCCAAAGGCTTTGTGAATATGTCGACTGTCATATGCTTGGTTAGAATAAACATGGTTTCAAATCTGTCTCTTAGGTGATACTTTTGGAATGAAACACATGATCTTTTGTCAGATGTATAGCTGATGTATTATCCATGTAGAAAGTCAATGGTTCTCTCCTAGTCCATCTAGGAATTGTTTAACTCATGTCAGTTCATTAGCCATCTTGGCTGCAGCCACATATCCTGTTAGAAATCAATGATAAAGTTCATTGTTATTTTTTACGATGTACATTAATGTTGACAGCTGTTTCCAACTGTAATTAGCCATAGGCTAGTCTATTAGTCTACTCGTAGCTAGACAGTGTCTAGTACTACCATTCCGAGTTAGGAGGCCTCATACTTTTTCACATTACTAATCGTTGTCTTTTGAACGATCACACATATTGAAATATTTGCAAAGAGGAGATGGTGTAGCCGTCACGCAGAAGTGGAGAACCAAGAATATTTCCTCTCAAAGTTCTTATATTCCCTCTACTTTTCATCTTGTCCGTACCAATATCGGATCGACGTGCCAGAGAGGTAAAGAAAACCAAGAGCAATCGTACATCTACGCGCCATACCGATATCACATATCAATACCAATATCGGATCGAGCACTAGAGGTAAAGAAAATCCAGAGCATCGTACATCCGCGCGTCACACCGATAGCGCATATCCGTACCAATATCAGATCCACGCGCGCAGTCTGGCGAGAAGTATTTCGGAGTCGAATGCTCTCTAAAAAATTTTTGCTACTGATCTGATTTTTCTAATCGAATTCAGTACATCAATGGGTTGTTCAATGTTCTTCAAAACAGTATTTAAAGCATCATATGCAACACTGGATTCCACAATTTGAAGGGACTATTGGGGTTCCTCATTCTCTTTGATTGCATTCCCATCCTATGTCGGATGAGCGCTTTGTAATAATTTGGTTGAGCTTAATTAATGATCCATGCATCCATGGGCTGGAATGTAGTTGTAGCATTTCAACACAATAGTTCCACTGCTATGTGGCCCTCAACTGATCCAGAATGTTGTAATGTTTTTGACCTGAGAATTATATTCAACCAAAAGTAGAATTTTATCTTTTCCTGCTGCAATCATTCTTCTGTCAAAATCAAGTAAAAACTTTAGCACGTCATGGTCATACCAGTTTTTTTGTTGGCATTTCGAAGAATGCCCAAGTTTTCTGGATGAACAATAATATTTTTTCTTGAGAACGCTCTAGGCCGAAGAGAACTATGGATCACAAATAATGGGCAGCTTGGAACACATATGGAGGTAACGATTAAAAAGAGTAGATTGTATATAATGATATAAGGGACTACTATTAGCGACAAGGCTAAAGAAGACAAATGGGCAATCTGAAGCAACTTAATCAGAATAAGTATTCTGGTCACGATGAGGATCCTTCAGAAAGGGAAACACAAACATTGGAAAATCAGTATCCTTCTTCAACCAACCTCTTGCCATACTTCTGTGCCCATTCTCATGTCTATCGTCCACACCATCTACCATTGTCACCACCACCCTTCCTTCCATTTGTTTGTTTATCATCAGTTTACTGTTCTTTTGAGAAATTTCCAATTTTTGATAGTCTTACCGAAGCAGCTGATAGATCATTGCAAGTGTCTTGCGGAGACCAACTACCACCTATATTGGTTGTTCAGCCGAAAAAGACCTACAAAAGCAGGCAAAGCAGCTAGAAGAACTAAAGAGAAAGATCCAGAAAGCTGAGGAGGAAGGACAAAACTTAAGCAACAGATGAGTCAGATCAATCTTGATCATAAGAAACTCTCTAGAGTAATGATAGTTGAATCCCCTCTTATGAAGCCCAAAGAGATCCAAAAGTAACGGATCCAAAAGAAGAGCTGCAGAAAAAGAAAGATGAAGAGAACCATGAATCTACAAATAAAGCAAGCTCCTCACCCAGCAAGTGGTGGTCAAAGCTCGACATTGCAAGGGTCCAAGGCTGCAACTATAGAACTATCAGTTTCTTCACCCTACCACCAAGCCTTCATCACGTTTCCTTACCGTTACCAAACCGTCCATCCAAAACTGTTCCTACCACCAATTTTTTATGAATCCATCCCCTTGAGACTGATAATCAAAGTTTGTGCAACCTGTAGATCAAAGGTTTTTCTTGAGACTGAAACTTCAACTGAGAGAAAAACCACGGAAACACCCAGAAGTGAATGGAGGATACAGACCTCCCAGAAGATAGAATCTGCCAAGAAACCAAAGATGAACCGTCAATGGCAGATACAAGTGACAAAACAAAGAGACACATGGAAAGCACTCGAGCATGCAAGTTGTGAAGCTGCTGAGAGCTCTCTAATTTTGAGAATGTCAACCAATTGCAGCAATAAGACATTCTGGTTAAACTGCGTCAATTCATGAAAAATAGTTTTTGTGATAAAGACTGGCGACAATAAGCACTTGGTTTTATGTAAGAGAACGAGGATCTACGCTTTTCCAAGTGACGATCAAAGATGCCAATACAAAGCAGAATGACATCGTCCAATATGAGTTGCAATGGGTCCTGCAATACATTAGGGGTGGGCTGATGTTGGCTGATTCTGACAAATCCCCAAGATACTCAGATAGAGCAACTCAAGAGCACCTCTCATCTTAGACCAAGGAGCTGCCTTTCTAGAGTGGATTAGTTTCTTTCCTTGTTTGTGGATTAATGTAGGAACCAACATTCAGGTAAACTAAATAGGCTGGATCTGTGGTGTAAATTTTGCATATTCTCTGACATTTCAGCTCTTGATGTCCTTGGGTGTCCAAGAATCAAAAGGTTGGTTTGTTCCTTGATTCTTGGACTTCTAAAATACTGTAGATTAGTTCTTGTTTCTTGTTTTGTCAATTTATGCAAGTGTAGCTCAGTTTAGTAATGCTTACGATCTGATTCAGTTCGTTTTAAGAGTAGGTAGCTGTAGAATCTGCTAAATGTTCATTTGGGCTACACTCTGATCTGTGAATGAGCATTCTTGGCTTGCATCTATGTATGAATGTAAGTGCGTTCAAGAGAGTTCAACCCTGAGTAGTCCTTTGACATGCAGGACAAAAAAATATACTACAATGACAATTTGTTCCCTCTGCCTGGTTTGGCATTATAAGATCAAGAGCACACATAACGAATGCCCTGAAGCCTGGTAACAAGCAGAATACCAAGCCATAGAAGTTGTAAGTAAGGAGAAAAAGAACTATAGTAAACAGATCCTCTGGCTCTGTAAACAACAATTGTTGGAGAGCAATATTGTTGTGTCTTGTCTTGAAGCACTTGTCGATCAATTTGTATCATGTTGTCTACTGTTCGTTGGTCAAATCTTGGTTACTTTAATGTGTTTGTCCCATAGGAAAAACTCTAATTTGTATAGGTCTTTGTCCTCGACTAGGTCTCATTCTATGCACGTCTCCTTTATCAGATCGCTCATAGTTAGGGGGCAATAGATGTGGAGCCTCTCGATTTTGATTTTATTTGGCCTACAATAGTGTTACCTTGAGACACTCTGCTAGTTAAATGAGATCTTCATTCGCTCATGACCTTTTGGGACTTCAGCTTTCGGGGTTTAGTCTCAAAGTGGTAGGGATCAACATAATGGAGGAACTCATTATCTTCATACTCTTGACCTTCTTTTGAGGTAAATACCTGAAGAGCTTCTACTAGAAATTCATCACAGATTCTATGCAATGGTTCTTGGGGTATAGCCTCTAGGTCCATCATAAAAATCAATATGGAATATTGACGGCCTTCGTTAGATTCCTTAGTTTGTTTCTAAAACATCTTTGATGGAATTTCACCTTCATCAGAAGAAGTATCAGTAGCAAAATTTGACCTAGGTGATTGTTCAATAAATGTAACATCAAATTGTGAACAATTCATTGTAGCTAAGGCTTCTTTCTAGTTTGCTACATCTGTTTGCGAATTTATCTCATATGACAATCCTCCTCCAATGATGTCTATCCTCTCATTTCTCATCAGAGTGGGTAGTGGTGGTAGAGCTGGCAACCATGGCCTATTGGTTGGTTGGTTTTGTAATATAGATATTAAGGTCAATCTTCATAGGAGAATCATGATTCTAAAAGACGATATGATCTCAGTCTTGAAGTTTGTGAGACATGCGGAGCCATGGTTTACCAAGTAGAACTTGGTAAGATAGAGGGGATTCACGTAAGTCCAACACCACAAAGGCTAGCACAAATATGATACAAGCTATTTTGGTGTGCACTTCCCTGGCTACATTGCTGGTCTCACATTGAATTGGTCAACTAGTCGAATCATAAACGGGACATATATCATATGAGTAATTCCCCATGCATGATAAAGTTTGGAGGAGATTATGTTAACTTCCAAGCCTCCCTCGACTATGGTTGATTATTGTGGTAGCCCTTGATGCGCAATTGGGATCATCACATGTTTTAAATCTTTTTTCCATCTCACTCTTATTTAATGAACTGATGTTATTCCTCAGCTCTCTCTCCTAGCATGGGGTTGGCATGGTTTGTTAGACCTTGCTTGGTCCATCTATGTATGATTTCAATCCTTTTCATAGGTTCAGATGCATTTTGAGTAGAGTGCCCAACTATACTTGGACATCTCCTCATAACAGATCAACTAAAGTAGCAGTATTTAGAGCATTTATGGATTCACTAATGAATGGGAGAAAGCGGTAGACCTTCATTCATTATCACCTCCATGCTGATCAATGTCATGCTCTAGGGCTATCGCCTAAGATTTGTCTCAACTGTGGATATTCATTTCTAGAGTGATTGCTGACATAAGGACGTTTATCTCGTCGTTCCTTTCAACGTTTTCTCTCATCATAGGAGTTATTTGAGTTTGTTCTATTTAATTTTCTGTTTGTTTTGGCCAATTATCTTTTACAGTTCTAGCACAAATAGTGTGAGTGTTTTCTACTCTATGGTGAATTTTTTTAAACACTCATTTTACATAGTCCAAATATTTGCTTTTCTTAATAACTTCTAATTTTGAAAAGAAAATTCGATTCCAATCGGATTTTCTGATTTGTAGAGTTGGTTTGCATGTGTGAAAAAAGAGGAATATTTTTCAAAACATTCATCATCACATATCCAGCCAAGATCACATTAGTTCAAATATACACTCTATAGAGCAATTGTCAGAAGTATGTATAGTTTGGATACACACTCTATGTTTTTCACTTTTTTATATATATGTTGTTTTTGTATTTTTCAAGTCTGTCTTCTTTTTTATGGATTTTTTTTGTCAGATGCTTTGATAAAGAATTTTCCTTTCGTCAAAGCCTGATCAAAGATCTACTTTCTTTGATAATGCAGTTACCCTTGATAGAAAAAAATAGAATGGCAATAAAGTGATCTAAGATCGTAACAAGTAAGGCTATCAATAGTATAAGCGCTAGATTGGAAGGAAATCAATGATCTATAACATATTTTCCAACAATGGATATTGATCCACTAGTCTTGTGACGTTCGAATCAAGATCAATTGATGGATTTACCAATCACAAAACTTTTCTAATTGACTAAAAACTTGTAAGAAGCACTAATGGATAATTCAAAATAGATAAAGTGCATAGTGGATGGAGTGTAGTCAGACCATCAACATAACCAATCCAATTGTGTTATCCCAATAGATATGATGATCAAGTACAACAAGGCTTTGGTTAGTATACAACTAGAACCAATTCAATATTGCTATATTTGACATTTACTATATTGCACTCACTATCCTATGAAAAACATGACAATGGATACAAAAGTGGTGTCGTATCCTAAGAAACTAAAAAGAGAAGACTAGATAACTGCCAAAAGCCCTCGCACGATCAATGATCTAATCTTGTCATCTTCGTCACACTAGGATGGGTTCTAGATTAAGAAATTAAGCTCACTCTATTAAATTAGTGCTTAGATTCCGACCACTAGGCAAAAATAATAATACTAATAAACTAGCACTAGCCTATGGAAGTATATTCCACTCGCTAATCACCTTGGATTGCTCAAAAATTGAGCTGGACAATGTTTTTCTAGTCTTAGCATGAGCCTTTGGAATGGCTTGTTGATTGGCATTTTGAGTAGTAAACCTCAGTAAAAACATTTTCCGTTTGGTCAGGGAATAACTCTCAACATGGACTATGTTTTATGTAAGGTGGCAAATGTTTTTAGAGAATTTTTTTTTATATATATAAACATTCGCCCATGCCTGAGGTAATAATCCTAGTAGTAGCTGGATCTAGTGCAGATGTAACTATTATACTAGTCTGCGAGGGTTACTCGTGCGAAGGTTGACTGTAAGAGGATTTTTTCATTGATTTTCAATCAATAAACTTGATTTTTCTCAGATTACTGGGAAGTAACTCTTGCAAGGATTACGAGAGCTACTTCTGATATAGATCTGACTCTGGAAACCTCTGCGAAGGTTAACTTTCGCATAAAGTAAAAATTTCATTATTTGCGAGGGTTCAAAACCACTATTTTGGCTTGATCTTCACCAATAATTAGTGCTAACTCTTGCAGACTTCATCACTGATGGAAAGTGATATTTTGGATTGATTGGAGTGGGCTGCGAGAGTTACTTCTGTAAGGATCTTCTAGATCTTCAAATTTTAGTGATTTTTTAGTACTTAGATCCAATTTTTAGCTCACTAGAATCAAACTAACTCTCACAGACTCTTCTGTATCCTGGTCTGAGATGGAACTTCAAAATTCTCTGCGAGGGTTCTTGACCACTGGAACTAAAAAATTTTGTGTCTGCAAGGGTTCTGATGGATTTTTTTTTTCTCATTGGAAACCTTCGCACTGGCACTTGCACTGGGAACTAAATCTTGCAAGCTTCTTTGTGTCCTTGTCTCACTGAGATGAAACTTTAGAGAGCTCTACGAGAGTTCTTATGGAAATTTGAAAATTTTTGGTTTTTAACAAGGGTTTCTTGAAATTTAATGGTTTTTTCTCTGATTTTTGCAATATGCTTGGAACTAACTCTTGCAGATTTCTATGTAGGTCTGGGACAGTACCCTAGAGCTGCTACCAGTTGTGCGACAGTCTTACTGGTTTTGGAGAAAACAAAATATGATGAGAAATTTGGACCTTTTCCTTCAGAAATGCAGATTGGTGTGTTTTCTGGATTTTTGTAGGTTTTGGTTTGGATGTCAAGCCTTTAGAGGTTGTTCAGGGCCTCCTCTACCCTCTCACACCTCCTCCGCTAGCTGGGAACAAGCCAAACACAAAAAAATACAGAAAACTAACTCTTCCTACCCCAAAAATCCACCTAAAACTACTCTAAAAAGCAAGATATAACTAAAATGGTAGCTATACTAGTTAGAGAGGACCTATCCTCAGCAACGGCGTCACTGTGGGGACGTAGATCTTTCGTAGTAGTAGCCCTTCCGCCTGTCAACAAGCGTTTAAAGCCAAGTGGCCAAATAGGGTTTGGACCTGCTATAAAAGGATGTAACTTGTGGAGAGAGTGATATTCTCTCTTCTCTATTTTATTTCATGCTTATACATGGTTCTCTTGGGTTCTACTATCCATTGGTGCACTATCTTGGTGATTGCTTGCAATTCTATGTGTAGAATGATCTATATTTGCTATTTTTGGATCCACACGTGTGAAATACAGTAGCTTGCTGGTTTTGTACGGACAACAACAGTACATAATCATTTCATTCAAGTTTGATCAAGTTCTATTAGTGTTTGCATCTCAAATTGTGTGTAGATGCTGATTTTTCTACATTGGTGAGATTGGTAGTGTATTTCTCTTTCTAACCAAAGATCATTCAAGTAGATTGGATCTTAAGGATCTGAAATCTTTCATAGATAGGTGCCTAACTATGTAAAGATGCAACTTTTAGATACTTCCTCTCTTAACTCTACTCACCACTAACACTACCCACCTTTAGCTCTACAATACTAACCAACATTCCACATGGTTTTAGAGAGAATGTGAAGGGAAGAGTAGAAGAGATAGAGGGGAGAAGAGAGAAAGGGAGTGAGGGTGGAGGTTAGCTCAAATACTCCTTATGCTTGCTAATAGAGAAACATTCACTATCACAACCATAAACATGTAAATTAGAAGCAAATAGAAAGCACAATAAAAAAGCATTAGCAAGTAGTGAATGTGAAAGATTTCAGATCCTTAAGATCCAATCTACTTGAATGATCTTTGGTTAGAAAGAGAAATACACTACCAATTTCACCAATGTAGAAAAATCAGCATCTACACACAATTTGAGATGCAAACACTAATAGAACTTGATCAAACTTGAATGAAATGATTATGTACTGTTGCTGTCCGTACAAAACCAGCAAGCTATTGTATTTCACACGTGTGGATCCAAAAATAGCAAATATAGATCATTCTACACATAGAATTGCAAGCAATCACCAAGATAGTGCACCAATGGATAGTAGAACCCAAGAGAACCATGTATAAGCATGAAATGAGATAGAGAAGAGAGAAGATTGCTCTCTCCACGAGTTACATCCTTTTATAGCAGGTCCAAACCCTATCTGGCCACTTGGCTTTCCCACCAAAATGCTAACCCTACCAATTTTGGGTCTAGATTCAATGTACCCAACTTATTCAAATTGAATCTACTCAAACTCGCATTCTATCTTTCCCACACTTTCAAAAAGTGTTTATTCAAATGAAATTTAGACTAATGAACTTTGAAAAGTCAACCTCTAAGTCTAAAACAAGTTTTGGCCTCAATATGCCAAATATGGAAATATTGCAAAATGTGATGAAACTAGTTGAATCTTTCACACTCCCTCTTCAACTAGTTTTAGCATAGACTTTGATAATACTCCAAGTGAAGTCTTGTGCTTCATGAACAAGTCTTTTCCCAATGCTTTGGTGAAGATATCAGCTAAACATTCCCTTGAAGACACATGTTGAAGCTCCACCTCCTTTGCAATGACTCGCTCCCTCACAAAATGATATTGTATCTCAATACGCTTGCTCCTAGCATGAAAGATAGGATTGGATGCCATTATTTGGGCTGATTGATTGTCACAAAAGATGATTTGGCTCTCTGAAAAATCCAGCAAGTGAAGATCCTTAATCATCCTTTTGATCCATACCATCTCCTTTGTGCAATGTGTAAGAGCTTTGTACTCGGCCTCACTAGATTACAATGAGATAGTGGCTTGTTTCTTTGACATCCATGATATAGCTCCATCACCTATGAAAATACAATAAGAACTAATGGATTTCCTATCCATTACATCTCCAGCATATTCCAAATCTGAAAATCCAAAAAGATTAGGTGATTTACAATATGCCAAAATCTCAAGTTCCAATGATGTACCTCAAAACTCGCTTTCCTAGCTTTCAATGGTCCTAGCATAGTTTTTGCCAATAGAACTTTGATCCATCATAAGAATGATCTTCTTCCTAAGAATAGATCTCCTTTCAATGATCATGTAATGCTTAAAATAGAAACAACCATAACTGGTATAGAGAATAGTGTCCACTTGGGATGCTTCACTATTTCTTACATCAATTTTACATGTAAAAATGTGACTAGAACATGAAGAATCAAATAGAATGTAAATGAAATGATTCCACCATGCTTCCAACTCTGAACTCTCTGGAAAAATACAGCAAACAAACAATAAATGTGAGTGATCAACTTTTGCTTGCATGTCTCCTCCTCCTTTGTCCTTTGTTGCCTTGTATCCACCATGATACTCCATGAATGAGCCTCCATCTTCATCTTGCCACAAGAAACCATCAAACCTTGGAAATTCATGAGTAGGTGAGTACATTAATGATGCAAATCCAGCACCACATGACTCCATAAACCAAGTAGTTTGCACTAGTCCATCTTCAAGATCTACTTGACACAAGAAAATGACCATGAATTCACCAAAAATTGACAATCTCCAAGTATTGGCACCAAGTAGCTCAAGACTTGAGAACTTAGCCATGGATGAGTGACATAATGAACCTCCAATAGCTTCATTTCCATCAGCAAAATCAGCCAAGAATGCTAGTACAAATCCAACATCAAAACAATGCTCACCAATGTAGCTAGTTTTACCATATCTTGACAACACATGAAATTGCTCAAACATGAGATAGAACAAGTAAAGTAAACTTGAACAACACTTCCTTGCTGATACTTTGACCTTACTTGAGCCTTCAATATTCTGTAAAAACAGATTCATAACACCTTTGCCAATTACCTCTCCTTTGATGCTCTCCAAATTGTCACCTTCCCTTTTGACTAGTTGAAGTGCTTTGAGATCAACCTCTTGATCTTCAACTTGACCATCAAAGTCATTGAACAAAATTTGTTTTTCAGATCCATTACTTGATTTTACAGCAAGATAACATCCATCCACTTGCATAGCTCCATGTACACAAGAAGATCCTCCAAAAGATGTTTCACTCTTCATAAGAGATCGATACTCGAGATCCATTGCTTGGATCCACTCCTCTTCTTTCCTTGCTTGATCTACACTTGTAGGCTCATCCAAAGAGGTTAGGAAAGCAACATAATTTCCATAAACTACTTGCTTATCCTTTTGATCATATGTGAGCCTTGAAGGTACTTGTCTTTCTCTTGATGTTCTCCTTGGCTTTTGACTTGATGAAGGTCCATCATCACCACCATCCAAAGTAGGATCCTTCTCATCAACATCAAGAATGTTAGATCCATCTAATTTACCATCAATCATGCTTGAGGACACCTTTGGAATGTCTCCCTCATCAAAAATGACATCTCTACCAACAATCACTTTGTTAGTAGAAGGAATGTAAACCTTGTAGGCTTTACTCACCTCACTATATCCAACAAAAATACCTCTTCTTGAAGATGGATCCTCCTTGGTCCTATCATCAAGAGTAATGTTGAAATAGCATGTGCATCCAAAGGTTCTTAGAAAGTTGACACTCGGCCTCCTCTTGAATAGCATCTCAAAAGGTGTCCTTCCATCCAAAATAGCACTCGACCACCTATTGCACAAGAAATTGGCACACAACAAAGCTTGACCCCAACATGGTTTGTCAAGATTAGCACTTAACCTCATAGCTTTAGCACTTTCACATAAAGTCCTATTCTTCCTTTCAGCCACTCCATTTTGTTGTGGGGTCCTTGATGTTGTATACTCCCTCTTGATCCCATGCTCATCACAAAAAGCCTTGAACTTGTTAGATATGTACTCACCACCATTGTCACCTCTCAAGCACTTGATCTTTGTGGAAAATTGGTTCTCCCTTGCATTCTTGAACTTGACAAAGACATCATACACTTCATCCTTGCTCTTTAGTAGATAGATCCAACAAAATCTACTAAAATCATCAATGAATGTTACATACATCTTAGCTCCACTATTGCTAATTGTAGTAAATCCATGAATATCCGAATGTACAAGTTGAAAAGGCTTTGTAGATCTAGAAATAGATCTAGTATAAGGTAGTCTATGTGACTTAGACAAAGCACAAGACTCACAAACATGCTTGTCATTACTTAAGGAACTTGGAAGACCAATCACAACCTTCTTCCTTGCCATTACTCCAATGACTTGAAGTTGAGGTGTCCCATCCTTTTGTGCTAAACCTCTTGAATAGAAATTTGCTCCCTTGCAACACATCCAACTTGGTTAGCAATAACACAAGCATCAAGTTTGAACAACTTCCCTTGCCTTTTATCTTTTCCAATCAAGACATCCTTCCTTTTGATCAAACAAGCATCTCCATCAAACTCCACCTTGAGGCCCTTACTTAGCATTTGACTCACACTAAGCAAATTCTTGGTAATAGATGGAATAAACAAGACATCCTCCAAATGAGCATTCCTATTTGTAGAGATAGGAATTGTTCCAATCCCTTTGATTGCAAACTCACCATCATTGGCCGTGTAGATCACCCTCTTGTCATCTCCATATGCCAACAAAGAAGTGAAGTACTCTTTGTGAAAGGTCATGTGTGAACTTGCTCCACTATCAATCCACCAAGGATCTAGATCTCCATCATTAGCAAGCATACATGAAGACATCACAAAAGCATCATCATTTGCATCTTGCACATCCAAACCATCCTCATCAAGAGTAAGATTACCTTGCTTGTCTCCTTGATCTCTCTTCTTCTTGTAGCACTCACTTGCAAAGTTTCCTTTGATGCCACAATAGAAGCACTTGAGCTTTGATCTATCCTTCTTTTTGCCACTTGAAGAAGCATCCACTTGATCTTGCCCTTTAGACCACTTGCTTTTGGTTTTGCCCTTGAATTTGCCCTTTGTGAACATAGCATCCTCTTGAAGTGTCGATGTAGATCCACCTCTTGCTTGAAGTCTATATTCCTCATTGATCAAGATCTCTTGAAGATCCATCAAACTTGGCAAAGTCTTTTGAATAGCAATACTTTGAGCAATGTTAGCATGAGCATCCAACAAGCCATTAAGAATCACATGAATAAGCTCTCCTTCCTTAATGCTTTCATCTATGCAAGATAACTCATCATTCAATGCTTTCATTCTCAGAACAAAAGTACTTGGACTTTTTTCATTCTTTTGCAAACAAGAAAAGATTTGCCTTCTTGGAGTCAACACTCTAGAAGTAGACTTGGATTCATAAAGCTTCTTCAATGAATTCCAAGCTTCCAAAGATGATGTGCACTTACCAACTTCCTTGAGAAGTTCATTGGTAACATTCATCTTTATCATGTGTAGAGCCTTCTTGGCCCTCTTGTCATACCTCAATTGATCTTGTTGTGTTGCTGGTCTCTCCTCCAAACCTACAACAATATCCAAAAGATCATTCATCTCAAGAAGTGACTCCATCCTCACTTTCCATAATGAATAGTTACTTGAGGTAAGCCTATCATTGGCTTCCAACATGACTCCAATTGAGGTTGCCATGTAGCAATGACCTGATCTTCTCTCTCAACCTGTTTCAATGCACAAAGCACTCCTTTGAACAACAACAAATGCTCTCAAAAGAAATCACCAAGATTTGAAACTATCTCACAAATTCTCTTCTAGCACTTATCCAAGCAAATCAACACATAGAATCATGGAATCTTGATCAACCTATGATCTATCCTCAATCTCATGACTTTTGCCACTTCCTAAGATTGAAACACACTCAAATGAAGTCCAGCAACCTCACTATCTAGAAATCCGATCAAAATTAGGGTTTTGACAAAATCACAAAAAAATGACTATTCCAAATCTACATGCAAATGCTGAAAATTTGATATGCAATCTATAAGCCACCACTTAGGCTGAACGAATCGGCCAAATCCAGCATGTGAATTCAAAAAACGGAATTGAACAAGTATATTGACCTATTTAGTGTTTTGATCTACAAAAGATCCAATCTACAAAAGCAAAAAATTCGATTTTGGTGTAGAATCCTCTCTAGCATGCTCTAGACTTGATATCTTCACCAAATCATTGATAGATCTGATTTCCTCCTTTATAACCTGAAACACAAGCTCTGATACCATGTGAAAGATTTCAGATCCTTAAGATCCAATCTACTTGAATGATCTTTGGTTAGAAAGAGAAATACACTACCAATTTCACCAATGTAGAAAAATCAGCATCTACACACAATTTGAGATGCAAACACTAATAGAACTTGATCAAACTTGAATGAAATGATTATGTACTGTTGCTGTCCGTACAAAACCAGCCTATGGTGGATCAGGTGACTAGTTACGTCCTCCATAAAATTGATTTTATCGCTATTTTTCAAGTCCTTGTTAGTGTGAAGTGACTTTTGGACGCCGATTATCCATCGTTGGTTGATCCATGCTTGTTAATGTGAAGTGACTTTTGGACACCGATTATCCATTGTTGGTCAACCCATACTTGAAAGCGGCCCCCGTCCAAGGATCACCAAGGAGTGCGGCTAGGTAATACACATGAGCTACTGGCAGCTAATCTTCCACCTTGTCGGGGGCTAATGCCGTATTTGGGTCAAAGAATATCAGTGGGAGAAAATTGTCCCACTTGATCTCAATTCCCATGAGATACTCCAAGTCCCGGGTGTATGTTGCTGCCGCACGGATTGTTGGATCAAGACAGTTGAGATATTTCCTGAAAAATTGGCCACCCATACTCTGATGAAATTCTCGGCCAGTTACAATTGTTGAGGGTGATTTTGTCTAGAGGGGTGCCACATTCCGCCCATTTGGATCATCATGTGCATGGCAGGAAAAGCGCGTTCACCTTGAGTTGTTGCGGACTAGTCACGTACATCCTGATGGCCGCAGGGTCACATTCAAACAACTGTTGATGCCATCTGCTCGTGGGTAGAGGGCGGGGAGTGCTTGCAGCTCATTTCCTTTGATGGTCTGGGCTGTGAATGAGATCTACTAGCCGCCTCTTGAAGACTCGTGGTGATATTTAGATAAGAACTCGTTGATTTTCTCCTCCATGGACTTTGGGCGTCAGAAGGCACGGCTAGCTGAAATGGATTGCAAGCCTTGAGATGTGGAGGCTTGACCCTCCCCTTGGCTTTGACTCAGACCCATGTCATGGCCCTGATCTTGGCCTTGTGTATCCGCTCCTGTATCAGGGGGCCCTTGATCTTGTGCACCTAATCCCTGATCTTGACCGCTTGCCCTTGTTGCTTGTGTCTCTTTGTCCTACTAGATGGAGCTTGTCTGTGCAGTGTCAAAGATAGGTGGGGGTGGGATTGCCACCAGGACTAACAGAGGTCTATGCTCCATGAATCTTTGGCAAGCCTTGAGGGCTTGCTTTTCTTGGGTGGCTTCTGATTCGCACTTGTCCTGTACTTGTCGAACTCCGCCTGGTAGCCGTTTAATGTCTGGCTATATACCTGCACTTGATGTATGAAAAGATTCATCTCTGCTTGGGAGAGTGGCCTTGAATCAGGTGCGGGTTGGGCTAACCAGGCGAATTTTTGGCTTTGTAGTGCTTGCACCTCCACTCCCAGACATGTGTTTTCTACTTCATATATCTGGAGTTGCACCTGGAGGGGGGCAAGTTGTTGGGACACTCCGGATTGAAGCTCCTACACCTTTGTGGAAGCATTTGTAAGCACCTTAGAGAGGCTCTGGATATACTAATTGAGGCCGTCCTCCTTTTGTTGCAACTTTGTGATCTCCCGGTGCCCGTCTTGCTCGTGTTTTTGAGCTATTATCAGCTCTTGCTACAACTTTGTGATTTTCGCTTGCAGTTGGGTGTTGTTGGTTTCTAGATCAGTACCCGGCTGTCCAATGAGGCTCTGGCTACTACCACGTCATGGATATAAGTCCCCAAGGCTTGGTAGGCTGTCATGATGTCTAAGGAAGCAACCAGTACACTTGTGCTAATAGGGGCTTGTTATGTGGAGGCCCCGACAACCTGTACCGTATCTTCGTCATCTTCGACCAGCTTCTCCGGTGATCGCATGCCATCAGGTACGGTGGGGTCAACACGATCTAGCGATGGTATAAACACTGCCTAAACAAACGCATCATTGGGCAATGGTTTGTTGCCCTTGGCAAGCTTTGATGGAGAGGTGGGAGGTGTGAGAAAAGCATCAGTGGTGACAGGGATAGGAATAGTTTGTTCAAACGAAAGAATGGGAGAAACAGAGGGAAACTAGAGAGTGGTGTGGAGGATGGAGGGAGAAGAAGGTGGTCATGTACCCTGGTGTGACGGTGTAAAATTGATGACCTGCATCCATGCCAGGCTGTCGGGAGACAGTTGTGAATCGGTGCGATTGAACTGGAGAGGGATGGTTGTGGAAACAGGAGGAATGGATCATGCGATGGTGATGGAAGGGGTGGTAGAAGAAGAAACAACTACAGCTGTGGTTTGTGTGATTGGAAGAGGAACAGAAACGGAAGTAGCAATAGAAGGTTGAATAGAAGAAGCTATGGCAGTAGTGGAAACAGAAGTGGTGGTGGTGGTGCGGCATTTGGTAGTAGAAGGAGATGAAGAAGAGCGGGCAGCACCACACATTCTCTTGATGGTCATCCTGTCAGTGATTGCAGGGTGTGCGGAGGTGGATGCGGTAGATGGAGGATATAGGCTAGTATGAGGCACGGTGGTGGATAAAATGCTTGAGCGGTGGAACCCGTGCACCTCGCCTCGAGAAGTGCACAGGCGAAGGTACATAGTAGGGGACCTGCTACAATATGCTCACGAGAGTTAGGGTTGACATAAATGGTTAGTTCATGAATAAGAAAATTATGCCAATCGTATGGCACTACTGTGGGGCCATGGAATCCCAAGAAGGACTCCACAATCTGACTGAGTAGCTTGGACTGGATTCGATCCTTTCGAAATGTTGAAACAACCATGAAGTTGTTTAACAAATGCACCGTTGTTCGGATTACTGGGTCCATGATAGCCTCTATCAAGTACCCGTTGTTAGTTTGGATCGGAACCTCTGGGACTAGGTGACGAATGGCCTTATCAAGGTCTTTACCTAGCGATGGGAGATGGGTTGCCTATGGTGACCATGGAATCTACGTTAATCTATACCTTGTACGTGGTACCTTGTTACAACATGTGGAAACGTGACTTCCGTGCATCCCAGGTGGCGTAAGCGTGTAGTGCGAGACCCATGTTAATGTCAGAACTGAAAAGCGGTGGGTAAATTGCAGGGTCCTTCTTCACATGATTCTAAGATCCCAATCAGATCTGCTAGCTTCAATTGTTTTTGTGATTACGCTACACAGGATCTTATTGGATGATTCTGCTTGCCCATTACCGTGAGGATAAAAGGCGTATTGGTTCTATGGATCACAAAGAACTCCTCCAGTAGGAACTTGATGGTCTCATTGATGAAATGACTTCCGCGATCGCTGACTATCTCCACTGGGCATCCAAAGCACACAATGATATTTTCATAAAGAAACTTGGCAGTTGTCCTAGCATCAGTTACTCGTACTACCTTGGCTTCGACCCACTTGGTGAGGTAGTCTATCCACGTGGCCACGATAATATATCGGGCCTGTGGATCCAAGCAATGGATCTTGAGTATCAAGCTCTTATGAAGAATGGAACATGGAGATTGGTGGAGTTCCACGAGCCTCCCTCCTTTGATAAGGCCTTCCAAATCCTTCATTTTCAACTCCAAGGACAAGCTATGTTTCACTTTGCCAAAACATTTCATCTCAACTTCCAACAATAATTAAATATCTACATAAACTATCAGCAACATATTGTGACCATCATTGTAGTATCACATTAATGCATCTAGAGAGGAAAAGCCATTTGATATCCCAATCTACTACAAATGTAATAATAACAAGAGTAAGGTAATCCCTTAAATATGGTCTCTTTACTACCAACATAAATAGTGAATATCCTTTTGTAATGCAATTTAGATCTTTCTCCTTTATGTCCTCATATGTGCACATAATTGGAAAACAATTTTATGATTTCTTTATACAAAAGGTCCAATAAATAACGTCTCTTTAGTACCTACACGAATAGTCCGTGTTCTAAGAGCTTTTGTGAAAAATATGAATGAGTGCTTGGGAAACTAGGTAAAGTATAGGAATGGGACCATCATTATTTCTGAAAAATTAGTATCATGAAAATTTTGATGATTTTTAATATAAACATTAAAATCCTTCTAAGGGTAATAGTTCTCAAAAAACCAGAAGCCTTAAAATTTACAAGTTTTTATTGGAGATTAATAAGTTCTAGAGCATTGATAGCAACTTTTACATGCGGCAAAGGGTGGGATTGAAAAATTGCATTAAGAGAAAAAAATCTTTCTTTTGTATGTCCTCGGACCTTATTTGTGCAGGTAATTGGAGTACAATTTGTGACTTCTTTATGGAGAAAGGTCCAATAAAATTTTTCTTTAAATGCAAGTGTTTGGAAATTGGAAGGGAAAAATGATAATTAATTCAAATAAATAGCCTAATTGAGTGTTATATCATCCATACAACACGAACGAAAGACTCATTCCCATTTTCAGCCTTCACGTATTTAGTCGCAATAAACTGGGGAGCTGAACCTTGTACTTCCGCATGTTCGTGTATAAAACCATTAACTTGGACACTGTACCGATGTACTGGTAAATCAAGTGCGTGAAAAGAATTCAAAGTTTTTTAATTCCTGTGTAGGCTGTGTATACAAATTTAACAAAAAAAAATTCTTATTTCGCGACATTCTAGACAGCAGATAAAGCGATCAGTTTCATAACGTCGTCTTGATTTTGCAGTTGCTAACATTTTCACGTCAGACCTAAGACTTTTCTCTTATGGGTATATATCTTTTACTAGTATAGATACATATAGTCGCCATTGGCGTCCTTTCACGATTTTCACTGTTCACCACTTCCGAGCTTCCATTCACGAGTTTTTTAGAGTTTCATTTCAATTTCAGCTCACACGCATTCCAGCGGCCCTTCACTACTTCCAAGTGCAATTTTAACTTTAGAGTCAAGACAATGCATAGGGGCCAGGGCACGCGGCAAAAGTAGACCGCACACGTACTCTTGAGCCGTAAGTCGGCAGCAGGTACCAGGTACTAGGTACTACCAATACATGATGTTTGTTATTGGAAAACATCCCAGTAGATTATAAGAGAGACTAAGAGGAGTGAACTGTCAGTGGAAAGGATCCAGGTCATCTAATCGTTCGAACTTATAACCTGGATTCCACGGTGAAGAGGTCAGTGGTCATTCACACATCCCGTAGTACATTGAGTTGATCGGCAATGTTGATGACGTCTCAAAGTGATCGTAAGCAGTTCGGACATTACTCTTTACTAAGTTGTGTTTCACATAAAAGCCAAACAATTAAGCAAAAATTGTCAATAGAAAGGCGATTTAAGAAGTAACTGTTCTGCTTCATAGTAATTTGCTCGTTCCGTACTGTGAGTTTATGAGAAATGTTAACACATGTGAATCTTAAGCATTACTTTCTACTAACTTAGATTTCGAATAAAAGGCCAAAAATTAAACAATCTGTCAATCAAAAGGCATTTTGAAATATTTCTTTCTGCTTGAAAGGTTTATTTCTTTCATACGAGATTGCACATCCTAGATCTGTTCTGAAACGCAACAAGATTACCGCTTACGCTTAGTAAGGCTAAGAAATTCTTACATTTTAACCTTTGAAGTTTAAAAGTCTTAAAGACCAGAAAACTAAAAACGGGGGTACGCCCTTTCCAGCTCGAAATGTAGTGCTGACATCACACGCTTGGTCATGGAGCGTGCCTTCCACCTAAGCATGACGTGTACCATATCTAATTGTTCAAAAGCAATTCCAAAACGGAGAAGTTAAAAGGATATATTTTCAGACAAAACTATTCATATTAGAGAATTTACAAAGGTACAAGTAGAAATAACTGAGTGTAGCCCTATTACCCCTTATCTAATCGTAAGAACTTGGAAGTTGGAAGCCTCTATGGGCTATAGCTCATAAAGCCCAAATAAGATTTTCTTAGAAGCTCGACTATAACGTAGACAATTTTCCAGTATATAGTATAGCATAAGCAGGCATTAAATCAACAAATCAAGCATGGAAGGATGCATCATGCATCATGGCACAAGCATTATGCGGGCCTCCCAAGGGCCTAACTGGCCCTACATAAAATGAGAAGAGCGTCAAAAGGATGCGCTTTAGATTAATGCTTAGCAAGTACATAGTAAAATACGACATTCTCACAGACACACCCTCAGTCACCCTGTCATAAGGGAGAAGAACATCCCCAAGGACAAAGGTCAATAGAAGGTAAAATAATATAAGAGCATAACGAGTAGTCGTTACTCAGTAGGTATTGTGTCTGAAAAGGGTGTTTTAAAAGCTAGACACCAGAAGCAGAAGACAATCGGATTATCGGCAGCAATCGGCATGAATTCATGGATGGGGCCGTGCCATTGTCATCACCGGAGGAATAATAACATTCAACTGCCATGTCACGTAAGCACCTCAACTTGCCGAGGTTGTTAATTGACAAGACAACGACGTTAAGGAACAGCCAGTGGAGGACCGACGTAATACGGTGCTTGAAAGCGCTTTGCCCGTTTGCCGCATTTCATCTTGTGCAAAATGGCAAACTCTGTGACGTACTGGTAACTGAAGGCCATGAGGTCATGGGCATCCAGATAACCAAAAGACTGAGGACTTGGAACGGTCCTTGGAACAGAAAAGAACTCAGGGGAGAGGGAACGATAGATGCAACGCAGCATGTTGCTTAGTACTGTGACTTGAAAGCATTCCGTGTGTGCAAGCATGAGCAAGATAGCATGTTGGAGCTTTGGTAATGACGAAAGGGATGCAGCAAATTTCAAATTGCTGTCTTGAGTACAGATTCTGATGGACGGATGTATTGTTGGCGGCTTGGGTGTGAAAATGTTGTTGATAACACCAGTGGTATAGATGTTGAAAAATTATAAGTCAATGTTTTGTTTTGTTTGTTGATAACAAAAGAGAGAGAGAGAGAGAGATAGAAAAGACATAGCAAATGGCTCGAGGGGTGGAGGGAGGGCACGGTGTGTGTGTGTGTGTGTGTGTGTGTGTTTAGAGTTTAGGAAAATGGAGAGGGGTAGAGGGGGGGGCAGCCATTGCATCTTCAGAGCAATGCCCCATTTTGGCCCCAGCTTCACCACAACCACACATTATTTTTTTGGATACCTGGGCGCCACGTGTCCAGGTAGCCAGAATATATCCCATAAGTGTTTTTTAGAAATTTTTGAGAGGGCATATATATGCAAACTGCACATCTTCCTCATGTGTGTGTGCCTGGGTGTTGCATTGCCCGGCGTCGCTTGGGCCTTGCGCCCACCTTGGGGCTGCCCGGCTCCATTTTTGCCCTGCCAGGTGCCCACCCTGGCGCCACATGTGCTGCCCGACGCCCACCCGCGATACAGTTCATTTTATTGGGCACGGGCCCTACGCCACGTGGCACCCAAACACTAGGCTGGGGCCAAAACCCATTTGGCCCCAGGGCAGTGCCTTTAAGGCTCAACGGGGGCGGGGGAGAGAGAGAGATGGTGTGTTTAGGATTGAGAGAGTTAGGGTTTATAAAAAGGGAGAGAGAGAGAGAGAGAGAGAGAGAGAGAGAGAGAGAGAGAGTGTGTGTGTGTGTATGTGTTTAGGGTTTAGGAAAAGAGAGAGAGAGATGACCATCTAGCCTAATTGAAAGGGGGATGACCGTCTACCCTACCCCCCCTCCCTTTGCTATTTGCTGGGTACGCACTATTTGCTGCTCAGGTCAAAACAGAAAAACTTGCAGCAAATGCAATAACTACGTACTCTTTGTTGCTTGAATCAAAGAAAAAAATGCAAATACTATGGCTACGAACTATTTGTTGCTCGGATCAACAGACAACAACTAAAAGCAAATGCAATTAATTCCTTCTATCTTTTCTTTCTGCTCTCTGCTCTCTATGCTGCTCTTCTTTCCAAATACATTACATTGGAATCCTACAATACATACATAATAGAACTCTAAATACACTTCCAAAAACTCTCTTTTATAAATTCATTAGACGAGAGTTTTGTAACATAAATCTAGCTCTTGGAGAGCACAGGTTAGAATGCAAGTTGTGGTTTCCAAAGTTACGCCTTCAGTCAAATACCATTACAGAATGTGACCAAAAAATGATGCATTTCGAGAGCCCTCCAATAGATGAGAGCAAAAGTGAGACAAATGAGAGCAAAAGTGAGAGTCAAACCTCTCTGATGGGCCATTTGGAGGCGATGACAGAAGTGCCATTAGTAGAGCTTGCATCCCCCTTATTCTCTACTCGAAAGGGCAGGAAGACAGCTACACGACCCGATTCCCCTCCTCTTGGTGCTTGATGGCAGTTACAGCCTCCGCAACTGTCGCCTGCTCCTTGTTCTTGGAAGACGATCTACAAAAGGCCCGCTCCTCCCAGCCCTAGGAAAATTAGAGATTCAATAGTAGAAGCTTTAAAATAGCAAAAACATTGGAAAAATGGACAAACTAGAAAAGCCTCTCTTTAGTGAAGGAGCCTCTCTTTCCAGAAAAGGAAGAATCTAAGCAAAGATGGCTCAGGTTTGCTAGTGGAAAGATATTGCGAGGGATGTTGTTCTTGCTTATGTGGTCAACATTTATGTTTTGGGTAGCCGTACTCATCCTACTTCCCACCAATGTTTTTGAGCCCGTTCTTTTCAAACTAATCTCATCACCTTTAGGATTCTCGGGTGAGACAAGTTGTTTACCAACCTTTGAACCTTGTTAGTCTTGAGTTGATCAAATCAATTCTGCTGCATTTTTAGAATTAACGGTGAAGAACTGCAACCTTAAAATTCAAATTGCAAGATATGCTTCAGTGCACTTTGGTCAGCGACATTTGAGGAATTGCCATGGGCAATGTTGGCAAATGGACCTACATGCACAAAAGTATGAGTTCCCTCTAGGATTTGCATTAGCGTAGGGTGTATGGCATCCTTCATCATGACAGTGAGGGTAGTTCCCACACCAAGATCGTTAGCAGTGACAGGATCCAATAACCATCTTCCCAAGCCTCTCTCTCATATTTGCTAGGGAGGTGGTAAGAGCCAACAGAGCCATGATCTCACTTGCAACTGAAATGTCAAAACTCATTTTCTTGGTCATTCCCTTCTCTTCATAATCTTGACCTATACCTATAGTGATCTTGAGCATAAAATGATCATTTACATCTGGGAAAACCCACCAAATATGTATAGAATCTTCTCTCTTTATTTATTTTTTCAATATATACCTATTTAAATGCAAAAAAAAAAAAATAGCGATAAGCAGATAAAATAAAAAAATCTAAAAAAGTGCATAGAACCCTGCTTGTATTTTCTATTTTTAGATCTGGATTTTTTTTTAGCCTTTTTTTGGCATTTATGGGGCTCTTCTTGGTGGCATTTCATAACAGTACACAACATGGTGGGACTAGCACAAAAAACAACTATATACTGCAACTTTTCCAATGGTTTTACAGAAGAATCCAAATTCGTCATAATACAAAAATAAAGGGATTATAAAAAATTCAAAAAGCATGCAAATTTAGTGTTGATTACCCAAGAGGAGCTAGACAAAATAACAGAGAAATCTATAAATATTGTTTCCACTTCTGTTTCTGCTCCTGTACATAATCTTTTTGTTAGAATTCCATACGATCCAGCCCAAGTTTATTTTGATTCTAACCATTATAATCAATACGAGGCCTACCTAGCTAATAAAATTGATCTTCTCGACAACTTTTTTGATTTTTTCTTCCAAATACACGTACAAGCTTTAGATTAGGTCCTAAATTTTGTGCCGAGCTGAAAGATAAAACCTCAGAAATTTTAGATGTAATAGTAGAAGCCGGAATTTCTTTTTTGCCGAATAGTATTAGTTTCGATTCCCATGGTACAGTTTTTGTTATTAGTCCATTTTTCATGGGAGCGATAAAGGCGAAAGAAGCCAATTTTGAAAAGATTGTCTATTTTATTGAATGCAGTCCTGTGTTGAAATTTTATTTGATTTCATATGAAAATAAGTAAGGATTGCTCTTTTGTTTTTGTTGCTTTAATCTGGATTGTTGCATGCTTCATTGCTTTAATAAGTAAGAAATTTTTTCATAAATATGGATTTATCGATGGAGCCTGAACATTCTTTCTCTAAAGATAGATAAGGAGGGAGTATCAAATTTTCTATGTGTAAATTAAACTCAGCTGCAAATACACACATAGAGAATTTGATTCTCTACTTCATGATGCCATTCGGAAAATACTGACAACGGCAACTTCAATTGGAGAGATAACCATTAGATCTCTCAAGGTATATTCAATTTATCTCTGATATGCATGTATTCCTTAAATGTATCGTCATAGCATAAATAAAAAAAAATTCATAATATTACTAATTTTCGTTCTATATATGCAGTGTGTACAGCAAAAAGACGTTTTTAGTTGTCCATGGTTCGTCCTGTACAATACAAAGCTATTTTTTGAGTGGTATAATTTACAAGTGGATGTAGATTGAAAAGGTAATATTCTATTCATTTGTAGTTCCTTTCATTCTAATTCATATTTTTTTGTTTGTAATTTGTTGATTCTCGTGTTTTGTGATGACTGTTCACTCTTGAGTCATACACTTCTGATGATGTACATAGATTTCGGCAAAAGTTGATCAGCACCTATGCCCAATACGGTGTAAGCATTGCACTTGGGATCGAGGGCCCTCAAAAGGAAGCTGCTCCCGTCTTAACAGCCTTTCAGGTTGCTCAGGATGCAGATCTTATTTTATATGATCAAAAAGGAATAAAAGTCCTTCCTTATACAGAGGAAGACAATATTATAGCAGAGATTCCTCTTGTCTTAGAAGGCATTGAGGCCCTTTCCGAAACAGAGGAAGGCGAGATTATAGAAGGAGTTGTTCCCTTATCAGTTCCTAATATTGATAAAGAAAATATAGAAAAATTGACTGAATAAGATCTATTTGTAAATAGTAATACATCAAAAAAAAAAAAGATACAATCATTTTACATGTAAACAACCTGTTTAGGAGTTTTTTTTATTGATATCAATATAGATTCTTACAATCAGGTTGTGTCCATAGTCTAATACTGGAATGCAATTTTCTATATTGATAAAAAGACATGATGATTGGCATGTATTTGCTGATAGTGAATCTCAATGTTCTTCCATAAGTTGGATTGTTTCGCCAATATCTCTGCATTTGATCTCAAGCTCATGTCTTTTATGTACCTACATAAAACTAATACAAAGTTAGTTACAATTAAAATAGAGATTGTATTAGAAAGTTTTGATTGAAACTATTCATAAAAGATCGAGTGTTTACAATTACTTACGAGTTTACCATTGAAAATGAATTCGAAGTCTGAAAGTACATCATCTTGTAGGAGCAATAGTTCCCACCTGATGTAGTTTAGACTCCAATCTTCTTCCACCTCAACACACGTCAAAACGGCATCATTGTATATAATTTCAAATTTTTTCGTTTTGAATGTCCATTGGCTTCCAAGTCTTGATCGAGTGGCACCCATTTACCTTAATTTTTTTTTCCATCTTTGATAATGGAAGCATAAGCTCAACATTTGTTTTTCAATTTGATAATAGAAGCACATTGAAGACATTTTAATTCTGCATTCTATTTCTCCATCTGATCTTTTGTCCCAACCTTCATCCATAAGTTCTGATAATAAACTATCTGATAAATTTTTGCATACAAACATCGTTGGGATTTTGTATACATTGACACTAGAAAAGAAATCCACAAATATATTCAAGGAAATAAACCAACTCAATATGATTGTTTTTTATCTCATGCTCATTTTTAATGAATTTTTTACATCGTTATATATCTTGCAACGAAATAATTCTGAAACTGTAGCATCTGGTGCAATCCATTCATCACTTTCAAAACTAGATAATGGAACTGGTACTATTTGTCCAAAATTTCCTTTTGTATCAGGAATGTACATTGATTCATAAAAAAAGATCCCACTATCAACTAGATCTTTTGCAGTTCTACCTCGATATTGTAGTTGTCCAATATTAGTGTGAATAACATCTAACACACCTGGTAAAGATCCACTCGGCTCCCATTCATTTATGTTGGATGGATATAAATTTGCAAGAGAAAAATGATTAGATTGGCAAGTTTACTATTAGATATTTATGAATGACAAAAATCAAAGTATCAAAAATATCAATACTCACAGTTGTTTTTTTTGTGATCATGACGGTTGAATCCTTGCACATTTACCTCTGAACGCATATATACATGTTGGATTAGAATTTCAAAAATAGATTTTCCTCCTGATGATGTTCTTAAATCCAAAATTATGGCCTTCCAATAAGATCAAAATGATAGTTTTGACCTTTTTCTTTTTTTGAAATGCTCCTCTTGATGATGGATGCATCAAAACCCAAGAGTTTTTTGAATATTTTCTTGGCACCTTTAATCCATTATCATCTGTCTCCTTGAATAGAAGCACAGAGTCGATTGAGGAGCACGGCTTCCTTGATGGAGCCATGCGTAATTTGCAAGCAAAAATCTGAAACACTGAACTATGAATCTGAGAATTTGCGTAGACAAAAAGCCATGAATCTGAAAAAATGTGTTGGCAAAAATTTGAAACACTGATTTATTTGACGCCACAAATTAACTCTGGTTAACCATGTTAACCATGATTTGACAATGCATATACATTAATGGTACATCGATTTTCTCATCTCAACCATCTTTCATATTCATTTTCAATATTTTTGGGTCTCTTCGGACAATGATGAGCTGGAAGGGTAGGCCTCATCAACCAATAGCATTTCCACATGCTGCCCGACGAAACAGCAATATATTTTAAAAGTTTTTATTTTATTTATATTTGGAAAATTCTACGTCACGTAGAACCCCGATTTCAAGGTTTCAATTGGTCCACATGGCAACGAAAATAAGAAAAAAAAGTAAAAAGCACTTTTTTCAAAGGCCCTCTTCGGGCTCTAAGTTTCTCTTATGTTACACCCAAAGATTCGAAACTTGTCAATTTTAGGCTTCATTCTCATAAGCGCTTCTTCGGGAGTTACATTTGGAACCGCAACTGTGGGACTTCTATTTTGCAAGAATGTTGTCGCATTGCATACTTTCGACTAAAAATTTTTTTGGTAAGCCCATTTGCTTCATCATAGAGCATGCACTTTCCATAATAATTCTATTCTTTTTTTCTGCTACTTTATTACTATGCGACGTGTGTGTTTGAGTGAATTGTCTTTTGATGCCATGTTCCTTGCAAAAGTCTTCAAAATCATTTGATTATTTGCCCCCTCTATCTGATCTAAGAACTTTGATTTGTGCATCCAGTTGGTTCTCCACTAAAGCCTTAAGCAAAAGCATTAGATTTCTTCTTCAAGAAATATATCCATGTCCTCCTAGAGTAATCATCTATGAAAGTCATAAAATAATAGGCTCCCTCCATCAACATGTGTGGGGGAGAGAGAGAGAGAGAGAGAGAGAGAGAGAGAGAGAGAGAGAGAGAGAGAGAGAGAGAGAGAGAGAGAGAGAGAGAGAGAGAGAGGATGGAAGAATAAATGATGACCACGAATGAGAAACGAACTCGAACAAGAAACGAACTCAAACAGAAAATGTTCGTGCACAGCGGAATGAATTATTTGACTCTCTCCGTAAGCATGACTACGCCTATCAGAATGAAGAGAACTTTAGCGATAGAAATCATAGTCATTCTAGATTACGTAGCCAAACATTTAATGGATGAAGCGCTAGAAGAATAATTTGTCACGAATTGCAAGACAAATTATCTGTCGCAAATGATTCGCAAAGAGCTAGATTGTGCTCGACTGATAATTAGTCGCGAAAGACAAGACTAAAAGATGATCGTCTATTACTAGAAAGAGCAACTAGAAAGATCAGACAAAATGAAGAACAAGCATAGCAATATTAATACAGATCTGAATGTAGAACAAAGAGTTGTATCAGATTAAGTATATCATGTATACAAGTTAATAATGCGGCAGAGCACAATACAATAGCGGACGAAACCACGTGCCCTACAAAGCTTATTTTTGTTTGTAATGAGGAATGAAACCTCTTCACTTAGTCTCTTCTTATCTCATTTCTCATCTAACTCTCTCTATGATCTATCTTTTGAATACACAAACGGTATCAAATATATATACATAATATACCAGGTGTGCATATGTGAAAGTACAGAGTGGATGTGTTGTCTGTAGGAGATTGTGGGTGGCTGCAATCGTTGTCCAATCTGTTAGCGCAACTGCATGGAGTGAGCGTAAAAAGGGTGCCACGTCAGCCAGTGCTGAAGTGAACATTGGTGATGATGCGAAAAGTGGGTCACTCTTACGAATGGCCTTAGGATAAGATTTACAGGGTGCCTTAGCTTTTAGGACACCTTCGACATTCTATAGGATAGTGTCCTCTTTTCACCTGTCACCATAACCTGTGTAAAAACACAGTGTTCGCGATTCTTTCGCCCTTTATCCATCTGTGCAAATTTGCATGTAAATATGCAGGCTGCGTGACAACATCCGTAAACATGCAGCAAGAATGGAGGCAAATTAAAAATGGGATTTAGGAGACTAGAAGGAGTAAATCCTACACCCCCCCCTTAATCTGGATCCGTGAATGCCTTGATCTTCAGATTGAGCAATGCACAAAATTTGTTGTGTGCATTAATACTGAGTGCTTTCGTGAAAATGTCTGCAACCATGTCATGCGTTCTGCAATATGTTAAGCTCACCTCTCTGTCGAGAACCTTGCCCCTAATGTAGTGATATCTTATCTCAATGTGCTTACTCCTAGAATGAAATCTAGGATTGGCTGATAAGACAATAGCACTTTTGGTTATCACAAAACAAAATTGTAGGGTTGTACTGATACAGATTGATGTCTGATAGCAAATTTCTCAACCAAAACGCTTCCTTAATAGATTGAGAAGCAGCAATGTATTCTGCTTTAGTAGAAGAAAGTGCGAATGTAAATCTCGATGTGGATTTACGATTGTCTGCATCTCCGCCCCAGCTTGCATCAGATTAGCCACTGAGCTGATGAAGATTGTTGTTGCTGACATCTCCATAGTAGATTCACTGGTCCATGGTAGCTCGAATATATCTCATGACTCGTATAAGAGTCTTCCAATGGGTAATTCCAGGATTAGCCATATATTGGCTGAGTGAGCTCACAACAAAAGATATATCTGGTCTTGTATAGACCATTGCATACATGAGAGATCCAAGTATCGATCGATACAGATATTCTCTCATCTGCTCCTCTTTCTACTTGGTCTGGGGACATTGGTCCTTTGATAGATGCAGGCCTGGATCCATTGGTGAGTGAGCTAAATTACAATTCATCAAATTGTATTTGTTATAAACATTGTGAAGATACTTTTGTTGAGTGATGTAAATCAATCGATTTGCTCTGTCTCTGTGGATTTGAATTCCAAGATAGAAGTGAGCTTCGCCCAAATCAGTCATGTCGAATTCTAAGAACAGCATCTATTTTGCAACCTTGACCATTTTGATATTGTTGCTGAAGAGCAACGTATCATCAACGTACAAGGTGGTGATAATGAAGGATTGCTGCACTGACCTTGAATAAATGTTGCAATCAGCAGTGCTTGGTTTGAATGCTTGTTCAATGAGGAATGTGTTGACCCTTTGAAACCAAGCTCTAGCAGACTGTTTCAAGCCGTACAGTGCTTTGTGGAGTTTACAGACATGATTCTTCATGCCTTCCAGAACGTATCCTTCGGGCTAGATCACGTAGATATCTTCTTGTATGACTCCGTTCAGATAGGCTGTTTGTACATCAAGTTAATGTATTTTGAGGTCGGCAGCTGCAGCATAAGACAAGAGCATTTGGATCGATGAATGTTTGATGATTGGACTAAAAGTCTCACTGTAGTTGACATTCGGGATCTGGGCGAATCCTCGTGCTACTAGTCTAGCCTTCCTTCAGTCAATTGCTTCGTTGGCATTATATTTGATCTTAAAGATCCATTTGCAATCAATAATATTACAGCCAATGGGAGCTTCGACTAATGGCCATGTTTGATTCTTGATCATAGAGGAATACTCTCTATCCATGGCTTCTCTCCAGAGATCAGAGTCTAGTTGGTTGAGTGCCTCTTCGACTGTCATCGGTTCCTACATTAAGACACAGACAAACTTAAGAGTATACCCTGTGGGCTTTGTGCACACTCGGCTTGATCTTATGGGATGATTCGACTGATGAACCGCTCCTGGGACTTGTTGCTGGGTAGTAGCAACATCTTCGTCTGATTCGATGTCTCGAAGTGGGTCAATAATAGACACGCTTGAGCCAGAAGCTCGGACTGTCGTGTCAATGGCAGGAGATGTAGGTTCTTCTTGAGCAATATCCTTGCCTTTGAGGTCGACGAATTAATCCTCGATAAAGACTGTATCCCGGCTATACAAGATTTGCTGAGTATTAGGATCGTACAGCTTGTAGGTGTTATCAAATGAAGTATATCCAATCAGGATGGTCTTCATATCTTGGAAGTCCAATTTCTTCCTTGTGTCTTTTGGGATTTGCGCGTAGGCAATGCACCCGAACACTCTTAGGTTCTTCAAAGAAGGCTTAGAGCCTGTCCACACCTCGTGGGGTGTCTTGTCTGAGAGGGCCTTGGTCGAACATCTGTTCTGGAGGTAAGCTACAGTGGAGACAGCTTCAGCCTAGAATCTCTTGGGCAACGATACATGCGATAGCATACACTTAGTAGATTCGACCAAAGTACAGTTCTTCCTCTCAGCTAAGCCATTAGACTGAGGATTGTAAGGAGTGATGAATTGTTGCTCAATGCCTTGGCTTTGACAGTACTCCTTAAGCTCGACAAAGATGTATTCTCCACCGTTGTCTGACCTTAGGGCCTTGCTCGTCCTTCCAGTCTCCTTTTCTGCACGCTCCTTGAAGATTCTGAAGCAGTTGCAAGCTTCTGATTTCCTCTTTATGAGATACACCATCGGCCTTCTGGAGAATTCGTCAATAAAGGTTATAAAATACTTGGCATCCTTCAGCGAAGGATTTTTCATTGGGCCACTAGACAGTCTTGACAGACAGGTAACTCGACTTTTTCACGAGGGTAGTCGAGATCAAGAACAATAGATTGTCTAGACATTCGTTGTATAGCAACATGATTTAAATGACCAAGATTATAATGCCAAAGTAAACCTTTATTTGTATGAATCGAAGTACTAAGAGCCTGACTAGAGGCAAAAAAACAATGACTTAATTTATACAAGTATTTATGCCTCTTTCCAAGTGCTAGGATCTTGCCAGTCCTATCAACTACTTTACACTGATCACATTTGAACTCTACTCTATGTCCTAAATCTGTGATTCTGCTTACAGAGAGCAGATTCGTAGATCAATTTGGTACATACAAGACTTTAGAGAGTAGCTTAGATTGATCAATTGCAAAGCTTAATCTTACAGTGCCTTCACCTTTGATAGCTTGTGTGCTATTGTCACCAAGGTGAACGAACTTCTAGGTACTGTAAGGTGTATAGGACTCGAAACAACCAATTAGGCTAGTCATGTGCTGAGTGGCTCTGGAATCTAGGAACCAAGAACTATTGCCAGATGCTTCTTGATGATTGGTCATGAAGGCATCATGATCTGCTTCTTGAATAGGCTGTGGAGCTTCGGCAGCTGCATTTGCCACCTGATTTGACTGTCCCTTGCTATTGTTCTTCGCTTGAAGTATTCGACAGTCTTGAATTTTGTGGTTGTTTCGTTTGCAATATCTGCAGAACAGCTTCTTCTTTGTCTACGGATTCGACTGTTCCTTGTGTTGAGCTGGTTTCTGGTCTGGCTTTGATTGCTTCGGGCCTTTCTTCTTCTTCTGCTTTGTCGTGCTCTTGTTGGCATGTAAAGCGTGAGAATCAGCTGAGGAACTTGAGGCTTCGTTCCTTCGTGTGTCTTCCTGCAATATGCTTTTTGAGAAAGGGAGATAAACAAGAGTGAGTTTCTATCATTGTGGATTAGTGGTAATGGATGTAGTATTAATGCTTAGTGTTAATGGATCTTAGTGTTAATATACACATGCTAAATATTCAAATATGTTATCGCTCTCATGGGACGAACCTCCGCGTGACAACTAGCTTCATCTCCTTGATGCTTGTGTGCTTGGATCTAGGGTTGCGGGTAGAATAAGAAATGCCCACTACAATTTTGGCGCCATTGCCAGAGAGCCAATTTTTCATTTTTAGCATGTTTATGATGGTTAGCTTGCATTTAGGCATCTTGGTTTTGGCATGCTAGGGTTAGCTTTGCATTATGGACGTGATTTGTGAAAGTCACGTCCAAAAACATTCAAAAAAAGTGAGAGAACCAACTTAAAAAATTGGAGGGAACCAATTTGAATCTGAATTTTAGTGGGAACCTCTTTTTATTCACTAACTTGACTTTTAGGACTTGCGATATTAAAAGTCCCGCAAAAAGGCCTAAAGTCTTTTTTTTAACTTGTAACTAATCAAATAACTGTGTGATCATCGGGTTGAACTTACACACGCAGGGTGCCAAATCCCTCTCACTTATTAACTAGGGTTAGGATTGCCTTGATATCTGCAAACCCTCCAACACAATGCAGTTTGCACTTCAGGCCCCTTTCTTTAAAGTTTTAAAAGGATCTCTCACCCATTCAATGGTTCTCTTCAATCCAATGGGTCTTATTCATTTTTGAGTTTTCGATCTTCACCGTCAAAGCTAGAGCTTATAATTGGATGGTTGTGGGCCTCCACGCATGTCGAAACACCTTCTACAGACTGTTGGCACCTTCTAAACACAATGCCTCTCTTTGAGTGGAGGCGCATGAGCCACCATCGCAACCTCTCCCTCTCATTTTTCTCTTGGATATGGAGAGAAAGGGTTTTTTAAGACCTTGGCTGCCCTACTGCTAATCGATCTGTCTCCTTCTACAGCCCATGGCTCGCCATGGCCATCTGTGCCCACCTTTGTCTATTCAAAGCGCCTTTCACCAGCAGGTTACAGATCCAAAAACATCCTCTTATAGAGAGAAATCATCAATTTTTGTGCTATAAACCTTGGCTTCCAAGTAGGAAAACTGTTCTTGGCCTTTTTTTCAACTTTTGGCTATGGTTTTAGAACCAATCCTACACCTTTGAGGTTGTCCTACTATAAGGAGAAATGTCGAGCTACTACAGAATTTTGGGTTTCCATTTAGCTACAACTTTAATTCAGCTGACAATTCCTTGTCTATGATTCCTTCTACAGTTCCGAGTAATTCCTCGAATCTCCACAGCTCGATTTTGTGCTACCCACTCATCTTTAGCTCAAAACCGTCAGGAATTCGAAGCTCTTAGTTCTTGTCCGGTGATCACGGCCACCAAGGCTTTGATACCAAGTTGACAACACGATACTTGAATTGGTCGATTCAATCGCCATAGCACACCATCAAGTGCTTCAAGACAAGACACAACAAGATTGCTCTCCAACAACTGTATATTCACAATATATTCACAAGTACAAAGAAAAGCCACTTAAGTGCTCAAAATGGGCTCGTAAAAGACTCGGCCCAATAATTCTAGAACTAAGCAAAATGCATTACCGTCAAACTTAGTAAGTAGCCATAAAGAAAACGCATGTCCATTATTGCTAATTTAACTCGGGCACCGACCAAGTTCATCGTAGTTGTAGGAAATCAAAGTGTCAAGATCCTTCTAACATTCAATCTCCATATACAAGAAGAAGAGGGAGAGGGCTAGGCACCCTCAAGGAGAGAGAAAGTAATAGCAATGCTAGAAAGGGAATGAATTACAAATAAATAATGAGTACATATAAATAGGCCTTTCAAGCCCCTAGACTCTTCCAAACCCTAAGTCTAGAACCTTCCAAATGCTAAGCTTATCCACCACTAATGAAGGGCACCCCCAAAGTCAAGATAGGACCCCTTAACATAATTAGACTTTACTTGGACCCGCGAGTTATTACTAGACCAAAATTGGGTCCAACTTAGATAAAACTAACTTAACATGGTCTAAATAATAAACCTAACCCATGGTTACACAAAGTCTCGACCTTTTGGGTCAAAGTAACCTATGGGAAACTAACATTATCATTTATTATTTCTAACAGTAGCCTGCTACAAGAATATACCAATTACCTTGGATTTCCCACTAGGGGGCTCTCCGAAAGAAAAATCATCTGTAGCACTTTCTATGTCAAGTCTGAACCCATCGAAAGATGTCCCACACCTTAATCAAACCCTGAAGTAAATGTAACTTAACGACGAAAAGCCAACCACCACTTTGCCCCTAAACGTAAGCCCATGTACAAGGCCAAAACGGTTGAGTGGAAAGCCCAACAGTGATAAACGAGACATCAAAATTGAGTTAGTGACCTCTCACCAAGCGCAAGTGAAAATCAGACAAGACATCACTAAAGAGCCTAAGCCTCTACAAGACATACCGCATTACTTCAAGGATTGTGTGATTGCTGAAGTGGTAGTGGTAGTGGTCATGCCAAGAGCCAAGAGGGAGACGACAAAGAGTACCTCCCTCGGGGCCAATGTCTACAAAAGTCATGCCTGCACTAAAGAGTTAGAACTAGCCAAAGAGAGAGAGAAGACACTCGCATTGTTCTTGTAGGAGAGACTATTGAAGGCGATGAATTGCAAGATCTAATGACACTTCTTTGCAAATACCACAACTATTTTGCATGGAATTATGTTGAGTTGAAGGGCATATCACCATATGTACTGGGTCATACCATTTCACTGGTGGATGGGAAAAAATCTACAATAAGTAGACCATATTGGTCTAATCTGTGTGAAAATTGTCAATTTTCTACTTTTCTAGTTAGTTTGGCAATTTGAGCCTAAATGGGGCCAAATTAGCAAATAAACTTCACATGGTTGGTTCACAAATGTGAAATTAGAGTACTTGACCAATTTTAAAGTTGGGTCCAAAGTTCATTTTATTACTTAGTCATTAAAGGTTCATTTTTAGCTTTAATTTGACAATTTTGGCCAATATGACAATTTTAGGGCTAGCTTTGGATAAGCTTGGCAAAATGACTTTAGAGAGAGGAGACAGAGTCATCACTTTCTTTTTTATTTGTAGGTAGGTCATGGAAAATGTAGAGCCTAAGTGGCAATCCACTTTTGGAAGGCTTGGAGTCAAGACTATCTCATTATTTTTTGTTCTTTTCTACTTGTGAGTAGAATACTTGTTGTAAGCTTGATCTATCTCTATTGGAGAGTGGTTATAAATGATTTGTTGTTATTTTAAGGCTTGTTAACAGATAATTGGATTAGATATTTTCATATGGTGAATAGCTTTTGATTCTATCTTGCTTTGGTAGAGTTATCTTGATCAAACTAGCAATTATATGTGTAGAATGGTCTACAAATGGTAGATCTATGTTTAGTATAAATTTGGATCTTAAAGTTTGACATGGTATCAGAACAAGGAGGAGGTCAAAGATAGAAAGTTTTTCAAAAATAGGATTTTGCATCAATCTAGCATCATTTCTTGCATTTGTCTACATTTGTTTTGATCAAATCTCTTCTAACTTTATATTGTGATTGGATCTATGTGATCTTGAGCCAGTTACAGGTCATTTCAGGTCACTTTCACTCCAAGGACATAGAGTTATGTGATTTTGATGTGATTATAATTAAAACAAGCTTTTTATTTGTTGAAAAGTTCAAGCTTTATTATTGTTTCTAGCTTCTAAATTGACAATATCCACTAGTGAGTGAGCTATGCTCCCCATGTGGATAATTTCATATTCTTTATTCAATGAAAATTTTCCTTTGTGGATGAGCTTTTCTTCCCTTGGAAGAGAAGTCCAAGCGCCCTTTGAGGCACCAGCAGCACAAGGGTCGAGGGTAAGGCATGCTGGTATGGGACACCATGGCTTATTATAAAAGATCCAAGTTTGCTTGATGGTGGTCTATAGCTCCACGCATGGGGGTGCCAATATCTTTATAGATGGATAGTAACATAGCGTTCATCACTTGATTGTGTCTTAGTAATGATTAGTTTTGACAATGGAGATTTTAATAGTATTTCATTTTTTAGCCCATAGAAATGCAAATGAGAGGGGAGATTGCCATAATGGTGAAAGAATTTTGTACGTTTTAGTCTGAAAGAAAGTATAAAAATAAAAATGGGACAAAAAAAAAGATGTAAAACAAGTAAATAAAACATGAGCCATTTGAATATTTTTTTTTTGGGAATTTTTTTTTTCCATTTTTAGGGTCACTTATTTTTTGGCCTATGTGGCAATACGGTCAAGGCATTGTTCTTCTTGCTTGGTTCTTTCTAATTCTGGTAGAGGTCATCTAGGCAAATCGTTGATGAAGTAGAGTCTGCAAATGTCCCATCTCCAAAATTGGTCCAAATATGGGGTGCATGCCTTGCAACAAGTCTGTGGAACTCCACATCTCCATCCGTAGGACAAAATGGATGGCTTCGAGGGTCGTACAATAGAAAGTTTGATAGATGAGAACTTGTTTGAGGCCGAGTTTGAATTTCTTATTGGATCGAATCAAAACGCGTCGAAGCAATTATCCCATGTAGTAGGGACCTTAGAGATCAACTCGAGTATGCCACAATCATTAGCTACTTCTACTATCGCTTGATCGGGGCTATTTTTATACTTTTGGTAAAAAAATTGTAAAATTATGCGAAAGGTAATATAGAGGATCTCTCTTAAATCACATCCCCCTTGAGACCGGACGTAGGACCTTTTCCTAGCCATACCCACACAAATCTATCACATAATTAGCCCACAGGAAACATCCATCCAACCATATGTGCTTTCACCATTAAGCAACATATTGCCTCAGTAATGCCCCACTAAATCTGGTCGACGTCCCTTATAGTCGAACAATCAGCATGTATCCCACACTGGTAGCTAACCACCCGTGCTTTACACCCAAATTTGGGCAGCATCTCTTTATCAATGTTTAGCCCATACAGTTCAAATATGTCAGTAAACACCCCACAAGGCACAGACCATGATTTCACCTATCTAGACAGCACTTTGCCTCATCTATCCTACAACCAGACGGTGCCAAGCCGGAACCGCGAGAACTGACCATGCTTACACGTCAAGGGCAACACCTTGTCGCATCAAGTCCCCCGTTTTGTCGACCACCTCGACCGTGGATGCACCCATACTTACACTATGGGCAGCTCCTTGCACACAACAGTTGTCCTGATGAGTCCCAAAAAGTGGGAAATGATGTTTTTGCTTTATGCTTGGATGTTTACTTCTCTATTGCACATGTATGATGCCTAGATCGCTAGTTAGATTTGTTGCAAAATGTCATGTAGGTCGAAACAAGCCTAGCTATGGATTTGCTCATAGGAAGAACGACTTCCATACTCTTTAATTGCTAGTCTTCCCTTCTTATGTTCTCTCTTTGCTAAAGCCCAGGCCATAGGTGTTAGATCCGTATTGAGGCCTTCAGGCCAAAGTAGGTAAATTTCCCTGATGCCAAGCCTTGGAACCCAAGAGAGGCCAAGAGCTATGACAGGTATGGCGCCCACAAACAACTAAGGAGTAGGAATAGAGTTAGATTAGCCATTCCCATGCATTTTCTAGGATTTATGATAGTTCTAATCCTTCGATCATATGTAACTTAGGCTTTGAAAGGAGTAGCCAGTGACAATAACCGCTTCTCCTATCGAAGAGACTAGTTTTAGCCTTTACATCACCCACTTTCCCGTTGGATTGATTTTCGACTTCTCTATACTACAACAAAGTCTTCTTCTTTTTACTTGCCCATAGCAGTATTAGAACTGTTGGAAAGGTGGCAAAAATAAGGTAATAGTGCCATCTTTGGGAGCTTGAGCTGCTTGTAGCTATGGTGATTGTTGTGTGATATGCATACTCCACTAGTTCATGTATTTTTCAGGTTTATTAACACAAACTTGAGGTTCATAGCTAGTTTATGACTTATGACTACTTGACTAGCCGATCACCACACATCAAAGGCTTAGCTTCAATTCCGTTAACTTTGTTTTGGGACTTTGGAAGGGTCATCCATCCATGTGCTTGAGAGCATATTTGTTCACACTAGAGTCAACTTTACAACAATGACCAAGCTATGACACTCTTCATTACATTGATGAAAAAAAAACATATATGCCAATCTATTCAAAAGTACAACTACCATGCTTCATTATGTTGAGGAGGCCATGTGTCTTACTTCCCTTTCATCTTCTTACAATAAGTGCAATTGATCATTCCTTTTGAGTGAATGCACACAATTCTTTATGGCACTGTGATAGCAACCAATATTCATGTGAAGATAAGAAAGCTGAAAATGAATATCTACACACACCTACACAAGGCCACTAACATGTACATTGACAACAAAATAACAAATTATGCACTCTCAACTCCATAAATACATTTCAAGGGCATAATGTTACATCCACATAAAATTATTAGGTGAAATCCATACAACATGGAAAAATCCAAAAAGCATATGGTATGCTATGCTAAAATTAGATTGATCCAACCACATTTGGCATACAAACATGAATATTTACAAAATGAATGCTTCAATATTAATGAGCAAGAACAAATCTAACTATTACCATGATCTTAGCCTTTGACCACACTTAGCCCCATCTCTTAAAGCACACTCCACATCATCTCATCTACTAAACTAGTATGTAGCCTCTCCAAACTTACAAACAAGGGGATTGATACATCACAAGAAGATTTGTTTCACAAAGTATATTCAAATTGCTTAAAAAAAACAAGATGATTGATATATCATGAGAAGCTTTGCTTTATGGAGTACATTATAATTGTTGAGAGAAAAAAAACATGCTCAAATTTACCTAAGAGTGAGACACTTTCTCTTTTAGCAAATTATTACAATAGCTTGGTGCCAAGTGTGGCAAAGCTAAAAAGAAATGTTGCATTTAAAAAAAATAAAATAATGCTCAAACACATCTAAGAGTGTTGCTTCATCTTTTAATAAATCATCAATGATCTAGGAGTGTTGCTTCACCTTTTATTAAATTATCATAATAGCTTCCATATCACCACAAAGCTACTAATTCCTATAATAAGCTCACAAGCTTCGTTCCAGATTTGTGCTAAAATTTTGAGATGCACAGGTGCGAGCTTGGATGCCATTTTGGTGAATTTGATGCCCTTTGTATGATCTTTGGTTCTTGAATTGCGTTCCATTTTTTTTCTCAAATCTCCAAAATATAATTATGAAGCAATAAACGAGTGTATATGTTTATTATTCTTCAAATTGAAGCGCGAGTTTTCCTGTAGCAATCTTAGAGTCAAACGCAAATGTGAGAACCAAAACGCTTTAACAACGTTTGGCTAATGCAATTTTTAGGGTCAGAAATATTTCAGGACCTTCAAAATGGACTTTGATGACGGGCAGTCAAATTTCAGTCTAGAAAAATGTCATGACTAGGTCTAGGAGCTTTGAGGGTTTGAGTCAAATTTCAGTCTAAAAAAATGTCATGACTAGGTCTAGGAGCTTTGAGGGTTTGAGTGCAATTTGCGTAACAAGGCAGAAAGAAAGAGCGTACCTTACCTACCTTCTGACTGGTGAATTTCTCGTCTGAGACATGTCGTCGCAAAATGAAATTATTGTTATCCTGATAAGGCGGGCTCGAGAATTTAAGCTTTTAACAATGTGACAGGCCAACTAAAAGTAATAAGTGCAACACGTCGGTGGCCTCCGCGTACTTGCTCTTTTAACATTTGCCGCCTATATCTAGACCTCCTCCTTTTAGAAGTGGAAAGCTTCTGCTCCTTGGAAACGCTTTGCTATCATCTTCTAAGCTAATAAGCCCATTAGCCTCCTCTGTCTGTCTCTTCTGCTCCAGCAACGTCTGTCCAATTCTTCATCTTTCCTTATCTCATTTCTCTTGGCCTCAAAGGAGGTTTGATTGGTGACAGAAGAGAGTGAGCACATGTTGCCGTGTGCATTATAATACACACAGCTATGCGTGCTCACTCTCTATCTGTCAGCAGTCTCTCAACCTTGGCATCCTTCTTCATCCATCGATTCTTCTAACGTATAAAATCACTGCCATCCTATTTCCAATTTTGCTTTCCCTATTTCAAAGTAAGGATACCGGTCAGTGTCAACCTGCCATCCAGAAATCTTTCATCTTCAGGCACAGCTCTTCGACTTCACTTGAGAAAGTAGGCCAGCAAAAACTTGTGCAGGTAAGGTTCGTCCTGCTAGCTGGTGTTGCCTTTGTTCCAGAAGCTGACATAGCTGTAGCTTTTAATCAGCTTCCGCATGACGCTGTTATCAGTCTAGAAGTTTTCCAGACTGTACTTCTACGTTTTCTGGAGAGACACTTCGTAGTAGTGAACTTCTTAGAGCTCTCCAGCATTTTGCTTGCCCGTTTCCTTCATTGTTGGTACATAGGCATCGCTACTTGTCTTAACTCAGGTTAATCACCAGATCTGATGAGGCCTGAAAAAGTAATTACCTCAACTATTGGACTTTCTTGACCTCTTTTATAGTTTCCCTGAAGATTGTGATCCGATTATTGTTTTTGCATCAAGCGAGGATAATACAGGATGTCTCTATGTTTGAGATAGTGCCAACCGTAAGCTTAATGAGTAAAAGCATTGCGCATCCACTCAATGAGAGCGAAGGGTCCGAATATGTGAAGATTGATCAGGTATCCGAAAATATAGCTGATATAAATATGGATTGTAATATCGTTTGGTGCTCAATGCATTTACAATCTCTTGTTCGATTTCTAACCAGTAGTTCGTATTGGCTTTTTTGTTACGCTTAGAAATGTTCGTTAAGCCATAGTCTTCAATGATGATTTATAAGCAGAAATTTCTTTGATGAGGTTTTATGAACAAGGACTATGATGGTAATATAATATCTGATAAGTGTCCCCTGAGATCATTCATACTTACGTTTGTGCTTGGATAAGTTTGATATGACTGTTCACAGTTGACTCTCACCCCGAAAGAATGAACCTTACCCGGAACAAGGTAGATTTTGATTCTGAAGCAAGTTCATCGAAAGTTTGAATGCCTCTCGAACTCCATGACAATGAACTTCAATGGCATTAAATTTGATTCAAATAACGAACTAAGATCACCAATATCGCAGCATCATTTGTAGGTATATCAAAATCACCTTAAAAATAGGATTGGGTTTTCTCCTAGTTCCGCTTTTCTGCTTGCGTAAGCAAGTGCGCTTGGGAGTTCCCTTGCAAGTTTCTATAAGGATCGATTTGGATCGAAGTCAGTTGAAGGGACGTTTGTTCTACCATTGAGACCGAGGAGCTAATTGCTGTGTTACAAAATTGTTGCAGAGTTACCAAACAAAATATTGCAGATACAAACACGATGGCTAGTTTAACGGCATAGAATAGAAAAAGGAAGGGTTTGACATCTTCATGGCAAGTAGTACGATGTTTGTTATTTCGATTCTGAGGTCGAGATGCTTTTATCCACCTCATGTATAATAATAAGGAAGTACAATCTCAAGGTCAACTCTTCAATGTAATGTGTAGCAAATAGCTTATAAAGTTATAAAGTGAAATATCAATTAGCTGTACGACCCAAAACTTGTGTCGGCGATCCTTGTAGTTAGTTGACTAGAAACCTGCGTTCTTCTCTTCTAGTCAATCCTAGATATAATGTAGTTTTTAACTTTTTTAACGAACGGCCTGCTTTTTCTTCGTCTAGAATGAGTTCTGCTCACTTTGAAAATAAAACTAGTTCTCACCGGTAAAAGCTACTCTGGGCGATGAAGGTAGCACCGGTGTGTGATGTCTATACCATTGATCAATATCGAAAATCTACATGACTACATTCTACTGACTTCTTGGATCAGACAGCGACAAATACGTTTGCTCTTGTCCTCGAGATAGTTAGATCATTTGTTAAGCTGAAAACGTTTATAGGCGGAAACAAATCTTTGAAACCCTTGGGAAGTTAGGGATTACTAGAAACCGCGCTACCCAGGTTGTTTAAGGTATTGGAATTTTGTGCATTTTTAGATCTGATACAATTATAACCTTCACATCAAACTCGTTTACAGTGGATATAGATAGTAAATCATTTTTTTTTTAAAAATTGGCCATGCAGCCTTTAGCACGAGTTCTTTGCAATGAACCGTAGCTTCTAAAGCATTTAACTTGTCAACTTTGGAATAAATTTTCTGCAGGCTACAGGACAAGAGGGGCGATATTCACGAGACATGACAAAAGCATTCAATGGGGTGAGTATTCTAACCGTCAAAGCTCTTTCTTGAAACCAGTCTACGTCAATATGTCTAGCGACTGGAATAACGAAATACTGCCACAGTCGTTGTATTGAAGTCTTCGGTTTTGACGGGCTGCACGGCGACCTTTTTCTTTCCGAGCAATGCTGTTAATTAGCAGGATTTTTTCATTCAGTCTTCAAACGTCTAAAATTACCCGCAAGCTGAAATGTCTATACCTTTCAAAAGCCTTCTTTCATAACAAGTTAAAAAAATTATTGAGGTTTTCCAAAGATTTCTTCCCATAGCTCCTTAACAAATACGAAGAAATCTATAAAAAATGCTACCTTAATAACTGCATTTAATATTGCCCAAAATAATATTGCCAAAAAGTTCTAAGTTTCTTCGGCCGTATTAGAAATAGGTAATTTTTGGAAGAGTATTACATCTCACCGCTGCATTCAACGACTCCTAGCATTATTCAACAAGACACTTATTCAGGGAAATTTTTTGTGACAATCGAATGAATTAATTTTTTTTTAGTAAATTGTGAAACTTTCACAACGGTAGTTTGCGATAATTGAATCGGTTTGAATCACAACGATAATGCCATCTGAACGAATCTAATCTTCCCAGAGATGTTTCCAGTTTGAAAGCTTTCTTATCACTTGAGTCGGAATATTACCCTTAAAAAGTGGAGAGCCACTTGAAAGATTAATGGAGCTTGCAAAGTCAGAGCTCGAACCTGCCTCTGATCTGGTCGTCGCCGTTGTGTATATATAACCTCCGTGATGAATAATTTTTAAACGCTTGACATCTCTTAAGCTATCTCATAATTTGCACTTCTAAAGAATGCTAGAAACGCTGTCAGCTGGGACGCCGGACAGATGCTGACTTTGATTAAAGGTACATACTTTATGTATTAAATCTGAGATAAAGCTACGCGTTAGTTAGTACGTGGTTCTATATTCACCTTCCACACACTGTACTGGCGATTCTACTCACGCCTATTAAACGCATGGCCTTCAACGTTCTAAATGACTCCACTGCAGTCCTTGTAAACTTGAATATGTAGGCCTTACCTGTCTCAAGCTGATTACCTGCACAATCAATCACTGACAGATGTATGCTACTGTAACACACATAAGCAAGAACAATGAGTGCTCAATCAATGTGACAGAAAAAGCGTAGTCGTATTAATGTCATCTAGCATAAAGGTAGTTGAACAGAATCTCAGGTTAAGCTTTTCTTGCTGAACTAAGTATATTGGATCCCTATATGTTTACTCTTGTGGAAACCTGCATTCTTGCTGAGGAGTAAACACCTGTGATTATCATTATAAAGAATCATCTTTGTACAGTCAATCTTAAGTTCTTCTAACATGGTTGCCTCCACATAAATTCTTTTGTTGCGTTGGCATACACCCATGTATTTGGCTTCTGTTGAGGAAAATATCGTAGAGTGCTGTTTTTTGCAGATCCAGCTGGCACAAGCTCCTCCAAATTTGAATGTGTCAGCACGTAGACATTCTGTCATCTGTGTCACCGTCCAAGTCAGCAAACCTTGTCATGAGTTCATCTAATGAAGTTGTTGGTTTCAATCGAAATTGTTGTCCCTTTTTGCTTCACCACCCTTCTTCGTTTCTGACATTCACCGAGAAATGACTTAGCGTTGTAACCGCAACCCATATATATGATTGAGTGCACACCTTAGCATATATGAGGCTCCAAATCAATCCCCTATACGGTTTTATTACTCGGAACTTCCTTTTCTTGCTCAGTACTGGGGCACATTTCCGTGTTCAATTCACATTTGGCTCTAATGGTACTCCTACAAAAATGCTTTCATTCATCTTGAATTTTTCAATGACTAATTCAATGTATGTATGCTGATTTTCCCAAGTAATTAAGGTCTCTCTTTGTCTTTGTTGAAATGAATTTCCAAACAATAATGCAATGCTCCTAAGGCTTTCATTTCAAAATTTGCTTTTAGCTTGGCTTTTTGAACTTTTTGGATGATTGCTCTAATCCATATAATGCCTTTTTGAATGCACATGCTTTCTTATTGACATCCTCAAATCCGATTGGTTGTCCAATGAACACCTCCTCCTCCAGCTCTTCATGTAGCAATGTAATTTCAACATCCATTTGTTCAATCTCCATGTTTTGAATTGTAGTCCAATTCATAAATAGTTTAACCGCACTGCTGAGTGTGAGTGATCTTGAGTTTGCTAACAATCTCTAACGCATTACATGTCACCCAGTTTTCATATGTAGAGTTTAGGCAAAGATAACTTTACAGCTGGAGCAAAAAATTCCATGTAATTAAACTAACTTTGAATCTCTCCACGTAGACTGTGCCAAGAGGGTAAGAAGCTAGTATATTGATGATGGATCGTCGATGAATGTCAATCCATCCATCACTCAATTTTGAGCATCTATAGACATATGCAGACAGTTTGGTACTTGCAAAGTGAAACAAATGCTCTTATAAAGAGTAGCAAAGATTTTTACATCTGCCACATTTTGCGAATGGGGCTCAGCTCTCGTGTGATAGTCTCCTCCTCATGAAATAGGAAAGTCATGTACAATGCCTCTTTCCTTGGAGGTTTGCATGAGAAATATCAACTGTTGCAATTTGAAGGCAAGTATTCCTAAAGATCCAAGTGTTAGCAACAACAATGCCACACTCATAAAAGCGTTGGCCAATCCATATGGTAAATGGGGCATGTTGTTGTCTTTGCCACCCACCATGGTCTAGGTTCTGCTGCTTGGCCTTAACCCATTTTTGCTCTGCCAAGGGATCTCTTGATCTAGCACGCCTGTTGGAGGTGACAGATGGGCGTATTAAGGGAGATTTGCTACTGAAGTAATAATAGGATAAGAGATTGCATGTATGTTGGTAACTCTAGGAACATCTTCGTAGGCCTTGCACTAGGCCATGCCTTTGCACTTGCACCAGATCATGTACTTGCACTAGGACCTAGAGTGGACACTGCATTTGCACTAGTTCCTCCACTAGACCCTGCACTTGCTTTATGTCTTGCTGCCACTAGCTTGTGAATAGAGCTCATAGATGGTCTCAATTTCTCAAGAGAAGTACCGCCATGGGCTCGTATGTGGCCATCAGTCTCTTCACCTCTGCATGTTATATGCGAGGGCAAATGGATATGCCCATCCCTCACCCATTTGACCTGGTGAGTTGTAGTAAGTGGTCTCTAACCTTGGTAAAAGATCCAGTGAAGACCCCATTGTAATACATGCATCTTCATTTGCAGGCACTTGGTCCCTGGTGTGTAGCCACATCCCCATCTGTCAGCAACTAATACCATGTCTGACATTATAAGCATGTTTGTGGGGTCCAAAACAGTTGATTTAGAACCAATAGCAATTTTATTAGGTTGTCTACAACATGAACCTAGAAGATATGAAGCCAAAACTTACCTAAAATTGTTTTGTAGAAAACACCACGACGTCACTATTGCCATCATGTTGACATTCTGAATAGTGCTACAAGATGGCTAGAATGCACCATCACCCAAGATACTCTCTCTCTCTCTCTCTCTCTCTCTCTCTCTCTCTCTCTCTCTCTCTCTCTCTCTCTCTCTCTCTCTCTCTCTCTCTCTCTCTCTCTCTCTCTCTCTCTCTCTCTCTCTCTCTCTCTCTCTCTCTCTCTCTCTCTCTCTCTCTCTCTCTCTCTCTATATGTCACACACACACACACACACCCACACAAAATGAACAAAACTTTGTGGGCCATGTGTTGCCTAATCATGGCCCTTATAAAAAAAAATTGAGTTTTTTTTTTTGCGTTTTGGGTGCACGATCTGTGGCATAGAATGCTAATGATCTAGATTGCATGATCCACATCGAGATCTGCTATAACATTGACAACAAATCTTTAAAAAAGCTGCGTAACAAAATTAAAATTTTTAGCATATTCTGACAAAGCAATCAAAATTTAGATTGAGCGTAGCACCTAATTTTAAGAAATTCAAATCATTATCTGTAGAGTCCTTAATCAGATTTTATCTTACAAAAGGTTCAAATCAATAACAATTGAAACATCTATAAGCGCAACAAATTACGCTAGTTCAATATTGAAATTGCATAGTTGGATCATATGCATGTCCATATTGTTGGAAATTAGTCTAGAAAATACAATTGAGTTAGAAGTTTTAGTTGTCTTAAAGATCTCATAAATCAAGAGTGCTAGCACATTCGAATGAGTCTATAAATCAATGACAAGTGTATTTGGCAACCATACATACAATTTGAATGAAGGTGTTAACAAAAATCATGTAATTGCAACTAATGATTTGAAAAAAGCTTTGCAATAAAGTAACTGAAATATAACTAAGGTTCATGTATTACAAATAGAACGCATCATAGTTTATCAATCATAATATTCATGATGTTATGATGTACAAGGATTACTTTGGCAGATGTGAATTGGAATTAGTTAGCTATTTATTCATTGAACACGTATACATAATGACACTACATTAGTATACAAGATGAGAATGTGCATGGCAACTCATGCACGAATCATCAAAGGAATTATTCATGTTTTTTCTTTTATAATTATATTATGATCTGTTTATACGCTCATCAAATGATGGATCATGTACACTTAATCACTTTATCAAGTTTGCAAATAACTAATGTTTAGTTGCTTGAGCAATCGTTGTAACAATTTATTAAGTCACCATAATCACAATTGTAATTTGCTAGAAATTGATCGTGAGGTTCAAAACACTATCGATTGCCATCGATTCATTGTGACGATCAATGAATGGTTGGGTTAATATCTAATGTTGGGAGGTTTATAGTATCAATTTAATATTTTCTCACAAAATGGAATTGAATATCAATGCGTCTAGTTTTAAATGAAATCTACGGTTGGAATTGAGAGATTTATAACTAAGATTGTTACAAAAGATAATCATTGCTATGGATTATCTTTTCCTATATTCCAATTGCTAATTTCCACTTGGTGTTGATGAATCAAACCAAGACCAACCTCTTGCTCTTTTAAAAGGACACTATAACAAATGCTCAATTTTTTTATATGAATCTAAACATCTGAAAAAACTCCCTCTCAGGCATTTGATTGAGATATACCAAGATCATATTGAATTTTTTTTAATTAGTTGAAAATAATGGTAAAACAAGGGATAGATTTGATGGTTTTCATACAAAATGAAGTACAATAGATGAGATGAGTGCCAAAACTTAATCCTTGTTGCCCCTTCGAGTCCATTCTACTTCTCAATAGACACACCATTTAGATCACCCTTGCAAGATTATTTCATAATGATTGCATTACAAAAGGTAGAAGACACTTTTAGCTACTATCTTTGTTTATTTTTCCATCACGTCCATTAGTTTTATTTAGTATAGAATCACTTGAAGTATTCTCTTTATCAAAATATGTCACATCAATTGTTGGAAAAAATATTTTTATGGACTATTTTTGAATTTATTTTGCAAGAGCTATGTTAGTATTTTTGCAAAATGAGTCAATTTTCCAAACTATATAGTTTGGTTGTATATAAAGCTTTTGGTTGTATATTTTTGTAAAAGAAATTACAGTCTTGTAAAGCATTGTGAAACAAACTCTAAAACTCTTTTGGAATGGTTCAGTAGTCAACTAGAGGCTCAACAAAGGTTCTAGCTTCTGCGAGGCTTTGATCTTCACTGAGCGAGAACTCAATCAGGTACTGAAAATATTCAACTTTTGCATGGCATCAATTCTCGCCTAATTTAGATTTGATGTTTTGAATCCATCATCTGTCAGGTCAGCGTAGATTTATATGACATCTTGATAGCTTGAGAAGTTTTTCAAAGTGAACATGGTTATGAATCTTTGCATATGTGATTTCATGGCCTTTTGACACAAACTAATCTTCATGGAGCTCAATTTAAGAAAAATATAGTTCTATGAATTCATCATACCTCTTGCGAGGGTTGGTTTGATTATTTGATACGAAATATATTCATTTTAGTGATTATTAGTCTTTTTTTGCTCAAATTTTAAACTGTTTTGTAAAATCTAACTAATTTGATGATTTTTTTTTTGTCATTTTCTAATATAATTTTGAAAAAATATGTATACATGTTATGGAAATTTTTCGTCATTTTTTTTTGAAAGAATCACTAAAATTAGTAATGGAAAGCAAGAAAACATAAAATAAAAACAAAAAAATATCCAGGGTATTGATTAAGAAAGTTCTTGAGGTAGCCAATACTTACGTAATCAACCGTCGTTAGTTGGAGTTGCAAATTATGTTTCATCAAAATATTTCAATCTCATCGCTCCCAATGACAGCATCTGTCTTTGTGAGATAAGGAGATTCTTTTGTAAATTTTTATTTTTTTAATCAATTTTTTGTTTTATACATGAGCGGATACTTACACTGCGTTTCTAGAAAGTGTATAGAAGCAAGTCCAAAAATGAGTTTTTGAAACAGATTTCTAATTTGGGCTAGCGTATTTCAAAAACCTTTTTTTAATTTATTTTTTGATTTTTGTGGGCAATATGGTATCAAAACAAAGCATTAAGGGCAATACATTTATGTAGGTTGTCAAATGTTTCGGGTACAATGTGGTCTTGTTTAGGTGCATCAAATTCTATTGGATTTTGTCAATCCCTACTCATCATCTAGTATCTAATCTTTTTTCCCAGAGATTTTGATTTCAAAACCAAGTTTCTAAAAAATACATTTCTTAAAACGGTTTTTCCCCAATATGCGTTTGTGTGCAACTATGCATGATTACTAAATCTCCAACTTTTAGATTTTTTTTTGGTAATTTTCAATGATGCCAAGCCTTACATTGTGCCTTTTCTACGGCTAACGCATGAATACCCAACAATCTCATTTCACACAACTTCTGTAAGGCTTCACGCCTTAACTAGTTTGATATTGCTTTGTGTAATCGTTCTATGGCAATGGTGCTAGAAACTCAATTATTGTCACGACATCTTGCCCATAGACTAGCTGAAAAGGCGTTTTATTGGTACTATATGTTGTTCGAAAAGCCTAAGTGTCGCATACAATTTATGCTCCCAATCTGATTTTGGATGCAACTGTCTTAGAAAAAATATTACTTAGAATCTTGTTTGAAGATTTTGCTTGGCCATGTCCTTGTGGATAATAAGCTTAAACTATGAATGACACAATTCTTTTACTAAAATCAATTCTATAGTCCAACTCGATAGTCTTAGGATGGGTGCTGAAATCAATACAGCTTTTAATTTTTGATATGATTTCAATGCATTTTTTGTCCATATTGAAAATATTGTAAGTTTATAGATACAACGTGTCAAGTCAGCAAATCCCAAGAAAAAGTTTTTGTAATGGTCTGCATGTCTCATACAAATATAAAGTTTTCGAGTTCTTGGTGGAGGAAGATCCATGATGGACTTGATCTTTGGTAAATCTGTAGCTATTTCATAGATCGTATGTTGATTCCTGATAACGAGAGAGAGCAATGCCCCGCTTGTGCTCTTGTGGAAGCATCCTTGCTAAACTCTGCATGAATTGGGAACTGCAATCATCCTTGTTTTTGAGCCCTTGTGTGTGGGATAGTCATCTTTATTCAAAATAAATCTTTGCTGAGAATTCGCTTGCAATGGGAGGGAAACCAACAAAGAAGACTCACTGAAATTTAGCGCAACATTATAGCCCGTTTTACAGCGTTCAACTTCTCTGAGAATACAGAGCCGAAGGTTCTAGCGTTTTGATTCGTTAAAAACTTGTGTATTTCAGCCATACTTCATGCTCTGATCTCAATGACAGCTGTGAATCAGCGCATAAGGCAACTAGTTTGTCACTGATGCCCGCTACTCGGATCCCACATGCGAAAAGCAGGGTTTTGCAGTCATGTGTGTTGCGCAAACTCTTTGAAGGAGAGGATCAACTTTATCTTCTATCCCTAATTGATCTCTTAATGCAACGAGACGTTGCTTTACTAAGGCCTTAGTCATGATGTCTACCAACATATGACTTGTTTGAGAGTATTCAAGCGAAAGAGTCTATACACGAAGTCAAGCACAAAATGGTACAATGTCATTCAACAAACCATATCATTTCCTCATTTGATTTTTGGAAATCTAAACCCAACTTTTGACTTTTATTTAGGTATTTTATTATCTTCTTCGTGCTTCCCAATGTTCTTGTTGTTGCGATATCTGGCCTTTTGCTAATCTTTCGTGCTTCCCAATCTCCTGAATGGTTCTTTCTCCATATCATCTCTTCTTGTTGAGCAAAGAAACGCGTTTGAAAGAGGTAGAAATGTTTATGTGGCAGCCTTCCAACAGTCAAGGATGCAGTTGTTGCTATCCGGAGATGCTTTTATTTGTGCAACCTCCCCTTTCATTTGGCTAGGAACCTTGCATGGAGAGATATGATGCGAACAATATCTCGTATCGGTGTTGAGTGGGAAGGCCTGAGCATGGTTCTTGGTTTAGCCAACAATTTACTATTAGTTGGGACGATGGCTGATCAACAACTCAAGGTTGAGTTTGATAGCGACAAATATCTTGTCAAGGACATCAAAAATCACTACAAACTGATTGCTACAGGAGCCAGAGTCAATGGGAATCAACTCTACAAATTGAATGCGAGATCTTGTACTCAAGCTATGGTAAGCACGGTTGATAGTCGAAGTGAACACTAGCATCAATGATTTGGTCATATTAGTGCTCAAAGTCTACAGATTCTCAAAAGAGGCAATCTAGTTATAAGATTGCCTGATATTTCTAATTAGGGCCTTTTTTGAACTCAAAAATGGCCTCTTCACTAATTATAATTAGTGTTAATGATGCCATGTGTACCGATAAAAGTGTGACAAATGAGGTGGGATGGTCCATATGACATGGCAAATTCAAATAGTAGACTATGGACCCACATGGTACACTTCTTAATGTTAATCCTACAAAGAGCAATAACTACACTTGACAGCCCTAGAAAATAGCATTAACTACACCTTTAGTACATCCATCACATGGACTTCACCTAAGGGAGAACTTATCTATTTACCCAAGCATATGTTGTGAACCTACTTTTCACTACAACTATTCCTTTCTACAGTCCATCTCTCAACGACATTTCTGTGAAAAATACAGATCCTAAGTGGATCTAAACTCCAAGATCATTGGCTTGAATGCTTGCACTCCAAACTACATAAGCTAGGAATTGGCAACACATTCTATGCTACCTAGAATGCAAAGAACTTGATCAAAAAGCATTTATCACAAATGGAAACTTCCATAAACATCAAGTGCGGCCCAAAATAGCATTATACAGTCCATAATACATCAGCCTATCACTTTTGGAAAGCACCTAAGATCATACACAATAGCTTGAAGACAATACACACAACAATGCTCTCAATGGAGGAAGAAACAATGACAATGATCTATTGATATAAGCATACAAAAGGTTTCTCCAACCTGTTCCCCACGACTTCCCTACTATTTATGGATGAGGAAGATGACTCTCTCTCCTCTCTCTAGAAGGTACTTGACCCTAGATATTCCCTATATAGGAAAAATAGCTAAAAATGGCTTATATGACCAAAATACATCAAAATGGTCTCATTTTGAAGGGTATGAAGTTTGACACTTCATCATACTGAAAAAATACAGTAAATAAAAACATTGTGGCCTGGTTCACACGTGCAAAACTCCAGAACCAAAACTATTTACAATTTTAGCCAATTTAGGCATCAAACTAGCTAGGAAATGTTGACAATTTTCACACTCCCTCTTCAACATTGGATGCTAGTTTCAACATAGTCTTTGAGCACATTCCAAGATTAGATCTATGCATTAAATATAGGTCCTTTCCCAATGGTTTGGTGAAGATATCAGCCACACACTCCTTTGAAGAGACATGTTGAAGCTCCACCTCTTTGGCAATGACTTGATCTCTCACAAAATGGTGAGCAATCTCAATGTGCTTGCTCCTTGCATGAAAAACAGGATTGCTTGCCAAGCTTTGGGCTGAAAGGTTATCACAAAGTATGATTGGAGTCTTCTCTGGTTCCAGCAAGTGAAGATCCAATAACATCCTCTTGATCCAAAGAATCTCCTTGGTGCATGTTGTTAATGCCTTGTACTCGGCTTCGGTGGAAGATAGAGAGATAGTTGGTTGCTTCTTTGATAGCCATGAGACCACTCCATCTCCAAGATAGATTGCAAAGGCACTTGTTGACTTCCTATCCATTTGATCACCTGCAAAATCTGAATCTGAAAATCCACAAAGGTTAGGTGTAGTACCTCCATACAAGATGCCAAAATCTCTAGATCCCGAGATGTATCTAAGTACTCTCTTTCCTAGCTTCCAATGAGCCTCACTAGGATCTTGCATAAATTGACTTAGTTTACCAACCACAAAGCTTAGATCAGGTCTTGTGATGGTTAACCATATAAGAGATCCTATTAGCTTTCTATAGAGAGTAATGTCCTTGAAGGATCTTTCATTACTTCTTGTAGTTAGCTTTACATTTGATTCCATAGGAGTAGAAACAACTTTACAATCTTCCATATGAAACCTTTTTAGAATAGAGTTAACATACTTTTCTTGACATATGAATGTAGATTTAGAAGTTCTAATAATCTCTATTCCTAAGATATAATGAAGTTTACCAAGATCTTGAATTTCAAACTCTCTTTTGAGTGCCATCTTGATTTCATCTATATCTAGATTGTTACCACCACTTAAGATAATGTCATCAACATAGATCAAAAGTAAAGTGATATCATTTTCATTCAATCTAAAGTAGAGAGAATGATCATACTCACTCATAACAAAGTTTTGAGAAAGTAAGAAGGAATTGAGCTTAGCATACCAACTCCTTGGTTCTTGCTTTAGCCCATACAAACTCTTTTGGAGATAGCACACATGATTAGGCTCATCATGTGAAACATAGCCCTCGGGTTGCTCCATGTAAATATCTTCTTCAAGATCACCATTCAAGAAGGCATTAGTAACATCCATTTGCCACATATCCCAATCATAAAGAGTTGCAAGAGAGATTAGGATTCGAATAGTTACCATCTTTGCCACGGGTGCAAAGGTCTCATCATAGTCAATACCATATTCTTGAGCATACCCCTTTGCCACCAACCTTGCCTTGTACTTGTTGATTGATCCATCTTGATTTGTCTTGATCTTGAAGATCCACTTACAACCAATTGCCTTCTTGTCCTTTGGAAGCTTTACCAACCTCCATGTGTTGCTTTTGATGAGTGCTTGATGCTCATGATCCATGGCTTGGATCCATTCCTTCTTTTGAATTGCTTCACCTACACAAGTTGGTTCATCAAAAGAGGTAAGAAAAGCAAAGTTAGAGTTGTCCACCACTTGCTTTCCTTTTTCATCATAGGTTAGCCTTGATGGCTTAGCCCTTTGCCTTTGAGTCTTCCTTGAAGTTTGCTTTGGAGTGGCATCTCCATCTTCATCCAAGACATCTTGCACATCATGATGATTAGTAGGCACATCAACATCAACATCAACAACATTGGAAACATTCTCTTCATGAAAGATGACATCCCTACTTATGACAACTTTCTTTGTAGAAGGAATGTACACTTTGTAAGCCTTGCTTACTTCACTATAGCCAACAAACACACCCTTCTTTGATGAAGGATCTTCTTTAGTTCTATCATCAAGTGTGATATTGACAAAACATGTACATCCAAAGATCCTACAATGCTTGACACTCGGCCTTCTACCATAAAGAACCTCATGAGGAGTTTTACCATCCAAGGAAGCACTTGTCCATCTATTACATAGATAGTTAGCACATGCTAAAGCTTCCCCCCAAAAAGACTTAGCAAGATTAGCATGTAGTCTCATTGCCTTGGCACATTCACAAAGGGTTCTATTCTTCCTCTCGGCCACTCCATTCTGTTGTGGAGTCCTAGGACTAGACATCTCCCTCTTAATCCCATGTGCTATACAAAAGTCTTTGAACCTATTTGAGGTGTATTCCCCTCCATTATCAGATCTTAAGCATTTGATCTTTGTATTGAATTGGTTTTCCATTTCATTCTTGAACTTGACAAATGCAGCAAACACTTCATCCTTACTTTTAAGAAGATAGATCCAAGTATACCTACTAAAGTCATCAATGAAAGTTGCATACATCTTTGCCCCACCATTGCTAGTTGTACTAGAAGAATGAATATCAGAATGCACAAGTTGAAAAGCTTCTTTAGACCTAGAAGTAGATCTAGAATAAGCAAGTCTATGAGATTTGGACAAGGCACAATGTTCACAAACACTATTGTTTGCAACAAGACTTTTAGGGAGACCAAGAACAAGCTCTTTCTTTGCCATTACCTCCAAAGATTTGAAGTTGGGATGGCCCAACCTCTTGTGCCAAACTTCTTGGTTTGTCAATTGCTCCCTAGCCATACATCCTTCATGATTAGAGATCACACATGCATCAAGCTTGAAAAGTTTACCATGCCTCCTACCTTGAGCAATCAAGGATCCACATTTACTTATCAAACATGCATCTCCAATGAACTCCACATCAAGTCCTTTGTCAATCATTTGACTTACACTAAGCAAATTCTTAGTGATTGAAGGAATGTACAAAACATTTTCAAGATTTGCTTTCCTATTTGTTGAAAGGGAAATAGGAATAGTGCCTATGCCTTTGATGTCACATTGACCATCATTTGCAGTGTAGATGATGTTACCTTCTCCCTCATAAGACAATAAGGATGTAAAGTATTCCTTATGTCTTGTCATGTGAGATGAGGCTCCACTATCAATCCACCAAGGATCATTATCATCTATGTTGGCTAACAAACTTGAAGTCATAACAAGTGATTCACATGTGTTATGTTCTTCCTCATCTATTGTAAGATTTCCTTGCCTCTCTCCTTGCTCTCTTTTCTTCTTATAACATTCATTTGCAAAATGACCTTTTATCCCACAATAAAAGCACTTGAACTTTGACTTATTGTTCTTAGTAGAAGAGGAAGAGGAAGAGTGATCATCATGATCAAAGTTACCACCTTTGGACCATTTCCCTTTGCCTTTACCTTTGCCCTTGAATTTGCCTTTTGTGAAGAAAGCCTCTTCACCTCCACCTTGCAAGGATGCACCATCAAGCTTTGATTGCAACCTATGTTCTTCAGCCAATAAGATTTCTTGCAAGTCAACCACACTTGGCAAGACTCTTTGAATGGCAAAACTTTGCACAAGGTTAGCATGTTCATTTAGCAAACCATTCAACATAACTTGGACTATTTCACCATCTTTTATGTTCTCATCAATGCATGCTAAATCATCACTTAGGGACTTAACTCTCAAGATAAATGCATGAGCACTTTCACCCTCTCTTTGCCTACTAGAAAATATTTGTCTCCTTAGGGTCAATACCCTAGATGTGGACTTTGATTCAAAGAGCTTCTTTAAGGCATTCCATGCCTCACTTGCACTTTGACACTTTCCAACTTCCTTGAGAAGTTCATTTGTAACATTCATTTTAATGATATGAAGAGCCCTTTTGGCCTTCTTATCAAACCTTTGTTGCTCTTGAAGTGTGAGAGGTCTCTCTTCAATTTCTGCAACTATGTCCATGAGTTCATTCAACTCAAGTAAGGACTCCATCCTCACTTTCCAAGTAGAGTAGTTTGATGAACTCAACCTTTCACTAGACTCTAGCATGATCCCACCATTGGAAGCCATGATTCTAATGTTTCTTCAACTTTTAGGTTCTGTCCTAAAGCACTTAGCACTCACTTTTCTCTCAACAAATGATAGATAAAGAGATCTATGAAGATTTAGGACCCTAAAACACTTCTATCTTGAACCTAGATGGTTTCCAAGCATAGAAAGGAAGATTGAAACACATGCAACACTTTGCACACACTAAGAATGGATTACAAAATCAAACCAACCTGAACACACTCTTGCTTAAGCTCTCAAACTTTCCAGCAAGTGACCAAATCAAGTTATGGTGTGAAGAGTTACTTGCATTCTTAGACGCTCTTTTGCCAAATTGAAAGCCAAGCTGGCGTCACTTTCCGAAATGCTTCTCGTCACCAACTCCCAGCTACTTGTCCAGTGGAATGGTGAAATCACTTCTGGCGCGCTCCAAACACTTTCTCTGCGGCAATCACTCTGTTTTGGTGTGTCGTACTTGCAGGTACAATTAGGGTGCCCTTCGTTTGGAGGCTATAGACTTTCGTTTGGCCAAAATAGGCTAAAGGAGGTAAAAATAAAGGCAATTTGGGTTTTTGAACTGTTTCTTCATTGTGAAGAAACTTCACCCTTCAAAAACTTGGGACCCAACAATTTTTTCAGTTTGAAAATTTTTAATGAAAAGAAGCTTCAAGACCCTTTCAAAGCCCATCTACCAGTGATCCTCCATCCTGTGGTCCACGTTCCTTCTTGAGAACAATCTACAAGGAGGTCATGCATTTAGAGCTTCACTTTAAAGCACTAAGCACCTATTTACACTAAATGCTAGAATGGGTGAGGGCGGCCGAGGTCTGTCCGCGGCCTCTCTCTACCATCGCCTCTCTCCACGGCTATGGTGATTATGAACCCACAGCTAACCCTTCAAGCTCTCCTCCAACTCTCCACGGCAGTCAGCGGCCTTCTGGAATTATCTTCCTAGCACTAGGGCGCCCTCCATCATGCACTTACAGTGCTAGAAATGATCTCCTACAACCAAAGATCCACAATTTTATGGCTGTAAACCCTAGTCATGGGGAAGAAAAAAGACTTCTTGAGCTATGCTCAGGTTTTCTCTGAGCCACTTTTTTTTTTGCAGCCTTCTACTGCACTCAGGTCACCCTACAGTCAGCCATCACCTGCTTCAAACAGATCTTCAAACGATGTTTGATTGGATTCAAACCAATCACACATGCCAAGCAACCCTTCAAAAGATTTTCCAGCTTCACTTTTTGCTTGCCCTCTGATTCAGCTGACAATCCCCTGCCTCTGAATCTTCTTACAGTTTTGAGCTATTCCATGAATCTCCACAGACTCGGTTTTGTCTACCTAGCCCACAAACCATCGTGAATTTGCAGCTCTCTGTTCTTGTCCGGTGATTCAAGCCACCAAGGGGCTCTGATACCAAGTTAAGAAGCATAGTTTAAACACCCGACCGGATCAATCACCACAATACAACGTCAAGTGCAACAAGACAAGACAACATAATTGCTCTCCACAAACTGTATATTCAACTGATAAGTACTAAGTACAAAGATAAGTTGCTTGAAAGCACTGAAAGGGCTCGTAAAAGAAAGATGGCCCGATAACTCTAGAACTAAGCACACGTGGTGCCATCGAAATAAGAAAGCACTGTATAAGTCGATCATTGCTATTTTAACTGCAGGTAGGAGTCATAACGGCTTTTCTTGGATCTCTTAGTGGACAATCACAACATGGGTGATTGATGCCGCATTGTTCACACCAAGGATAAAAGGAGGACAGATCATTTCGGTGTGGACATTCTGATCTACGATGTTTACCTCCACATCCGAAATACCATACCGTGTGTAAGATTCTGTCACCTCTCAATTGATGCGTGTACACCGGTATCAGGTCTCTTTTTCCCTTCCACGGAATATAGTGGTGAGCCAGTTTGAACTTTCTCTGCCTGGGATGATCCACTCGTTGATATAACCAATACTTCCACCGAACCTTGCCTAGCCACTAGAGAAGATTCTGAAAAAACTGAGACCGATCCACTTTCTTTGGAGGAGCGATTTGATGGCAAGCTAGATGACATAGATGAGGATTTTGTTGATTGATTTTCAATCTCCAGAATTTCCTTATTGGCTTGATTTCGTAATCTTGGATTCCAAATTGGACATTGAGGTGTTGGATGTTTTCCAAGGCAATAATTGCATTGGTCCAAGGGTTGGATCTTCCGATTGGCATTTTGTGGTTCTAGGAGGTAATCAGATTGACTGCACATCTCATCTATGTCACTGACAACTTGCATCTGATCGTCCGTACTGCTAGTATTTTGGCTAGCGTTGTCTGTGACATCTTGTGGATTAGATTCTCTATCATCCCTGATTGTTTGAATGTTGGGTATGGGCTGTGATGGTGCATGCAAGATCTGTGCTTCTGCAATAGCGTCTGCCTTACAGAGTTCTTTTGGACTGGTATATGATGTAAAGGGTGGCATATCAATCTTGATCTCATGCGGTAATCCGGCATAGAAAAATGCCATTTTGTGGTGACTAGGAAGACCAGAATTCCAATCTACCACCATCTTGGCAAATTGTGCAGTGTAGCCCTTGAGAGTTTCTCCGGAAAGCATTGAGATTTGGGCAAGCTGCTCATACATTGCCATGGCCTGCTGTGTGCAAAATGAAGGGGATATGGAGTGGTGTGGTGATGTATGAGAGAGAGATTGGGAGATGCAGTTTTTAAAATGTATATGAGAGAATTGATGATGAGGAGATGGAAGAGAAAAAGGCATGATGAATAAAGCAGAAATATTCCTTCGTCTAGAACATTCACGGTTTGGGCAAGGGTAGATTTTATTAATAATTTCAATTATGCCCTTCCAACGAAAGTCTTATGACGAGGGATGATAATTGGAAAAGCACTTATGTAGGTTTTTTGGCAAAGGGTTAGTTTTGCTTCAAAAACTACTTTTCGGCACCTCTCCGCAAGTTTATAGAAGGATTTTTCAATACCAATTATAACTCGTTTTAGCCTTGGCGGTCTTGGGAGGAGTCTATCAAAGACAAAGTCACTCACCAAAGAGGCTTGGGCTAAAATTATTTTTGGAGTTTTTTTTTTATTTTTTACGGTCTTTTTTTTTCCTTTTTTCTTTTACAGTTTTTTTTTTCTTACGGTCTTTTTTTTTTTTTCTTACGATCTTTTTTTTTTCTTACTGTCTTTTTTTTGGGAATAGAACCGTCAAAGTCGTGAGAGGACACTATCTAAAAGATAGAGAAGGCTCACCACGTTGAGGTTTTTCTTTCAATTTTTAGTTTTTATTATTATTTTTTTAAGGGAATAGAACCGTCGCAGTTGTGGGAGGAGGCTATCTGAAAGATAAAGTCACTCGCCAGCGAGGCTTAGGTTCTTTTCCAATTTATATTTTTTATTTTTTTTTCTTTTAAGGGAATAGAACCGTCGAAGTCGTGGGAGGACACTATCTAAAAGATAGAGAAAGCTCACCACGCTGAGGTTTTTCTTCCAATTTTTAGTTTTTATTATTATTCTTTTAAGGGAATAGAACCGTCACAGTCGTGGGAGGAGGCTATCTGGAAGATAGAGTCACTCACCAGCGAGGCTTAGGTTCTTTTCCAGTTTTTATTTTTTATTTTTTTTTCTTTTAAGGGAATAGAACCGTCGCAGTCGTGGGAGGAGGCTATCTGAAAGATAGAGTCGCTCACCAGCGAGGCTTAGGTTCTTTTCCAATTTTTTTAGTTATTTTATTTTTTTTGTACAAGCAAAAAAAATCACAAAAAATGGCAAAATCTCGAAAAAACAGCAAAACTAACACGTAATCACACTAACCTAACCCCAAAAATTCCAACTTTTTTGTGTGAAAAAAGAATGGTGAGAGAGAAGAAAAAAGAGAGAGGGAGAGGAGGGAAATAGAGAGAGAGAGAGAGAGAGAAAGAGAGAGAGAGTAGAGAAAAGGAGAGAGAGAGAGAGAGAGAGAGAGAGAGAGAGAGAGAGAGAGAGAGAGAGAGAGAGAGAGAGAGAGAGAGAGAGAGAGAGAGAAAGCTATGTGACGAAGTGAGTGTGTGGCGCTCCCTGGCAACGACGCCACTGTTGTGTCGTCAATGTAGTATAGAGGTTCGTCGCTGGGAGTGGCAACCTCACCTTCACCTGCATAGCAAGAAGAGAGAGAGAAGTTCCAAGTAGCGAGAGGCTTGGGAGGCCCGAGCACCTTCCCCAAACTATTCGGTCGCTACTTAGAGAGAGGAGAGAAGAGAGAGAGTAAGGAGAGATTAGAGAGAGAAGAGAGTTCCCCAAGGATGGTTGGGGCTATGGGGGCTCGAGCGCCTATCCATAGCTATGCATCAGTCACCCTGAGAGAGAGAGAGAGAGAGAGAGAGAGAGAGAGAGAGAGAGAGAGAGAGAGAGAGAGAGAGAGAGAGAGAGAGAGCGCTAAAAGAAGAGAGCTTTATTAAGAAGAATGGAAGATGTGTACAATGGAAAATGGCCTCTATATAGTTGAGGAAGGAGGGCCATCTTGGCTCTCATTGGCCTATTTACAATGACATCCTAGCCCTTCAAACTAAATGAACTTCAATCTAATGGTTCATTAGGAAAAGGGCCAAACTCACATGATTCTAATAGTTTGAGAGATTCCCTTTTAACTTAGGACCTTATGAACTTGACTTTGGGCTTTTTAATTAATTTATTCTACTAAGACCCAAAGTCCTTTTATTCAAGTTCTATTTATTCGATTTGTGTGGTCACTAGGTCGGTTTTGTACACGCAGAAAGCCGGTGCCCTCGCACTTATTATTCTAGCTGTACAATAGACCACACATAAACCACACTTTTAAAAGTTTATAAACTCGTTAAAACCTTCCAATCAAATTACATAAGGAGAGGTTACTTATATGCTCAACAAAGTACACCAAAATATATGCAAAAGATTGTTGACAATCTGTTCACCCAAAAGGGGATCCTTCATCCAAGTGAGAGATTTGCTCAGCCTTTTGGAAAAATACAAAATCACTCAAAGAGTATTTGTCATCCACTTAAGGAGAAGGTTCATCCACTTAAGGAGAATGTTCATCCACAAAGGAGAGTCTTCATCCACAGAAGTGGAGATTGTCAACAATAGATTGAACAGAACATTGTTAGTATTGAATATGCACAAGCCTCACAATCAACAAATGGTTAGGTGTTATGATCTGATCCAAAATAGCTTCTTCTCAGCCTATGATCTTCAATAGACCTGAAATATGCTTTTGATCCACAAGTTCAACTCACAAAACAAAGGCTAGTAAGATTTATCAACAGTGCAATGCATAATCATGCTAGAACTTGATCAAGTATCACCATCAACGAATATCTTACTAAAAATAACAGCCAACTAGCTTTGATACCATGTGAAAAAAGTGGATCTTGAATGGATCCAAACTCCCAAAATACTTGGCTAAGATCTTTGCACAACAAGCTACAAAAGCTAGAAATGGCAAAGCATCTTAATGCTACATTTAGGGCTCCCAACAACAGCCTACCACTTTTGGAAATCTCTTAAGATCATACACAAAAGCTTGAAGACAATACACAAAGCAATGCTCTCAATGGAGGAAGAGAAACTGTGACAATGATCTATTGATCTCTCTCAACAATACAATAAGTTTCTTCAACCTGTTCTCCATGATTTTCAGCCTAATATAGGTGAGAGAGATGACTCTCTCTCCTCTCTCTAGAACTTAGGACCCAATTTTAGGGCACCAGTAGCCTAAAACAGCCAATTTTGGCCTATATGCCCAAATAACATGATTTTGGTATCATTTCGAAGGTCTTGAAGTTTGAGACTTATTGAGTAAAAATATATACTAAAATAAAAGTATCTAGGCCTCTTTCACACGTATGAAAGGTTAAATCCAAAACTATGTACAAAAATTGCCAATTTAGCCTCAAACTAGCTAGAAAATGTTGACAATTTTCACATAGCATAGATTGTCCTCGTGATTTTTTTTTTCTTACCACCTAACGACCTATGATGACCATAGGTTGCCTCTCTGGTCCTCTTCTCACCTATGCTCAGCATAGAATGTCTTCACATGTTGCTTGCTAACCTATGCTCAGCATAGGCTAGCAAGTAGAATGCGAAGACATCGTATGTTGAGCATAGGTGGGACTAGAGAACCCGAGTGACGACCTATGTTGAGCATAGGTGAGAAGAGGACTAGAGAGGCAACCTATGCTCAACATAGGTCGTCAGGTGGTAAAAAGAAAAGCATCACGAGGACATCCTATGCTGAGCATAGATTGTTACTCAGGAACCGAACACAACTTATGCTCAACATAGATCGTTACTCGTATTTCTCCCTTGTTGCAAGGCTCAACTTAAGTGAAACTTTTGAGACGTTTTAGCAAGAAAATGTGCTTATAAATCTTTTGAATTTAAAAACAAATTTTACAAAAATTGCTTATTTTAGTTATGATTTTTAAAGTTTTTTCACAAAAACTGCTTGTCTTTTAAAGTTTTTAGTATTTTCATTAATGTAATATTTGAAATTTTCCTAAAGAATCTTTTTTTCTGCAGATTCTCAATTGTCTGTGCCAATCTTCGAAATGTCAAGGATTTCTTTTAAAATTTCGAGTAAACCTCAAGATATTCCTTTGAAGAATAAAAAAATAAACATGTACTACTTCACCAGAGGGGTCAACAACACAAAGCTCTCTGAGCTTTTTATTCATTTAGCTGAAAAGCTTGGCAGGAGAGACTCACAATTTATAATTCAAGGATATCATTATGGTATCTTTATTCTATTAAATAAGTTCATTGTATTTTTAGTGGATGTTGCAGAAGCCCTTCAAGTGCACAGAGATCAACAAACAGTTGAAAGACAAAAGTTGGCCAAGCATCTAAAGAAATGTTTGGAATGTCCACAAAAACATCCGGGCCTTGTTATTGATGACATGGATCAGAAGAAAACAATGTTGCCTCATTTTGTTAGAGTGCCCAATAATTTGAACGAGGCAGATTTTATTCAGGTTCATCTCGTTGGAGCACTTGTGTTTAATGGCACTTTGGAGTCCAAGGTCTTTCTTAGTTATTCAAATGTTTGAAACGATCCAAATTTGATGATCACCATTGTACATAAGATAATTTGTGGATTTGGTGAAAACCTTCCAAAAATACTTTATTTGCAACTTGACAACACTGCTAGGGAAAATAAAAACCAAACTGTTATGGCATACTTGTCCATGCTAGTAGAGAATTTTTTTTTCAAAAAAATAAAAATAGGATGTTTGTTGGTAGGACATACGCACGATCAAATTGATCAAATGTTTAATTGCTTTTCTAAGAGGTTGAGATGCAAGAAGGCATTTTTTTACCAGTGCTTCAAAGCATTGTCGAGGAATCATATGTGCCAAAGCCAAACGTGTCATTAATCAGACACACATATGATTTTCGTGTTTCCAAAACGACAAGAGTGTTATTGCTTAGAGAAATTTCATTGTTGCTGACGGATTTACTCAACATTTTATTCCTCAAAAATTGCAAGTATGTATAGAGAATTAAGAATAGGCTTTTGAAGCTCTTCCAAATATCAGCCTCTTTTAAATGTCTCCTTTGACCTGATCGAGTACTTAGAGTAATTAAATTCTTTCAATTCTAATCCCGTGTTGTCATGCACTCTCTTAGGTTCTTAAGGACTCTAAAAGGTTTCTCCCCAAGGTTAGATGTAGACTAATCCTAGCATAATACTTTTTCATTCTTAAAAGCATTCATGTGTTGAGAAAATGGAAGTACCCTCATCAAGTGATTCCAATCGGTCAATCACAACTCTCTGTGATCCTATAGTACTATATTGAGCTCTAGATGGTATGTCTCCAAGGTAATAAGGTGTAAATTTTTCTCGCTCGGTTTTTCTCGCTCGGAGACAGACATACTGACATACTAACAGACGATCCACGTTTGGGTATGGATGTATTTTGAGAGGAGTTATTGTGAGTTGAAGTTTGGAAGGTCGGACATGTTGCACTCTCCATCACCGAAGGAGAGTTCATTTGAGAATTAAAACTGGAGATTCATTTACAATATAGGAAGAGCCCCGGAGTAGTCACTCTTTCCAAGGAGGGGATGTTTCTTCAATGAAGCAAACATCTTGAAATCAGACACCTCTTGTTAGAGAGGCTGTGGAAACATGGAGGAGGTAGCTTACATACTTTCTTGCTTGTAAATTCATTCATGAAGTCAATGCCAATAAAGAGATAATTCTGAAATTGGGATTGACAGAGTGAACTTCTGGGTATATGTTGAAGAAGAGTACTAGTGGGTTAGTTTGATAGTAAAAATTGTATTCTGTAAACTAACTAGATAGGAGTGGTTTTTTCCCATTCACCATGACTGATGACAGCAGCGTAAATGTGTATAGCTTCTCCTTAGTACTTTGCTGCCTAAGTTAGACAAATACAGCTTTATGCTTTTTTGTTTGTTCAGTTGCAAGTCTTGCAGGTCGTCATATGTCACGCTTTACTATATTCTTCTAGACTCGAGTAGCCAAGGAGTATCAATGAGAATTTAACAGAGAAACCTTATCTAACATCAGTGAACGTCTTTTGAGGCTTTGATGAGAAATACATATCACAAATGATCCATTGTTCATTTCACTCATCTTGGGAAATCAACGGATTGATCATTGTAGGTAATGGTGAAAAGCTCCTACTAAAACGTTATATATCTCAAATTTAAGGCTTTTTACTTTAATGGGATTTAACAGCTTAGCGCTATAGAAAGATCTAGGGGAATAACTCTCTTTTCATAACGACCTTCAACTACAAATGAAGTACCCTTCCTTGAACCATCAGAAATTTTGAGATTTGAAGAATCTTCTTGTCAAGATGCTGATGGCCACGATCTGCCATCAATAGGTAGTGTACAGGTTGATGCTTGCAAGTGCTTGAAAGTACAATCATCAAAGCGAGTTACTAAAGAATCAGATGATATTTACAGTTGCTCAAGCACCAGATGATGCATGGTGCAGTGAGTTTGTGACTCAATATGTCCAAGTGGAAACAGACATTATTGGAGTTTCGTGCCAGCCAAGGCTGAGTGCAAACCCATTCTGACATAGTCTGTAAGATGAATTATATTGGGAATCAATAAAAAGTTGAGCCTGATATATCGCGGAGGAGCTAAGAGGCAATTCTCTAAGACCCGCCAATCTTAGATATGAACTCCATGTCTCAGTTTGAGGATGTTTAACAAAGCCATTGAATCCATCTAGAGCTATGAGGTTCCTTATCTCACGAGCAATGTAGCTGTTTTCAATAAGGAGTCTCTCTGAGTGGGTTCGTTCAAGAGTTGTGTCAAGCGCATCAAAAATAGCACTGAAGAAGTGGAGACCTTCAACAAATCTGTAGACGAAGGTGGCGTTGTGATTTACCTCCGTTTCAAGTACGGATACTATCTTTGGTTGTAGGTTTCTGATTGTAGTCAGAGCTTTGGCAAGCGAGAGTTTATTCTGGAGCAATCGATGAAACACAAAAGAGCAGCTCACTGCCACGGCTTCATCACCATCCACATTAAACATTGTGGAATCCATATCTTCCAGTGTAGCAGAGATGGCGATGAACTCAAATGGCACATGCAGTTCCTGTGCAAATTGAGACAATCTGTGCCCAGTCTTCTTCAAGTAATCGTAGTCAGAGCCCATAGCAGTGAGTCTGAACGATACGATAGGTTCTGATCTTACTGACAAGCTCTGGATAAAGCTAGCCCATTGTACACCTTGTCTGATGTCTAGATCCACCACGTGAATGCGCTTTTCCTCCCTGAGGGCGTCGAAAATTGCTTGATTTTCCGTTAAGTGGACATACTTCAGAAAGGGAAGGTGCTGGTAGAATGCTTGGCGAGCTGAATCAGTTGCACCAACATCTGCATAGGAAGACATTTCAGCATGCTTTTTTCCAAATGTCTTGTAGGCTTCTGCTTTTAAGCGTTCATCCAGAGCTTCAGCGAAATATACCCCAAGTCTTTCCATTGGGTCTCCTACCCGAGAAGATTTTCTTCGAAGACAACCTAGAATCGTTCTAACATTATCATAATTTCTTGAATCCATAGCTTCTGTGCAAGCCAGAAGAAGGTGAACAATCTGCAATCCATTTTCTTCTTGTGAGTCTTGCGCACGAGATCTAACTACATCAGATTTGAGGTCTGATGTATTTCCCAAATAGTTATCACATACCATTGTCTCGCAATGTGCTGCGTGTGATTTTTGCATACCATGAAATGGCAACATGCAGGCAGTTGAGCTGGCTGGGCCTAGTGGTGAGACAAGATCTGGAAGCCTTGACATAGAAGCTAGCCCGAGCAATTCAAGCGGAGCTCCAGTCAAGACATCCATGTTATCTAATCTAGCTGGAAGGTCACCCACACAGGACCATTCTTCTCCAATTGTAGGTAGATCAGCTGAAAAAATTTTCTCTGGGGAAAATTCTGTTGCGTTGCAGTACAGGTTGGCTGAAGAGATGCCAGGACTTCTGTCTATGGCTTCAATACCACAGCCAAAGTCAGTTTGAAAGCTTATTGAATCCCTCATTGTGATATCCGATGTTTCTTGCTCTACATCTCCGAAGCAGCTTATGATAGAAGGAAAACTACCCAGAGAGTCATCAGATTCTGAGAGTATGTCTCCAAAAAAGCTCAGAACACTATTGCAATCATCGTGTTCAGTGTGAGCTGAGAGCAATGAAGTAGAACTCAGCATTTCCTTCAGCGGCGTGGCTTCGGAGAACACGCTTTCAAAGCTAATGTCTGATGACGATGATGACGAAATCGGCTCTTTTCCTGTTGGAAGGCAGTTATTCCACGACTCCTTACGAACGCATCCCTGCATAGATTGTAGTGATTCTTTCAAACCAGGAACCAATTCATACCCTTGAGACATCACGCAAGCAGTCATATTTTCAGCTACACAATACGGACTTCCAACAGCCAGAACTGTTCAATCGAAACAAAAACTACGAGCTGAATCTAGCATTATACATTTCTTAAAGATAGATGACGCTGCTATGCAATGCCTAGTTATAACTTGTAAATTTGTAATGCCACATTGGAGGCTGCTGCTTTCGATATGACAGTGAGCTCTGAACAACCAATTACCAGCTACGGCAGCCTACAGCAGAGAGATAGATTGAGTAAGAGATCAAAAACTCGAAGTGGGTTCCAAAAAGGCAGGAACAATTAATGCTAACCAAAGAGGAAGGAGAGCCAAAGGTTATATAATATAGTGGGCAGTGGGCAGTGGGCTAAGGGCAGTGGGCTATAGGCTATAGTGATAGCCTATGGTGATACTGTGCTGCAATGTCTCAGATCCAAAAGGCAGCCTTTCTGCTGTCATCCGCAATTGCGCATGGAGCAACACTGAACATAAGCAGGAAATGGGCATGGGGCATGCATGCTCACTGCTCAGAGTCCAGACACATGAAAAGCCAGAGCTAGAAGAAGCAGAAAAGCACAAAGAGCTGCTGGCAGCTGACATGCAATTTGTCACAAAGCAGCAGCGGTGGGCAGTGGGCAGCAGGAAGGCAGGGCCTGGATCGCAGCACTCCAAAGGCAAGTCCAAATTCCAAACCAGCCAAACCCAAATTCCAAATTCCAAATCCCACAGTCCACCATATATAATTCTTCTAAGTTCTACCACTATGCTCATAGAACTCAGAAGACGCCAATCCAAATATTTGCAAATGCCCATATGGATATGCGTGATGCTGCCTCTACTAGTAGGTGGCGTTTGTTCTCTCGCTGCTGCTGCCTTCCACGCCGATGAATTCCTCCAACAGCCCTTCAGATTCTGCCACGTCTCTATCATCCACCCATCAGAGCTCTCCAAGTGGCATCTCAACACGTGGCGAGCATCTAGTGGGTGCATTAAAGCACGTGGTGGACTGTGTATGGTAGGAAAAATATCGAGGACCACGACAAACGTAAGCAAACAAAAGCAAAGGATTATGAGATACGTGTATTTTTATAAGAATAGGTTGAGATACAGAGAACTTTATCCCATGAGATTTTATTCCTTGGAGATGGGTGCAGCCTCCATGTAGGTAGGCCCTCTCAAAGCCCTACTTGCCTTTCATGACCAAATCAAAGTGCATATCACAACCTCCCCATCAACTTAAACACCAGTGATGCAAGTAAAACTTCATGTGGCACTCTAGATTTTTAGACTTCATGTGATATTTTGGATTTCTACAAAATACACGACTCTCGATAAGCCGCGAGCTCCTTAAAGACTTCAAACTGTCTTTCATTTCCATGAGCTCAATAGTTCTCATGCTAATTGGAATGCACAAATGAGCACTAACAAGAGAGAATATGAACATGCTGCACAAAAGTGAGGAGTTACAAGAGAAAAAAAAAAATGTGGTGGTGTTTTCAAGAGATTTATTTCGTATAGGGAAAAACCCAAGCAAGAGAGCTTCACGCCCTTTGAGGGGCCTCGCCAAGTGGCAATGTAGTCCAAGGGTAGGGCCCAAAAGGACGTAAACCCCAATCTTTTAAAGCTTTACCCAATGTAAATATCATTTCGGATATTTCTTTTCTTTTTTAGCAATCGTAAAATAATATAGTCAAAGATTGTGCCAAGCATTATGACCATTATTCCTCATGGCATTATGTTCATAATGCCTACACAAGTGGTAAATCAATAACAAAATTTCCCTGCACAAGGTGTTTACTAGTGTTGTATTGGTATTTGATTTGATTTGATACCTTTATAAGGCTTCATATACCCTTAACCATTAATTACCAAAATTTCCAATACCCACCAAGATTGGTAATTGTAGATCTTAGATTCTTGAATATGCACTCAAGATATATGCAACTAGTGAATTTCTATGAAATTTATTCTTTGATATCTGAATGTGGCTAAAACATGAGGGTCCAATTATCAATCTATAATTTATTGTAGCTCAAAGAGTACATTGTAAGGATGTCTCAAGGACTGCATAGTATTACAAAGATACGAACCAAATTTTTTTTGAAGCATGAAATTTTTTATATGATAGACTTGATGATCTAAGATTTTGAATGGATTTGAATCTAAGTTTGGGCTACTTTATAGCAATGTGTTAAATCTAATTGAGCTTACAAGTTCAAATTTTGATTTTGTGCATGCTAGTTTTATTTATTTATTTATCATATGTATTGATAAATGAGCGAAAATTCATGTTATTTGGATTAGATTGAACTAATTTTCTTGGTATTTATGTAGAGACGTGTGGGGACGGCTTTATACTTTTCAAAAATCTCTTCAAGGGTGGTAGCCCAAACACAAGCTCTTAAATAATTGTAAATTGAACGGATCAATCTTTTAGTAAACGTAAAAATTGCAAGCAAGATTTTTGTTTACTCTTTCATGGACACTTGCCACAGTGACCTATGTAATGACTTATTCTCCAAAGCCCATGCGCTTTAGCATAATGCCCTTTATGCTCCAAATAAAAAGAAGATTAATTATGCCATATGATGCCCTTAAAATGAAACTAATTTTATTTTTTAAAGGATTTAAACCTCTCAATGCTCTTCAATTGAAATTTACAAGAAAATTTCAATTGTGCACCCCGCCCCCCCTCCCTCAACAACACACACACACACAAACACAAACACAAATACACAAACATGTTCATTCTCCCATTTACTTAAATTACTATTTTTATTACCTCCATTGGTGTAAATTCAATGCCATTGCCATGTGGAAAAAGAAAACAATGGTACTCAGGAGATGATGATGAATGTATAGAAGTTTAGTCACCTTGAGATGCAACTTAGGTTAAATGGGTTGGCCAATATCATGGAAACCTATAACCATGTGATATTTTCAAGCTTTGCTACAAAAAGAGGGTCTAGTCATTGGACATTAAGGTTAAACTATGACTTGCTAATGAAAAGCATGTAACTCAAGAAATAAATTAAACTTGCTACCTAATTATAATGTACACTTGGAAGACATGAAGAGTTTCTCAAGAAATTCCAATCAAGACGACAATAGGCTTTGAATGTGACTAGGAGTATATCTATACGAAAAGCCTATCTTCAATTGTGAGTGAGGTTGTCGTTGGGGCCCAACATTCTTCCAAATGTGATGTGGTAAAGATAATGCTTGTAGTTCTCAAGGCTCCTCCACCCTTGGATGAGAGTGGGGCCTTGATTGGTACATTAGTCATGGTTGAGTATATGCTCCTTCATACTTGCATTTCATACATTTTAGATGCCATGTCTTTATGTTGCTCTTATGACCAATTTAAAGTTTGTTTCATGTATGAATGCAGCTTGGAAACCCAATTATGGTGGTGATAAAGTGTGGTTTAGAATCAACTAGAAAGGTACAATATCATTGTGCTAAGAGATGAGCTCCCTTGCTTCTTTGTAGCATGCACTTTTATAGTCTCTACTCTTTTTGAAGATCATTTATGTATAACCACTACCATTATAATGGGAATAATAGCTATGAAAAAATGTATCTGAGAGAGTTTCCAAAGTATGGAAGAGCAACTATCATTAACAATTGCTATTAGAATTGTTGGATTATTATCCCTTGATTATATCAACACACTCAACTTAACGCTTTCTAGAGTATTGCCATGTCGTTGTAGAAAGACAATTGAAAAAATGGTGCTTCCAATTTTTTGAACACAGATTCGCATGTTCTATATGCAAACAAAGGCTTGAAAAGAGAAAGAAAAGGGCTAGAAATAGCTCAAGTTGAATCAACAAGTGACTCAGAATCAAGAGCAACCATCTAATCCACAACCTAAGAAGAAGATGTTCTGCAAGTACTGGAAGCGCACGATCCATGATTGCAGGATATTAAACTTAAAAAACAACACAAGAGTTACCGAGCTACCAAGCTAATGCAGTTGCTGAGACATCTCAAACTCTTGTTGAAGACTTGGATAAAGATGCATTTATAGTCAATCATTACAGATTACAAGATGATAGTGCTTGGTTTTTTATTCTAGAGCCAGTCAACATATGACTAGTCATCTTGAATACTTTTTTACTTATATGCCTTACAGTACCAAGAAGTAAATACACTTCGGTGACAATAGCACACATACAATTGAAGGTGAAGGCACTATAAGATTAAGCTTTCAGAATGATTAGTTCAAACCAATCTCTAAGGTTTTTAATGTACCTAATTTTTCTATGAATCTATTCTTTGTCAACAAAATTACTAATTTAGGAGAATAGAATTTGAATATGATCAATGCAGACATTTTCAATATACTTATCATATATAATCTGATGAATTGCAAGTTAGCTCACTCATCAATGGAACTAAGATTAAGATTGTCGAAGAATCAATGTCCTCAAACAAAGGAAGAGAAAGAGCAAATGAGAGATTATCCCTATCATTCTATCTTAGGTACTCAAATGTATGTAACGGTCTATACTAGACCAGATATAGCTTTTGCAGTCAACTCCCTAAGCCTGTATATGACTAATCTTGATATGATCCATTAGAAGGTTCTTATTAGAGTCATGAGATATATTTGAGTTACGAAAGACCAATGCATACGCTATGGAGATTTCAGTTAAAATTCGCTTAAAATAGGATCATAGACCATGAAGTATAGTAACATGACCCATATAGAAAGCACTCTCCCACACCAAGCATGAAACAAAGTAATACCCACAAAGAAAGCACTGAACTCTCACATAGCAACTATATATAAAAAAACAAAACACACTGTACATATAGTTTCTTCTTTGGCAATCCATGCATGGCCTAGGTTGTTATTGATGAGACACGTATTTTCGTCGACTTCTTACCCCATGGCAAGGCCAGCTAATCCTAATCCACTGATTGGATCCACAGCACATTAACATAGTAGTTCCACTTTTATTCTAACTCTCTCCCTAAAAATGGAATCTACTTTTGATACACATATATATATAGCATCAAAGTCAAGAAACTTTAAGTATAGAAAGTTTTGACCTAAACTTATCAAACTTTTCTCTAACGAGTGGCTTAGTAAAAATATTAGTAAATTGCTCGTCTGCATCACAATGAGCAATATTTATTCCTTTACTTAGAAGCCTCTCATGTATGCAGTGATAATGAATATCGATGTATTTGTCCTCACGTGAAACACGAGATTCTTCGCCAACTGAATACCAGTTCCTGTCGCTATGTATAGTCATAGATTTTTCCTATTTTATGTCCACCTCATCTAAGATTTAATTCAACCAAATAGCTTCTTGTGCTATGATAGACCTTGCTTTATACTCTGCTTTTGTTGTGGACAAAGCAACTATACTTTGCTTCTTACTAGACCAAGAAAAGCAACCACCACAAAACTGAAATACATACCTTGTGGAAGATCATTAGAATCATCTCCCCAATCTGCATCAACACAGCCACATAACTCAAGTAAACCTTCTTGCTTCCTGTACACCAAGCCATAGTCAGAAGTGACTTTGACATATTGCAAAATGCATTTGGCTGTCTTCCAATGCATCTTTGTAGGTGCTGCCATAAATTGACTTAGATTACCAACAACATATGTCATCGAATATATATATACACATGGTCATACAATCAAAAGAACACTTAATCTATACATTTACAAATCTTATTTTGTTAGAGATTTTGTCCAGTCATGACAGTGTCGAGTAGCTGAATAGTCGAGTCAATGGTGATGCTCGATAGTTTGATGATGATGCCGAATAGGTAATGATGACTACCAAATAGATAATAATACACAGATCCATAGTTCAATCATATCAACAGAACACTGTTATTGATTTCTTTATATTTCTATAGACTGTTAAAAAACGAGTGTATCTCTATAGAGTATGCGATGGTACAAGTGTTTATATATAGCAAATAAATAGATCTAGATTAGCCATGAGATAGGACATGGAGAGGATAGAAATCCAACACTCCCCCTTAATCCAGATCCTTGAATCCCTTGATTTTCAAATTCAAGATAGCATGTGTGCTTCCTAGTTTAATCCTTATTTGTAACACTATCAACTACCATGTATTGGGTTTTGCAAAACTTCAGACTCATCTCCTTGTTGAGTATCCTGCTCATGTAATATATTGGTACTTACTTTCGATGTGCTTGCTCCTAGAGTGAAATCTAGGATTGATCGATAATGATATAGCACTCCAATTGTCGCAATGAATGATTGTTGGAGCAGTTTATATAAGACCAAATAGATTTCTCAACCACATTATCTCTTTAGTAGTTTGAGAGACTTCTATGTACTCTAACTCTGTTGAAGACATTGCGATGGAGATCTTCTTTCTACTCTTCTAGGATACTAGATCATTTTTTAACAAGAACACAAATTCAATTTCTGGTGTCGATATCGCCTACTCATTTTGCATTTGTGTATCCATGAAATGTATGGATATCGTATGGATCAGCCTCTCCATAGCAGATGCATAGGTTGCACTGCAATATTTTGGATGTTTTCCGACCCTATTACCAAGGCTTTTATGAAGTTTTTTTTATTTTTGAAAAAAAGATCACAAACCTCAATATACACGATGAAGTGAGCCTCGGAAGTAGATCCTCGATAATTACCTCAGTAGTCGAGGATTTCTGCTTTGTTTATAGCACGGGAGACCTCGGTATGTCCTTCTAAAAAGGTTGTTGGTGGCATGTCTCTTCCGAGGGATATACCAAAGGACATCCCTTGGTATATCCCTTTCAAGATGGCACCCTATTCCGAGGGTTACGAAGGCTCTACACATGATAAAGATGAATGTTACCAATAAACTTCTCAAGGAAGTTGGTAAGTGCACATCATCTTGGAAGTTTGGAATTCATTGAAGAAGCTTTATGAATCCAAGTCTACTTCTAGAGTGTTGACTCTAAGAAGGCAAATCTTTTCTTGTTTGCAAAAGAATGAAGAAAGTCCAAGTACTTTTGTTTTGAGAATGAAAGCATTGAATGATGAGTTGGCTTGCATTGATGAAAGCATTAAGGAAGGAGAGTTTATTCAAGTATTTCTTTATGGCTTGTTGGATGCTCATGCTAACATTGCTCAAAGTATTGCTATTCAAAAGACTTTGTCAAGTTTGATGGATCTTCAATAGATCTTGATCAATATAGGCTTCAAGCAAGAGGTGGATCTACATCAACGCTTCAAGATGATGCTATGTTCACAAAGGGCAAATTCAAAAGCAAAACCAAAAGTAAGTGGTCTGAAGGGCAAGATCAAGTGGATGCTTCTTCAACTAGCAAAAAGAAGGATAGATCAAAGCTCAAGTGCTTCTTTTGTGGCATCAAAGGACACTTTGCAAGTGAGTGGTACAAGAAGAAGAGAGATCAAGGAGACAAGCAAGGTAATCTTACTCTTGATGAGGATGGTTTGGATGTTCAAGATGCAAATAATGATGCTTTTGTCATGTCTTCATGTATGCTTGCTAATGATGGAGATCTAGATCCTTGGTGGATTGATAGTGGAGCAAGTTCACACATGACCTTTCACAAAGAGTACTTCACTTCTTTGTTGGCATATGTGGTGATTGTGCAATCAAAGGGATTGGCACAATTCCTATTTCTCTCTCTACAAATAGGAATGTTCATTTGGAGGATGTCTTGTTTATTCCATCTATTACCAAGAATTTGCTTAGTGTGAGTCAAATGCTAAGTAAAGGCCTCAAGGTGGATTTTGATGGAGATGCTTGTTTGATCAAAAGGAAAGATGTCTTGGTTGGAAAAGGTAAAAGGCAAGGGAAGTTGTTCAAACTAGATGCTTGTGTTATTGCTAACCAAGTTGGATGTGTTGCAAGGGAGAAAATTCCTATTCAACAGGTTTGGCATAAAAGGATGGGACACCTCAACTTCAAGTCATTGGAGGTAATGGCTAGGAGGAAGATTGTGATAGGTCTTCCAAGTTCCTTAAGTGGCATCAAACATGTTTGTGAGTCTTGTGCTTTGTCAAAGTCACATAGACAACCCTATACTAGATCTATATCTAAATCTACAAAGCCTTTTCAACTTGTACATTCAGATATTCATGGAATTAGTATAATTAGCAATAGTGAAGCTAAGATGTATGTAACAATCATTGATGATTTTAGTAGATTTTGTTGGATCTATCTACTAAAGAGCAAGGATGAAGTGTATGATGTCTTTATCAAGTTCAAGAATGCAAGGGAGAATTTTCCACAAAGATCAAGTGCTTGAGGAGTGACAATGGTGGTGAGTACATATTTACCAAGTTCAAGGCCCTTTTTTGATGAGAATGGGATCAAGAGGGAGTATACAACATCAAGGACCCCACAATAAAATGGAGTGGCTGAAAGGAGGAATAAGACTTTATGTGAAAGTGTTAAAGCTATGAGGTTAAGTGCTAATCTTGACAAACCATTTTGGGATCAAGCTTTGCTGTGTGCCAATTTCTTGTGAAATAGGTGGCCGAGTGCTATTTTGGATGGAAGGACACCTTTTGAGATGTTATTCAAGAGGAGGCCAAGTGTCAACTTTCTAAGAACCTTTGGATGCACATGCTATGTCAACATTACTCTTGATGATAGAACCAAGGAGGATCCATCTTCAAGAAGAGGTATTTTTGTTGGATATAGTGAGGTGAGTAAAGCCTACAAGGTTTACTTTCTGTCTACTAACAAAGTGATTGTTGGTAGAGATGTCATTTTTGATGAGAGGAACATTACAAAAGTGTCTTTAAGCATGATTGATGAGTTCAAATGCAAACAACTAGCACATTGCCATGAATGTTGAGTATAATTCATTGATGTCTTGTCAAAGCTCCCCCTGATGCAAAGATTATCGACACTAAGTGGATCTTCAAGTTGAAGCTCAATCCATATGGTTGTATAATCAAATGGAAAGCTCGACTAGTCGTCAAAGGATATGAACAAACTTATGGAATTGACTACACTGATACGTTTAGTCCAATAGTAAGACTTCAGTCAATTCGATCATTACTTGTTATCGCAGCTGCCGAAGATCTGGAAGTTCACCAGATGGATGTTCAGACAACATTTCTGAATGGATATATATAAGGAGACATCTATATCTATCAACCTGAAGGCTACATCCTTCAAGGCCAAGAACACAAGGTATGTAGGCTGCAAAAAGCTCTTTATGAGCTAAAGCAAGCTCCAAGGGCTTGGTTCAAAAGAATCAATCAATTCTTGTTGCAGCATGACTTCATTCCAAATTCTGCTGACTCTAATGTTTATCTCAAACACAGAGGCCCAAGCTATGTTATAGTACATCTATATGTTGATGACTCTCTGATCATCATCAAATCGAATCAGTTGCTTCATGAGACAAAGTCGCTATTGTCGAAGGAATTCGAAATGACCGATTCAGGCCCAATGCATTACCTCCTCGGGATCGAGATATCTAGAGACAAAGCAAGCAAAAGGATCATGATAAGCCAAAAAAGGTATCTAACCAATGTACTTTACAAGTATGGCATGGAAGACTACAAGTCGATAGACTTGCCTATGGATCTAGGATTCAAAATGTCAAAGGACGTGCCTGATGGCTGAAGCAGAGAAGAAGGAGATGTGCAAATACCTCTATCAATCGGTAGTTGGATCGATCATGTATGTCATGGTCTCGCACTCGACCCGATCTTGCCTATACAGTCAGCACATTGTAAAACCAAAATATGGACTATTGTCGAATTACTTGCTAGCAAAAATGTAGTTGATTGCAAATGGATATTCAAGATCAAATACAAAGGGGATGGAAAAATTGATCGAAGGAAATCTCGACTTGTTTCAAGAAGATTGTTTTAGATCTCAAATATTGACTACATTGATACTTTCCGTCAAGTAGTCAAGCAGTCTTCAATCAAAACTCTTCTCTCGTATGTTATTGTAGCCAATCTAGAGGTACATCAGATGGATGTACAGACAGCATATATGAATGGAGTTATCAAAGAATATATCTACATGATACAGCCTGAAGGTTATCTAATCAACGACAAAGAAAATCATGTATGTAAACTCCATATATCAAAGCAATTTGCTAGAGCTTGGTTTCAGAGGACTAACACTCTTCTCATCAAACATGGTTTAAACCCAGGCACTTCAGATTTGAATGTTTAAGTCAAATTAGTACATTATTCTTTTATTATTATTATTTTTTATGTAAATGACACACTGCTTTTCAGCGACAATGTTGAACTTATCAAAGATGCAAAACAAATATTGTCCTTAGTATTTGACATGACAGATCTAGGCGAAGCTCATTACTGTCTCGGTATCCAAATCCACATAAATAGAGAGCAAAGGCTGATGTACATCACTCAACTGAGATACATTTACAATATGCTAATCAGATATAATCTAATGAATTGCAACTTAGCTCACTCACACTCAGATTGTCGAAGGTCCTCAAACAAAAGAAGAGAAGGATCAGATGCGAGAGTACCCATATCATTCAATAGCATATTCTCTTGTGTATGCAATGATATCTACCAGACCAGACATAGCTTTTGTAGTCAGTTTCTTAAGTCAATATATGACATCTGGGTATTACACACAAGAAGGCTCTCATTAAAGTTATGAGATACAATTGAGCTATTATGGACCAGTGCATATATTATGGAACAGTCGACAATGACATACTCAACATACTCAATGGTTATTCAGATGCAAGTTGGGGACATGAGACGAAGACACTTGTAGATCCACATCTGGATTTACATTCTTCCTCAACAATGGTCCAATATCATGGAACAATCGCAAGAAAACCTCAATAGCTCTATCTTCTATACAATCAGAGTATATTGTTGCCTCTCAAGCTACAAAGAAAGTAGTGTGGCTGAGAAACCTACTATCAGACGTTTTTTTGAAATAGTATAGTCTGACCATTGTCTTATGTGATAATCAAAGTGCTATTGCTTTATCGGCCAATCCTAGATTTCATTCTAGGAGTAAGCACATTGAAATCAAGTATCACTATATCAGAAGCAAAGTTCTCAACACAAAGGTAAGCTTGGAGTATTGTCGGAACGCAAGACATGGCGACAGATATTTCATAAGGTGTTGATCTTGGATGCACACAAAAGATTTTGTGCAAAGCTAAGTTTAAAGGTCAAGGCATTTGTGGATTTAGATTAAGGGAGAGTGTTGGATTGTTATCCTTATAATCTGATTATTAATTAGCAAGCACACACACTTAAATCAAAATCTTCACCAATAGTTGTTGCAAAGCAAGCCACACTATGCGCACAACCAACAAGCCAGACTACTTGAGAGCGGTGGAAGCAAAATTCCTCAAACAAACACTACTCAAGGAAGCGGAATCCAGTTCAGAGCAATCGAGCAAGCACACATGCCTAAAAAGATCTGTGCTGCCTTGCATTCAATTGTTAGAAATGTTACGCGTTTTCCGGCTTGCCCCCGAGCCAGCTTTCAGCCATCCATTTATGTATCCAATTTCTACATTTTTAGTTACGTTATCGCACAGTCTGTATAAATACACAAGAATTGCCATCATGCGGATCGACAACAACAACGACGATTATCAGGCGACTATTGAAGAGTCGACAAATATTTGTCGAAGGTTTGACAGATCATGTTATCACGTAGAACCTTATTCCAAAAGTCAAACTCAAGGTAAAGATTTATAGCTTAACCATAAACCCAAAATGAAGATTTATAGCTCTAAACTTTCAAATGTTTCTTTAGAAAACATAACATACATCTATGATATCTATTATTATAATATCGTCAACGATGTGACAAGTTTTTGGCATGGGCATATAACTAGAGCATCGTCTTTCATGCTCACGTTACATCCCATCAAGATCCAACTGATGGTTAATCCAATACAACCCTAGAAGTAGACATTAATATATTCTCCCAACCTCAAATTATACCATACTTACTTTTGTTGTGAGATAAGTTGGGGACAATTGAAATCGTTGAAGAATATACATGTTTTTATTTGCATCATATGTGTCTTCACTAATTATTGACATGCTATTTTCTCATATTATGCATGTTTTTCATGTGAGTATTCTAATTAATTCACAATCTTTGGCTACGTTCACATTATTACTTCCAAAGATATCCTTGTTATTGTATAAAAGTTTATATACTTTGTATTTTCAAGCCACATATACTAACCTCTATGTCATCAATGTGTTTGGGACCACTGAGAACCTACTTTCACAACATTGGTTGAGGTTGTGGTTCACCTGGCCAAGGATGGCATATAAGAAAACACTTTGGGCAATTGGATGTCATTTTATTATTGACAATCATTTTTCAACGTAGATAACTTGAAATGTCAATTTTCCACAACATTTTTCACTTAACATAAACTTCAAGCAAATGGGAGGATATCACGTCAATCTCAAAAGAATGATGGTAAATATGTTATAATACCAAATATGCATCTTAAAGGTAGTCCAAATAAGAGGTTGTAACAAGTTACAAATATTAGAATTATTTCATTGCAATTTTTTCATTAGCTGAAGAACTTCAAACTAATATGCAAGTGGACCAAGGTCAAAAATTCATCGTGTATATAGATAGTACAAGGGATAGAAATTTCTACATATTGATAGTACGAAGGCAAATTTGATAGTTGATGACATTCAAAGCATAAAACAGGCATTTTATACATAAAGACAAGACGATATAAAAAAAAAATTATATCATCTTGTGAAAACATCTTGTGAGACAAAATGGTTACTCAATTCCATAATCTATTCATTCCCCGATGTTAACAATGTATACAGACCAAGTAGAATAATTTGCTTCTCAAATAGATTATTTCTCTTTTTCATGTGAGCCCGAATTTGTTTTGAATTACCGACTTCCATCTATGTGAGAAGAAGAGATACATCTATGTGGGGAGAAGAAAGACATCTATACGCAACTACAAATATTAATTTGCAGACTACATGATGGTTCAATTCCTCTCTTTATGGGACCTTTACCCCTGAATCTTCACAAACTCAATTAACCAACACAAACTTAAATTATTGCTAATAGATCATATCCCATAGCAATAGAAAAAGTTTTATATTTAGATTTTTTTCTCACAGCTATGTTGTAAAATTAACAATCTTTTTTCTTACACAATTGGCTACCCAATACTCATGGAGAAGCACATTATTTTAAGTGTATACTCTTGGCTAAAATTCTTCTAAAACTGTAAGAATGTGGACAAATTAGCATTCATGGTGAATTACTACCACATGGTCCTCCTATACGTGCTCCAAAAGTGATTTTAGGAGCTGTTCAAATTGTTTATCAACTCTAATACTACCTTTAAGTTAACGTAAATTAAAAAGAAGATTCGCTTATAAGTTGATAACTCATAACGGTTTACTCGTAATCATAATCAATTCTAAAATAAATATTGGTAATGATGTACCACAAATTAATTCGTGCTACATTATTTTTCTTGAAAAAATGACATTGACCGTTTTTCTAAATCAATTGACAAGAATGGGTACTTCAACACTTTAGACATTTATCATATTTCGCAGTTTTTCAATGTCATCTCTCACATTCCCAAGCATGAGCGGTTTCTTAGTAAAAATAAATGGGTTCTCCTAGAGCAATAAGTGGTTAAAACTATCCACTTATTTTCAAAACAATTAGGACCATAGTAGAAGCGATTGAATTGATATTTTTCATGTTTACTTCTTATCCCATGTACGTCAAATGTTATATGGATACAATAATAAAGTATTTAGCATTGTAATTTCTTATAATGTGGATTATAAACCAAAAAAAGGTATATTCTGATTTGTCCATTACTACCTACTATAGCTATTGGTTTAATTATGCAAGAGTGAAGAAGAATTCATCGTCTCATAGCGATTGAAAATAAGATAGATGATTTAAATCATTTTTTCCTACATTTATGATGGAATTTGGACCATATAATGATATCATGCCTTTCACTTTGATTGTTATCAGTAGCTTATCTGAAATCCTCAAAATTCTATGGAAATACTACATAAAACTTTCAAAATTGTTATACCTATAGTATTTAGTGGACTCTGAACCATCACTCAAATCAACCATCCATGACTAAGCAAACCTTTTCCTGAGTGATCACCTAAGAGACAGATCCAAAGTGTATAAACCCTTAAAAATCTACAATTGTTAGTTTTCACATTGCCAATTTTAGTTATTCTAGTTACAAAATGAGTTGCAGATACAAGCCAAGCAACCAAAGCCCAAGTTTCTTTGGAATCTCAGTTCCAACAGTTAAGAAAACACAATTGAAAACACCCGACCGGATCAATCACCACAGCACAACGTCAAGTGCAACAGAACCCAGAATTGCTCTCCTTAAACTGTATATTCAACTTATTCGTAAGTACAAAGATGAGTTCCTTAAAAACACTCAAAGGGCTCGTAAAAGAAAGATGGCCCGATAACTCTAGAACTAAGCACACGTGGCAATGATAAGGCGTAGCGTAGTCCACTTAGCCATTGGAGCAAATGTCTCTTCATAGTCAATTCCTTTGCTTTGCTCATAACCCTTCACTACTAGGCGTGCCTTATACTTTGCTATTGTGCCATCCGCATGAAATTTTGTTCTAAACACCCATTTGTTGTCAATGGGTTTCTTTCCAAGTGGTAGATCAACCAACTCCCATGTATCATGTCTGTGGATGGATTCTATCTCTTCTTCCATTGCCCTTTGCCACTCTTTGTGATCTTTTGCCTCATCAAAGGTTGATGGCTCTCGACACTTCAAAATGTCAGTCACGTATCCCAAGGAGTGTCCAAGTAATGTCTCTTACTTCCAACCGATTTCTCCTTTATTGCTCCTATTGGCAAGTACCTCCCCCTAGGCTCTTGAATAGGTGGTGTTCTTTCATACTCACTCTCTCGACTTTCGTCTTCACGCGCATCATTTTGTGGAGCATCTTCGTCATTTTCTTCCTCCAGAATTGTCGCAAGTCTCTTGATGCTTTCACCACTTGCATGGTCTTCATCTTGATACTTATGTGTTTCATCAAAGATCAAATCTTTGCTAATGTGAATCTTGTTCATTACAGGATCAAAACACCTGTAAGCTTTCGTTCTTTCATCATAACCGACGAAGATACACTTGATTTCTTTGGCATCAAGTTTCTTTCGCTCCTCCTTTGGCACATGTACATAGGCCTTACATCCAATGACACGAAACTTGTCGATTTTTGGCTTTATTCCAGTAAATGCTTCTTCCGGGGTCATTTTTGGAACCGCAACTGTAGGGCTCCTGTTTTGCAAGAACGTTGCCGCACTGCACGCTTTCGACCAAAGTGAATCGGTCAAGCCCATTTGCTTCATCATGGAGCGTGCACTCTCCATAATAGTTCTGTTTTTTCTTTCAGCTACACTATTACTATGCGGCGTGTGTGCCTGTGTGAATTGTCTTTTAATGTCGTGTTCTTTGCAAAAGTCTTCAAAATCATCAGATTTGTATTCGCCCCCTCTATCAGATCTTAGCACTTTGATGTGTGCATCCAGTTGGCTCTCTACCAAAGTCTTGAACTCCTTGAAGCGAGCAAAAGCGTCAGATTTCTTCTTCAAGAAATAAATCCATGTCCTCCTAGAGTAATCATCTATGAAAGTCATAAAATAATATGCTTTCCCCAACAACATGGTCTTCATTGGGCCGCATAGGTCGCTGTGAATTAGTTCCAGCGGTTTCTTAGCTCTTGCAGCTCCACCTTTCTTGAATGTCTCTCTGTGATGCTTTCCCATGATGCATCCTTCACATATTGCATGATGATCATCCTGCAATGCCGGTAACCCTATTACCATCTTCAGTTTCGCCATCAATCTCAAGCTCCCATAGTTCAAATGACCAAGTCTTCTGTGTCACAACTCGGATTGAGATGCTGTTGAGATAGCCAAACCATATTCACCTGGTTTTGCAGCATCCAATTTATAAAGGCCACAGTTACTATCTCTATAACCCTTCGCCACCACTTTGTGGTTGTGGTTCGTATCCTTCATAAGGCATCCATCCTTGACAAATTCAACTTTAAGATGTTGATTTGCCATTACACCAACAGAAAGCAAACTCTTTTTGAGTCCAGAAACATAAAGTACATTAGGGATGTTTTTAATTTTGCCATCAGGAAACTACACAGGTACATTGCCCACACCCTGTATCTGGCATTCCTATCCATTGGCTTGAGTGACCTTATCCCCATCATGGATTGGTGAGAATTTTTCAAACCAATCATGTTTCCCGGTCATATGCCTTATGGCGCCTGAGTCTATGAACCATCTGGCACCATCATCAACTTGAGATGCCAATGCCGATGAGAAGACACTGGTCTCGTCATCTTCTCCATCATCTTCGACAATGTTTCCTTGTTGAGTCACTTTTCTCGCCTTTATGTCTGCTTTCTTCTTATAACACTCGTGTGCCCAATGACCCGGTTTGTGGCAATAGTAACATTTGTCTTTCTTCTTCTTTTTCCCTTTTGATGACGACTCTCCTTCGTCATCATCATCCTTGGATTTCTTAGGAATCCTTTTCTATCCTTTCTGCTTGCCTATAGCAAGCAAGGCTTGATCCTCCTGTGGGGTTTGCCTTGACTTCACCACTTCGCGATGCTGCTCTTCTTGCAACATGATTCCATCGTGATTCGCGAATCGCAAAACCAGCGAATTGCGATTCGCTGCATCTATGTGCTGGATACATGTGTGGATAACTAATGCAGTATTACGGGTACCATGGTGTGACCTATTGACAGGATTATGTTGCAGAACAAATGGCCACAGCAAAAACATGTTCACTTCAGGCTTTGAACCCCCAACCCCACCCCTACCACAACAATAGATCATTACCATATCCACTTTTTCCTGCAAACCTGCTTGAATTTTTTTTATATGAAAATAATACGAATCAGCTAATCATGCAAGGGTGTGGGATCCACTGATGCCACAAAAGGGGGAACCTGATATTTCCATCCCCAGGGATAAGCAACTCGTTTGAATCCAGGGATGCCATAGATGATCTCACTTTTGACACATCATCAATATAAACTGCAATACTAGTTTTTAAGAGAGTACAGAGAAGAAAAAGTTGGAATCTTCGAGCAAAGCCGAGAAAGTTGCAATCTTACAAACCACTTCAACATGTTCCACTTAAACTAGTGTTTGTATCATTTTGCATGTATTCTTCAAACTTAGTTTGAAATGGCTTTGTAAGATGCAAATTCAACTTGTACTAAACCACTGTGCGGTATACGACCTAGAACTCTAGAACATGCATTAGCTCAGTTAAAAAGCATGATAATAGCTTTCAATTGTATTACTAGCTTGTGGGCTTTACTTTGGGCATTTGCTGTTAAGTAATCTATATAAGGCATTTAAAATTCTCTCCATGGAGTTTTTGATAAATTTATACAGTTACAAAAAATCAAAGCAAAGATAATTGGGTGGGTACAATCACAGTATCACTGCACCAAGTACAATCTTAATCCATGGTTTCTCTACTAGAGGCCTTTCCAGAGAGATGCAACAATTGACTTGACACTTTTGCAATCTCATTGGTTAATGATGCATGTAAGTAGGATGATGCTTGCTTATGCAACTCTCCCATTGGATTCCCTTTAGCAAAAGCTTTTGTGGCCATTACATTGAAAAAACATATGGGATATTCCACTAATTGGTACTAATACAAATGTGTGTATATGGTTCATATTTTACGAAATGAATAATAAAGAAGAAAGAAACTGTTTTTATCAAAGACTTTTGTTTTGTTATTTACGAATTCTGATAAGAGCCAACCAACTCAATAATCAGATCATTGGAATTATCAAATTATTGATTTAGGATTTCCTCTTCTAGCCATAGGTATTCTTTCTGGGCAGTCTGGGCTAATGAAGTATAGTGTTGGAGTTAAAATAGCAATGATCGACTTATACAGTGCTTTCTTATTTCGACGGCACCACGTGTGCTTAGTTCTAGAGTTATCGGGCCATCTTTCTTTTACGAGCCCTTTGAGTGTTTTTAAGGAACTCATCTTTGTACTTACGAATAAGTTGAATATACAGTTTAAGGAGAGCAATTCTGGGTTCTTGTTGCACTTGACGTTGTGCTGTGGTGATTGATCTGGTCGGGTCGCGATTCACTGCAAAGACTCGTTGAAAAAAAAATATTATCTGTGCATTTCGGGCCTAGGAGGGAGAGGGAGAATCAAAGAGCCTGAGAGTTAATACACCTAAACTGGACCATCCTGCACCCGAAACAGTCGGCAAACTACACAGTCATAATGCTCTCAATCAAAGCTTTCATCTGATACCCATATTGCCTAAAAAATTTCAAAAAATAAAAATAAAAAAAAATCGATTCTGCACGATTCTTTGAAAAACCCGAAACACGATTCTGAATCGCGATTCAGAATCGCGGTGCATCTATGATCCAGCATTTAGTTATCTCATCACTGCCATGTGCACCAACAACTGAATAGTATCAAAAATAACCCACAATATTCCCGGAAGGGTGGACACACAAACCCTATAACTATCATACAAGCTTCTCTGTAAAAACAATTACAAGTCTAGAATTTACTGTCACTGGCCGCTTGAGTGATGATTGAGTGAGGCTATGAGAGTAAATTAGTAATTAATACATGTGTTTACTAAGTGGAAGATTCCTTAATGATTAGAAAACCTTCTTTATATAACTTCCTCTTTTCCAGCAACGACTTCTCTATGATACAATGTTCTTGGAACTATCATAGGAAAAGTCTCTCACCCACCTATTAAGCTCCCACTGAAAAATGGAGGAAGTATAGCGTCCCGAGTGTTTACTCACTTTTTAATGGGCTAGATAATCCAATGACTACTTTCATTGACAATTTCAATGAAGTAACATGTCTAGCACGCCAGAATTGAACAACTTTAGCATGAATAGTTTCAATTGAAAATCTCAATTTTGAGAATAAGAGACATACGAGTACCATCAACAGAGGTTTGTTATTGGTTACTCTCTTCTAGACGGAAACTCAGCTCGGTCAAATTGTTGTCGCGTTCAACTTTCAAAAACACTTGATCACCTACTTGGTAGTCATCCAAGATTTTGGAAAGCTCCAATGAAGTTTTTATCTGCCCTCCCCCGGACAATGACCACCAAAACAGAGTCAATGAAAGAACGAGGAGCCAACAATGACAAATGCCTAAAGCCCATATAACTGTTAGCTGGTGATAAGCTTAAAAGTGATGCACCATGAGAAATGGAAGAAAAAAGAAATGGGGCAATCACTTAAAAACTCAAAAAGAGTCTCATGATTACTCACAGGCACATTGTTAATAGCAACAATAACATCACCCAAGATAATATTTCCAGCCAACCCTCGTTTTGTGGGTAGAAGACCTGCCTTGCCTGCGGCACTTGTTTCTGGTGCCTGCATTGTTATATTGTAACACCGTTAGGTACTGATTATGATACCGACTTGATGATCACTTTGTCATAACATATTGGATCAGCTATTTTCAGATGATTTTGCAGCTCTAATATGACAGCTGAGCGGAGATTCTAAAAAAAATAAAGATGGCAAGGCTTCCAGATTTTGAATTAGCTGACAACGTACCGAGAGGACAAGTGCACCATTTTTTACATTTAGCTGCTTTGCAACTGAATCAGGAGCCAGCTGAACGTTCAGACCTGGACGCAGGACCTGTTCACCACCAATTCAATCACATTACTCTAAAACTACCATATCTTACAAGGAATACAAAATCAACCATGGTTTGAAGCTTCAGACAATAATTAAATTACACTTCAAACCTGTAGGGTTCCATATTACGGTACGAATTTTCCATTAAGAATAGATCATGATAAAAAAATGTTTCCTTTTCTTCCAATGTCTCCAAGACAAGGTAAAACTTATTAAAAGTTCGAATGCAGGGAATCGGGATACATTACCTTGCCAAACATGATCAGCTGAGGTACTGTTTTTGCAACTACATCAACAGGGATTGCAAAACTTACTCCAGCTGATGTACCTGGAAGCAGTTCCTTGTGAAATTAAATTAGAAGACGCACAACTATATTCAAAAGGAGAAAATGAATCAATAAAGTTAAAACAGAGTCAAATCTAATTGAAATGGAGCAGCTCCTTTTGTTCCCCCCATTCTTTGCTTCATCTCCAACTTCATCCAACAGCACCAAATGTCATTGAAAGTAGCTACAGCTAAAAACACCATCTGAATATAGTAGTAGACATCACAATACTTTATAATGCATCACGGATGCCATCTGAATATAGCAGTAGACAGCATAATAATCACAAAAGGACTCCAAGAAACTTGTAGAGATCAGATAATAGCATGAAGAAATGAATCCCAAGCTTTTCGAAGTAACCACGGATGCTTGATAGCAGCTGCACTGAGTGACTCAGAGAGTGTAGCTAAAGCTAATGCTATAGTCCAATAGCAGTAAACCATAGTGAGAGCAGATCGCGTTATGTATGGACAGATAATTCAAGCCATGTGCCTAGTGCAGGAGTGTCGAATAACACTAGAAAAGCTATTGGGTGCCATGCGATCCTCAAAAACCCAGGATATCACACAAACGAGTATTACATGAACCATGAAGGACATGATATTATTGCTTTACAATAATGATACAAAGTTATTGCTTCATTTCAAGGAGATGCTCTCAAATGAGTTTGAAATGACTCACCTTGGAGAAGCTCACTATTGTCTGGGGATTCAAATACAAAGGAATAGAGATATACGGAAATTTACATCAATCAGCACAGGTATATTCAACATATCTTGACAAAGTATGATGTGACTGATTGCAAGGTGGCAGAAACTTCGATGGACTCAGGGTTAAAACTTTCAAAAGAACAATGTCCGCAATCAGAGGAAGAAATAGCATAAATGAAGAAATATCTTTACCACTCAATAATAGGGTCATTGATGTATCTAATGGTTTGCACTCTACTTGATATAGCCTATACAATAAGCACTTTGAGCCAGTTTGTGTCACCCTGGGATTGTACATTGAAAGCATTACTCAAAGTCTTGAGATATGTTCACACCACCAAAGAAATATCCGTCTGCTATGGCAATAAAACAAAAGAGGCAAGTTTCCTGCTTTTGTCCAACTACCCACTGGATCATTGTAGCCACTTCCAGAGTTGTTTCTTTAGTTTACCACTCTAGGTAGGTTCTCTGCCCACACACCGACTACTAGTTTCTTTGGTAATCATGAATTTCAATTTTTTATTATCGTGTTTACCAACAATCACAGTATGCTCTCTGCCTTCTCATAAGGGACATCTCTCAAATATACCCACAAGCATAGTTGCACTCTAATTCCGAAACGCGGTTCAAAAACGCGGTCCGAAACGTGGTCCAAAAACACATTTCGAATTTTTAGTAGAAACGTGTTTTTTCTTTTTTAAATTTTTTTTTGGGCAATATGGGTATCAAATGAAAGCTCTAATTGAGAGCATTATTACTGTTTAGTTTGCCAAATGTTTCAGGTACAGGATGGTCCAGTTTAGGTGCATTAATCCATGTTGGGTTCTGTCAAAGATAAAAATTCAAAACTAACCTCTAGCTTGTTCGTTACGATCATAGATGAGGGATAGAGAACTGTAGAGCAATTGTACCTCGCTTTTTGCTTCGGGGGGCGCTGCCCCCGGATCCCCCACCACGGGGGGTGTAGGTGGCTATCGTCGCCCCCCCCTGGACGCCCCCTACGACAGTAGCAGGGGGGGCGCTGCCCCCCCTGCACCCCTAGATAAAAATGGGGGTCCAAATGCACGCCGTTAAGGGCCCGATATTTATGCCCCCAACTGTATGCACATTGCACTCACATCTCCAGTGAAATGATTGCAAAAGTGATCATCATCCATAGAGTTGATAGCCCAAAGTTCAAACTGTAGCATTAACAATTACTGAGAAGAGCAAATAACAACCAAATAGCTACTGAAAATAAGATCTGTTTGTGCCCTATCTACTGCACTTCTAGGAGGCAAAACGCGGGTTTGACCATTGCTCCCCTGAAAAAATTTCAGCCATAAGCTATTTTTCCAAAAAAAAAAAAATTAAAAACGTTTCGGCTTCAGAAACGCATTTCGGAGAATCGCATTTCGCAAAATGCGTTTTGCTGCAACTATGCCAACAAGTACCAACCAAAGAAAAGCAACTTTTTCTCATTTCAAAATGTTGAGTACTATCACAAAAAAGATTCTATTGTAGTCTTCTCACAAGTGCTAAGGTTAATGGAATCCCTACTTGTTGTTAGCAAGTAACCTTTATATGATGTCCATTTATATTTTAACTTGATTCTTGTATTTTCCCTCTCATCAAGAAATACGTTCACAAATTAAAACATAGAAGATGCTTATTGGCACCTTGAAAAATTTATGTTTTTTGCAGATACTTGTATCACACCAGCATGCCCAAGGAAACCAATGTATTTCACGAATGTTTTGATCATAATCAGCAAAGTAAAGATCAAAAAGTAGGATCCAAAGGTAGTTCTACACAAACCTGTTGGAATTGTTCAAAATATTGACCTAAAATCTGCATTATTGGAGTAACCTGCTATGGAGGCCCTGCTAGAATACATGTTGGAGTATTTCAATTTGTGACATTTGGTGACATATTCTTAGTTGAGCATAGATGATTTTGAGAATGTTCTTTATAAGGCTCAACAAAATGCCTCTTTGCTGCAGCTACCTATGTGAACAGGCTACCATAGACTAAGCCTGATCGTAAAGGAGAATCATACTGCATTTATACTTTATGATTTTGGCAACCGATCAACTTAAAGCTTGGCAAATTTGCTCACAATTTTTTACAGTATGATGAGCACATTATATGAAAGTGACTGTAAACGGAAAACTTGGCTACTAACCAATACCTGATCTTGTAAAAATTGCTGTGTTTATTCCAATAACATTGCCACTTGAATCCACCAGTGGGCCTCCGCTAAAAGGAAAGGAACCATGTAAGAAAACTAAGCAATCTACAGACAGGGATGAAGACAAGCATAGCAGATGGATCACTGATATCTACAAAAACCTCGTGTTTTTTCCTGCTCCAATTATTGCCGCCATTCACAAAAAATATTCTTAAGACCAATAACAAATCCGATGCCCATGATTCACAAGCAGATATTGTCAGCCTACATAAAGCTCTCCTACAATTTTGCACTCTCTCTCTCTCTCTCTCTCTCTCTCTCTCTCTCTGGGGAGGAAATGCGAAAAGCCTTCCAAGAGGTCAGAGATACGTTTAAACGGGTGATTTACGGAGATGGACAAGTACGTTACATTGATAGTGGATCCAGTAGCTCCCAAAAAAAGGGAGCATGGGAGGCTCCCATGGCCCAATCAAAGTTTTTGACATTCTACAGTAAATATTTTGCAAGTTTTCTGAGTTAGGTTCTACCTATGGCAAAAAATTCTATGGATTTTGATGCAACATGTCACTTATGATGACCTCCATGAGAGAAAATTCTAAAGGTGACACCAGTTGTCTCCACTCTGTACTCATAATCCTCTCGATGCCTCTTGACAGGTGTCATGACAACCTCTCGCGCATCTTTATCCTATAGTGTTGTGTCCACTTTTCTCGTCTTTTTTGGTCATATATTGTAATTGGCCCTTTCATTTTCTTTGATAATCAAAGGTTTGGACATCACACCATGAGCCGTTGTATCACATGAATCTTTCACAACCACTCTACGTTTCTCATTTGAAGCAAACTATGTAGTTTATGTGGCAATGCAAATACCAAACCATCATGTCATGGAAAGCATTTAGTTTCAGGGTATTGGTGTTTTTGCGGGTCCATTCGTAGATGCATCACGTTCTGAAACACAGTGTTTCACAATGTTGTTCCAGAACTTTGGGTCATTCTGGAGCGGAAGGTTTTTTATTTTGTGCTTTTTTTTTTTTACATTTTCTTTTCAAATTTTTTGTGTCTTATGGGAAAAAAGGCTGGAAACTTCTAAAAAATAGTGATTTATTGGGGTCTTAAACATTAAGTTTCCAATGATGAAGGGCTAAAATCATGCATGTTACTATAAACTCAACTCATTATGGTATTGAAGGGCTGAAATCTACTCTGCCCTCCTTATAGGAAGTTCACTAGTTTTTTTGAACGAGTGGGTAATCTATGAACAAGATTTGTTGATTTTTGGGTAACTAGGTATGGGTAGTGATTATATTTGCTAGAGCCTAGCACCTTCAAGATCTAAAAATATGTTTTAATTTGCTATTTTTTGAGAATCAATACATGATCTCTCAAAAAGATGCCACCTATTAACCTGAGTGTGTGTTGACAAATGTAAATGAGTTTGTGATAAAAGGACTAGTCAGATTTACCATGTGATTTCCTTATCAGCTGTAACCAGCGAATATCAAGACATGCCATAGAAATTGGCAGCTTATACCTCTAATATTCCAACTATTGACTTTCAGCACAACTATTGGGAATTATTACATTGTTTAAGCCAATCATAGTTCAGCTACTTGGCTTCCGAGTCCTGACTCTAACAAATATAGCTTCGATTGACCTGGAAAAACTTGAATTGCAAGCTAGCTACTGTGTCCAACCATAGGTGCAGTCTAATTGATTTGGGATCCAAATCACATAAATGCATCATGAGGGAATGATACTATTGCTTCTAGTTCCGCAGACTGTAAATAAAGAAATTTAGGTTTGTTTTTCTTTTTTCGGGTTTTCGGTCCAGAATGCTGCTAGCGAAACGTTGTTCCAGTGCAACCTAGGGTCCATTACAAGTTTGATGGGTTGAGGAATTCCAACTATGAATTGGAGAAGGTATTTTGACACATTTGAAAAACAAAATTTGAGTAGAAGCTTGTTTTTTGACATTTTTTTTGGAGCATCCTGGGCTAGCATGCACCCAAAAGTAGTTATATTGATTCTTTTGAGAGCTGCCTTAGGTAGCATGACTTCTAGAGACCTAGTAAATATTATCACGAGGGGCTTACTACTATTCATGGAGACACATGTGAGTCAGGAGAGAGGACTACCTATGTTCTCGAACTATAGATGGGATTTTGTATAAATGACAAAAACAAGATCCCCGAGTAGCAGAGGTTCTGGATAGGTCACATGTTTATACAGAGAGCACTACACCCGGATTATTGAATTCATCAACCATGACAAGCATGCATGATACATATGGGTTCATGTTTTAGGACATAGCATTGGTGTGGATAGAGATATCTTTGTCGAAACATGTTATTTTTCTCATAAGTCCTTTGATGGGGGCACCGGTAATGGGGAAGAGAAGGATAGAAATGCAGACATTCTACAAACCTTCCTCAGCAAATGGAAGAATATTCATGCTCTTAAACAGACCCCTGACCATTTGCAAGCTATTGAGGCCAGTCTTTCCTTACGGCCTATGGCCTATAAGTGGTGGTTAAATCTCCAGGAGACTGGGCAGACTCCCCGGTCATGGAAAGCTTTTGAAGAAGCTTTCCTAAGAGAATTTCTACCAGAAAATGAACTTGATAGAGCCTGGGAAGCCTGGGAAAGAACAGTAATGGATAAATCCCTCATCCAATATATCTCGCAGTATCGAGAAGCAATTTTAAAGATTAAAAATATGGATGATTATCAGAAAATCAGGGGATTTGTCCGTGGCCTCAAAGATGAATATAAAGTAGAGGTCCAGAGAAACTTGCCTACTACCCTTGAGCAAGCTCTCAGATATGCTCAAATCTATAATGATTCAGTGGGTAGGAAGAGGGCGAGACAGCAGCCACTTTCTGAGCAGCCTCCTCAGAAAGACTTTCAATTTAAAAAGAAATTTTTAAAAAGAAAAAATCAAGATAAATTTAAAAGTGAAGCTCCTCAGAAACGCCCTTCACTCATACAGCCCTTAAAACCAGATGATTTTGAGAAAGCCAAACAAGAACGTTTGTGCTTTGTGTGTATGGGCAAGGGACACACAGTCAGACAGTGTCCCAAGGGGCCTTTCACTAAAAAAGATAAGAAAGATAAAAAACAAGTTCATCTTGTTCAGACTGTATGTTTCCCCAGTGACTCGGCAGCTTCCGAGATCAAAGTGTATCATGAAGATCATGAACATTGTTGCCAGCTGACCTCTGCAATGCTAGCGAGACCCTTCAGCTTTGGGCCGCATGACCTAGTACGTATGGATGGGAAAGTTGCTAACCAGTCAGTAAGAGTTATGGTTGATGATGGGGCAACCCATAATTTCATCAACTACACCGTGGTTAAAAAGCTTAAACTACCAGAAGTACCTAGTCAGCATAGGTACATAGTTTCATTAGCTAAGGGTGAAGATAAAAAAATATGGAAAACTATGGTAAGTAATCTGAATCTTGGTATTCAGGAGTACCAAGATGAAATAAACTTTCAGATAATGCACCTGGATCGCACAGATATTGTTCTCGGGAGAGATTGGCTCTACAGTTTAGGACCTTCCCTCCACAGAAACTATCAGGAGAACACCCTCAGCTTTCAGCATAAAGGCCGAGAGATCCAGTTGCATGGGGAGCATGATGCTCCCAACAGTCCTATGGTCTGCAATTCAGAGCTCTGTCAGCTAATCGGAGACGAAGACCATCAGGTATTCTTATGTGACTTTCAGTTTATTCCTGAAGTTTCTATTTCCAGTTCTATTCAGCAGAAAATCAGTAAATTAGAAACTTTATTATCTAAATTTAAAGATGTTTTTCCTGAAGATTTGCCACATGGTTTACCACCTAGCAGAGAGGTAGATCATGTAATAAACCTAGTACCAGGAACAACACCTGTGTCTAAACCTCCGTATCGGGTCAGCCGAACAGAGGATGAAGAAATAACTAGGCAGTTAACAGATTATCTTGGAAAAGGCCAAATTCAGACCAGTAGTTCACCATGGGCCTCACCAGTCCTATTGGTGAAAAAGAAAGAGGGGTCTATGCGTCTTTGCGTAGATTACAGAGCCCTCAATAAAGTCACAATTAAGAATAAATACCCTATGCCTCGGGCAGACGAGTTGTTTGACCAACTCGACGGGGCTAAGTTTTTCAGCAAAATAGACCTCAGATCGAGATATCATCAAGTCCGTATAAAATCGGAAGATGTCTCGAAAACAGCTTTTAGGACTCGTCACGGTCATTACGAGTTTAAGGTGATGCCATTTGGGCTCACAAATGCTCCAGCTACCTTTATGACCTTGATGAACAGTGTCCTCAGACCATACTTGGGCAAGTTTGTAGTCGTATTTTTAGATGACATCCTCGTCTATAGCAAAACGAGGAAGGAGCATCTAAAACACCTCAGAAAGGTGTTTCGATTGCTCAGAAAGCATAAGCTTTATGCTAAACAATCCAAGTGTGAATTCTTCGTTGAAGAAGTAGCATATTTGGGTCACATTATCTCTTCAGATGGGATTAAGATGGACCCAAATAAGGTTAAAGCCATACTCAGTTGGCTGAGACCTCAGAATATTTTGGAACTTCAAATCTTTCTTGGTTTGGCGGGATATTACAGACGATTTGTCAAGGAATATGCTCAGATAGCAATTCCCATGACAAATCTTCTTAAGGGGAAGGGAAAGGAGTTCATTTGGGAGTCCGCACAGTAGGAGAGCTTTGATGCTCTCAAAACAGCTTTAGCTACAACACCAGTTCTAAAAGTCGTCGACCCCAATCAGCCATTTGTGGTCGAAACAGATGCTAGCGACTTTGCAGTTGGTGCTGTGCTAACTCAGGGTGGACGACCAGTTGCGTTCGAGAGTAAAAAACTCGAGCCAGCTCAGACTAGGTACAGTGCCTATGAAAAGGAACTCTTTTCTATAGTCCATGCCCTTAAGACTTGGAGGCATTATTTGTATGGTGCCAACTTTGAGGTCCTGACAGACCATGAGAGTCTCAGATACCTTTGCAATCAACCTGAGCTTAGAGGTCGGAAAGCTCGTTGGGCAGAGTTGATGCAAGAGTTTGACATGTCTATCAGATATAGACGTGGAAAATTCAATATAGTAGCAGATGCCCTTAGCAGAATGCCTATGATAAACGAGCTGAGTTTTACTCAGATTCGTAATGAGTTACTCGAGTCCTTGAGAGGGAAATGCCAGTATGATGCATTCTTCTCTACTATCTGGAACTCAGTCCAGAGCAGACAGTTACAGACTCTAGAACCAGTTCCCAGGGCTGGTGCCAGTTCATCCAAGAATACGGCAGCTTCCGTTGAGGATGATGATGAGTCTGAGTATACGTCGTCAGATGACGTTGAGGATTCTGAGCCTGTATTACCCAAGCAAACCCAAGTGTGGTCGAGGGTCAGTTGACTCAAGGATTCAAATGGAAACAGTATTCCATTCAGGATGAGTACTTGCTCTATAGAGATAGAGTATGTGTCCCCAATTCAGAGGATTATAGGCAGCAGGTCCTATATGAATGTCATGACAATCCTAGTGCGGGACACCCAGGCATACAAAAGAGCTATGAGCTTCTTCGTAGGCAATTTTTCTGGCCCAGTATGAAAAAGGACGTCCACCAGTATGTAACCAGCTGCCAGAAATGTCAAGTAAACAAAGCAGAGCGTTTAAAGGCAGGAGGGTTGTTGCATCCCTTAGAAATACCAGCTGGTAAATGGGAGAGTATCTCCATGGATTTTATAGTAGGCCTGCCTAAAACTCAAAAGGGTAATGACGCTATATGGGTCACAGTTGACCGTCTGACCAAAATGGCTCATTTCATTCCGACCAAAACAACCGTTAGAGCTCCAGAGTTAGCGAGGTTGTTTGTAGACGGGCTATTTAAATTGTACGGTCTACCTTCCGGCATAGTCAGCGAACGGGACAGTAAGTTTACTGGAAATTTTTGGAGGGCAGTATTCCATCATCTCCATACTAAACTTAATATGAGTACCACCGACCATCCACAGACGGACGGTCAAACAGAGAGGGTAAATCAGGTGTTGGAGGATATGCTTTGTGCATACGTCAGCAAGAAGCAGACTAATTGGGAGGAGTATCTCTCGATATTAGAGTTTGCTTACAACAATACCAAACATTCAGCTACGGGATACAGCCCATTTATGCTGATGTACGGTTTTCAGCCATGCTCACCCACAGCTGTAGGGTTTAAACAAGAAAAAGTTGAAGCAGCCAGAAACTTTTTAGAGGACCTAAACCAGATGATAGAACATGCTAAGCGTAGCATTAGGCAGTCCCAGGATTGAGCCAGGCATTATGCAGATCCACACAGACGGGATGTGCAGTTCTCCACTGGTGAGAAAGTCTACTTGAGAGTCCCAGTCGACTCTAAAACCCTCAAATCAGGAGTGTGTGCTAAGTTGTCTCCAAGGTATTGTGGTCCCTTTACCATCAGTAGGAGACTAGGCGAGGTCACCTATGAACTAGAACTCCCACACAGCAGTAAGGTTTTTCCAGTCTTTCATGTAAGTCAGTTACGAAAAGCCTTAACCAGATCAGACAATCTGGTAGGGGACAGTGTTCTAGTTCTCCCATTAGATCCTCAACAACCTCCACATGAACCAGAGGAGATTCTTGATAGTAGAGAGACGCAGGCTCGTCATACTCTATATCGAGAATATCTGGTTAAGTGGAATGATCAGCCTGTTGAGAATGCCACTTGGGAAAGAGGCAGCGTCCTTCACAAGATGGTTCTTAAGGGGGAGAGAGTGTTACGAGCTCGTAACCAGTGCCGAACCCTAGGGAACACAGATAGGTCAGATACCACAGTCAGGGTCGTGTCCAGCGTACAGGACCAACAGGGCAAGACAGTGTGAGTAGTGTGCCCCAGCACGGTCCATAGCCATGGCGGGCCTAACACAGCCTAGGGACCCTAACAGCACGATAGAGCCCCCAGTTGGGTCCCGACGTGCAGTCGGCCACGTCAGTGCCACGTGGTCGACACTTGGCAGTTGCATGCTACCAGTCCTCACACTGGGCTAGGAGGGGCTTACTCTATATCAGGGAGTAGGCAAGGTTGGGTGGATCAGTTAGTGTTTGCCCTACTGTGGTGTTGGGATCTATTACAGGCAACCTCTAGAAAATAAGTGCCAATGAACATGATCAAGGATGGGCAACCTCTAGAAAAAAAGAGCCTAGGAATTGATAGACATTATGCAAATACAAGATGGACATATACCTTGGCTCTTCCTTAGAAAGATTGCACTTGGGTGAATTCCCAAGTTGTAACCATGTAAAATTATATGTAATTAAAAGTCAAGTTGGAACCTTGTACCACCTACCTCCCACCTACTTTTCCACATGCATTCTAGGCTATTTGACACCTAGAATGGGGCGCCCTCCTACACTCTCACTTCACATGCCAAATCACCAAAATAACTCTCCCAAGCTAATACACATCACCCATTCACCCTCTCCAACTAATACACCTCATCCATGCACTCCACTTCACCCTAAGTCCAATTGGAGTCTTCCTCACACCTCATGCACTTGAACTTGACACCTCACTCACTTTGGAAGGACTCTCCACTCTCTATATAAGTGGAAATGCGCCCCTCTACCAAGAGTATGAAGGGATGCTGCATCCAAACTCTGCCATTTTGTTGTTTGTTGTGTATAGGTCCTTTGGAGAAGAGGATTGAGGCATTACCTCAAGGAGACTATGTTATTTTGTGATTGCAGGATTTTTGGAGCTCAAACCCTCGGATTTTCTATCTCTCTATCACATCACACACACAAACACACACACTCTCTCTCTCCCTCTCTCACTTTCACCTTCTCTCGAAACCATGGTATGCTCTTGAAACTGTTACCCATATGTAAGAATAGTTGATCAGTACTTTTGCATGTCAGGCTATCTGTGGCCTTTTGTCCATGCATGTCAGATCTAGAGCTTGCATGTCAGATTTGAAGCTTGCATGTCATAGCATCTGTGGCCTATTGTCCATGCATGTCAGATCTAGAGCTTGCATGTCAGATTTGAAGCTTGCATGTCATAGCATCAGTGGCCTATTGTCCATGCATGTCAGATCTAGAGCTTGCATGTCAGATTTGAAGCTTGCATGTCGTAGCATCTGTGGCCTATTGTCCATGCATGACAGATCTAGAGCTTGCATGTCAGATCTAAAGCTTGCATGTCAGATTTGAAGCTTGCATGTCACACTATGCATTACCGAATGACCATGTATGTCACTTCATGATTGTTGCATGTCAAGAATCTATGAACCCTTATAATTGCATGTCAAGAATCTATGAACCCTTATGATTGCATGTCAAGAATCTAAGATCCATTTGGATTGCATGATAAGAATCGAAGATCCAACATGATTGCATGTCGGAAAGATTAAGACTGATGAAGAAATTTCTATGCTTTTGTTAAGCTAGATATGGAATTAAGATCATTGAATATGAAGTCTATGTTAAGTTGATGTTCCTACATCTGAGATCCCTATTGGAATCCATTTTATATTGAATTGGCATTGGCCAATTGGATTTGCATAATGATAAGAAAATAATCCTTCGGGGGGGGGGGTGTTCCAATCTTGACCCCTCAGTGCTTTCGCTATTGTGTGAATGATATTCTACCTAAGAGAAGGAAACTTTTGGCACAAAATCTAGAAGCACTATTTATATGGTGCCAAATTTACGGTGTTGATTGATCACCAATCCCTTAAGTACATATGTGATGTCGTTGATCTAAGATGCCATAAGGACAGGTGGTCAAAACTCATTCGAGAGTTTCAGTTTGACATTAAGCATCGTAAAGGTACGTCGAACAGTGTAGCCGATGCCTTGAGTCAGATTGGAGAAGTTAATCAGTTATGCTTTTTTGAAATCCAATCAAATTTGTATCGTTCACTTTGAGATCTTTGTTAAACCGATGAGTATTTAGGTTGCATCTGGCTAGATGTCCTGGCAAGAAATTCTAGATCTAGTTAAGACCTTGTGAAGCAAGATCCCAAGAGTTCTCAAAATGAAAAGATACTTAACGAATATTCCATAAGGGAAAGGTATGTGTGCCGGACAAGGAGGACCTCATGGCCCAAATTTTCTGCAACAGTGTCATGATAAGCCTTGTGTTGGCCACCCGGACATACAAAGGACATTTGACCTTGTCAAACAAGGTTTTTATTGGCCAATGATGAAGCAGTTGTCAATGATGTCAGTTTAATGAAGCAGAAAGACTATTCTTTGGAATTTCCCAACAAGAAATGGGAAAATATTTCGAGGGATTTTGTGACTGGACTCCCTAAACCGGGAAGGGTCATGATGCCATTTGGTTGTTGGAGGCTCTTCAAAGGGGAGGGAATGTTACGTACCCATAAGGGCACGCAACAAGTTACCTAAGGTGACTTTCTCGATATACGAGACAAGATGTTGGTCTGGAGCTATAGGTCGTTTGGGTGCCACGTGTCAGTATTCTATTGGTGCGGGTAACCCAAAGTTATTGACTTGCGACACGGGGGCGTCAACCCACACATGTCAATGGACCATGTTGGCAAAGGTGAACCCACCTATACAAGGTATATAGAGGTGGATCTCCTTGGGCTGGCATCTTGAAAGGCTACAAAAACTAAAGAAAGGCTTAGGTGAACACTTTATATTTGTTTTACAAGAAGTGCCTTACCTCCTCGTAGTGAGACAAAAAATCTAAGACTAATTTACTAAATCAATCCAAGACTAATTTACTGAATCCAAGACTAAAGAGCTTCAATATGGCCGAATGCAACTCAATTACTATGCTTGTAGACATGTGTAACACTTGTGGTCATATTCACATTACTATTCGTCTCTATTTTAGTATTGGCATTTAATAATTATTGTGTATATTTGGTAGTATGGAACCGTCGTGCAACATTTTCTCTATGCAAGCATTAATTGCGAATGATCTGCCATGTATGAATGCAATGTACAGGCATGTGACTGATTTATTGGAGTGAGCCATAGATCGTTGGAAAGAGGAGCTCAAGAGCTTGCTAATCGTATCTTCGCATGTCGCATGCAATGACTTGGGGTAGTTGGTTGCCTAAATTACTTCATGCATGTCATTCTCAAAAAACAGGGTCCGTTAGCTAAAACTGATTGCATGAGCTAAAAAGAAGGGCTACCAACCCAGAGGAGGTATACCAACTAAGTATACTTCTTAACCCTCCCTAGCCGACCATCCACGAAATACTATACAAGCAATCGGGCGCAAAGAGGGAAGATCATTCACTAATGTGTAAGCTTCAGTGTAGGAAAGAAAATTGGGCACCCTCAAGGATTCTAGAGCTTGGGGAGCAGGACAAAGTCTCATCTCCATTCTCTTGGAGCTTTGGTATACCATTAGAGAGGAGGGTTGCTGGTGGCGACCAAATTTGGAAATTCTTGTTCTCTCACCTCTCGTGTGTTTCTTCTCAACAATGGACCTACAAGCAACCTATGGATCAATGATGGAGTAAATGGTAGCTAGGGGGCAATGATTGTGAGAAAAACAAAGGGGCAGGCATCGACGAAGGGTTGGAAGGTGTATAGGGTGGTAGGGCGGCAATGGCACAACGAGGGATTAGAGCAACAAAGAGGGTCTGCACAGAAGCTAGGACAGCGATGGCATGAGAAGAAGTAAAGAGAAAGGAGGAGGCAGTGATGGAGGGACGATGGAATATAAAATCCTTTCAGCTAGCGATCAACAGGAAAGTGCTCTGATATCATGTTATGAACTCCATCACAAATATTGGGACCAAATGAAGTAAAAAGACAACAAATGGCATTCACATAGCATTCTCTAGCCAAGAAAATGACCAACAATGTTTGTCAATAGCTCAAGAGGATCTCCAGAAATATAGAAGCTCAATAAGATAAACTCAATAATCTGAGAAATGCTAATCTCTACCCCTTGTTTATACTAATGTAGAAAATTTCTAGAGGACTCCAACTGCGAACTTCTATAGGGCACGCAATTTAGGGCAAACTAAGTGAAATAGTCTTTTATAGTAAAGGGGGGGGTCTAAAGTTTACACTTAATAAAATAATATCAAAAACTAGTTGCAAGTCCTAAAAGTAAACCGGGACAGAGTTACTCCTGGAAGTATACTTATAGAAATATGGACTATGTGCCCATAACACATGAACTTTAGAGTTTTATGATTAACTCTCCTTTGAACCAAAATATATCAAATCCTTTGTCAATTATCAAAATAAGATTTGGTGTCGTTTTTACAAAGACTCCAAAATGGCTCATCGTTCACTTAAAGAATAGGACCAAGTTCAAACACAACCAGGAATCTCAAACTTCTTTTAGCTGCAGGAAAGAAGTTTGATACACTAAAATTTCCTAGACAAAGATATAGCTGAGTGATCACAGAAATGTTCATCCACTTAAGCTGAGAAAAGAAAAAAAATTGGAAGATTCAGCCTCACATGAGCTCTTTTAAGAATGCCTCAAGCTCAACATGGACAATGAGCTTCTACCTTTGAGCTCTCGTTTAGGGAACAATTTAAACACCACAAGAAATACTCAATTTATGCATCTTCATCAACCATTCATTGATTTTGAATGTAGCCTTACTTATAGCTGGATGCTCAAGTCTCAGGCCTAGTTGTCAAACCTAGTTTGCAAATTATGTCTCCATGATATCCATTTCACTTGCAAGTTCTTACAATAGATTTGATATCATCTGGATGGCATTGAATTTGTCATTCTATGCAATGCAAAGTACTTCCTAAATTGAAATAAAGCTCTATACAATAACATTACATCACGTCAGACATTTAATTCATAATTGCTTAAAATGAAGTCATAAAGTTATACAAACAAAGTCCTGTTGAGATTAAGTACCTATTTCCAGGATTAATGGCTGCATCAGTTTGGATACTCCCACTTATTATCCCACCCACTTGAGTGCTAATGTCTCTGTTCAATCCACTTATCACCCCAACAGTCAATGTGTGATCAAAACCAAATGGATTGCCTATAGCCAGGCATCGCTGTCCCACCCTAAGCTTTGACGATTGACCCAAAGTTACAGGTCGCAGAACCTCAGGGGGACAGTCTATCTGTGCAATTGTCATACATGAATTACAAGTGAGAGGGTACCAGGATGTGAGCAAGCCATACCTCCAAATACAAGCACAATTTTATGCTAATAAAAGACGGAAAAAACGTGATCTATGTATTGCTGTATTGCAGAGGACTAAATATGCTTATGAGAACAATCAAACAGCAAGTTCCCAAATGGGAGCTTATTTTACATGTTTTTTCGAAATGTGAGGAGGTTGCTAGTAAGTAGTTCATGTGTTGAAGTAGGCAGTAGATATAATTAGTCTACACAGAAAACAAAAGGTGGTAGACAAACCTTCAGCACTGCCAAGTCCTTCGTCTTGTCTGCACCAACCAAAATCGCTGCATAGGCTTTCTGCGATCTGTTGCAATTTTAAGTTCAACCGTTCTCAATACAGCTGAAATGTTATGGACAACAAAAGTCTACAATATTAAAGATAATCACTGGGATCCGGCTGAGGTAATTCATAGTTCATGCAGCATGCTACAAGCAGAAACTTGGCATTTGAGTTGAAAGTCCTTTTCTGTCCTTACACACTTTCTGTTCTGAATCATGGAGCTGCCACAAAAATCATTCTTTGTAACTTGCTTAGAACAGGACAGAAAAACATTACCCATCCACGTTCAGAAGAGTGACCCGTGCAACTGCTTGGCCATAAGCAGGATTATTTGAAAGTGCACTTCCAATAACTGGCCAAAATCAAACATAAACCTCTTGTTACTTACACAAATTATTTAACATCCATTCAGAGTCTTGATACGGACAATCAACAGCTAGGAAGGACACAACTGGAATGTTTCTCCATATGAACAAACAAAAGCTACACATCAAGATCAAAACTCGATAAAGAATTGCAAGAGATTACTTGATCTCTTTCTCTAGAAGTTAATAGGGAACAGAGGCTGCTTAGAAAACCAGAGAACATTATAAGATTTTAACTGTAAAAAGTAAAAAGTATTATACGTTTTGGATGTCGATGGGAGTTTTGAGAGCACAAATCAGCTCATATTAAAGATACCAGAGATATACGGTGCTTACATGTAGGATGCAATGGATAAGACCTTTATCTACAGGGCTGAACAAACTTAAGAAATTTCCAATTTCATTTTGGGGCATTAACAATAGTTTTGGCAGTCAAGCACTTTAATGGCTTATGGTAGTTCTAGACAGATTTTGCATGATCTGAAATAAAATTGAGTTAACATTGAAATTCAATCTTACTATGACCCCAATATTTCTGTAAATTGACTTGTTAGAGTGCTCTGAAGAAAAATAGGCTCATAATCATCGTGTGAATCAATTCCTTGAAACGAGTATTAACAACAATCCTCAGTGGTAGTGATATGTTGTTTAGATAAGCTCAAAGTAACCTTTCCCAAAAATGTAAGCTAGTCGGCACCAACAATAACATCGATACTGTTATGGACATACATTGCATAATCCATATTCTCTATTATGGCCATATTAGCACCCGCAACTTACTAGGGTCTCATAATTGTTTTTCAAGCCTAAATTGTTATTTTGAACCCCCTTTATTTAGATAAGGCTCTCATGCCCTAATTTGGAACCCTACAAGCGGTCACATTTGGAAGCTTCTAGATTCTCTCCATTTCAATTTAAATAGGGGCCAAGGATCTACCATTTCTCAGATTTTGAGTTTGGTGTCCTGAGCTTCTTTTAGGGGAGTTTCTATGTTTTCTGGAGATCTTAGTTGGAGATTTGCCTAGGCCATAGATGCAGCGAATCGCGATTCGCTGGACTCGCGATTCGTGATTCAGGAATCTGCGAATCGCAATTCACTGCACAGAATCGTGCTTCAGAATCGTTTAAAAAAAAAAACGACTTAATTGATTTCGGGGCGCCTCCTCGCGGACAGAACCGCGCCAGCAGTGGAGGAGGCAAATTTTTTTTCTGAGAGCTGTGGGCGTCCAATCTTCGCAAGTGAATAGTCGGCAGGCATCTACTCGGCGATACGAAGGTGGTGTGCACGGTGCCGGGCGGGTCTGAGCTTCGTGGAGAGCGAAACGACCAATTTTCGATATTTGGTAAGTGTAGGCTTGATTTTTTGCAATTGTTGACGTTGAGCTGTAGGCAACCAAATCGAGCGTAGTTTGGCTCTAGACCACCTTTCTTCATGCTCACGGTGATTCCTACGACGTCAGTTTCAGCCGTTACGGCATGCCTAGCGAGATTTGAAGACCACATTCCAAATGCTTGTGTATTTTTTCCATTTTCACAAAATGACTTGTTGGAAACCGAGTGAGGTGTAGTACATCACGGGCAGAGCATGGTACAGGTGCAGGGCCCAGTACATCACGGGCAGAGCATGGTACAGGTGCAGGGCCCATTACATCACGGGCAAAACATGGTTCAGGTGCAGGTCCTAGTACAGCACCATCAGTTCCATCCGCAGTAGCAGCATGACCATCAGATGAGCATGTTGGTTCAGCGGCAGCGAGTGCTTCTCGTCCCTCCTCCTCGGCAGCAGATGCACCACATGCTTCGGCAGATGTTGCCAGAGAGAGTGACACACCCACAGATCAGCCATCCGTTGGGCATGCTAGACCACGAGCACCATATATACAGCAAAGAGGGGTTAGGCCCAGGCAGCAGACCCTTGATCGATGCGGCTGGCAGAGAGAGCAGCCTGGACTAGACTGTGTGTCCCGTTCTTTTACGAGTGCGGCATTCCTTTTGCTGTTGCTGACACTTGGGTGTTCAGGGAGTTCAATGCACAGATGGCGGTCGTGGATGCTACATGGACACCTCCCAGGCGAGAGGCACTGCGAGGCAGGTTGCTTCGTGAGGAGGAGGAGACCATCACGCGGGAGTTGAGTTCCATTCGCTCAACTTGGCAGCAGTAAGTACCTTGTCTTTTGTATTACATAATACAAAATTCTATAGTTCATAATCTATGGATCTTCAATTTCGATGGATGTTCCAATGTCTTTGCATTTTATATGCTCTTCTTGCCTTACTCTTACTAGCACAAGAGAAATTGTTTTAGTTATATATTTTATGAAACTGATTCACTTAGAAATAGAAAAAAATCTCTTTGCATGTGTTTAGGATTTACTGGTGGCGCAATTTTTGCATGTAGCTAATGGGTGTTTTGCGGCAGGTATGGATGCACGATATTGAGTGATGGATGGACCGACATTCGTCGGCGATCCGTCATCAATGTCTTGGTTTCTTGCCCGCTTGGCACAGTATTCCTAGGTGGCGTGGATGCCACTCGAGGTGGTGATGCCATCACAGCCGATTTCATACGGGAGGTCATTAGAGATGTTGTTGCTGACATCAGGGTTGAGCACGTGGTTCAGGTTGTCACCGACAATGCCTCGAACTGCAAGCAGATGGGCGAGATTATGATGAGGTAGCACCCCAGCATTGTGTGGACACCCTGTGCTGCACATTGCATAGACTTGCTCATCCATGACCTGTGTGTGCTTCCATGGATCAAAGAGGTATAATTTGTTCTATTTGCTATGCTTTCTTCCTTCGATGCTGCTAACCACATCTCAACTACTGTCTAAACTTTTTTACTGGATGTTTGTGTTGCAGATCACTTCTACGTCCATGCGCCTGGTCACTTTTGTCACCAGGAAGAGGCGTGTGTTGGCCCTGTTCCGCACCTTCTCCACCCTAAACCTAAAGAAGCCCGCACCCACAAGCTTTGCATTTTACTTATTGGTGCTAGAGCGATTGGTGGTGGTGAAGGATGCATTGCGGCGGATGGTTTCCAGCGAGGCCTTTGGGGACTTTACACACCTCCCACATTCGGCATTTTTCCAATCCACTGTGTACGGCGATGAGTTCTGGAGAGCTGCTGAGGAGATTACTGGGATCCTTCTACCCATTTTCAAAGTGTTGCGCCTGGTAGACCGTGAGGGCACCCTCGGTCTCATTTACGAGTTCATGGACCGCATCTGACGTCATCCTTGGATGAGCACACGTATGACTCTTCAGTGTCTAGTTTGTTGTTTCACATTGTTGTTTCACACTCAAGTCTGATGCGTTTCTTTTATGCTTTGCAGGAGGAGATGGATGATGAGATCCATAGAGAGTTCTACAGACAGGCACAGGCTGACGCACGGGCTTTACGGCGGCAGAGGAGGACAGAGAGGCAGAGGGAGAGGGCTGAGGAGGGAGATGACGAGGGCTCAGAGGGTGGAGAGATGCTCGGGGCAGACTATGTGGAGGAGTCGGTTGAGGGGATACGGAGGAGGACGAGGAGATGTGGGCGGAGGCAAGGGGGATGACCTGGCTGACATGAAAATTTTGGTGTCTCTCAATTTGGTTCTTTTCCGCAAGGTTGCCTTACGATATGTATGTGACGTGAAGCGGAGGACCAAGGTAGTGATGTCTTTCCTAGTATGCCATGCTGTATCCAAACCATCTGCATTGTGTCCTAGGGTAGTGCATAAAAATCTTTTTGCTTCGTCAACGGCATTTTGGGTGTCCATGATGCCTCATACCCTAATATTGAGAGCCTTGGAATCTCGAAGTTTCTCTTCTGTAAGAGTAGCAGAAATGAATGATGAAAAAGGAGGAGACTTACTTTCGTCATCGGCTGTCCAAGGTGGACTGGTAGCTTTGTTCTTGGTGATGATAGAAGCCCATGTGTTCGTCGATTCTTTGTGTTGGTTCAGTCGTTGTTCCAGATCTTGAATCTTCATCTTTGTCTCTTCTTCTGGCTGAGAAGCATATTTATTTTCCATTTTTGTCCTAAGATGTTGGTTCTCTGTGCGTAGGTGGATGATTTCCAGTTTCAGAGTTTGCACATCTGTCTTCAATTCTTTCAGTTGGTAGGCTAGGAAATTCTCGAAGGATTTGGAGGAGGTGTAGTCAGCATGAGGCAAGAAGGGGGTGTCTGGAGCAGCGTTGGTAGAGATGGGAGTCGAAGGGACAGGGGATGAGGGAGGGTTCGAGTGGGATTGATGTTGCCTAGCAGTGGGGGCAGGTGTCTGTTGCACAGCAGGAGGGACCTGTTGCTCAGTAGCAGGATGGCATGTGGAGGGGGAGTGGAGAGAAGGGGCAGCAGGTGGGCAGGACAGGGCAGCAGGTGTGGCGGAGGAGGAGGGCGGAGCAACAGATGGGTAGGGCAGGGCATTAGGTAGATCAGAGGAGGGCGAGTGGGCAACAGGTGGAGCGAAAGAAGGGGAGGACAGGGTAGCGGGTGGAGCTGAGGAGGGCAGCTGGTGGACAGTGGACAGAGGATGGTGTTGGTGGGCAGCAGACGGAGCGGAGGGAGGTGGAGCGGAGGATGGGTGGGCAGCAGATGGAGCGGAGGGAGGTGGAGCAGAGGAGGGGAGCGAAGCAACAGGTGGAGCGGAGGGAGGTGGAGCGGAGGAGGGGGGCGAAGCAACAGGTGGAGCGGAGGGAGGTGGAGCGACAGTAGGTGTGGATGGGGGTGGGGTAGAGGATGATGGAGGGGGTCGGGGAGGAGCGGGGGAGCAAGGGCTCCCCCTGGTTCTACGAGCCATGGAGGTGGGAGAGGAGGGCGAGAGAAGAGAGGGGGGAGAGCGAGGCGGGTAGTCCAGGGTAGGACGAGCTAGGGGAGAGAGAGAGAGAGAGAGAGAGAGAGAGAGAGAGAGAGAGAGAGAGAGAGAGAGAGAGTATGGTTGTTTTGTCAAAAATTGTTTCATTTAAGGCTAAAGTTCAGAATGATTCAGCTGGGTTTTTGTTCAGCATGGTTTTAGTTCCGTTTGTTGTGATCAGAGAGAGAGATAGAGAGAGAGAGAATCAGAGAAAGGGAGATTCCTGCTATGTTCATTGGGAATGCCCCAATGTGTTCTCTTTTTTTTTTTTTTATATGGGATGCAGCTATAGCGTAAAGTTGTAAACCTAGGAGTTAATACACCTAAAAGGGACCATCCTGCACCTGAAACAGTCGGCAAAGTACACAATTATAATCCTCTCGATCAGAGCTTTCATCTGATACCCATATTGCCTAAAAAAATTTCAAAAAAAAAAATCGATTCTACACGATTCTGGGAAAATCCCAAATCGCGATTCAAAATCGCGCTGCATCTATGGCCTAGGCTATCAGCAGCCATCATAATTCATCGTGTTTTCTTAGTTGTAATGGGGAATCGGGATAATGTAGAGGTATGCCTGTATCATGAAGTCACAATCTGACAGTGAAAGCAACAATGCAAATTTGGGTGCTCTAAAAAGAGCAAGGTATAGCAACCTCTACTGTGGCAGCACGGATCATTCTGAAGACTTAGGTATTGTGGTTATAGGCACCTAGTAGCCAGTAAAATTGGACTACTTTACAGTAACAGGCAATGACATGGCCTTTGAAAGAAGCAACATTATTTTGAGGAAGCCATCATAGTTCAACGGTCACTTCAACCATATATTATTATACAATTTTTGCAACAATAAAATCAATAAAAAAATAAGGTAATTCAGTAAAGATCATTGTACTCATGCATGTTGTTGGTCTATTGCAAGTTGCAGAATGTATCTCTAAACGCTCTGATGAGTAAAATGCCATAGGTCCCCCAGAGCATCGTGTATATCTTGTTGAAATGTCATTCAACTGAACAATGTGGGGAGATCTCCTTCCAAGGTGTCCTGCTTATGGTCCTCTAGCTCAACCATCTAAATATACAACTATTGATTGTAGCTTTCACGTGTCACTTTTCGTGTGTACACCAAAGTATGTGTCAAGGTTTGAGTAAGTGACAAAAATGAATCCTTCATAGGATGTACTAGCAACCTAAGCTATGAAAGTGAACTACCAGAAGAATTGCCAAACATTGTCATGATGGTGTTGACAAGCCAAGTAGGCACAGACTCGAACCTGCCAAGAGTGAGTATGGCTTGCAATAATGACATTCAGCCTATAGGAGCATAATATAAGCCGATAATGGCTACGACTAGATCTGGAATGAGGAAGTAGGTAATGCAATGATAAGGTACAGCCCTACAAATCGAAGTAATGCTTGTCCCAACACTAATGAATGCTAATCAGTCATGTAGAAGTGTCGTTCAGCACATATGCATTGTGGCTTGCCAATAGTGAATCATGGTTGTAGATGGCCTAAAAACTGGCCAAAAGGAGCGTGATGGTGCCTGGAAAGGCACCAGATGATGATCCTCCAACAAAAGCAAATCAAGAGCAGAAAAATCCATCAAAATAAGTAGATATAAAGGAAGCTTCTACTGCCTCATGTTTTCTTGGCAACAATGCACAAAAATAATCCAATTAGCTTTTTCATACCTTTTTTTAGCTTTTCACATGATTGTTCTTCCTATAGTGGGGCACTCCTATTCCACTTTACAGCTTTGAATTTTGATGTCTAGAGGTTGATTTTCTCACTTTTCAAAAAACTACCTATTTTTCACACTTCACCTTTTTGGTTTTTTTTTTTTTTTTAATCCAAACTTATGCTCGACAGTAGGGAGCTCATATTGTAATTTATGGCTTGTAAATTGAAGTCTAGAGACTAGGGAGGTCAACGTTTCAGATTTTAGGATTTTCTAATTCTATATCTCTTCATCTATAAGGCAAAATTTTCTCAATATCATGACCTTAGATACTATGGCTCCTTAGGGGGCAATTTTTACATCACATGTATGCAGAGTTTTCTAACTATTCTTGTTGTTAGATGGTCTGCATTTAACACAATCCCCATTGATGATTCATGGCATTCAGGGCTTGAGATGTGTTTAAACCTCCATTTGTTACTATAGTCACATGAGATTTTTGGTCTAAACAACTATCTTGGGAATGCCTATGAGGAGTTCATGTTGCTTACCATTCAATTCTATGTGAAAAGCTTATATGGCTTACATCCATTATCATATGGTGTAGAAATAGGCTTGCACTCTGACATATTGAACTTTTCAAGAAGTTCATGAGCATATTTAGATTGAGAAATAAATAGTGCCTGTGCTACTCTCCATACCTCAATCTTAAGAAAATATCGTAGTGCACCAAGATCTTTCATGTCAAACTCCGATGAGAGATCTTTCTTGCTACCTTGAATCACACCATGATCTGATCCTATAATAACAAGGTCATCCACATTAATCACTACAATCACAATATGACCATCCCTGATCAAAACATAAAGTGTATGCTCCAAACTACTCCTCTGAAAGCCAAGCTCCTCTAAGTATGTGTCAATCCTCGTGTATCACGCCCTAGGTGCCTGCTTAAGTCCATATAGTGCCTTGGCCAACTTGCAAACTTGTCTTCATGTCCTGCTAATATGTATCCTCTGGCTGCTCCATGTAGACATCCTCATTTAGAAATCCATTCAAGAATGCACTCTTCACATCCATTTGTTGAATATCCCATCCAAAAACTGAGCTGCCAATGATAAAACCCTCCTCATAGTAGTAGACTTAGCAACTGGTGCAAAAGTTTTTTATATACAATCCCTTCCTATTGAGAATAACCTTTTTCCACCAATCTTGCCTTACATTTATCTATAGAACCATCTAATTTGCACTTAGTTCTACAGCCCACTTGCATCCAATGGCCTTTTTACCTATAGGTAACCGAACAAGTCTCCAAGTCTTGTTTTTCATGATTGAGTCGTACTCCTCATCCATAGCTTTCCTCCAAATATCCTCTTTTTCAGCCTCTCTAAAAGTAGATGGATCCTTGGTTTCTAATATCGTGGCCATATAGGCAAAATGTGCATCCCCATCTTCATGATGATCTTCTTGTCGATCTTTATCTTCATGATGATTCCATAATGATGCTATCCTTGATAGTTTCATAGTACCATCTAGGCAATCTTAGGGATTCCTCGATCTTGATTCCTGTCATAAGGTATCTCTGTATCTTTATGAGTTGCCCCCTCATCAAAGATTACATCCCTGCTTATGATGACTTTCTTACCCTCCAAGTCATACAACCTGTATCCCTTCTCTTGACTATCATATCCAAGGAATAAACACTTGGTCGCCGTAGAATCCAATTTGCTCCTAGAATCCTTAGGTATGTGAGCATAAGCAATACTACCAAACACTCTCAAATGACTTACATCTGGCTTCCGACCCGTGTAAGCTAAGAAGATAGATCCATTCTTCCTAGAATAGTCATCCACAAACACCATGAAGTAACTTGCTCCCCCACAAGACTGAGTTCTCATAGGACCACACAAATCTGTATGAGCAAGTTCTAGCCCTGAATATACTAGGCAACAATTTCTTCATATGATGCGTTGCTAAGACACAGCCTTCACAAACCTTGTGATCAAAAACAACTTGAGGTTACTATAATCGTGTTGTGTTTCCTCAAGACTTGTATCATATGTGTAGTTGTCTCCCAACTTCACATTTGACCCATCTTCTAATTTTTGAAAATTAGATATGGTTTCATATGCTTCGAAGCTCCTGAATCAATAAACCAATAGTCTTCTTCCTTCGAGAAGCCACCACCAGAAGATGTTGATGTTGAAAACAACTCATAGTCTTCAAGATCCAAAGCACTCAATTTTGCATTACATGGTTCTTCTTCTTCAGCAAAATTCACATCCTGCTTCTTCTTGAACTTGTTGTGCTAGCATTCCTTTTCATAATGCCTTGATTTGCCGCAAATAAAATTGTTTCCCTTTCGAACTACTTCCTTTCCATCTTTTGATCAATTTAATTGATTCTCCTCCATATCTTGCTGCTTCTTCTTCTTCTTCCCTTTGCCACCCTTCTTGGAACTTTGCTCTTGCTTCTTTGCCATGAATGCATGGTTGAAGAGTAATGCCTATTTTGCCCCTTTGGCTTAGCACTCATTATGTTGTAAGCTGTACATAACTCATGGGGCATATTAAAAACATGAGACCTCCCTTTTGTCAATTAAGTAATATAGTGCAAGTGGCCCACTTGGCCAAGTAGCTCACTCATATGGTTGACACCTAGAGGTGCTTGCCTCACAAGGGATTTGTAGGACCCATGCCCTCGTCTCTCTCTCTAGCAATTCATTTTCTCTTTGAATTTTGGTGTATTAAGGTGCTTATGCAATTCTCCTTGTATGTGATATTTTCCATAGCTAACTTCTAAGTTTCTCAAGCTTTCTTGGTTGATCTAGTATTGACGTTAAGATACTCCATAGCTAGGTCTTGCAATTTATCATGGTATCAGAGCAGTTTTTCTAGCCTGTGAGTCTGTGAGTGAGAGAAACTTCAATGCTCAGATTCTTGTGAAGATTCTCATCTTCCACAAGTACCTCAATCTTGTAGAAGGGCGCTTTTGATCTACAAGAGTCAGATCAAGTTGAGTCTTGCACTGTTGGAGAGCTGTTGGCAAGGAGAGTGGGATGATCCATTGAACCCTAGTCAAGAAACTACAGCTTCCAAGAACACCTAGTCAGCATAGGTATATAGTTTCTTTGGCACAGGGTCTGGATAAGAAAGTGTGGGGAACCATGGTCAGTAACCTAGGTCTGGATCTTCAAGGTTATCAGGATAACTTGAACTTTCAGATCATGCATCTGGACCATACCGACCTAATACTAGGGAGGGGAGGTTCATCTACATGGGGAGCATGCAGTTCTCAACAGTCCCTTGGTGTGCAGCTCAGAGCTTGCTCAGCTTATGGAGGATGATCAACATGAGGTACTTCTTTGTGACTTACAGTTTACTTCTGATGACTCTTTGCAGTAATATTGTTCATAAAAAGAAAAAGTTAGATAATTTGTTAAGTAAGTATGCTGATGTTTTTCCTGATGATTTGCCTAGTGGTTTACCACCCTTTAGAGAAGTCGATCATGCTATTAACTTACCAACTGGTACAGCACCCTATAGGGTTCGTCAATTAGAGGATCAGGAAATAACTAAACAATTAACTAAATATCTAAGTAAAGGACAGATAAAACCAAGCAGTTCCCCTTGGGCAGCACTTGTCCTTTTAGTTAAAAAGAAAGAAGGGTCTATGCGTTTATGCGTAGACTACAGAGCATTAAATAAAGTCACAATAAAGAATAAGTACCCTATGCCTCGTTAGACGAGTTGTTTGATCAGCTTGACGGGGCCAGATATTTCAGTAAAACAGATCTTCGTTCGGGATATCATCAAGTCCGGCGACTTTTATGACCCTGATGAACAATGTTCTTCGGATTTAGGAAAATTTGTGGTAGTTTTTCTAGATGACATCTTAGTCTACAGTAAGACTAAGAAAGAGGATTTGGCTCACCTCAAAAAGGTGTTCCGTTTGCTCAAAAAGCATAAGCTATTCGCAAAGAAACCTAAATGTGAGTTTTTTATCGAAGAAATAGCATATTTGGGCCATATTATCTCCAAAGATGGAATTAAAATGGATCCAAATAAGGTCAAAGTTGTATTCAGTTGGCCTAGACCAAACAGCATAACAAACCTTCAAGTCTTTCTTGGACTTTCAGGATACTACAAACGTTTTGTCAAGGATTATGCTCAGATAGTAGTTCCCATGACAAATCTTCTTAAGGGGAAGGGAAAGGAGTTCGTTTGGGGGCCAGAGCAATAGGAGAGTTTTGATGATCAGTTGGCAGATGCTCTTAGCGAAATGCCAATGGTAAACGAGTTGAGTTTTACCCAATTCTATAATGAGTTACTCGAGTCCTTGAGGGGGAAATGTAAGAGTGATCCGTATTTCTCCAGAGATGTGCAGACTTCTGAACCAGTTCCTAGGCCTGGAGAAGATTCATCCACGACAGCTTTCGTTGAGGATGAAAAATCCAAGCATACACCAGCTTGCATTGAGGATTCTGAGTCTGTAGATCCCAAACATACCAGTGAGGTTGAGGGATCTAGTTCTCAAGGATGCAAATGAAAACAGTATTTCATTCAGGAGGAGTATCTACTTTACAGAAATAGAATGCGTTCCCAAATATTATGTGAATGTCATGACAGTCCTAGTGCGGGACACCCAGGAATTCAGAAGACCGTAGGCAATTCTTCTAGCCCAATATGAAAAAGGACGTCCAACAGTATGTAACCAGTTGCCAGAAGTGTCAGATAAATAAAGCAGAGCGTCTAAAGGCAGGAGGTTTGTTACAGCCCCTAGAAAGGCATGTGGGATAAAGAGACAGTTTGCCGCTCCACATACACCGCAGCAGAACGGCATGGCTGAGCGGAAAAACAGGTCTATAGTTGAGTGTGCGAGGAGCATGCTAAAGGCAAAGGGGTTGCCAAATTCCTTTTGGGCGGAAGCGGTAGCAACTGCTATTTTCCTATTGAACAGAAGCCCAACCAAAGCGGTTGAAGGAATCACGCTTGAAGAAGCATATAGTGGCAACAAGCCCAAAGTGGGCAGTTTTTGTGTATTTGGGTGCACAGAGTGTATGTACATATACCAAAGGACTTGAGGAAGAAACTTGATGCAAAATCCATGAAGCGTATCTTCCTTGGATATAGTGAAGGTGAGAAAGCCTATGTGCTATATGATCTCAAGAACAGGAAGAAGATCCTAACTGGAGATGTCATCTTTAACGAAGAGCATTCACCCAAGATACAGGAGCAAGAGAAAGATGGAACTACTGAGTTCCTACCCTTGATTGATTCCACGGATGAGGAGCCTAGTCTAGAGCCCTGTGAGCCTCAAGAGCAAGTGCAACAACAGGAGCCCGAATATGCTAGTTCGAGACCTCAATTTGCCAAGTACCAGAAGCTGAAATTGGGGACAAACGGAAGAGTAAGCCAATACCATGGGATATCTGGTCACCATCCACATCGCCTACCACTAGTAAGAAGCTACCTGAGTGGTATTGGGAAACGATCAAAAAGGGACAAATGATGGAAGAAGGAGAGAGAAGTGAACAGAGTGCGTGAAGTAAAAGGTATGGCAACATGCCATGCACGAGGAATATGACTCCATTGTCAAGAACGACACATGGGAGCTCACTACATTACCAACAATCAATAGGTTGCAAGTGTTTCTACAAGACCAAGTTTCATGCCAATGGAACAATGGACAAGTACAAGGCAAGGTTGGAGGCGAAAGGCTACGCTCAACAGGAGGGGCTAGACTATGATGAGATATTTGCACCTGCTGCTAATATGACATCTATCAGGACAGTTTTGGCCTTAGCCTCATATTTTGATTGGGATGTCCATCAAATGGATGTCAAGAGTGCCTTTCTTAATGGGCACCTACAGGAGGAGGTTTACAAGGAACAACCACAGGGGTGGAGATAGCAGGCAAGGGCATCTGGTTTGCAGGCTTAGAAAAGCCTTTTATGGGCTCAAACAAGCGCCAAGGGCTTGGTATTGACGAGTACTTTGCAAGGCAAGGGTTTGAGAAGAGTAAGTCTAATTGCAATCTATATGTTTTCAAGGAAGGAGAAGACTTTGTTATTGTTGTGCTCTATGTGGATGATTTACTCATCACAATAATTGCTTGTGTTAAGAAAAATCTTTCTGATGAGTTTGAGATGAAAGATTTGGGTTTGCTACATTGTTGCCTAGGAGTTGAGGTTTGGAAAGGGAAGCATTGTCTTTTTATCTCTCAGGTAAAGTATGCACAAAAATTATTGAAGAAGTTTAATGTGCAAGAAAGCAAACGAATTAGCACACCCATGGATGCAAGCCATCAAGAGATGATGGTCCAGCATTTGCAAATGAAACTCTCTATCGCCAATCGGTGGGCAGCCTGATTTACCTTACTACCACCAGGCCAGATATTGCTTATGCGGTTAGGATTGCAAGCCAATTCATGAGTAAACCTACCGAATCACATTGGAAGGCAGCCAAGCGGATCCTACGATACGTGAGAGGGGGGATGACCTATGGGATTGGATACACTAATGTGGTGACCTTCAATTGGAGGGTTATTCAGATTCTGATTGGGCGGGTGATAGAGACGATCGGAGATCGACGACAAGCTATTGCTTTAGCCTAGGTTCAGGAGCTATATCTTGGTGCAGCAAGAAGCAGCCTACTATTGCCCTATCATCTACTGAAGCTGAGTACAGGGCGACTACGAGGTCCGCCTGTGAAGCTATTTGGTTACAACTCCTACTTGAGGATATGCAGATTGCTCAAGTAGGACATACATTGTTACACTGTGATAACCAAAGCTGCATTCAGCTTGTGAGAAATCTAGTCTATCATGCACGAACAAAACACATAGAGGTGGACCAACACTTTACAGGGAAGAAAGTGCATAGTGGAGAGATCGAGCTAATTTATTGCGACACCAATGACCAGATAGCTGATATCTTTACTAAACCACTTAGTAAAGATAAGTTTAACCAGTTCAGAACTTTGTTGGGTGTTAGCTTGAATAAAATTGCCATTAAGGGGGGTAAGAGTACTGCCTATTTTACCCCTTTGGCTTAGCACTAATTATGTTGTAAGTTGTACATAATTCATGGGGCATGTTATTGATTAAAAACATGGGACCCCCCTTTTGTAAGTTAAGTAAATTAAGTGGCCCACTTGGCCAAGTAGCTCACTCATACGGTTGACACCTAGACTTTCCATGCATTTATTTGTGGTGCTTGCCTCACAAGGGATTTGGAGGACCCATGCCCCGATAGTGGTGGGCATAGTGTCATGGATTATTTCATGGGATCTCCATCTCTTATACCTTTTCTATCTGACTTTGTTGTTTCTCCCACTACATTATCTGACCATTCCTTTCTTTCCATTAATCTGGGCTTAGTACCTAATCACTCCCCATCTAATCCCTCTCCTATGGATCGCGCCCCTAAGTATACATTTAATAACGCTTACACACACCTTTACCAAGATGCTCTCTCTTTCCTAATCCGAGATTTTCCTTATCATAGTCCACTCCACTCCCAAGCATCGTTCCTCACCACAACTCTTCATACTGCTGCCTCTATGGCCTTCCTATCGAAACATCGTAAAAGATCCAAGTGCCTGAAATCTCATCATCCTCATCAAACTTGGTATGATAATGTTTGCAAGCAACTCCATTCGCAAATTAACTCCCCGTTACCATCTCCCCATCTTTGCCAGCTCAAATGCCTATATAATATACTTGTCACTATAAAAAATGTATATAACACTTCTGAAGGGAAACGCCTGGTAGATCTTCTATATAACTCCTCATCTGGTGCATTCTGGCGTGAGCTTATCCCCCGCGCTCCACCTCCTTTGCTGAAAGATTTACATTGTTGGACTGAATATGCCACTTTACTCTATACTTTTCCTACTAACCCGATTGTCATATCTCCTCGTCCTTCCACCTTCTCCTTTTTCACCCCAATTATGGTTTCTCTCGCCATTGAGAAAATGAAGACCCATTGTGCTCGTGATATAGAAGACCTAGAGGCCGACTCCTGATCCATGCTTCTGATATACTCTCACCTGTTTTAGCCTCACTCCTTAATCAAGCCGTCATTTCTGGATTTCCCCTAATATCGTCCACCCCATTCTAAGAGTGGTGACCCCATGAAACCCGACAACTATCATACCATTATGATTGGGCACATTGTGGCTAAACTTTATGGCACTATCCTTTAGACATCGATCAGTTATGAGGCAGAGACACATCTACTACATGCTTTGGGGCAGGCCGGCTTCAGGACACAACACTCCGCCACTGATCATGTGTTCACACTTCGAGCTATCATTGAGGAGGCCAGGTCCAGACATGAGAGAGTCTATTGTTGTTTTGTGGATTTCCGGAAAGCGTTTGACTCGGTCCCGCGTCATATGCTCATCCAGAGGTTGAGGGATCTTGACTTCTCCACTGATAGCATATTGGCGGTCATGGCACTATATGAACAGGTTTGGGGATGCTTCAGATCGGAGGAGGGTCTTTCTGAGAGAGTTAGGAGCACTATTGGGGTGAAGTAGGGTTGCTCCCTCTCCCCCACGCTCTTTGGTTTACACATTGATGAGCTCGAGAGGGCCATCAATCAGGATGGTGGTATTGGCTGCAGGCTTGGTGATATACTCATTTCCATTCTACTTTATGTTGATGACGTGGCACTGCTTTCTTCTTCTAGTGCGGGGCAGCAGCGGCATTTGGATACATTACAGGTCTTCTCAGTAGCTTCATTATCAGGGTCATCAGCTATTTATATGCTCCGTTCAGTATCTATCACACTTGAGATGTACTTACTTTGTCTTATATGCCTTTTGGCATTAAAAGATGTTAATAAAGCTTTCTTTCTTTCTTTCTTTCTAGCAATTCATTTTCTCTTCTAACTTTTGGTGTTGTAAGGTGCTTATGCAATTCTCCTTGTATGTGATATTTTCCATAGCTAAGTTTCTCAAGCTTTCTTGGTTGATCTAATATATTGAAGTTAAGATACTCCATAGCTAGGTCTTGCAACTCATCATACATGTTCCTTGAAATCGTCCCTGTTGACAATATTTTCTCATCTCATTTCTTCCTGTAGTAATATGGCATTCAGTTCATCGAAAGAGGGCCTCGTTTCTCGTAACGATAGCATCATTACAAAGTTCTGATAAGCCAAAGGTAGACTATTAAGCACAATGGATACTAAGAATGAATGTTGAACACTTTCTCCAACCACAATAAGTTGTCCTCTTAGATCTTTCACCTGAGTAAAATAGTCTATTACTGATTCACATGTACCCATCTTCAATGTGTGTGGCTTATTAGTCAAGAACAAGATTCGCGACTGATTTACCGTCTCAGACAAGTTCTTCAGTATATCTCAAGCCTCCTTGGGTCCAGCAGCATCTCTAATATGAGGTATAATCATATCTCTAACTGACAAGTTAATGATATGATGAGAGCTTTTCTTCTACGTCTCTGATACTCCCACAATTCCCTATCAGTGTTAGGAGGTATCTCGACACCTGTGACGATCTTCCAATATTCTCATCCTGGAGAATATTTTGCACTTTGAACTTCCATATACTGTAGTTCATTCCATCTAGCTTGCTAGATTTTGGCAACACAGCATCATTCAATCCTGCCATTGTTCTGATCCGTAACAATTCTTGGCAGCCTGATTTTCCAGCAAACAGATCATCATTTTTTTAGACCTGTAACCCTGCTTATGAACTGACCCAGAACAGCAAATCAGCCCAACAGCACTATGTACAACTCTGATGATAACAACTAGGTTCAGATCTGGTCCACAACTCAGCAGTGATCAGTAGACAGCAGACAGATCTGTAGGCAGCCACCAACACTGCAGACAGCGATCTGATTCAGCGATCCAGCAGTCAGTTAGTGCAGTCGGCTTATTCAACCAGCGAACAATCTGTAATTCAGATTCTTGATCAGGTCTACTGATCTAGCGGACAACCAGCCAGCAAAACAGTCCAGCGATTTGTTTCTATCCTGTAGCAGCAACCAGTAGACAGCAAACAGCCAGCAAAACAGTCCAGCAATCTGTTTCTATCCTGTAGCAGCAACTAGTAGACAACAAACAGTATTTAAGCATGCCAACAGATCTGATTCCAGCGAAGTGATCAACATGCAATCAGCGATCCAACACGCAGCTACAGCCAGCGATCCGCTTCTCCAATAATCTTCTTCTTGCAACCCTACAAAAGTAAACTCTCTCTCTCTCTCACAAATTCTTGGATCTTGACAGCTGCACGGTCACAAAGCCTGCTCTAATACCATGTCAAAATTTGTCATTTCTAGATGGAGTTACTAGTCCTACTAGCACTAACACAAACCAAGCATAGAGATTAAAGAGAATTCAGATTATAGAAGAATTGAGCCAAGCTCTAAAACACTGGAATAAATTGTGGTGGGGCGCCAGCTTACATATATAGTTTCTCTAATCTATGTGAAATGCTAAAAGCCTAAAGCAAATAGCAAAAGAACAAAAGCTAATTGCTATAATTATTACCTATATTGGGTAAAGACCCACGATGTATTTCTAAGTAATAAAACAAGTCCTAATCTAGTACCAGTGCGCCCACCTACATGCATAAGCAATAAAAAATGAATTTACCATAAATGGTAATGGACCCTATAATAGCACGCAGGCATGGCCAAACTCACACTAAGGGGTACCAAATAAACATTAATTCCTAACAATGAGCTCATTCTCATGATATGGTAATTGTTTTATGGTAGATGAGCCACATGTTGGCAAATTCTTGTTGTTGGCATTTTGTAGCAATGGTCCTCTACAAATATGTGGCACCAAAGTTTTAATGACACTAGTTTTGTTCTTGGTATTTGTTCAAGGCATTAGGTACATCTTGATGCTTCCTTTGGTATTCCTGTTTCACTGGTTCGAATGACATGGTGTGTAAGCAGCAGTCATGCATTTATTTGCGCATTACCAAGATTGCAGCTATGATGGTCTTTCCATCAATGTTGCAGCTGGTTCTATTTGACAATAGCATTCAGAGATGTCCCCTTACTCATGATCTAGGTTATCCAAGATTATTCCATTGTTCCACTAAGGATTTCACCTTCATGCTTATATGTAAGTCATAGTGTACACAACTACATTAAGCTCTAGTTGTGTCAATGAGACGTTGAAAAGTGCTTCTATGTACCAGAATTAAGAAGCTTATATGGTAGCTTCTTTGCACACCAGCATATTGTTGCTTGTAGTGTAAATCGATGCATGATAAATTTTTTATTTACAAAAATTTGCTTGATGCTTGAGAATTCCCATGAATAAAAAGCTATACATTGGTCTAGTGGAATCTAATTCACGAAAAAAACCAAGTATACCTTCCTTGAATCTAACGATTAGGGGTGTCTATGAATATTGGACCATCAACAATGACATTTTGCATAATATTTACAAAGAGCACTAAGAGCTAACTTAACAACCAAATAATAATATGTCTAGTCTAAGTTCAAATGATATTATTGATGATTGTGCTATATGCCATATTGCCAAGGATTAGATTTTCCACTCTATACCAATGAAGAGCATATGCCCTGCATTACATATTTCCAAAACGATTACATTACCGCCTTCAAGGATATGTATGCTAGTTTCGTAGTTCGAACGTATCTGTGAGATTTTAGAGAAAGATCAAGGCTATAGAGACCGTATCATGAAAGATGGGTATTTATTCAAAAAAATAAATTATATGATCTATGGAAAACCTATCTTACTTCCCATGTTGAAAACTAAGAAAAGGTTTTTTCTTTAGATGAATTTGTGTAAGATTACAGTGATACCCTTTATAAGGTTCAACAATCCATTGCTAAAGCACAACAAAAGCAACAAAAGAGCACAGATTTGCATTGGAGGGCAATCAAGTATGAAAGAGAATTTGTTCTCCTAAAGTTTGAAAAGACAAGGCTCATAAAAAGAATGGACAAAATGAAGTTTTATGCCAAGCCGGCCCACAAGTACTATGGACCTTTCAGATTCAAGAAGGTAATCAAGGAAGTTACATGTGAACTTGGACTACCTCCAACTCGGAAAATCCATGACAAGTTCCATGTAAGTCTACTGAAGAAATTCTCTGGTCTAGTACTTGAAGGAACCACAAATTTTGAACCACCAAAGTTCAAGGAACCAAAGAGATTCTTCAATCTAAGCATATCCTAATGCACAAGACCAGAGATAGAAGAAAGGATTAATATCAACATTATACCTCCTCAAGTTTAAGCACTATCCAACCATATATGCAACATGGATGAAACAATAATTCTTCAAAGAATATCCCGAGATTTTCAATTCATATTGAGAAATGTCCATTCAGGACAACGTTTTATGTGTCAAAGGGACGTCCATTGAATTAGCTTAGTGCTTAAAGAAGTAAAGGCTATCCCATCTTCCACTCCCTTTGATTTGCATAAAATCTCTTTTATGATTGATCAAACGATATCCGAATAATGTATGAGCTTGTTACTCTAATGGATTGAGTACAAGTGTAGGCATTAGTACCTAAAGCCATGAAATTTATCAATCAAATTATAATTTCATACTAACGGTTTGGTGAGATGTGCAGGTTCTACAAGTAGAATTTGAGAATCTAAAAAGTTAGAAAAACCTAAACCTAGTAAAGCTTCAACTGCTTATGCAAATGTTTGTGGGAAATCCTAGTCAGATCATTCCCGATTCCATAGATACGACATGTCAAAATGTGAACAAGAATTTTCTTTTTTTAGGAATAGTTCCTAAACCCGTTCCTTAGGAATGGAACAACCATTCCTCAGGAATGGTTCCATACCTGTTCATTAGGAAATACCTTAGGAATAGTTCATAACCACTTAACCCTTCTTTTCATTAATAAAATTATATTAATGTTTTTCCTGCTGGAAGACAATCTCATTTCGGATAAACCTTCAGAGTTTGTGTGGATTATACAACTTTGCATCACATTCTAGAATGATCTCAACAAAAAATTACATACATGCTTGTAACATCTCCCATTCAAAATCACAAAATAGACAAAACTTACCATGATAATTGGTCACTATGTGGCCTTGTGTGTCCCAAACAATCCCCGACCCATTTCCTTCTGGGATCTGTTTTGTATACAAATATAAATATTTAATATCATCTTGTTGACACAATGAGACATCTACAATTTTCCACTAGGAAGAATTGCATCACTTTAATGAAAACCATGGCACTACAAAAGATGACACCATGGTGCAATTGGCAGGTGATGAGGAAGAAGAATTACAAAATACCGTTTTTTATGATCAATTTAATCACAAAGAAATTTGATTTTAACAGCTTATAGCAAATGGGAAAGGGGAATCGAGCATACGTAATGACATAAAAACTTACCTCAACCATGCCAGTTTGCTTCAATTGTGGCCGCAAGCTTGCATCAAACACATTGACAACAGAGTAGGTAGTTTTCTCAAATAGGTCTATCGTTCGTTCCTAGGCATGGCTCAACAAGAGACAATTAAAAAGGTCAAGGATCAAAGTACACTAAAACCTTTAATTCGAAACATGGGAACATTTTCAAGGCTAGTTAATCAACCAATGAAGAAATGTTAATGCATTCAAACGATATACAGTCAACCAAAATTGACCTACCTCTATAGGTTGAAGCTTGCCTGCAGGAGTAATTGGAGGAGTGACATCCTCAATTCTCAGAGTTGGATCACCCAAAGCCTTTGCTACATGTAGCAAAATGAATAGGCATATATTAGCTAAATGAAATGAAAAAGTGTATCACATTACCTATCAAATAATGAAGAGACTTGGAAAAGGCAGATTTGACTACACCTCAGCTTGTTGAGCACTTTTCGTGACCAAATAGTCTGTGGGCAATTAATATTGACTGTGGCAATTTGAACAATGAAGACATATTTGAAATGCAGAGCAGCCTCCTCTATGGTAGAGCGTGCTATTGCTGTGAGAATTCAGGTGGCCCTGCTCATGTAGCATGCATGCCACAAAGCAGAACAAAGAGAAACACGTTCTTTCTACAACTTCCTAGCGTTCAACCCTTAAGGTAAAGAGGGTAGAATTTGAATAGTCTAAAATGTCTACATGACTACGGGGTTTGGCACCTGGTCTCTTGCAATATGAAAGGAAAACCCCAAAGCAAATCAAGCCAAACCTAAATATTGAGGAACTTGTTACTTCAGGGTAGATATGGCCTTTTAAATTATTCAAGTTTGAATAGAGCAAGGGGACAAATTAGGAGACTCATTCAGGCACTGATTCAACTAAGACGATTGTGGATTTCAAGAAATATTTCTTATTGTTGTCCAATTTTATTTATCTAAAACATAAGATTTCAGAATGCTCAAGCCAGAACTATAAATTAAGGATTTGTGTGAAAACTTGGTTCCAACTCTCATACCTGATTTTTCAAAATCTTAAGTTGCAATTTGCAATATGTTTCATGATTGATCTCTGACATAGTACAGAAGCAAACATTCAAAACGGAAATGACATGTTCAGGCAAGTAGGATGTCAGAAGAAAATCTGCACAACACCCTGAAGAAAACAGAGATGGTGCAGTCAGGAAAACAAAAGCTGTTTGAGAAAGTGTTGAGAAAAAAAAATTTGCCAAAAAAAATCTACAGATCTTGAGTTTTGCAAAATATATTTCCTCAACAGATTTCGTTGATTGGTGAACCTAGAAAAGTGTGGACTTCAGAAAGCAGGTTGAAGTAAAGGGGAAGAGACAGGTTAATCTCTTGTTTTTAAGAATAGAAAGAGCCTATTCAGCACAGAAAGATGTCAAATAAGTAGAAAAAAGCCTACCTGAAAAGTCAAGTGTGACAGGTAACAAAGCGACATATGACAGGGCTCTGGCTCCAAAATTTCGACGAGTTATGTTTGACAGGTTTGAATCACTTTCAGTATTGCCATGCTCCAAATCCGGAGAAGTTCTGCATACAAGACAGTGTGCTTCGTTGTAGAAACAACATGTATCTGCAATGACCTTATTGTCCAAGAAATGACCTTATTGTCCACGTTTTGACATAGTTCATTTTACCCAAATACCTTGGGAAATCAACCAGCACCAAAACATAAACTAGTTAAAAGGCAATAGATAGCTATTGCATTTCTATAGTTTCCATATAATTGCAGACTTGGCTCGAAGCACAAGTACATTTAAACAATTTTACAGAAAGTAAATCCTCTAAGAGAATCACCCATACCATGAAAGGACGAGCCATTGTATCTTAAGCAAAAAAGATCAAAAGATGTGCCAACTAGATATGCTTTATGTCCATGGGCAAACTCCACTGATATACTTTGACAAATGCATGGTTCCTAGTGCAGACATTGTAGTTGTACTAACCACATATTCTCGTATGTTAATACCATAGAACCCACGGTTCTTGGAAGCGTGGGTCCCAAGAACCGTGGGGTGAACCGTACCACAGTTCATGATTTCTTGTTGACCGAGTCGTATTTGGCAGGATAAATACACTGATTTCATTTCCAATTCTTGTCACATCTTTTCTTTTGTGGTACGGTTCTTGTAATTTGTTTTTGGGCTGTTTTTGGGGGTGGGAAAGTAAAAAAAAATGCCATTAATTAATTCTCTAAACAATTCTGATTTTTTTTGGCTTTTTTGGCCTTTTCTTGGCTTTTTTTGGGCTGTTTTTGGGGATGGAAACTAAAAATATATACAATTAATCAATTATTTAATTAATTACCACGGTTCTTGGAACCAAACTTAGTGAACCGTACGGTTCGCTGTACGGTTCCAAGAATCGTGGTGAACCGTCCACGGTTCATGGGAACTATGGGTAATACTTTGATCTAATTCGCATAGTAACTCAAAGTAAGACACACTTCGTTCTACTACATCTCCAACACAGCAATATCTTCTCTTTCAAAACTAGACCTGTTCCCACTCCAACAACAGTAGTTATGATCCAGGGAAGCTCTCTGCCTTGCTGCACATACTTGTCTAGATAGTGACAATAACATTACAACTCTGGAAATATGCATCACCCTATGTGCTATCCACAACCTATTACAAAGCATCCTTAGCTGCATTGGTGCATCCTCTACAAAGCTGGCCCTGCTTTAGACCTCAACAAGCTTACACCTGTGAGGAGAGCTTCAATAGGATCTCTTCACATCAAGACTGCCATCAAATTTCACAAAGAGGCCGTTCAAGTGTACAAGCTTAGAAAATAACTTTGTAAACATGGATTGATCTGCCCTAACATCCACCATGAACCGTGATAACATGGAAATTCAACCGCCTACATCTGTGCAGACATGTGTGCAGTATTGACACCTGACACACAAGAGGTAATCCTTGATTCAGGAGTTACTAATAGAGCCACAGCTGATCTAGAACTAAGCTATGAAAGCATCACATAAGCAAGACTTAACCCTAGAAAGCAGGAAAGAGAGAGATTAAGGAGGCTAAAGAGAGAGATCAATATCATCGGCTGAATGACAAATGACACAGTTTCCCTACTTATAGCCAAGAGGAAGCCCTAAAAGGAAGCTTCTAGTGGCTAGGGCCCAACTGGGAGGGATAATAGTGCGCCCTCCAAGAAGGCCCCCACTCTCCAATAATATGTCCAAATGGCCTAATAATGAATAATAAGGCCAAAGGCCAACCGTATAGTCTGAATGTCACTAATGAATAAAAAAGGGCCTTATGCATAAAGTAAAGTAACTGTAAATGTAAATGGACGCGGCGAATGTAATGAGCCGAGTCCATAACTCTCCCCGACACAAAAAAAGACCCAACTGCCGAAAAGATAACCGGATCAAGTAGCAGCAAGCCCTGGTGCATCAACAGCTAGAGGAACATCTGATGTAGAGGAATCAACAAGTGCAGCAAGAGCACGGGCCTGATCCGCAAGTAATGGTGTATGATAAAAGACATCAATAGGCTCCCATGTGGCCTCCTCAATAGGATGACCATCCCACTAGACCAAAAACTGAATCTGCCGGCGGCGTCGACTATGGTATAGACGGACCTGTAATATAGCAGCAGGTAAAAATGGAAATAACTCTGGAGCAGTAGGAAACTCAGCATCACAAGGAGCGCCATCCTCAATAGCAGCACGTAATAAACTGACATGGAATACATCACAGGCGCGTGTGGAAGCAGGAAGCTGTAAGCGATATGTAACTGGACTAAGAACCTCCACAATGCGATAAGGCCCATAATAACGTGGTGCAAGCTTCTCAGTAGAAGCATGGCCCTGGACAAAATGATGACGTGCAAACCGTAAGCGTAGATAAACCATATCTCCAAGCTGAAACTCAACATGGCGGTGGTGACGATCAACTGAGGTCTGATAACGCTGCTGAACATGCTGTAAATGAGAACTGGCTCGGGTAATAAGCTCTCGAGCACCTGATAGAAAAGATGCAAGTGTAACAGGTGTATCCTCAGGAGGAAGAGGAATGCCAGGTAAAAGAGGTGCATAGCCATGAGATAATAAAAATGGAGAGACACATGTGCTGGTACTAACAGAGCTATTATAGCTATACTCTGCTAAACATAAATGCTGATCCCAATCCTTCCCTGAAGGAGTAACAAAATGGCTTAAATAATCCTCAAGGACCTCAGACTGAGGAACAGCTGCTGGTGTAGAAACTGGAGGAACTGGTACTGCCCGCTGAACACATAATAAGGCAGCACAATGAGCCTTCGGCAGGCTGCGAATAAACTGCTTCCAAGTAATCAACTGGAAGTCTCCCTGAGAATCAATGCCCACAAGTGAGTGTGTAACGGGCAAGTAGCAGGAAGTAAATCAGGGGAAGGCTCAGAGGATAAGTCAGGCTCATCAGAAATCAACACTTTCCAATTGCTCAGGAAAGTGCTCCGATACCAAGTTACGAATAGAGCCACAGCTGATCTAGAACTAAGCTATGAAAGCATCACATAAGCAAGACTTAACCCTAGAAAGCAGGAAAGAGAGAGATTAAGGAGGCTAAAGAGAGAGATCAATATCATCAGCTGAATGACAAATGACACAATTTCCCTACTTAAAGCCAAGAGGAAGCCCTAAAAGGAAGCTTCCAGTGGCTAGGGCCCAACTGGGAGGGATAATAGTGCGCCCTCCAAGAAGGCCCCCACTCTCCAGTAATATGTCCAAATGGCCTAATAATGAATAATAAGGCCAAAGGCCAACCATATAGTCTGAATGTCACTAATGAATAAAAAAGGGCCCAAGGCCTGCTTATGCATAAAGTAAAGTAACTGTAAATGTAAATGGACGCGGCGAATGTAATGAGCCGAGTCCATAACTGGAGCTACCTCACACTTCGTTATTTTCGGAGTGTAGATCCATCAAGATTTATTGTTCTTGGAAATGGATCAAAGCATCAAGTGAATGGTATTGGTTCGCTATGGCTCAACACAAACGGCAGAGACAGACGACTCGAAGACGTTCTGTCCGTACCTACACTACAGCAAGACTTGCTATCAATCGCAAGAATAGCTGATGCAGGGATGCGCATAACGTTCTTAGACGAAGCATGCAATGTCATTGATGCAAGCACCAGTACACTGATTACACAAGGTAGAAGAAAAGGCAACCTGTATCACTTGAAGGTACGCCTACCTGCAGATCAAGTACATCAAACCCAATACCCATGATTATTCGTCAGATATTCTATGGCACAGGAGACTATGCCATATGAATTCAATGGCATTGTATCAAGCAAGCCATCATGGAGCTGTCACAGGGGTGAGCATCACGAATGCAACCAGTTCGATGACCTGTGATGCACGTATAAAAGGTAAGATGTCACGTACTCCTTTTGTCAAGGACTCCTACAGAACGACAAAGATTCTGGAGCTAGTACATTCGGACATATGTGGACCTTTCAACGTGATCTCAGTAGGAGGCTCGAAGTACTATATCACCTTCATTGATGACTACAGTAAGTTTGCCTGAGTCTACTTCATTCACAATAAATCAAATGCATTTGACAAGTTCACAGAGTATGTGAATTGGGCAGAAAGATGCACATGAAACAAGGTGAAGCAGATCAGAACAGATCGGGGTGGAGAATACATCTCAAACCGATTCACTGATTTCTGCAATGATCGAGGAATCATTCACAGAAGGACAGCATCCTATACACCGTAGCACAATGGTGTTGCAGAAAGAAAGAACAGGACTCTCATGGAAGCTGCTAGGTGCATGATGGCCTATTCGAAGGTTCCAAGAGTGCTGTGGGCTGAAGCAGTAGCTACAGCTACTACATTCAGAACAAGACAGGAAAATCTGGTGTTCCTCACACAACACCACACGAACTATGGTGGGGTAAAAAACCTTGACTCATATTCGAATCTTTGGCTGTGCAGCATATGCACATGTTCTTGACAAGCTTCGAAAGAAGCTTGATGAGAAAGCAGAACAAGGATATCTTGTAGGATATGACAATCATTCGTCATACTACAGAATCTATATGCCAGAGACAAACACAGTGAAGACAATCAGAGACGTCAAGTTCGATGAGAGCAGAACAATGGCCAACAATGATCCTGTCAGCTATGAAGTTCTTGGAAGACAATACTACGATCTACCAACCACGACAGAGGGAGCAGAGGACGAACAATTAGACGAAGATGTTCGAGTCGAACCTCAGTCGAGCGACGAATCAGACAAAAAGATTCGCAAGCCAGCCTACTGCTACAAAACCTATAAACCGAAATGGTTCCAGACCTAGCAGAACAGATAAAGGCAAGAGCATTGCAATACCAGAAGGATCTCCTAGAAGATCAACAATAGAACGAAGAGCGCCAGCAAGATTTGTGCCAGATAGCTCAGCTTCTACATCTGAAGAGTTTTGTGAATTCAGTGGAGAACCACAAACATTCGAGGAAGCAATTGAATGTCCAGACAAGGACAAAAGGATCCAAGCCATGAATGAGAAGATGGAATCCATGAAGAAGAATGAAGTATGGACATTGCAGCCATTACCCGAAACACTGTACAATGCAAGTGGGTATACAAGCTGAAGTATGGACCGAATAGAAATATTTCAAAGTAAAAAGCCAGACTTGTAGTGAAGGGTATGGTATCGACTATGCTGAGACCTTCTCTCCTGTCGTGAAACATTCGTCCCTACGCCTACTGTTTGCATATGCAGCCGCTTATGATCTCAGGATTCACATCGTGGACGGAAAGACAGCGTTCTTACATGGTGAGCTAGACGAAGAAGTCTACATGGATCAACCTTCAAGCTACATTTCGAACTCACATCCTACTTATGCATGCAGAATTTCGGGATGATGAATTGCAAAGAAGCAAATACTCCAATGCTTGCAGGAACAATCCTGACGAATGAAGATTGTTCGAAGACTGAAGAAGAAAGAGAATTGATGCAGCATACAAATTGGCCATTTCTAGTATGTAATGTGAGAAATCAGAATTGAACAAGAATATAACCCTATAAAGAGTTTTGATCATTAAAAGATCCAATCTACATATGCAAGAAACTTGATTACAGAAAGCCAATCAGATCACTAATGTATCTTGTAGATAACACACGCCCTGACATTGCTTATGCCGTGTTTAGGATGAGCCAATTCAGTACGAATCCAGGCTCGACTCATTGGAAGATCGCGAAACGAATCTTGCAATACCTCAACTAACGAAGGATTTTGGATTGTGTTATTCTCGTGATGCAAGGTTCCAGATGCTTTCATACAGTGATGCTAGGTGGGCATCTCTCAAGGACGACTGCAAAAGTGTCTCAGGAGGATGTAGCATCGCATCAGGAGCAGCAATTCTCTGGGTCAGCAAAAAGCAGACCATCGTAGCTCAGTCATCCTGCGAAGCAGAATACGTAGCAGCAGCAAAAATGGCCAATGAAATCACTTGGCTCAAACAGTTCCTTGACAAACTAGGTGAAACGAGGAATGAACCTCTGATTTTGCAGATGGACAATACATCCGCAATACACCTGACAAAGGATCCCGTGTTTCACTCAAAACGAAACACATTGCAATCAAGTATCACTTGATAAGGGATCTGATCGAAAAGAAGAAGCTGCAGACTACTTTCATTGGAACAAAGAAAATGGTTGCTGACATCTTCACAAAGGTCTTAGACAACGGTCTGTTCAAGAAACAGAGGAACAGTCTTGGAGTCATCAATCTATCACGCTTTGAGAGGCCTGCCTCTAGGCCTACGAGACTGCCCCTGTATACCACGGGAAACTTTGTCCGTTTGAGATGAAGAACCTCTGCCAGAACCTGGTCGCCTGGAGACTGCCCCTGTATACCACGGGAAACTCTGTCCGTTTGAGATGAAGAACCTCTGCCAGAACCTGGTGGCCTACCATGGGAGCTGTAGGAGGCAATGAAGCGGGTGTAGAAACTGTGGTAGATGCAGGCAGAGCAAGAGGTGGATAAGCTTTGACAAGAGAAACTGGCACACGGAATGAAGGGGGCCTATATAATTAAGGCTGCGCAGCAGACATATCAACTGTCACACGTGCTAGTGGACGAAATCTCTGGGTAGTGCCAGGGAGATGAGGAGGAGGTCTCACAATGGCAACATGTGGTACGGTAGGATGTGGCTGGACAGGACTAACTGTAGCTGAAGTAGGTGTGGCACGTGCACGGGCAGTAGTACGTGCAGGAGATACTGTGGTAGTAGCAACTGAAGTGGAGGCATGCGGAGTAAGCCATCCCAAATCATCATCCTCACCCTCACCCTCACCCTCACCCTCTTGATCCTCCAAGATAAGATCCATAAACCGCCGGCAACGGACACGTCTGGACTGACCCCCAAGAAGCTGTGAACTGAGATCGTGACCCATATCCTCCTCGGGTGCCTGTGACTCCGTATGAACATCCCCAACACTCTCATAAGTGGCTCCCACACCCCTCCAATACCACCGTACCTCCATCATCCTCGCCAATACCATCAGTAGCTCCTGTGCCCCCAATATCAACCCTCTCATCAGCTCCCTCAACTGGCTGTGTATCCTCTGGGGGATCTGGCCGATACACATCATCAATCATCTGCAATTTATGCGTACTTTTTGGTGCAGTCTTTAGCGCAGAAATTTTATTGCTGTTTGATAGTTAGAATCGTTTGATTAACTAGACCATTAACAGTTTCAAGTATATTTTATCTTGATGTCAGTGTGACAACTAGAATTACAAAGTAGAGCATGGAGAGCGTCCGAAATCAAATGAGTAACCGGATTTTGCATGGCTGCAGGCACTATTACTTTCAATAATTTCGTACTTTAGCTTCAGACAGCAATATCAAATAATACATTTCGCTTTATAAATAGCCTGCTTACATGAGAATCTAAGCATGCCCAAAAAGTCACTCAACATAGCGACTCGCATACCTGCAATAATTCAATTGTGGTGCCTGAGAACTGCTGTGCGAATCTTCGGCTGCGACTGCGAAATAATTGTGTTTGGTTTTCAGGTGGCGTCTAGCAGCAGAGGCGGATTGAACAGCAAGCGAGGGCCGATTGCATGGACTCTTTTTGGCATGAATAATGAAACAGTTCGGAAGCAATAGGCGAGGTGGAGCATCGTTGTGAAAGCTGTGGAAGGGCGAAGCAACTTCGGGAAAATGACAGGAAAGCAGACGAGAAACAGAGCACAAAGAATGGAGCTCAGAAGCAGCAGGCATGGAAGACAAATCAAAATCCTCTCCCTCTCTCTCTCTCTCTCTCTCTCTCTCTCTCGTGTTCGCTGGCCAGCTCAATTTTATGTGCTGTTACCATAAAAAATGCAATGAGATAAGGAGGCCTCGAATCAGTCATTTGCACATTTTAAGTTTTGGTGCAATCCCCATTGTGAGTAATAGGTGAGTATTAGCTTTGGAGCCATAGTGGTAAGTCATAAGTTATATAAGCTACCACAAATTGTTGAAAATTAAGATGTTGTTTAAAAAGTGAATTGTTATTATGGTGGTTTGGCCCTTGACTTGTCGTCTATTTTTTGAATTTTGGCAAGTGTGCTGGCGAGCATTAAACCAATCCCATTTTAAACTTGGTTGACAAGTGCCAAACAAAGGGTTGCAATCAAATTGGCCATTTTGAATACCTACAATCTGATTGATCCATTTTTGTTAAGTTGCCCCTGGCAATTCAACATGTTGGGCAATGTCCCCTGCCCCAAATAATGGGCTTGAGTTGCCCTTACATGGAATGGGTCCCATGTCATCTCATCTAACACATGGTGGCAACTCAAACAAACCCATTCTTTTTTCCGTGGACCAATGGGGAGATGTCATTTTAAATTGGGACTTGCCAAGCAATGTACTCTTAAAGCACCCTTAATTTGAAGATTTGAGCATTATAATAAAATTATTTTATTTTTTAACTTGTTTAAATTGCAATCTATGTTTTCTTCTTAAGCAAATGTTTTAATGATGTATAGGTCACTTTGTTTGTTATTGTGGTTATTTGTTGGCCTTGCCTTGCAAAGACAATACTATGTATTGAGGTTGGCCAATGGAGTTTATAAAATGGTCAATGTTAAAAGGATAAAATTTGGTTATTGTCCAAATTTTTGAGACTTGGACCTTGACTAAGGGCTCAACTACCAATGTGATGATGATGGTGCATGACAGAAAATAGGGAAGCACATTTGTTGAACGGAAAATATTTTTGGAAATTTCTATTCAACATTCTTGGTATTCTATGCCCCTGTCGTAAGACGGTGGTCGTGAGCGCAGCGGAGGCTCGGTTGCTCAGAGCGTAGGCTTGTAGGAATGGAAACGCAATTCAAGACTTCAGAGATAGAGGCCGGCAAAGAATTGGACAAAATACCCGCATTGGGAGAGCAGCCCGCATGGAGAGTTACCATTTTTGATAAAACTCCAGAATCTATCAGGAGTTACATGGCCAGCCCTCGCAAATTGCGAGTAGATCCGTATTATGTACTGATGCCGCGAAGGAATAAATGGAAGGATTGGCTATGGACAAAATCACAATCCATACGCCCAATTGGCCAATCATCCATCAGCCATACACCTAGATGATATCAATGGATTTTCACCGAGTCTTACAAGCATACCAACGGGAGTATATCCACTCTCCCGATCCGACAGATCCTCCCGGAACAGCTATGTCTTTGCCCTTGTCTGCTCTGCTCGGTTCGGAACCATCTTGGTTTATAGGGACCGCGACGGCAGGTTGTCTCTCGAACCTTTCTTCGTCTGATTCGAATGGGAGACGACTCGAAAATCTTTGTTTTCGTGTTCGTCCTCTTCTCCCTCTGATGTTGGCGGCAGGTCATAGTATTGTCTTTCCAGAACTTCATAGCTAACAGGGTCTTCGTTGGCCATTGTCTTGCTCTCGTCGAATTTGACATCCCTCACTGTTTTCACAGTGTTCATGTCTGGCATGTTGATTCTATAGTATGACGAATTATTGTCATAACCTACCAGAAATCCTTGCTTGGCTTTCTCATCAAGCTTCTTGCGAAGCTTATCAGAAATATGTGCATATGCTGCACAACCAAATATTCTGCCGTGAGACAGGTTGGGCTTTCTACCCCACCATAGCTCATGTGGTGTCGTGTGAGGAACACCAGATTTACCCATTTTGTTCTGGATGTATGCGGCTGTAGCTACTGCTTCAGCCCATAGTGCTCTTGGAGCCTTCGAGTATGCCATCATGCATTTGGCTGCTTCCATCAGGGTCCTGTTCTTTCGTTCAGCAACACCATTGTGCTGCGGTGTGTAGGCTGCAGTTCTTCTATGAATGATGCCACGATCATTGCAGAAGTCAGTGAAGCGATTCGAGATATATTCGCCACCTCGATGTATTCTGATATGCTTCACCTTGCTGCCTGTGCATCTCTCAGTCCAATTCACATATTCTGTGAATTTATCAAGTGTTTCAGATTTATTCTAAATAAATTACACTCTAGCAAACTTGCTATAATCATCAATGAAGGTTATGTAATATTTTGAACCTCCTACTGAGATCACGTTGAATGGACCGCAGATGTCAGAGTGCACCAACTCCAGAATCTTTGTTGTTCTGTAGGAGTCTTTGACGAATGGTGTGCGTGACATCTTGCCTTTCAAACATCCATCACATGTGGTCAAATTGGTTGCATTCGAAATGCTGACACCTGTTATTGCTCCATGATGACTTGACTGGTAGAGTGCCATTGAGTTCATGTGGTAGAGTCTTCTGTGTCACAGAGTGTCTGGCGAGTCGTCATGAGTCTGATGCACCTGATCTACAAGTAGGCATACCTTCAGATGATATAGGTTTTCTTTCCTTCTGCCTTGAGCAATGAGAGTGTCGGTGCTGGCATCAATCACGTTGCATGCTTCGTAAGAAAACATCACATGCATCCATGCATCTGCTATTCTTGCTACAAAGAGCAGGTCTTGCTGCAGAGTTGGCACGAACAAAATGTCTTTGAGTTGTCTATCTCTGCCGTTGTGAACCAATACCGTTCACGTGATGTCTGGATCCATCTCCAAGAACTATGAATCTTGAGAAAACTGCACTTCTGAAATCAGACATGATTCGTCTTGATGTCACAAAGTGCGAGGTGGCTCCCGAATCCAGGATGACCTCCACGCGAGGACTCATGAGGATGTTGCGATAAGAAACTCTGGATCTGGTCCTCGACGCTGATGGGCCTTCTGAATAACGGTGTGGTCCTTGATGAGGATGGACCCGGTTGCACTACCTGTAAAACTGGCAGTTGTTCTTCTATTTTTGGAGCTCCCCCTGGTCCATGCCCGAATTCAGCCCTGTATCCATTGGTACTACAGTTTGGTGCGAAGGAGAGAATTGCAGCATGACCAGTACTGGGATTTGTGGTCCGGCTTCCAACACCTGAGCGGCTGCTTTTTCATAGTCATTGATAGTTGCTTTAGCCTTTGCCAACTCAGTTGAAGCTGCTCCTTTGAACCTGTCAAAGTGGCCTTGGAATCCTTGAAGGGCCACTTTGTAAGTTTTCACTTTCTTGAACAAATACGCGATCTCCGTCGAAGTTACCGGATGATCTGGTATTTGCGTCTGAAGATACGCATCACGCTCAAGGGCAGTCGCATCCAATTCACCTTGGAGACGTGTGTGATCCTACTCCGCCATCTGCAATTGACCTTGTAGCAACTACACTTGTTGCTTTGCATCTTGCACGGCCTTGTCCACCTGACCTTGTGCGGTTGTCAGGGCATTCTGCAGGGAGCTGACGTATCCTTCAAGGCGATCAGCCTGTTGCTGTGCCGTCTTCTTTTCAGCTTCAGATTTTTCTTTGTGCTGCTTGGCAATCTTCAATTCTCTGTCCAATTGAACAATCTTCTGGCTGATAAGAGTATTTTCGGATCCCATATCTAAAATTCCGTGTTCCATTTCTTTTTTTTTATCCAACATAGACTGAATCACTTGCTCAAGGCTTGAGACCAAACCGAGAGCATCACTAGAATCTATTGTCGTGGAGGCGGCAGCAATAGTAGGACCTGATGGGACTGTCCTTGGTTGGCGTGAAATAGGTGCTGGTACTTTTTCTTCTTCAAAAACATCTTCCTCTTCAAAGCCCTCAAGCACGGTGGCGTCGAAGTGCTTCGGTGATTTCACAGCTTGCTCAACCTGAAGTGTGGCTGAGGCGTCTTCAGCCTGAAGTTGCTGGCATGAATCTTCAACATCAACAGTAGTATCATGGATTTGTTCGAATCCTCTTCTAGGGGATTGGGGTTCAAAGGGTGCAGGGCTCTAGGGCATTTCAATAACTTCGAAGGCCCCAAGGGGGTCGGAATCATCGAACATATTTATAAAGTACTGTGTGTTTGGTGAAACAGCTTTGGTGTGCGAAGGTGAGGCAGCTTGGGCAGCTGTGATGGGAATGGTAGTCCCAATAGTGACAGACTGTCCCTAAGTGAAAGCAGACGCGAGAGAAGCATCAGAGGTGGGGAGAATAGGAAGTTCAGTGCGAACAGCAGCAGGGGGAGGAAGCACAGCTGACGAGGTATGCCTAATACGACGTCATAACGTGGAAGGCGAGTCAGGAATGACGATCTCGCTACGTGGACGACGTCGACTATGTGAGCTATAGGCCTGGTGGAATTACTCAGCCAGTGCTTCTTCATAAACCGAAAGTACAGAATCCAGGTGGAAGCCATGGATTTTGTTTTCAAGGTGGAAGGCCACTAGAAGAGACAACAAGGAACCAGTAGCAAACTGCTACTCGATATTACTCTTAATAGCTCGTTTGAGCTCACCAGATATAGTCTTGAACCAGTTATATGGTCCGAGAGGGGCCTTGGCTATCTTGGCATAGGACTCAACTATCCTATGTAGGATCTATGAAGTGATGCGGTCTTTCCTGAGGTTGCCAACCATCAGAAAGTTATTCAGGAGCTGGGCAACAACGTGTATGGCAGGCTTAGTGATGGCATCAAGGAGACAGTCGTTACTAGTCCAATGCATATCATTTGTTAGGTCAATGTAAGGCCTAATAGCCTGTTTGGTCTGCTTATGGTTGGGTGAGGTTTGGGTTCCAGACGCTATGCCTATGGCAGCAAGGGCGGTCTTAGTTACGCGCACCTTGTGTGTGGCTCCCTGAAAGGTGATATAAAACTTGGATTTCTCTTCCTTCCACGTACTGAAGGCAATAGTGATGAAATCCATGTTGATTCTCCCAGAAAATGCTCTCTCATGAATACCCATTACAGTAAGCAGAGGCTCCACAAGGGTCATCCACTGAGTGACCATGCTTATGCTAGGAAGTATCATGATATCTGTTGCAGATGGGACATCACGATGGATAGTATAACACGGAGACTGGGATGTATCTGTGGAAGACATGATGATCAGAAACGAAAAGTAAGACACGCGAATGTATATCAGAAAACAATTCAGAAAGTTTGGAAGCTTTGGTTGTGGAAAAAAATTGCAAGAGCTTTGCTAGCACAAGTGAGGAATGAATCGAATTCAGCCAACTTATAGGTGAATTTGGAGGGTCCACTACACTGAATACTAGTTTGGCTGATCAGTTTTGAACAAAAATTTGCAGGCATGTACAGTACTTTGAAAATAGGCTATAAAAATCTTGGCGAAGGTTTATGGGGATCTGAACCTATCCGGCGAACGTTTTTCAGGGCTGGCGAAGGATAAACCATCGCCCAGGAGGGTCCTTCGCCCAACTACTGTCATAAATATATTTTTCCAAGATTTTGATATTATGGCCAACTTAAATGACATTTTAAGACCATCTATCATGTCAGCAAAGGTCCATAATGAGAGAAGGTGCTCGGCGAAGGTTTCCAAAATGGCATATTACTGAACATTCGCCTGACTCAAAAAATGGATTTTTACTCAAAAAGAACCTTCACCCAACTCAATATAGACATATATAAAGTGGATGTACAGTCTAGAGGTTCAGCGAAAATTTTTGATACTGTATAGGCAATATCCGACCGAAACAGTGATTTTACAAGTCATTTTTCATCAAAATACTGTCCTTCCTTTTTTTCATGCTAATGACTTTCCTGACTTTTGCTCATCAGTCTTTTTTTTTTTTTTTTACTGTCTTTTTCAAAACAAAAACTGAACAATTATATATTGAAAACAAAAAATTGAAAATCATTAAGTACAGGCTTACTGAACTGGCAGAGCAGACTGCCAAAACTTGCGTAATCGGCTGCCATTCACCGGAGTATCAAGTTGTTTTCCATCCAAGTGCTCAAGAATTACTTCACCATAGTTCAGGATTTCCTTCACTTTATACGGGCCTTCACCGGTAAACTTCAATTTTACCTTGATCAACTTGGTTTTGTACATCAGTGCATGATCTCCTACGTTTAAATCCTTTCTGTGCAATCGACCATTGTGCCATGCTTTCGACGGGCTTTCTCTGCTGCTAACGCATGAACTACCATCAATCGGGTTTCACATAATTTGTGCAACGCTTCATGACGTAGTTGTAAAGACTTATCATCATTTAACCGTTATGTTGTCGCTATGCGTAAAGATGGGATTAAAAATTCAATTGGCATGACAACATCTTGACCATAAATCAGTTGAAAGGGTGTTTGATTTGTACTATTTTTGTAAGCGGTTCTGAATGCCCATAAAGCTGCATAAAGTTTATGTTCCCAATCAGACCGACTTGCTTCAGCTGTCTTCGTCATAATAGTGCAGAGAATCTTATTGGAAGATTCAGCTTGGCCATTCCCTCCGGGATAGTAAGGAGTACTAAATCTGTGTATAGCAAAAAAAATTTTCCAGTAAACGTTTTATTGTTTGATTAACAAAGTGTGTACCCCGGTCACTGACAATCTCGATCGGAAATCCAAATCTGATTATAATATTTTCATAGAGAAATTTGGCCGTAGATTTTGCATCAGCAACTTTGACAACTTTGCCTTCAACCCACTTGGTCATATAATCGCTACGATAATGTATCGGGCCTAAGATCCTTGTGTGGCAGGATGAATTGGACCAATATAATCCAGTCCCCATTTTTCAAACGGTGCTTGCAGTAAAACCGGATGCAAGGGTTCATAGATCTGTCTAGTAGGCCGTCGTGCTCGTTGGCAAACATTACATGTCTGAATATAATTTTCTGTGTTCTTATGAAGCGTAGGCCACCAACAACCTGATTGCAAAAGTTTGCGAATAGTAATATCTGTAGAGAAGTGTCCTCCACCCATGCCATCATGTGAAAACATGTTTAAATCTGGGATTTTATGCGGTAAAATACATCTACGTAGAATATTGTCTGATCCACGACGATATAATTGTCCTGCAATCAATTGATAAGGTTGAGTCTTATGACTCAATTGTCTCTTCTGTACTTTTGTCAAAGAGTCATTTGGTTGTCCTAGCATGAGGTGCTCAACAATATTCATTGCCCACTCAGGTACTGCTTCGACATAGAACAATGCAGCATCTGGTAATTCATCATCCACTTCAGTGTTAACTAGTGCGAATTCAATTCGCGAAACATGATCAGCTAGATAATGTTGCTTGTCCTTTCAAACCATAATTCGAAAGTCAAATTCAGTCAATAATAGTAACTATCTTGCAATACGTCCAGTATTGCACGTCTTGTTTACCAAGTAAAGCAACGGCTGGTGATCCATATAAAATGCAAAGTGCCTTTCCATGAGATAATGACAAAATTTCCGAACAGAAAAAATCATGGCTAACACTTCACGTTCTGTTGTGGAATAATTCTTCTACGAATCTGTAAGTTGTCTGCTTGCAAATTTTATAGGATAGTCCTTCTTGTAATCACCTGGCTGCGTCAAAACTGATCCAATGGCATATTTTGAGGCATCCGTGTGAACATGAAATTCAACCGTCCAATTTGGAGAACGCGGTATTGGTGCTGAAGTTAATGTTTTTTATAATTTTTCAAAGGCTTCTAACGCCTCTACTATCCAAATAGGAACAATAGTCAGTTTGTATATAGGTCTTGCTAAATCTGCAAAGAAGAGAATAAAAATTTGATAGTAGTTTGCATGACACATAAACACATAAACTCTACAAATCGTTGTTGGCGGTGGCAATTCCATAATTTGTGGCAATACCATGTCTCGATATCACATGCTCAAGCACAACTCCGTGGGAAATCCATATCTGGCATTTTTCTGGATTTAGAGAAATTTGATATTTGCGACATCTTTCAAATACTTTCTCCAATCGATCCAAGTGGTCTGTATCTGTACTATGGACTCCCAGGTCATCCAAGTAAGTTTCAAAAAATTTCTATATATAGTCTTTAAAAGCAAATTGCATTACTCTTTGGAACGAACTTGGTGCATTACAGAGTCCAAACGACGTTACTTTGTAAGAATAGGTGCCCCATTCTGTTGCAAAAGCTATTTTGTGACGATCTGCGGGTGCAATCTTAACCTGGTTGTAACCACTAAATCCATCCAAAAACTATATGCTTCCGCTCCAGCAAGGCGATCGAAAATGCTTTCAGTAAAAGGTAACGAAAAGTGATCCTTCCGCGTCACTTTGTTCAAAGCCTTGAGATTCACACAAATTCTCAATTTCTCATTTTTCTTAGGAATAATGACAATCGGTGAGATCCATTCAGTATGCTCGATCTCATAAATGAAATCGGCATCAAGCAATCTCTGAAGTTCTTTCTTTATCAGGTTTGCAACACTAGGATTACAGCGATAGAACTTTGTAACCTTTGGAACTGCATCAGGTACTAAAGGTATGGTATGTTCAATAACTGACCCTTCAGATCTTGATAAGTCCATGCAAAGCAATCTTGATACTTAAGAAATAGCTTCCAAAGTGCTTGATATTGTTCAGGATTAAGTTGTGATCCAACTTCCACAATCTTTTCTAGCTCTCCTAGTTCGGCAAGATTCATTGGTTGTGTCCTAGCTGGGCCATCATAAATATCTTTCAAGTTTGGCATGTGTTCTTCGAGTTCACAATGTACTTTTGGTAATATGATAACCACATCATCCCATGTATAACGTTTAAAATATTTGGGCATATCATACTGGAGTACATCTACTTGTTCTTTTTCGAAAGGACTTGTCTTGGATCTTCGCTTAGCCTTCTAAGCATGAATTGATCGTAGAGGTGATGACTTCCGAGAAGATAAACTCTTCTTCGAAGGTGAAGACTTCCTAGACGATGATGTCTTGCTAGAATTATGATTTGCTTCCTCGAATGTCAGTGGTTCTCCACTGAATTTACAAAACTTTTTTGATGTAGAAGTTGCGCTACCTGGCACAAATCTTGCTGGCGCTCTTCATTCTCTTGTCGATCTTCTAGGAGACCCTTCTGGTACTGCAATGCTCTTGTCTTTATCTGATCTGCTAGGTCCAGAACCATTTCGGTTTACAAATGTTGTAGCAGTAGGCTGGCTTGCAAATCTTTCTTCATCTGATTCATCGCTTGAATGAGGTGCAATTCGAACATCTTCGTCTGAATGTTCGTCCTTTGCTCTCTCTGTCACGGTGGTAGACCGGAGTATTGTCTTCCAAGGATTTCATAACTGACAAGATCATTGTTGGCCATTGTTCTGCTCTCATCGAATTTGACATCTCTGACTGTCATCACTCTGTTTGTCTCTGGCATATAGACTCTGTAGTATGACGAATGATTGTCATATCCTACAAGATATCCTTGTTATGTTTTCTCATCAAGCTTTTTTCGAAGTTTGTCAAGAACATGTGCATATGCTACACATCTCTGCATCAGCTATTCATGCCATTGATAGCAAGTCATGCTTGTGAAGTTTTTAGCACGTGTGAACTTCACCACACACCTTACAGGATCTTACTTAGGTGTTGTGATTGCACAAGATTGATCAGAAACAGTATACTTGAAAAATCTATGGCAAGAGCACAATGGCATACATCTGACTGAAAAATCTAACTTCTTACTATGAGGAATGAATGTCAGAAAAAATTCTAAGTGCTCAGTATGAAAAAAATAGGCTGCTCTCGAGTAGAGAGAGAAAATCAATGATGAAACACTCGGGTAGAGAGAGAATGAGTCCAAAACACCAAAATCTCATTATTCACAATATGGCAAAACATGCCAAGATTTCCCTACATGAAAGGGACTTGAATTCCTATAGTGGAGTTGCACGGAAAGTCCACTTAACTGAGTTAACTCAAATATCAAGGATCCGCATGTGTAACTGCATGCATGGATATTGCATGTACTGCATGTCAACTCATAATACTGCCTAGACATGTGTAAATCACATAAACCACTTTGCATGTTGCATGCACTGAATGCATGTGGCTTGCATGCATACAGAAAGACATTGCATGTTATCTAAACTTTTGCATGTCATCAAATTTGAATCTACCTAACTCAAACTCGACCTATTCTAGAAGGATATGTGCTCAATTCACATACCTTTATGTACAACATAGATTACAATGGAAATAACCATGTACATGGCCCCAAAACTTGAGATAGGAAGATAATATTTTACTAATCTTCACACTCCTCCTTAAAATTTATGTTCCTATCCAACAAAGACTTTGAAATTAGGCCAAGATTAGACCACATCTTGATAAAGACATTATTGAGTAATGGCTTGGTGAGAAGATCTGCAACACAATTTGAAGATCCAATATTTTTCAATGGAAAGCTCGTCTTCCTTAATTCCTCCTGCTCCAACTTACTATGATGTAGTTTCTAATAGTTCTTCATCTAACGTTAAAGTTACAACTGTGTACCATGAAGTGACTCCAGGTTCAGTTCAGGTCAAGGAATTTTGTACTATTTTTTCATCTTTGTGTCTCATGAATTTTTAAACAATGTCTTGGAATAGCAAAAGCTCAAACGGAACATCGACCAATCGATCCATTTGTGGCATTAGACTTATGGAAACAATCATTCAAGTAGCATACCGATGTTTTGACGAGTTTGATCGACATTGGTGGATGATTTTTTTGAAGAGCAAAAAATATGTTTGCTTGATTTGGGAGAGTCAAACTTGTCTGAAGAATTTTAGTGGCCAACCAGATCTTCAATTCCAACAACAACAGTTGATTCCTCTGTTGTTCCACAATAGACTGAGTCTTAAAGCCTTCTTCATAATGAAAAATGTGACATATTTGGGTTCAAGAAAAAGTCGTTGAACTGTAAATGTTGCCAGGGCTATATGGTCTGGTAACCTCAATGAAAAAAAGGTCAGAAGTCTCATTGCACTTTTGGCATCGGAAAAATAGTCATCCACTTTGGATTGCTGAAGTGATTGGCTTCATTCAGAGCAACGACACTTTGGCCAAGATTGTACATGTGCATTGGATGCGTACCGTTTCAACAAATGCTTTCTTGAAAAAGTACCAGCTACAAATGTTGCAATTAGATCCAAAAGGCAAGCAGAAGCATTCAACAAAAAACCAACCAAGAGTCGATAATATAAATATTGAAGATGTGGATGTGCTTGCTGTCAATTTGAGTTAAAAATGACTAACCATTTACGAAAGTCAACAATATATATTTTAAAAGAACGACTTGGGCTAATTGCACAACCATCATCTTCGTTGACTCGGCTTCAACGCAGCAAAGCCACAATAAATAACTTTCTCTCAACATTGGATGCTGATTCGTATGAGAATTTGTCGATAGACTTTAATGAAAAAGATGGGTCATCAACTTTTTCAGCTGAAAATGAGAGCCTTGATAATATTTCAAGCACTAACTTAAGAGGTTAGTGAGAATTCGTTGGGATTTGAATTGTAAAAAAATATATATCTAAAAATTATTTTTGATGTTTCAACATTTGTGAAGTTAGCGTAGTTTGCTTCAAATGTCTTATGTGAGTTATTTTATAAGATTCAATCTAGACTATTAAAATACCGTAAGTGTTTGTCAATATTTGGTTTACTTTGAATATTTTTAATTTTCAAAGTTTTATTAGAAAATTTAATTCTTTTGGACATGGTGTATTGATTTTTTTGAAAATGGTGTATTGATTTATTTTTGGCCAAAATGCATATATTTTATAAGAATTTTTTGTAATTTTCCAAAAAAAATTCATTAAAAAAATATGTTTTTGAGCAAAATTTTAAAATTTTAAAAATGATTACTCTTTTTTAGGATTTTGGCCTGTTTCAAAGGGTTTCGCATTCATGACAGGGTCAGCCCAAAGGTGAAAATGATTGACGGTCGAACGCTTTCACCCACTCCCTAATGAATTTGAAATTGCTACAATTAATCTGCGAGACTAGACAGAATGCACCGGAGCATTCTAATTTGAAAATCTCTTTGGAAAAGGACCATACAACTAGCTGTCTTGGTAGATCTATTAGGAGGAGATGTCCGAATGCCATTGGGCACCTTACTCAAAACTCATCCGACCCCTCTGGGAAGGATTGAAAACATACATAGATTCACCAAGCAGTACTTGAACTGCCCGAATCCCACCAATCCAATACCAGAAGAAGGGGATGAAGAATCACAACTCGTCCACCAACTAGTAGGATGGAAAAAACATGCGAAGCATGTAACGATCCCAATCACGCATCAAGAGTTTCGACAAGAATCAGTAGTTTAGTTGATGGAGGATCCGGAGGGAATATCATCTCCTCCAAGTTATACCACACATGAACACTTACTCATATTGTGAGCGCCCCCTTTACGATTTGACTCTCTGATCAATCGAGTGTGCAACCATTAGGCATAACCAATGAAGTACATACCAAAGCAGCAAGAATTCGCTTTGTGCTAGATTTCATAATCTTGGACTTGTCTGAATCCCCTGAATCTTGCAGCATTCTACTGGGAAGACCATGGCTCAGAACGTCACAAGCGCTTCATGATTTGGGACAGAATTGTATCGTCTTGCAAAATCATGATTCTATAGTGAAAATAGATCTTGATATCTAGATCGCTAAACTGACCGATGAGCCATAGTCGCAACCAACTACTTTGATGAAAAATTAGAGGACGGACGTCCTTGGTGTCAGAAATGGTGAACTTCTGCAACTTTGTGGTAGCACGAACAAGACACGAAGGTCGAACAATTCACGACAGTCAACGTGACTTTGACTCAAAGCTCAAATGAGAACAATTTGCGACAGTCAACGTGTCTTTGACTCGAAGCACGAATGATTCGCGAATCAATCGCGAATCGCAAACACCCCTCCAGGACCGCAAAGCTGAAAAAGAGATGTGAAATGAAAACTACAAAAAGAACGAAAGAAAACGGGAGATTACGAAACAGACGAAGGGAAATATTTTGTACTACCAACTGGCAGCTCAACGGGCTTCACGCCCAGCTGAAACAAGTAGCAACGACACAGACTAACTAGTTGATTAGCGTTAACTAGTGATGTGATTCTATGTTTCACGATCTTGTAAAGTCCACATAGTGGAGGTATAAACGATCCTCTCTACATCATAAAGAAAAAGAGAAAAAATACAAGTAGGGAATATAGAGACCTGTAAGAGATAGAGAGAGACGTAGCTAATAGAGTAAGAAAGAGAATACACCATAGTTGTGCATAAAAGTCTGCCAACGAGCAAAACACAGCGAAAGAGTAGAATGTCATTCTGCCAACGAGCGAGACACTGACGAATTCATTCTAAACTAAAACTGATAATTCAATCACTCTATTTTCGTGCATCTTGTCTTGTGTTGTGGATCATGATTGCTAGAATAGAATATGTTCCGTGATGTGTAGTCGAGTGTCTGGGATCATGTAAGGGCTTCCGCACAAAAGAAAATCAAAAGACAAAAAATTGTTCATGATAAAGAAGACGAAGTGAGGACGAACGTGAATCAGTCCCACGCATGCGCTCCCGCGACATGGTATCAGAGCCACCAAGTTGTCACTACTGATATCCCAGCAGTGATTCTTCCAGACAACATAATATGGCTATGACAATACAAACCAGAGTAGCAATCAGTCTCAATGGCACAAATTACAGAACCTGGAAATTCAAAATCAAAACACTCATGAAGGACGAAGGGATCTGGTCAGTGACCGAGCTCTCAGAGGTGCAACCTCCAGAGGGAGACCCGAGGAGAGCTGAATGGATCAGAAAGGATGAGCGTGCAATGGCGATCATCGTTTCGTCCATAACTGAAGATCTACTCATGCAGATTGAAGGCTGCGAAAGCAGCCATGTAGCATGGGAAACATTAAAGCAGAAGTATGAAGTGAAGACTGCAGCTTCAGTCATGCACCTTCACAATCAGCTACAATCAATACGGTGGGATGACAACCAGTTGGATCAACACGTTGAGAACATCAGAATGATCTTTGCTCAACTAATTGCATCAGGACAAGAGCACCAGGTCCCAGAACCACAACAGCTGATGTACTTCATAAAATCTCTACCGACGTCCTATCAGCTGCTGAGAATGCTCATACTGAGTCTACCAGATATGACATTCAACAAAGCAGTTAGTCTTGTCGCTGATGAGAGACTGATGAGAGACGAACGAGAGGGAAGCAGTGATCAAGAGAAGGCTCTCTTCACGAAAGGCAAGAAGAAGAACAAAAGCAAGCCAAGATTCGAGAAGACGAAGTCCTCGAATGAACAATCTTCTTCCTACGATCACTGTCACAAACCAGGCCATATAGCCAACAAATGTTGGTTCAATCCAGCAATACCTTGCATGCACTACAAGAAGAAAGGGCATTCTGCATACGACTACAGATTCAACCCAAAAAGAAAAAACAAAGCTGAAAAGGCAAATGTTGCAGAATCATCTAAAGATGCAGAAAGAGGTGACGAAGCTTTCACGATACTCGACGAAGCTTCGACAAGCTACTCCGAATATGACTACGATGTGGTCATTGATTTAGGAGCAACATCTCACATAACCTGCAACAAGAAGATCTTGATCAACATTCCCGAACTCGAAAACGACAGAGCGGTGATTCTAGACGATGGAAGCAAACACAATGTCAAAGGCATCGGCTCTCTATAGCTACGAACACTGTCAGACGAAGCAGAGCTGCCAGGTGCACTCTATGTGCTCTCACTCATAAAAGATCTGCTATTTGTCTCCAAGATGGCAGATCTAGGCATTCGAGTTTTGTTCGATGACAACACTTGTCGTATGATCAAGAACACGACAAACAAGTTGTTGACGGTCGAATGTAGAGAAGGAAATCTCCACCAGGCCAAAATAATCAAATATCAAAGCTCGAGGCTGAGTTCTACGAAGCTTGTCATAAAGACAAGCAACATCGGAGTCCATTTACACACGAAGGAAGAAGAGCCAAGAAAGTTCTTGAGCTTGTCCACTCTGGTGTGTGTGGATCGATGAAAACAGATTTGCTCTCAGGTTCAAAATATTTTCTAACGTTCATAGATGATTGCAGTCGAATGACCACGATCTACTACTTGAAGAAGAAATTCGAAGAGACCCCGACAACAGACAATATGTCTGTCGATTGCAGAGATGCATCTACGGTCTAAAACATGCATCATGAGCCTGGTACAAAATCTTGATGGTCTTCTGAAGTCCCTAGACTTCAATCCTACTCAACCAGACTGTAATGTCTACATCAAAAGAGTAGGAAAGGATTTTGTGATACTGACCATTTTCGTGGATGATTCGCTGATGATAGAAAATTCCTTGATGTTAATCAAGGACACATGTGGCGGGATACGTATTGTTATTTTGATACCACTGTTGAATTAATGTTTAATGTCTTAGATTTCTAAAAACTACGCAATCACAGATCTTGGAGAAGCAACAAAATGCCTAGGGCTGGAGATCAGAAGAGATCGAACAAATGGTGAAATGCACTTAAGTCAGTCAGAGTATGCCAGAAAAGTCCTGAAGCAGTACCACATGATGGACTGTGAAAAGAAAGCCACACCAATGATAGTTGGAGCCAAGCTCACGAAACAGGATTGCCCAAAAACAGAAGGGGAAGAACAGAAGATGGCAGGTATACCCTATCAAAACTTAATTGGTAGTCTGATATACTTAACAATTTGTATTAGACCCGATCTGGCCTTCTCTGTTTACGCATTGAGCCAATTCTGTTCCAATCCTGGTCTAGCACATTGGAAAATGGCCAAACGAATCCTACAGTAAGTGAAGGGTACCCAGAATGTTGGATTAACCTACAGAGGTAGAAACGAAGCGAAAGGATTCAAGCTGCATCACTATAGTGATGCAAGTCGAGCGAGTTGCAAAGATGACAGCAAGTCCATAACTGGAGGTTGCACGATAGCGTGCGGAATTGCAATCAGCTGGATATGCAAAAAGCAAACCTTCGTAGCTCAATCCTCTTGCGAAGCTGAGTATGTCGCAGCTTCGAAAGCGGCGAATGAGGTAGTGTGGCTGCAAATGATGTTGGAGGCAATCGGGATACCACAAGAGGGGCCAAGAACGATGATGATGGACTCTCAGAGAGCCATCTATGTGTCCCAGAATCCTGTCTTCCATTCAAAGACAAAGCACATTCCTCTGAAGTACCATCATATTCGAGATTTGATCTCGAAGGAGAGCTCCAGGTCCAGTTCATAAAATCAAAAAATATGATTGCAGATCTCCTCACAAAACCGCTCGACAAGCCAATCTTTACCAAGCAAAGAGAGGCAATTGGATTAAACGAACAAAGTTGCAAGGTTCAAGAGGGAGTGTCATAAATGGTGAACTCCTGCAACTTTGTGGTAGCACGAACAAGACACGAAGGTCGAACAATTCGCGACAGTCAATGTGACTTTGACTCAAAGCACGAACAAGAACAATTCGTGATAGTCAACGTGTCTTTGACTTGAAGCATGAACAATTCGCGAATCAATTGCGAATCGCAAACACCCCTCCAAGACCGCAAAGCTGAAAAAGGGACGTGAAACAAAAACTATGAAAAGAACAAAAACAAATGGGAGATTACGAAACAGACGAAGGAAAATCTTTTGCGCTGCCAGCTGGCAGCTCAACGGGCTTCACGCCCAGCTGAAACAAGTAGCAATGACACGGAATAACTAGTTGATTAGCGTTAACTGGTGATGTGATTCTATGTTTAGCGATCTTGTAAACTTCACATAGTGGAGGTATAAACGATTCTCTTTGGATCATAAAGAAAAAGAGAAAAAATACAAGTAGGGAATATAGAGATCTGTAAGAGACAGAGAGAGATGTAGCGAATAGAGTAAGAAAGAAAAGACACACGCTGTGCATAACAATCTGCCGACAAGCAAAACACAGCGAAAGATTAGAATGTCATTCTGCCAATGAGCGAGACACTGACGAATTCACTCTAAACTAAAACTAATAATTTTGTCACTCTATTTTCGTGCATCTCATCTTGTGTTGTGGATCATGATTGCTAGAATAGAATATGTTCTGTGATGCGTAGTCGAGTGTTTGGGATCTTGTAAAGGCTTCCGCAAAAAAGAAAATTAAAAGACAGAAAATTGTTCGCGATAAAGAAGACGAAGTGAGGACGAAAACAAATCAGTCCCACGCACGCGCTCCCACGATAGTTGGATGAGGATTGTCATACGTGACTATTCGCAAACTGATGTAGTAAACTGGATGGAAGTCTTAGCATTAGTGGATTGTTTATAGTTTGATGTTAAATCCACGGAACAATCACCCGAGCGAAGGTCAACCGTAGACACCTTCACTAATGAAGATGATTTTTCGTTAAAGAAACGCGAGGAACACACTAAGGAATTTAGTGAAGGCCATGAAGATTTTATTTTTCTTCATGATGAGCCTGAGGCTACACCCAAAGAATTGCTGCAAGAAATCTGCAGTGAATCTGAACTTCAAGCTATTTAGGTGTTTACCCTAATCATGTGAGTGCCCTTGTGCTTTCTTAGCACCAATAGATTTAAGTTGTGTTTATTTTAAAGTCTTGGATTAGAATCCTTGCCCCAATGAACTGGCCAATGAGAGTGAAGGAGGCTCACCTCTAGAATCTATAAGAGAGAGCCATTTCCTTCATATTGTATCATCTTCCATCTTTTCTTAATAGAACTCTCTTGGTTTCTCCATCTCCATCTCTCTCTCTCCCTCTCTCCTCTCTCTCTCTCTCTCTCTTCTCCCTCTCTCTTCTTCCTCCTTACATTGGAATAGAATAGCTTTGGATAGGCGCTCAACCTAGGCGTCTCTCCTTCTCTCCACTCTCTTTCTCCTCTCTCTCCTCTCCCTCTCTCTTCTTGCTATGCAGGTGAAGGCGAGGTTGCCGCTCCCAGCGACGGACCCCTATTCTACATCGATGACACAATAGTGGTGCCGTTTTCGAGGAGCGCCACACACTCGCTTCACCGCATAGTTTTCTTAATCTCTTTCTCTCTCTCTCTCCCTCTCTCTTTTCTTCTCTCTCACCATTCTTTTTCACCTAAAAAAATCAAAATTTTTGGGGTTAGATTAGTGTGAGTTAGTGTTAGTTTTGTCATTTGTTGAGATTTTCCCATTTTTGTATTGATTTTTGTATGAAAGTGTTGTAGGGAGAGATTGCGAGGTGGGAGGATCAGATCAAAGCACCCAATCTCTTCGTTGATCCATAAAATCCATAAAAATCAGAAAAAAAAAAAAAAAAAAGCTTAAAATCTGTTTTTGGAGGAAAAAAAAAGAGCTAAAATCTCATCAGATTTTGATTTCTCAAAAACCAGCAAGAACTAACCTTCGCATGACTGGCAGCAGCTCCAAGGTACTGTCCTAGACCTACATAGAAGCCTGCGAAGGTTACTTCCTAATAGATTTGAAAAAACGGAGAAAAACCCAAAAAAAAAAATCAAAAATCCTTTGTAAAAATCAAAAAAAAAATTGAAAACTCAAAACTAACCTTCACAAAGCTCTCTGAAGTTCCACCTCACTAAGACAAGGACACAGAGAAGTCTGCAAGAGTTAGATCCCAAAAAAAGTGCCCTTGTGAATGTTTGCAAGAGCAAAAAATGGCCTAAAACCTTCTCAGACAACAAATTTTTGAGTTTCCTTGGGAAGTAACCTTTGCAGAGCTCTCTGAAGTTCCATCTAACTGAGACAAGGACACAGAGAAGTCTGCGAGAGTTAGATCCCAAAAAAAGTGCCCCTATGAAGGTTCCGAAGAGCAAAAAGTGAACCTTCTCAAACAACAAATTTTTGAATTTCCCTGGGAAGTAACTCTCGTAGCATGGTGAGCAGGTAGATCTGACTCGGATACAAGCACATACCAGCCTACAAAGATTAGTTCCCAAAAAATCTCAAAATTTGGCCAAAAAACCCAAAAAAATGTATTTTTTTAAAGATTTTTAAAGTTTTTTTGGGAAGTAACTCTCGCAGCTTAGTGAGCAGGTGAATCTGACTTAGATACAAGTGCATATCAGTCTGCGAGGATTTGTTCTTAGAAAATCTTAAAATTTTGAGAAAAAAAAACCCAAAAGATATGCATTTTTTTCAAGATTTTTTGAGTTTCCTTGGGAAGTAACTCTTTCAACTATGTGAGAAGGTGAATTTGACTTAGATACAAGTGCATACTAGTCTACGAGGGTTCATTCCCAAAAAATCTTAAAAATTTGCAAAAAAAAACCCCAAAAAAATGCACTTTTTTAAGAGTTTTTGTGTCTCCTTGAAAAGTAACTCTTGCAGCTTGGTGAGAAGGTGAATCTGACAGATACAAGTGCATACCAGTCTGCGAGGATTTTTTTCCAGAAAATCTTAAAATTTTGCAAAAAAACCCCAAAAAAATGCACTTTTTTCCAAGATTTTTTGAGTTTCCTTGAGAAGTAGCTCTCGCAGCTTGGTGAGATGAATCTGACTCAGATACAAGTGCATACCAGTCTACAAGGGTTTGTTCATAGAAAATCTTTTTGCAAAAAAACCCCCCAAAAATACACTTTTTCCATGATTTTTTGAAATCTGTTGGGAAGTAACCTTTGCAAAATGCTTTATAGATAGATCTAACCTAGATCTGGCTACTGTGAAATTTTTGTGAAGATCCAATGGTTAGATTCCGAAATATCTAAGAAAAAGTGCCCAAAAGTGTCAAAAAATTGAGTTTTTTCAAGATCCTGACAAATTTGTCCATCAAGAACTCTTGCAGAACACATTGTCTAGAAATGGTCCAGATACAGATAATGTAGGAATGTTGAATATTAGATTCACTCAGATATGAAGAAATTAAAAAAAAAAAACCACAAAAAACCAAGAAAAATGGCTAAAATCACACTATTAGCCAACTACAACTGATCAGATATTGTCAAATCTAGGTTGCAGTCACATTATCCATCAAGATCCAACATCCCTGGACTGAATCAAGTGAATGAACTTCATATCAAGCTGATCAGTTCCTCCACATTAACCACTATCCATCCATCATTCTTCTGTCTCATCTCTATTCCATCTTCTATCTCCATCTCTGCTAGATAAATCCATTTCTATCTCTATTCTCATCCATACTGATCCACCATTTACTGATTCTCTTTTTTTTTTTTTTTTTCTTCTTCTTCTCCATATCCCGAGTATTTCTACAGACTGTGTAGAAACACGAATAAAACTGCAAAACTAGTTTATAATAAGGATGAAGATTAAAGATCGATTATTCTGCTGAATCACTCTGATAGTAGAATAATCCAACACTTCTTCTAGAGTATGCATCAGTGAAGGTAATAAAAACACACCTATCAATGACAAAGATTGCATTGGGCCAGATATATTTGTGTGTACAATGTCTAACGATTTTTTAGCTACATGTTGGTGACTTGATCTAAATGGGTTCCTAGTCTGCTTTCCAATAATAAAGCTCTGGCAGACAAGGAGTTTGACTTTTTGATCTAGATAGTCGAGATCAAATACAATAGAATGTTTAGACATGTTTGATACAGATGCATTATTCAAGCGATCAAATCTATAATGCCAAAGTGATCCTTTATTGATATGAACAGAAGTATTCAAAGCTTGATTTATAACGGAATAACAGTGACTTAGTATGTATAAGTATCCATGTCTCTTTTCGAGTGCAAGGATCTTGCTTGTCCTATTGACAATTCTACGGTGATTAGATAGCAATTCTACTCTATGTCCTGAATCAGAAATTCTACTTACAAATAGCAGATGCATAAACAGATTAAGTTCATAAAAAACTTTAGACAATAGTTTGAACTGTTGGAATATCAATCCACTATCTAGAGAGAACTATCAAACATGGCAGATAGCTCAGTGGTAGAGCATCCCATCCGCTATGAGGGAGGTCCTGGGTTCGAATCCTAGTCTGTCCATCCATATTATGATGTATGGATTTCTAACATGGTATCAGAGCCAAGTTAGACCTAACAGTTCATGGTGTCAAAGCCATGGTTAGGTCGCCCAAGTTGTGGGGCAAGTGACAGCTAGGACCCCAACCAAGTGTGGCTTGAGGAGGGGTTTTGGAATATCAATCCACACTCTAGAGAGAACTATCAAACAGGGCGGATAGCTCAGTGGTAGAGCATCCCATCTGGTATGAGGGAGGTCATGGGTTCGAATCCTAGTCTGTCCATCCATATTATGATGTATGGATTTCTAACATGAACTGATCATGTTGCAAGCTTAATCTTACAGTGCCTTTACCTTTGATAGCATGTGTGCTATTGTCGCCAAGGTGAACATACTTTCTGGAACTGTAAGACGTATAGAACTGGAAACAATCAATATGACTGGTCATGTGCTGAGAGGCTTTGGAATTAAAAAAAACCAGGAGTTGTCATTTGATGCTTTCTGATGATTGATTATGAATGCATCATCCCCTTCTTGACTGGGGGCATGAAATGTTTCTATAGCTGCTTTCGCTTGTTAACTCGATTGCTTTTGTTATTGTTCTTGGCTTTTAGTATTCTGCAATCTTGAACCTCATGATTGTTGCACTTGCATTACTTGCAAAAAATCTTCTTCTTTGTCTATGGATTCAATGACTGCTCTTGACTTTGTGTCGGCTTTTGATTGGCTTGAACTGGTTTGGACCTTTTTTCTTCTGCTTCTTTGAGCCTCTGTTTGCATAAGAACACGCGAGTCTGTGTCCGAAGGACTGGAAACTCCATTCATTCAATTCTCTTCTTACATCAACATAGCGATAACTCTAGAGAGAGTTGGATTTGAGTGTATTGTTATGATCATCATCCAGTTTTCATATGTAGATGGCAGGCTCGATAGTAGCGTCATTACTACGCATTAGAGGAGTTCTGAAATCTAAAACGACCCTTTGTAAAGATGTTTTATTATTTTTTTTCTTAATTTAGTCTGCCATGTGGCCCAATCAAAATGCATACATTTGAAATCTACGTAACATAGATAAAAATAAATAAGTTATAGAAATAAACTTTTAAAAATTTTAAGTTTGCTGTCAGGGAGGATGGAAGAGTGCTATCGGTAGACAGTGTCTGCCCCGAACGTGTGAATCTGTTCGACGACATTGTTTCTAGTTAAGATACTTAACCACATTGGTTAATATGTTGGTAAATTTCAGACTACACAGATTTACCAACAGTAAGTTACCACATGCTTTGGAATCGGTGGGACCCCATGTTGTTTTCCAATATCCTTGCATCGCAGTTAGATAGTAAGCATAGTTTCCACATGTTGTTATTGTGGTCCATTTGCCCATTCACATTTAATAAGTGTCATTTAACTTTGAATCGATCTAGTATGTCATAGATTTGAGAATTTGGCGCTAAACTTTGGCGACAATCACTATGGCCAGGAGACCAAGATTCAAAATTGAATCGGTGACTCTTCACAATGAAAAGGATGAAGCTGGATTTTGGAAACCAACAAGATACATAAAAAAAACTCATGGGTTCTACTACATCTGTCCTCAAAAGGCATATTTCGACCAAGGAAGAAGGCGAAGATGACATTCAAATCTTATTGGAAAGCAAAAATTCTTGATTTTAGGACTTCTCTAGGAGGGCAATCAATCTCAGAAGTCTTTGTTCAGCATGTCTATATGCATTCAGAACTATATCTTCAAGAATTCAATATTCATGATTGCCAAAAATGTAACTGTAAGCTCAAAAATTGTTGGGATCTATATTTTTAACATTCATGCTTTGGTAACTTGTAGAAATCATATCATTTATCATATATGTATTGCATTCTTGCAGATTTATATCCATCCAGCATTAGTGAATGGGAGCCAACACAATCTCTAGCAGGTATATTGGATGTGATTTATTCTGATATTGGAAAATTACAATACAGAGGAAGAACTTGTAAGGAGCTTGCAGATAGTGGTATATTCTATTGAGTCCAATTACATTCTAGATATGCACGAAGGTTTCAGAAAGCTTGAAGATATCACATTGTCACATTTTGGAATTGATGAATGGCTTGCACCTGATAGTATTGTGTCAGAATCTTTTAATGCAAAAAACTGTTAGATTTGAAAACTCAAAGAAAGTGAGCACTGGATCAAAAGTCAATAGATTAAGTTGGTTTCTGTCCTTATATGTATTTGTTGATTTCTTTTCAAATGCAAATGTTCATAGAACACCAACATTTTTTGTTTGTAAGGATGTGCTAGATGAGACTCTTTCAGATCTGATGGATGTGGATTGGGAATGCAAGGCAGTTGGAGATATTGAATGTAGAGTGAAGAAATCTTCTATGATATTTCGTTATTGCATTGTGAGACAAATGCTTAGTCTTACATTCAGTTACCAAAGATGAAAACGAATAAGTGAGACCTGGATGTCACTAGATCAAGAGCTTCAAATGCATGGTCACACAGATCAAAAAGAAGTTCACATTTTCAACAATGAAAATATGCTAATTACAATTGAAGTGGAGGATCATTGGAGCTTGAGTTATATCAAACAAGAGCTGGTCTTAATGCACTATGAAATTCTACCTGAACACTTTAGATTCATTATCAATGGAAAGCTAGTAACATTTTCTTGTGATGTGCAAATCAGTCAATGATTATATATGTAACTCTATTAAGAGAATAACCAAATTAACAAGTTGCTTATCTTTCATGCAGATACAAAAAAGACAAGAAAACACACTCTACAAGGATCTTCCAATAGATATCAACATTGTAGAAGAACAATGACAAGTCATACAATAAATTGTACAAACTGATATTTGTATTCAATAAAATATCATTTGAATTTGGGAATTTTGTACAACCGTGCAAACAATTCTTTTTTAGTATTCACTATATGTCGGTAATTTACTGTATGTCTATATTTCTATATTAGTATGAAAGTATGTCTATCTATTCAGCTTGGGTATTTACAAATTCTCCAACCTCATTTAGAATCTAAACATCATCTGGTTTAGAAGGCCCAACAAGAGTCTTTGGTCCCAGCAGTTGACCTGTCCAATAGACTAAAGAAGATAAATATTAATAATAAGCAATATATTACATGAGCATTAAAAAGAAACTAAATAACTCACCTTTGAAATATCAACATTTTTGTGGCTGAATCGACCACAGTATCTAAGGCTGGTGGATTTACAATTGCATCACCTCCAGATGAGGAATGTTGGAGGTCCATGCAATGGACCTTTTTAGGTGACTAAGCAAAGGATTTCTCGCTCCTTTTAGGGGAAGGTTGCTTGCGAGGCCTCTTTGTGGGAAGGTTAGTCCTGTCAAGGGGTTCGTCCCTGGAAGCAGAGGGTTCACCCTTGTGAAGTTTACAGAATCTCTACCCCATTCTATACAAAATTTGAAAATCTTTGGGCATTATGGTGACCCGCTTAGCATGGATTGAAAGGAAAAAAGAATCAAAACATCATAAATGTTGCAGGGGTGTTAGTCAATCCAAAGGGCAGTACTAAAAATTCATAGTGTCCAAAACGAGTCCGAAAGGCAATTTTGTGCACATCCTCTTCTCGAACTCTCACCTAGTGGTAACCACTCTTTAGGTCAATTTTGCTAAACATTGTAGCACCATGGAGGGCATCCAAAAGATCATCTATATGTGGAATAGGATATTGATGCTTAACAACAAGTGCCAAATAGTCCTCCATGGACTCCTGCAAGCACTGCAGTGCTCCAAGTGTGAACCTAACAAGACTTTACAGACTATCTCTGGTAATCAGACAGACAGTTCTGTAGAAAGAGGCTCTTGGAATCATAGTAAGGTGGATCTCTGATATTTCTTAATCTCAGAGATCCATCTGCTCCTGTTACACCTGGTCTGTCGTGGTGGATTCACATCAGGAGTACTTGTGGATATAGTGCCAAGAGAGAAGAAATCCCTCTGGTTCTGTTTGGCCCTAGACATCAGGCTAGTGTTGGTTCTATGCGCAGTTATAGTAACAATGATGAGAGGAGGATAACCAGACTCACAGAGGTGCGATATGTACTAATGTATCAGTCTTGTGCGAGGGTTGACAAAAAAAAAAGTAGGGAATGAGATAACAGTGCACAGAAGCAATATGTACGGTCGTAGTATTGCTCTTGTGCGCACACAAAGAAACAAGGCGATGAGGGAGAAAACGGGACACGCAGAGAAGCGATATGACACAAAAATCCGACGAAAAAAAAGTGAGAATGACCTCCGTGTTCACAACCATGTGCCCTCGAATTTCGCACATGTGGTCACACGTGTGATCTGAACCATGCAATCAAAATTTTGCCATGTGGCATTCACACGTGGGTATCTAGTTGTCCAATGAAACCTCGACACATGCCATGTTCCAACGAATCAATTCTTGACACTTGACGACTGTACGTCTTCGCTCGTGTGGCCGTTAAGAGCCAATTGACGTGGACAGTTGACCGTTTGACTCGCACGTGTGAAAGATACATCGATTTCTGATACTGAAATCCCTTCATCCTCCACTAATGAACATTCCATAAAGGATATCAGTCATTTCTTGATGGATACTCCTAATAAAGACACTGACTATTTGAGTGTAGATATTGATAAGCTGAGGGATGCTTTCATTGGCTCTAATGCCAATATTGAGGAAAAAATTGCTGATGTTCATTCTAGATGCTTTTTTGATTTGCCCAAATATTATACAAACAAAGATGTGTATATCAGAATAGCATATGTGTTTTTTTTAATTATCGAGAGGATGAGGTGCTTTGTCTATTGTCAAGCACCATTCTGAGTTCTCTGACATTGTTGATCTTGAAACCGAAGACTTGGTGCCAAGCATTGACTATGATGCTGAAGAATGTATTCTGACTGGTGAGGAATGTTTGTCCTTGGCTATGGCAAATGTTCGTGATCATGGACGAAGTTTGCCATATGATGAGAAATTTATTTCATTCCAGGCCCAGTTGGGATTCCCTCGTCCATCGATTATGAAATTTGCAAATGACTCTTCTTCAATAGGTGGTCACAATATAGATCATCTTGATCTAGTTGCAGCAGATGATGATGAATGCGTAAGTTTAGAAATTTTACTATATGTTTATCTGATGTATGTGTTCTATTAAAATTTATAAGAACTCCAATTTTGTTATGCAGAATACACTTTTGATCGATGACTTTGCTACTCGTCGAGGGGGCTTCAGACAACATTCATCATCTTTCCACAGGGGTAGTGGTCTCGGCCACTACTTGAGGCACTTTCAGAAAAATGAGATTCGTGTTGCTCATTCCAAACTCAGTCCAGTTGGAGAGACATGATAATGGTTGTGAAAGCCTTATCTTATTATCTAGGTGGACATAAATTTGCTAAAGCAAATAAAATAATTTTTGTGAAGAGATCGTATGTTTTGAACATATTAGGATTTGTGGATGGGGATGTACCATTAAGGAGTTCCCATTATTCATTGTATGCAACGTATATAGAATTGAGTAGTAACACGGACAATGCGCATCTTCTGGATGCATATGCAAGTAGAGATCTACTACATGGTAGCACAACAATTGGAAAAAGATGAAATATCAGATCCCACTGAATGAAACTTTGTATTTTTTGAATATTTTGAATACAATTTAAATTTGTAGCATCTTTGTAGCTCTGAATTTTTAGCTTCTTTGCTACTCAATAAATTTGCAAGCTTTTCTAAATTTGTTGTAATTTGAAGATTTGGTGATTTGTGGAATTTGAAATCTGCAATAGAACCACTGAAATAATTGGCAAATATAGTTTCGTTTTTCGTTGGTTCCTCCATGTTGTGTATTTCTATGAAATGTTGCCCGTGCTTGCCAATGTGACTTTTCCATCCCTTGTGATGACCAGACACTTAGGCTTCCATATGTGTTTGTAAAAAATGATGTATAGTCTCTTAGTATGTGCTGCACATGTCAAAATCGTAATGTCACAGACTTATGCTTGGATCAAAATATATAGTTGAATGAAAGCTGCTCTCAGCATGCATACTAACCATGTAATGAGTGATGTGTTCATCTCCCCATGATTTTGATATTGCTTAACAAAATCGACACGTCTTTTGTAGAGCTCTCTTATCAGTATCAAAAAATTTGTCTTTTCTTAATATTTTTATACAGTCAAGCTTCCTCCATACATCAACTTTCAATAATCTTGATTTGCCGATCACCCCTAATTCCCGAGTGGCAACAACGATATCTTTTCAGACTGAGTGTTGAATGTTAGAAGCCTTACCAGTATGGTTTGATAGGAATCGGCGTGCTTTTGCTCCTCCAATGCTTGGCTTAGTAGGCATATTTCTTAACTTTCTAGAAAGCTTTTCATCTTTCTGTATTTTGACATGTCCCTTATGAAGTCCTGCTTTCGATAAAACATCTTCTAATTGACAAATAGCTTTCTATGCTGATGATGCTGAATTACTATTCCACGCAAAAACTATGTGAAGATAAACGAGCTTCTCTATTATCCCAACTTTTGCATGAAGAGTGCAAACATGCACATTTTTCAAGGGAATAGGCAATATTGGCTTCCAATTTGGATCTGCACTTTCTCTAGTAATTCATGTACCTCTAGTTGCATCTTTTGTCATGTTCATGCAGTATAAACGAGGATGTTCAGATGTAGCACCGTGAGAGCCTTTAGACATGCATTTCAATGTTTTCAAATCACCTGCTAAGTGCCATTCAACATTGAAGTCTCCCACTACTGGAACATTGAGAAATTCGCCGTCTATATGGTCCTTGATGATCCTAGGGTAAGATGTCTTAGAGAATATCCATGATAATATATCATGATTTTCCTTCAGTACCTGTCCAAAGAATAAAACCAACTTAGTTAAATAAGAATTCTTACTATCCATTGAAACTAACCTAATAATGAGAAAAATCACCTGAAAGGCTGCCAACCACCATATATCATTTTCGGACTAGACACTGAATCTGAAATCTCCTTGGTCCATTGTTTGTGATAGTGCACCATTCATGAGAGTTATACTAACTCTCTCCATCTCCTGCCCTTGCACAATCTCTGACTCATCTAACTTAAGTACTATGATTATTTTACCATTCACCTTTTCTAAGGTTATATCATAATATGTGACCATGTACATTAGCAAGTGACTTAGATCAACAAAGAAGTTGTTTGATGAATTATAAGATATTGATCTTCCATCAGTTGCATACACTTCCTCGATATGAAATGGGGTACCAATGATCTTATGCATACCTATGTTTAATGTATTCCTCTCTGTCTTCAAGTGATATGACCGGGTTGCGTCATCCTCAGAGGTGGATGCGCTCGGCTACTTCTGATATGTGGAAGCAGATGCTGGCTTTGAAGAATCAGCAGCAGCAGCAGCTCCATCGGTTTCCATTGCCACAGCTTCACTCTCCATAGCAGTGGTGGCTGGTACTTCGACTGTTGGTGCAGCATCAGATATAACTAGTATAGGAACAGAGATGAGGCTGGAAAGATCAATTGGCTTGGGAGCCAACATCCTTCCCGTCAGCAGTATTTTCTCTAGCTTAGTCAAAATTTAAAAATGAGCGCACAGGCGAGAAACATGGGTTCTGACTCCAGAAAACTTCTGATGTTTGATCCACCGCAAAAAAGCTTTGTATGTGATAAAGCCGAAGCATACTGCATTACCCGCAAGCACATCCAATATGTAACCAAAATTTTGCACTGAAATTGTCGCATCCGCATCCGCCAAAAATATGGCTTGGTTTGCGTATTTACAAAACAATTTGAATGTCGCATCTCAGATCATAGAGATTTTGTACCCCTTCGTGGGTACAAAGCAATTGCTCAAAAAGTGGACAGCTTCATCCACCAAATTTTTATTTGTCGCAACCAGCTTCCCATTCAATGGTAGTCCGAGGGCTGTGCAAAACAAATCTTCAGAGATGGTGAAGAATTTGCCTCGTACATGAACTTTGAATTCTTCCTCTGAAATTGAATGGATGGAGTTCACAAACTCTGTACTGACTTCAGAGAGGATGATGGAGGGGTCCACTTTCAGATCACCCAACCTGCATCGATCCAAAAAGGACTGGATGGATGTCAGGCGGATTCTTGCGCGTGCTTTCCAAATGATATTAGAGCTTGAACCTGATCCGGAAGCCATTGTTCGAATGTTTAATGATAGCTTCGTAGATTGCAATAGTTCGCAAAAGAGTGCTTTGATCGCAAAGACAATGAGCGCAGGAAAGCATAAACTCGCAGGTAGAAAGTGTAAAGAGGAAAAATGGAAAATAACTCTAATAAGCAGTAGCGGTGTGGAAGGATGATGACGTGGCATGGTGACTTGACATCTGTCACTTCCATTTATGGAGGACGTTCATGGCTCAGTGTTTGAAACTATAATTTGCCAGATCGATCTTTAATGACGGAAGACCGTTTGTGAAAAGAAAAAAATAAATTAAGGAGAAACAATATCTGTGAGCATACACACGTGTGAATAATGATGATCACGTGGCCATCATCTTTAATGGAGGGATACAAAAAGTAGGTCAAGAGATTCTCGAAAGATTCTCAAAAATATGCTAGAAAGATTCTAGAAAGTTTCGTGAAACTTTCTCGAAGGATCTTAAGAAATGTTACAGAAATTCACGAGAATTTCTCGAAAATTTTAGCAACATACTAGAAAAAATTTCGAAAAACTGGAGATAATGCTAGAAAAGATTCTAGAAAAATTCTCGAAAACGATTTACGAAAATTTGATTAACAAATTTAGTGTCGCGAAAAAATCAACTTGTCGAATATCTTTCCAAAGAAAAGATGTTATCAGGATAAATGTATAGCCAAGAGGATTTTTGACCACAATCCTTGCCAACCACTTTCTATTCATCTGTATCAACTTCGATCAATGACGTTGAAATGGATGTAGAGTTATTACCTCGGAGGTTTTGTGGGCGAAAAGCTGATGCACCTCTGGTTGAATTCATCCCACGTAGAGAAGTTGTGTTGGACAAGTTCGTTGCAATGCGGCCTCCAGATGAAGATGTTGTGGAGGGTTCCATACCTATTTGGGTGGCAAAAGTTGTCGAAGTGAGGAAAAACTCAGAAGGCTTGGCCACAGAGTTTAAAGCATTATAGTATGAACCAAAATCTAATCAACGACATAGAAACCAGAGACAAGTTCACAACTCGGAGCTGTACAAAAATGGGTTCCAAACAACGATGGACCACAATATATGGATGTAGATACAATTGTTCATGCATGGAAATCAAAAGCAAAAAAAACAATTAAAGCACACGACTATACTATGGAAAAATCAATATCTATTCCGAAAATATCAGTGGCACACATCAAAGAATACCTATCCAAATTATCAGATGAATGTGCAGTTGTGAGTGTTGGCAAATTTCGAATCTGCAACAAGGCCAAATTTGGCTCCAAAAGACGCGTAATTCCTTCTGTAAATCCAGCTTGGCAATTTTGTAGAAAGCTGACTTTTTGTATGCTAGGGTGTGGGCATGTCACCCTATTATAAGTAAATCATATTCCATGGCATGGGTATTGTAAGACCATGAGGAATCATGATGTAGAAAGTTTAATGACTTTTAGAAATTCTAAAGGTTGAAAATAGTTTCTAATTCTCAACCTTTAGAATATTGAAATACTAAATCACTAGTCTAAAAGGTTAAACTTCTACAAATTTGTCTAGAATTGCACCAAAGTTGTGCATCTTTTGTAATAGTCTCTTGACTAATGTAGGGCTTGGCCCAAGACCATTAATTATAAATATGAAGCAGTTTTAGTGGCAAATGACACATTGTGATTAAATTTCTATGAGAGTTCTTATAATACAGCAGCTTGTTCAAAGTACTATACGATTCAGTGATGTTTATGTTTCTTTTAAATACCAAATTCTGTTTATGTTTCTTTTGAAATTCTATATCAATGTTTATGTTTAAAAGTTGTCTGTGTTATTCGGATCAACACTAATTTTGGACAATTATAGTTATTGGACAAAAGCATCAATAAATTTTAGCAAGTTAACTAAATTTTGACTTGTTGATCAAATTTGTCTTATTTGGCTTATAGTTGTATTGAAATGAGATTCGAACTTGAGAAAATCCCACTTCAAGAACTAGTAAGTTTTTATTGTTTTTCTTATCTGGCTCTTTTGGTACCATGTGTAGTAAATAGTCCTAAATAAATGAAAAAGTCCAAAATTAATTGAGACAGTGATTGTTGTGCCTTTCACTCGATACTCCAACACTACTATAGAAAGGTGAAAAAGCCCAAAAAGTGCTTCGCTACCAAGTTATTATCATCTGTATCCAATTCTATGTATAGCATTACATAGTCATACGCAGGACAAATATGTTATAGTCATAATCTAGAACTTCTGAAAAACCCATCATCAAAGCTTTCATAGCGGTATACTATAGTATATTTCTTGCATGGCTTGGAGAAGAAAGATAGAGAGCAATGTTCATATCTTCTCTTGCAGTATGCCAGAATCCAATGGTATGATATTAATATTTGTGCTACGTTGCTGCTATATTGTGAAAGACAGAGATGATAGCAAGTATCGTCAAAGAACATATGTTTTTAACGTGCTCATTGTGATAATAGCAATCATACATTTAAAAATCATCATGTAGCTCATCGTTGGACTGTAAATGAAAAATGATTTGGTATCATTGTGGACAACAGCGATGGATCTCCACACAATGGTTGAAATAAATCTATCATTCGATATGCATGATAGTATGCGAGTTTATTGCTGGGATAGCAGCGATGAGTTACCTTTCGAATATGCATATTAGTAGTATGTGCTTCACAAAAAGCATGAGTATAACGTGTGTTTTTCATGATAGCATGTACTCAGAGAGTAATATCTCTTCTGGCCAACGATAGCATGCCTAAACATATATGGGCAGATGTAATGTAACCATTACGAGCAGTGATAGATAGCGGGCTAGTATCCATACTTTATACTTTCAACCAAGTGTTACTTTTGGCCAACGATGGCTTTATACATACGTTCATAATACATTTGGACAGCGATGGCTTCGTAATACATATGGTCAGCGATGGCTTGCCTAAACAATATATCATTGAAGGACTCATATATAAAGCCGAATAACTGTAATAAAATGCGATCATAAAATTGCTTCACATGAATGGTCTCAAACATCCTATTGTGGTAAAGTAAATGTAGAAAGAGTGTTCCCTTGGTATCATGTATAATGAGCTGCAGGCGATCCATCGTGTTCCTGATCACTTCCCTTCGTCCAAACCTCATCGTCCTGCAAACATATCAATCCCTATAGAAATTCAGCTTCTTGACTGGCAAATCGTCCTTCGTACCACTTCCTTGCCCTTCTTTCACTTTGTGTCCTATGAATTTCCTTATTTTACCCCCACCTGGGCCTGATATGACAGAGCTTGGGTCGTTGAGGTTAAAAGTGCCCGTTCTTTTATTGGAGTTTTGGAAGAATTTGTTTTGCAGTGTGGAAAAGCTGGGTCTTTTGAGAAAATGTTCGATTTCTCTAATATTTTTAGCATCACCTAGACTTGCAAGGAGTTTGGCAAAAGGATTTGCGGCAAGCTCAATGGATGCATCTATCATGTATTGGCGTAGGAAGAGAAAAGTCAGGTGTGCTTTGACAACTTCCCTAGCTGGTTTGTGAAGCCAAGAAAAAAAGGCATTGAATTGGTTATGTGGAGAAGCATCAGGAAAGAATATGCTCAGGATATTCATTATATACCAAATGGCACAGCCAAACCAAATAATGGAGGACTGATTTTTGCACCACATCTACATTTGAAGAAAGGTCTCTTCCAGTTCCAAATTCTAGCTTGGTGGAGATTCATTCTATTGAAACCGGTGTCAAAATGTCCACGAAATCGTGCCCAGGTAGCATAATCTCAAGTCTAGCAGCATTACAAGTAACACAATCTATTCCATTAATAAAATTATGCAACATGACGGTTTTTTTCATGCAAATAATCAAAGTTTGAATGAATAGACTAGGGGGAGGAAGGGGCTCCCAATAACCCAGGTTTACAGCATCGTGATACCACCTTGGGGACTAGACATAGCAAAAAAGTCATGTTAGCTTATGAATCCAAGTAAGATAAAGGTTTTGATATTATCTCGACCAAAGGATAGTCGGATTTACACCTCAAGGATGCATAGAGAGAGATAAACAGATTAAAGTTCCTCTTGACAAGTCAAGACCAAAACCTTTTAAAACCCTTTATTCATAAACCAACAAGAAAAAACATAGTTGAAAAGTATACATTACTAGAAAGCACCATAAAGCAAAACATATTTCAAGACATCCAGCTGGTACCTGTCACCATCCCACCACACAAAACCATGCAAGTTAGCACAGTGAGGAAAACAAGTGTCAACGCTGAATGTCAGTTGTTATCCATGTACAAATTATGTTTAACTCAACTAATCAGCTTGCACTGTAAATAAAATTTTATAGTCCCATAGAATACATTATAGATCCTATGACGGACTGATAAGGATACCTGCACATTTCTTGTTGATCTGCTTGAGTTCTGGGGCACATGTCTTTGGACAACTTAGATCCTCGATCTATAGGTGTGTCTATGGGCTTGCAGTCCTCCATGCCATATCTGCGAAGTACATTGATTAGATAGGACTCTTGGCTTATAGTAATCCTTCTGCTTGCGCGATCTCTGTGAATCTCCATACCGAGTAAGTAATGGACTGGGCCTAAATCAGTCATCTCAAATTCTGATGAAAGCATAGATTTGGTTTTCTGTAATAACTGATTTGAATTGCTAATAATTAAGGAATCATTAATGTATAATGCTATTATAATATAGCTTGACCCTTTTCGTTTGAATATACATTAGAGTCTGCCGAGCAAGAAGTGAAGTTATGCTACAACAAGAAGTGATTTATTCTATCATACTAGGCCCTGGGAGCTTGCTTGAGACCATATAATGCCTTATGCAATTTACATACCAAATGCTCGTTGCCTTGAAGGACATAACATTGATAAATGAATATGTCTTCTTGTATGTATCCGTGAAGGAATGTTGTCTGGACGTCCATCTGGTGAATGTCCAGATCCTCTGCAGCAGCTATAGCCAGCAAGGTGTGAATAGATTGATGCTTTACCACTGGACTAAAGGTATCAGTGTAATCTATTTCACAAAGTTGCTCAAATCCTTTAACCAGTAAACGAGCTCTCCATTTGGATATTGATCCATCTAGCTTAAGCTTTAGCTTGAAGATCCATTTAGAGTCAATAGGTGTAATACCTGCAGGAGGATTAACAAGATTCCAGGTCTTGTTCTTTATCAAGGGATGGTACTCAGTATCCATGGCAACTTTCCATTTGTCTGCATTGGGCATTGACAGTGCTTCTGCAACAGTGGCAGGTTCATCATGACTGATGAATGCCTGAGGGACAAAACGATCCGGTTGTTGTTGTTGTCTTGTAGACCTTTGAACTGCAGGTGCTTAAGTGGATGTTTCTCCTGGGTAAACGACTGGGATAGCTTCAGCTTGTGGTTGAACAATCGTGGGTCTAGGACCATCGATGGTAAATGGAGTTGTTGGGACAAACTCCTGCATTTGAACATTCGTAGGTCGATGCCTATCGATGGAGAATGAAGTTGTTGTGACAGACTCCTGCATTGGCTGCTTCTGCTTGAAATCATGGAATTTGTCTTCAAGAAAGACAACATCACGACTGACCTGTATCAATATCATAGATACAATATGCCTTGTGTGACATTGAATAGTCGATAAAGGTATACTTACAGCTTACTGGGTCTAACTTCTTTCTCAGATCAGATGGAATTTGAGCATAGTAGAGACATCCGAATATACGTAAATGTTTCAAACTTGGTTTGTAGCCGTAGTAGGCTTCAAAGGGTGTCCTGGAGTCAACTACCTTCGTGCTGGAATAATTTTACAGATAACAGGCTATAGAAATTGCTTCAGCCCAAAAGTTCTGGGGTAAGTGAGTGTTGACAGTCATGGATCGTGCAGCTTCCACTAATGTTCGGTTCTTTCACTCAGCTACGCCATTCTGCTGTGGCGTGTAGTTGGCTGTGAACTGATGGTGCACGCCACATAATGATAAGTAGTCCGCCATTTCATTAGATAGGTACTCTCCCCCTGAATCAGACTGCAGGGCCTTGATTCTTTGACCAGTCAGCATATCTCTTGAATTCTTTGAAGCAATTGTATGCTTCTGACTTGTTCTTTATGAACATGACTCTGGTGAACCGGGAGAAGTCATCAATAAATGTAATGAAATATAGAGCTTGACCCAAAGAGGGTACACTCATAGGACCACATAAGTCACTCTGAATTAGTTACAGAATGGACTTCGCTCTTTTGGCTTGTCCTCTTGGAAATTTTGTTCTAGGTTGTTTCTCTAGTAGACAATTTTCACAGATAGTCTGATTAGTTGTAGAAACATCATTGATATTCATATCCTTGACCAATTTGTTATGATGCATGTACAAGATTGAACGCATGTTTAAATGACCTAGTCTTTGATGCCAAACATGAGCATCAGAGTTACTCACAGAAAGTGCATAATCGTGACTCGGAATATACAAATTTTCTTCTATGTGTGCAGAGAGGATTTCATTGGAGTTCTCATCAAAAATAGTAGATCAAATCAAACATGGGCATGATAATATTGCACTTCGAAGAATTTAGCATTTACAAAAACTTAGGCCGGTGTAAGACTCCTCTCTTTTGGAAGTCTCTTATTAGAGATGGCGGTAAATGCTATCCATATTAAAAAATGGACCTCGCCTCCCTTTGAGATTAAACTTAGTAATAGTCAGGGCCACGAAGACCTTTAAGAGCAAGTGCACATGCCCTCGATCTTCCAATTTATTCCATCATTTTCTCTAGCAGCTTTCAAAAGACACGTCCTCATGGCTTTTAGGCAAACTTGTTGTCGCGAGAATAAACAGTCCCATTCAATTTGCTATTGCTTCCAATTCCAAAGGCCCTTTAAGTCATCCTCTAGAATCCCATGATATCCAAGAGTGTTTCTAGTTGTCATTGGTATTTCAAAGTGACAAAGTTCTCAAGTCATGGGACCTTGCTCTATCATTATGGTGTGGGTCTCTTATGCCACATATCCAAACCCTAAGGACATGTAACCCATTCACCCAAAAAATGGCATAACTTGTGTTCGAGTCCGGCTATCACAGAAATGAAGACCATTCTTTCTCAGGCATTTTCTGACCTATATAAAAACTTGTTGACAAATTGTTTATATAATGCATTCTTGTGAAATGAAGTGATGTCAGGATGACACCACAAGTGTTATAAAGATTTTCATTTCAATTTCATAATTTCTTGTACATCCACTCAAAGCCCATGGAGACTTGTATAGCTCAATTGTTGATTTTATAATTCATGTATACCCACCCATTCATGCTTTCACTTTGGGTTTGAGAAGATGCCCAAAGTCCTATGGTTAATCTTCCATTTTCGCTAGATGAATGTTCACTACTTTAAAAAAAAAAGTTTAAATGGTTGGACAGAGCACCACATCATCTGAAAGCCAAAGATATTAGCCCATAAGCAATCCCTTGCTCTATCCAGTAACCACACAAGTGCAAATTGGACAACAATCTCACTTGCATGTGGGTGCTAGGGAGAGTGGCACCGTTAAAAATTGGCACCAGCGTTGTGCATGTGGGAAACGGGTGCTAGTGCTCATATAAATTGCCTATAGGAAATTGGTGCCACGTCTCATTGGTGCCCGAGAGAATTGGCACCAGTGCTCGCAGGATAGTGGCGTTGGTGCCCATGAGACACATTTTTCTTGAGGACCTTTCACTTTGGGCAGATCTCGTGTAGCGGCACCACATGGTGTGTGCAAATTCAAAACACGTGCGACTTCGTGCTTATGAGTGCCAAGGCTTAATTAAAGGCCAGCCTCCAAGGGATGTTTAAGAGGCTGAGAGCACCATGGGCAAATTTCCTTATACACATAGTTGAGATTTTACCAAGATGATTAACTATTGAAAGGAGCCCAAATAAATGGCAAGCTAATCTATGATGTGGCCAAATGGTTGGAAGTAAATCATCCCGTGCCTCAGTTCTGAACCAGCTGGCCGCCGTTGCGATTTAGGGTTTGTTAAGTATTTTTGTTTAGGGTTTGCTGCGTCGACCTGCGGCTGCGAGATGATGATATGAGGAGGAGCAAAGCATGTCAGATGAGTAGACGAGGGAGAGCAAGAGATCCGGATCTGTCTAAGGCGGTAAGGCATACATGCGCAAGCTCTGTCTCAGCACACCCAGATCAAATGCGTTGATTTGCTTTGAAACTTGACCGTGTTTTCTGTGCTGATAGCTGCGTTTGTTGTTTTATTTCTATGATAATTTTGAGTTGTCTACTCATTTTTTGTTGCGTTACATGTTCAAAATTGGATCGCTACATTGTACGAGGATTTTGGTGCTTTTTTCACTCCGAATATCCTTTTCTGCCACTGCGGCTGTAGCAACAGTGAAGATTCTGAAACCTTTGGCTGTGTGTGAAAACTGAACACATCAGTTACCGCGTTTCCAACATGTAGATATATCTTCGCTACAAACTTCCGCAGAAATAATGCGTGGAATAATTTGTTTTGTGGATGTCGCTTGCTTTCATTACATTTATACATGCTTCGCATTGCTGCTTAGATGTCGATTCTTATTCCCCAAGCGCGATAGCGTGAGCGTATCTTCGTGCCTGTTGCATTTGATTGTTTATTGGAGATGTTGTACTGTTTTCTGACGTCTGACCATTTTATGAGCGATACCGCTCTTTCGAATATATGAATGTGTGTGTATGGAATCAGATCCTTAATTATTTAGGGGCTTGAGGTTTGGTGAAGGTCTGAGTGGAGTATCTGAGTTTACCTTCTCTATTCTCCTTAGTTAACCTTCATAAATAAATTCTAGTAATGTTTAACCATTGCAAGTGAGTCCCTTATTCAAAGCATGTCAGGCGAGTATTCAATGCTCCTACGTCCTGCCTTGTGTCGGAGAGGGACGACATTTCTATTAACTTTAGTTTCTTCTTATTTTGCAGAATCTTACTAGTGCTGCTTGTTTTATTCGTCTTCTATTTCTACATGGAGATATTTTCCGAGCAAAAATTGATTTGTTTGTTATCTCATAAAGAGCTGCCTTAGAGACTGCAGCAAGGAAATCAACTATTGTAATTTTGGGATTGCTGTCAATTATCCCCAAGGAGGATTCTATACCTCTACTGACTTCTTAAATGAAGATAATCATCCACACGAGATTTCTGAGGGGATCAAGCTAAATCGAAGATCCTATATCTTTGTAGTACACTTCGTTAGATTCTAGACAAAATCGGAGGTTACTTTTTCACAGGTGCAATCTCAAAATTTAATTTTTTTCAGCAGACATCATTTTTCTATCAGCATTGATACCAATTCAGGATCCTACCACAATAGACTTTAACTTACGCTTTACCTTCAAACAAAGAAGATATTAATCATAGAATAGCATCTAACACCTATTTTAGAATCAAAATCTAAATAGGTAGAGTTGTTGACTCCCACAAGAACAGTGGAGGCTCAAATCCTGACCATTGTGTAGTGACATTTAAGGGAGCCCAATTTTGTAAGTGACTTGGCCAGGTTGTATATATGTTGTATGTAACAATTACTAGTTGCTTAATAATGTATGAAAAAATAAAAAGTGAAAACGTAAATATGAAGTATTCCATTACATAAAGCTGCTATCATTAAGAGTATGACAACAACACTCATATGACATCAATCATAAACACCAGGAAAGTTTTCAAAGAAAAGCTTTTAACTACCATTAAAAGGCCAAATTTGAAAAAGAATTAGAATAGATGAAATATAATAGAGATTTCAATAGTACATGTGCAAAAGATTCACATGGATTTCTGTTTTTTTTCACTCTTAATACTCGTATATGTTTCATATACAGAGCTTTGAAGATGAGTTTCAAGATTTGAGCATAACATATCAATTTGAAGAATGCTATTGTCATTTTAATTTTGTAATTCTAAATGGCTCTGAATTCAGCTTATACTTGACAAAAGAGTTTCGTCTTGAAATTACATTACAAATTTTTATACCTGCTAATGTTTTAGGTGATGATATAGGATTTACTATTTTGATGCATTTATGCTCCCAATGAACAAGATCTAAATTATACACATAATTTCATAAATGTTATTCCATATGAGGTCCATGTTGCATGTTGTTATGTTGTCAGTTTGTGTGTCTTTTCCTGAATTGGTAATATAAGAGAGCAAAGTCATACATGAGAAGACAACCAATAGATCAAAGCAGACTACCTTATAGACTTCGTAGCTCAAATTCTACTGATGTTCTTATGTCGCGAGGAAAAAGTGATTAAGATTAATCTCTTAAATGATTGCTAACAATGAATCAAGCTCACAATAAAATAGATGTATCTTTTAAGATGCGCCTCCATTCGAGATTCATATTGCATGATGTTAGCTATGTTAGCATAAAAGTAGATTTATTGTGCTTGAGGTCGAGTGTGGAGCGATTGTATGTAGTGAATGTTAATCGGATGGAAACTCTCGAGAGAGTGTGCACGCGCGCATAAGTTCTTTGTTCTTTGAAAATCAATATAATGGGTTAAGTTTATCTTTCCTATGCTAATCAGTGATCCTGCTTTATTAGAATTTTAATCTTACATCAGAGCCTAGCAGGATTGTGCACATGACCAAGAGATTGTGAGAACATTTTTGAGATTGATGGTTTCAATTGTTGAGAATTTCAAAACGGAGTTCTATAAGAATTTGTAGGTTATATTGAAAATTTGTGAGTTTCATATAGTATTATTTAATGCGTAATGGGATTTGCTAAGAGCAGTGAGTGCAAGCCATGGCAATTTGCAAGGTGCAACGAGGAGCAAATTGAAAATTTCTTTATGTATGAGGTTTTCGAGTTTCACAAGTTAATATTATCAAATTGGACATTGCCATTATGCTCAAAAAGTCTTATTTAGATCACAATTGTTTTTTATGTCCTTTCAGCCTAGCAAATATGGTCAAATCCATTTTGAGCAAATCTAGCAAGTTGGAAGGCATATCCAACTACGTTGTATGGAAGTCAAAAATTTAAAACCTTCTAATAGAAAAATAATTGTGGGATATCATCACAGAGGATATGAGAAGATTGCCTTTGAACGAAGATATCAGGACATCTGACAAGAGGACTAGGAGAGCATTGACCTATATGGACCTCTCAGTGAAAGATCATATAATTACGCTTATTATTGATAAGGTTGTGATCTCTTTTTAATATCTCTCTAAGGATAATGCTCTAGAGACTAAGAACGGGGTATTGGATCTACCTCCGGGTGAGTATCGTTTGCAGGATGGGGTTCAATCCGATAGAAGTGAGGATCTAGACAACTAAAGGTGGAATGGTGCCTAAGACAAGGAGGTAATGCATTCTATGGTTTCTCTTTTTTTCTTCTTTCTTTCTTTTGGTTTATTAAGGCATTTATGTCTATGTTCTTTCATTATGTGTACCCAACGGGGTTGGCTCAGTTGGTTGGCTTGGCATCCAAAGTTTCTTTGGTCCCAGGTTCGAGCCTCCCCTTGGAAACCAAGAAGCATTATGTTTGTGAGCGGAATAACATCAAGGAAGATGCTACAAATAATAATAGTAGTTCGTTTTAATGCTTAACTTTGATGAGTTTGTAGAGATCCTAATGCAGGAGGAGCAACAACGAAAAGTGGCCAAAACATGTAAAGATCCCAAGTGAAGATCCTCTAGATCTTGTTGCATGCGTCAAAAGGACTACTGTGGAGCTAAACCACCCAACCAACTGGAAGTCAAGGGATAATATAGTAAGCAAGACAAGAAGACATAAGACAAAAATACAAAATACATGTCCGTCTGTGACTAAGACAATTTCGTAAGAGAATCTGTAGATCCAGAAGTCCACTAGTAAGCGAGACACGATTCATGAGATAACCGTATTTCTCTCACGCCAATGCACTGCGTGGATCTGTCATGCAATGCTTGAAAAATCAGAAGATCAATAAATAATATTGTAATTGTCCAATGAAAATTCGTGTGATACTGCAACTGTAGAGGTAGAATAAAATTGCTGATGAAATATCACCTATAGTGCTGCTGCAAAAGAAAACACACCAAACCATATGACAATAGAACAAAACAAACAAACAGGTAGCAACAAACGACATAGTTGACAAGACAAAACTTGAAAGAGAAAAAATGAAAAATTGTAACAGATAACTCTATAGTTGAATTTGCATGACACTCTTAGACCAAACTCTTGCAATCCAGTATCGAACTTGGTACAAGGCCATAGCTACAGTGTTATAAAAGGAAAACAAGTGATAACATATAACATTTACGTAGCATGTAATAAGACAATTATGTCTTAGATTACTTTCACTCAGATAAAACATACGGGTTGTCATCTAGACACAAAACTCATGATTCATCAAGCGGTAGCTAAAAACTTGGCTCCAGGGTATAATATCAATCGCTTGGTCATAAAGACGTAATGAAGACACAGATCTGAGGTGGTACATTCTTTGTCTTATCTATGAATGATGTTTGAGATAGGCCTTACGCGATTGCTAAATAGGATGTAACTATATTTGGATTAGAAGCAACTATGTATCTGTGGATGACAAAAGAATCAGCAAGACTAGACGAGCCTAAACACATATACTACTAGTTTTAGTAAGGTGCAAATGGATCAACTTGATGAGCAGGCACATTGGTATCTTCTATAGAGTACATCGTTGGGTCTATGTAGTCAGAATCAACTTGTGTGATAGACGATGTAGCAATATGTTGACTCTCTACAAAAGACTGTTGTGTTGGATGGGGAGCGATCGGTCGTGGATAAGAAGACTCTGGTTGAGAATGTAAAACTGGTGTAGGATGGTTCATAGAACTAGAGGATCGAGGTTGATGAAAAACTGGGCCTATTGGCCTTGGTTGGCCTATGTTGATGAGGAGCTGAGGCCGTCGTGAGTGCAATCCACATGGCAGTGCATGACTTTTCAATATTCACATACCATTCCTTTGCTCGCCAAGTAGGATCATGGGGAATAGTCTGAGCTTTTCAGCTTCAAAGTATCGCCGTAGAACGTACAAGTGTTTTTGAAGTCTTGAAGAAATTGTACGGGGTTGGTTTCCCCATCAGATTTGGTGCATCAATCCGTGGAATTCTCCTGTCCACTTTGGGAGGAGGCTGATCTGACTTCCCACTCACGGTGCTCTAGCAGATAATCAATACTTAGGTGATGGATGGTGGATGATGAGTGTGATATCCTACTCTTGCTTATCTATGGCTCCCTACCAAGTTATATCCAAGGCAATCTCTACTGAATATACCTAAGGCTTCTCCCAACTAGACGAGGTAGGAATATGTGACCAAGATGTTGATGGTAATTGTGAATATGTACAGGCCTAAGTATAAAGATATCTCACTGTTTCACTTTTGGCGGTGACAGATCTCATTTTCACGTCTGGATTGATGATGCTAAGTTTTCAAGTTTTGATGTTTCAAAAGGTACTTGAGTATGACTTTGCTAGTTTTAGCTCTGGAAAATTTGCACACAAGTGAAGAGGTCCGCACAAAGGCCAAGCTTGCCAAAACGAGTACCGTGCGAGTACTATTTGAGGAAAGATCAAGAATTTGTATCGTTAGATAATTTGGAGGAGGTTGCTATGTTTCTCTCACCTTCTTTGGACTTTCCTGATATTTCTAGAGCCTCTGGTCCTTAGGGCAAAAGTATCCAACCTATTCGCACAGGCCAATTTTGATCATTTTAAGGGGCTCTTTTTCGATTTCTTGGTCAAGATATGTGAGTAGAGTATTCACACGTGTTAAATTTTTTTGATGAGAATCTATGCGAATATTGACCATGATGAAATATGCAAAAATAGCCATTTTTGCTTTGTATCTTACCATTGGTGATAACATAGAGTCTCGCAATATTTTCGAGTTATTTCAATGAAATCTGATCTTGGTTTGACATGTTTGGCATTGTTGACACACCACTGTCATTTGCCTCACTAGAGTCTCCCGTTCTCATATTACGACTTGAGGGTGGCAGTAGTTGGACAACCCTCTTCATCGGCGGTCTCAAGATTTGAAGGCAATGGATTGATCCCCCACCGGTCAGTAGTAACTCATCATACAAAACTTGCACTCAGAAAACTCAACGTGTGTCAGCTGGAGATTATGACAGGCCATTTGCTCTTTGCCATCTGAACACTCTTAACATACCATTTGAACTCCTTACAAGAAAGACAACTTGTCTCAGGCAAACTCGCACAGGTTTGAAAGGTTCCTAAAAGAACTAGAAAATGACTCGCACAGGGGAACAAAATGACTCGTACAAATTTGGAAATGACTCGCACAGGTTTGAAAGAAAATGACTCGCACAACAGACAATTGTAGAGGTAATGACTCGCACAATATCTCTTGTGAAGACTCAGTCAAAATGACTCGCACAAATATGAAGAATGCAAAAACCAGCTTGAAATGACTCGCACATGTCAGAAGGGGATGAAAACCATCTCAAAATGACTCGCATAGGTCAGAAGAAGGTGAAAAATACCTTGAAATTACTCGCACAGTTGTGGAATTGCCTTGGAATGACTCGCACAAAGGGTAGGCAACTCGCACAAGGTTGACGGATTCCCAAAACAACTAAAAATGACTCGCACAAGGCATCTACAACTAATCACGAATTACAAGAGTGCCAGATTAGCCACGATCTAGAATACTTTTGCTGATGTCATGATATCTGATCAAATATTTGAATTTCATGGTACTTGGCTTATATTCTTGATCCTTTGAGAAGCACGACTGATTTCGTGTTGTGTCATGTCGTGTCGTATCATGTCGTCTTTTGTCAAAAGTTTAGGATTGAAAGCTAACAAAGCTTTGGCAATAGAAACATTTTGTTTTTTCAGCTCCCTCTCAAAGCATGATAGCTTGACGACTCCAAGACTACTCCTTTGTTTCTTGAATAGACCTTTGTCTAAGGCCTTTGTGAAAATGTTAGCAACCATGTCTTTCGTTCCAATGAAAGTAGTCTGCAGTATCTTCTTCTCGATTAGATCCCTTATCAAGTGGTACTTGATCGCAATGTGTTTCGTCCTTGAGTGAAACACAGGGTCTTTTGTCTGATGTATTGCAGATGTGTTGTCCATCTGCAAAACCGGAGGTTCATTCCTCGTTTCACCTAGTTCGTCAAGGAACTGTTTGAGCCAAATTATTTCGTTGGCCATCTTTCCTGCTGCAACGTACTCTGCTTCGCATGATGACTGAGCTACAATGGTCTGCTTCTTACTGACCAAGAGAATTGCTGCTTATGACGCAATGGTGCATGAGATACTTTTACGGTTGTCTTTGAGGGATGCCCAACTAGCATCATTGTAGGAAAGCATCTGGAACCCTGCATCACGACAATAACACAAACCAAAATCTTTTGTTAATTGAAGATATTGCAAAATTCGTTTTGCAATCTTCTAGTGAGTCGAGCCTGGATTCGTGCAAAATTGGCTCATCCTGAACACAGTATAAGCAATGTCAGGACGTGTGTTATCTGCAAGGTACATCAACGATCCTATCAGTTTCTTGTTTGGTGTGAGTTGCATCAATTCTCTCTCTTCTTCAGTCCTGGAACAATTTTCGTTCGTCAGTACTGTTTCTGCAAGCATTGGAGTATTCGCTTCTTTGCAATTCAGCATCCCAAAATCTTCTAGGATTTTTTGGATGTATCTGGATTGAAGAAGATACAATTTACCTCCTTCATAGTCCCTGTCAATCTGCAAGCCAAGGTAACACCTGGCTTTTCCCAGATCTGCAGTCTCGAAATGTTTCGAGATATCATTTTTCACTTCAGCAATAAGCTTCTCACTCTTGCAAAGTGTCAGAGTGTCGTCCACATACATAGCTACAATGATGATCTTTCCATCTGTAATTCTTACATACACATTGGAATCAGCCATTAGTATCATGAATCCTAAGGATTTCAGGGCTTGCCATTGTCGAGCTGACTGCTGCAGACCGTAGATACTCCTATGCATTCTGCATGCATAATTAGGAAGTGAATTCGAGACATAACCTAGGGGTTGATCCATGTAGACCTCTTCGTCTAACTCGCCATGCAAGAAGGCTGTCTTCTCGTCCACAATGTGAATCCTGAGGTCATAAGCAGCTGCATATGCAAATAGTAAATGTAAGGACGAATGTATCACGATAGGAGAGAAGGTCTCAGAATAGTCAATACCATATCTCTGAGAGAATGCCTTCGCTACAAGTCTTGCCTTATACTTTGAGATGAGTGATCATTAAGATCCGTAGGTAGATTTGGATACATTGTTTACCTCCCTTGAGGAGATCAACCTCTTGAGGAGAAGATCTAAAACCAAGATGCCTAGATAAATCCAAAGAACCCAAAAACAAGAAAAGGAAAAGCAAAACCAAGAAAAGACCAAAAAGAGAAAAAGCACCAAGATGAACAACACCCAAATCTAGGCTATTCCACGATTAGATCCTAAGCTAAGATTGACAACCTTAGCAAGCCTAGATTCTCACTCCTATCTCTTCGTTTACCCTATCCCCATTGGATCGAAACCCTATACCGCACACAACTACTCACCCGGTTGGAGATCCAAATCTCTTCATTTGTTCTCTAGATCCACATGATGGGAGGCACGAAAAGAGTCCAATATATTTTTTTTGGCACCATTGTCGGGGAGATGGTGCTAAACATCCTTAGGAGTGACTTTTTTGTTTGTATTTTTTTATTAATTTTCTCTCTTTTGACAGGTTGATTACTCGCCCTGGCCTATTTTCTCGAGTTCCTATTATTTTAAACAACATCTAATAGATCTTTTGTTGCATGCATATGGTTTGATCTAAAAGGAATCCTAGTCTGCTTTCCAAAGATGCAGCTATGACAGACAGGGAGATTGACCTTACCAGAAGGATAATCGAGATCAAGGATCATGGATTGTCTGGACATGTTTATAACAAATGCATGATTCAAGTGTCCTAAGCGATGATGTCATAGTAATGCTTTATTGACTAGAACAGAGGTTTTCAAGACTTGACTAGACTTAGAATAATAGTGTGCCAATCTATATAAGTAACCTTGTCTCTTGCCGAGTGCAAGGAACTTATTATTCCTACAAACTATTTTGCATTGATCAGATTCAAATTCTACCTTATGACCTAAAACTGTAATTCTACTCACTAATAATAGAGTTGTAGAGAGTTTAGGAATATATAAGACTTTTGATAGTAATTTGAATTGATCATGCTGGAATCGCAATCTTACAGTACCTTCACCTTCAATAGTGTGAGTACTATTGTCACCAAGATGAACAAATTTTTTCGTGTTGTAAGGAGTATAGGAGTTGAAGATCTTACATTGATTGGTCATATGTTGAGTTGCTCCAGAATCTAGAACCATGAATCATCCAAAAATGTGCTTTGATCTTTGACCATGAATGCGCCTTCGTCCACTTCAACATGAGAAGATGATGAAACTGTGTTTACTTGTTGATCAGGTTGCTTGGCTGTATTCTTCGCTTGGAGAATTTGACAGTCCTTGATCTCATGGTTATTGCGCTTGCAATATCTGCAAAACATCTTCTTCTTCGATTGTGGATTCGATGATTGTTCTTGACCTTGATTCGGCTTCTGATTCATTGCAGCCTTCTTGGAGCCTTTCTGCTTCTGTCGCATAGAGGCTTTGTTGACATATAGAGCCTGACAGGAGGAAGTAGACATAGTGTCTTGACTTCTTCTATTATCTTCTTGTAGCAGCATAGTGATAACACTAGTAAGAGTTAAATCTGAGTGTGTCGATATGATCATCACCCAGTTCTCATATGTAGAGGGCAAGCTTGCAAGCAATGTCATAATTGCGTCTTGATCGTCTATGACTGATCCGACAACGACCATTTGTTGCAAGAGATTCTTAAACTGGTTAATGTGACTATAAAGTGAATCACCAATAGACATTTTGAATGTAAAGAATTTCCTTTGTAGATGTAACTTAGTAGTTACGTCCCTCACGTCATATAGTGAGTTCAAAATGTCCCAAACGTCTTTTGACGTTTTAGCTTCAGCTATGTATCCAATCTGTGTATCTGATATATTGTAGATAATAAGCGCGAAAGCTTTACCGTTCTTTGATTTCCACTTTGAGTCGTCGTCTTCAGGTTTTACTTCTTTACCTGTAACAACATCCCATAAGTCACTGGCGATTAGCAAGGTCTTCATCTTAAATTTTCACACATGATAATTGGATCCGCTCAACTTGTCTGCGATAAGACTAGCTTTACTTGGAGAATCCATCCAGAACTTAGTCTGTTGATTATATTGATGACGCTAAGATGTGGTAATACCAACAATAGGAAATCAATTCTCTGATACTGAAAGGTTGAAAAGAACTGAAGAGTATGATATCAATTTGATATCGCGAAATATATCAAGTATTAGAGCTTTCACTATGATATCATATTGGAATCAGATAAAGTAGTGAAATTGCTCTGATACCATGTCGAAAAGTGGTGTGCAGAAGATAGGTCTAGTTCGAAAAGAAAACGAATGAAAATAATTCGTGTGTCTAGAAAGAAAATTTTTCGTGCATGGTGGAATAAACTATCTTCATCTTTCCAATGCATGACTATGCCTATCAATTTGAAACAAGACAAACTGGATAAACAATGGATGAAGATTAAAACCGATTAGTCGATTGCTAAGAAGGAGAATAATCCAACAATACATACATCTGGCTTCAAATAGACCGATCTATAATTCATATAAGGTTATTGTTTCACAGGACATTGCCGCAATGTACTGTTGTAACAAACAAGATACGTTCATAAAAGAGGTCGAAATTTTGGTTGACGCTTTTCAAAAAAATGGTTTTATGAGGGATAAACTATGTCTTATCATCAATAACTCACTTATTTCAGATTTCTTTCCAGGTTTATCTCACTCTTTACCACATGATGTCAATTGTCTTTTGGCGGGTAGTTAGCTATCCCTTACGGGGAGCTAACTGCCCCCGAAGGGGTTCACTATTGCGGGTATGTTGGTGGGTTCTCTCTCTCTCTCTCTCTCTCTCTCTCTCTCTCTCTCTCTCTCTCTCTCTCTCTCTCTCTCTCTCTCTCTCTCTCTCATGGATGCTTCTTCGTTTTTATTCACCTTGCTTTACTATCAAATGAGTGGACAACAACATACATACTGCCTCTTCAAAAAACACAAGGTTGTTTAATTAACCTTCTACATTTACAAAGAAGTGGTTTTTTATTATAGAAACTTCTCACCTTTCTTTTAAGAAAAAGAGACTCTGCAAAACTTTTAATAACTGAACATCACCTTCCCGGAAATTCGATTGCATGACATTATATAAACATGCAGTTTTCGACATCTGACTCCTCACAACACTGTGAAGAGCTTTCCTGGCTCTCACCTATAGAAAGTGCGCCCTACCTGTTCAAGACATTGCAAGAGATCTTATTCGGTAAGTACCCTTTGTTTCTAAGCTTGGTGATGGTCGCTCTCCTCTTGCTTGACTATAGCATTCGATATGGTGATCCTTAAGGTTACTCTCAAAGAACAATAGAGTCTATTCACCAAATGAAAAAAATTAATTTGGAATAGGAGCTGTCCACGATGGACAGGTTAAGAATGTAACTTTGAGAAAGTAGGCATACATCCTATCCAAAAGACAACGATGGATGGATTCTACCTACATAACATCTCTTCGAAGATGCTCTGGCTACAACGATGATATACTAATCGCATTTCTATACATAATAATACTTGTTTACTTCTCAAAAACAGCGCAAGGATGGCCCTATCCTCAACGGATTTCTGGCCACAATTTATGCATGAAATTATGCCTCTGTCCACAGTGATGGATGGGTGGCTCCCTCTTTCAATGATTATAATAATATCAAGAGGTTAATGAGCATGCAACCCAACGATGGATTGCTAGCCTCATCAATCCGTTAAATCTATTCTGAAAACATACCTACTGTCCAAAAATGGACAATAGCTTCATCTACACATGTTTGTTTAAAGATCTATACGATTTTTAGACTTGCTGTCCAGTGATGGACAGCCAGCGATGGACAGATAGCAAGTACAATCTTTTAATGATTATGGTTTCTTACTTGCATACTTCCTACTATCCAGCGATGGATAGATAGACTGTTAATGGCTTATCCCTGAGAAATGGTTTCACTCTTTGTTCATACAATGAATGGATATTTGCAAATATCGATTTTTACACCTAAAAACGTTTATCAGGTGCATGTGACCATGTAGTGTCACTGTCTACTATGGCCTTCTATTTTCTACATTCTAGTTCTTATTTGAACCAAGCTTTATCGTACTCAAAGCAAAGGTATGCTATCTACCGAAACTTTAAAAAGCAGACAATTCAACGCAATCCATAGCTTATCTAAACGTTTTGCTCCTAAACATAGCTATGGACTAAAAAGACTAATTTTTTTTTTGTTGGTGCTATGATATAAAGAAAAAATATTTACGAAAACACAACAATGGCAGCCTCTCAGGAATCCTCATCTACAACCATTCAGGTATGACTTTTCGTTATTAATTCGTTTACAATTTTTATGATTCACAAACAAGAATGGGATAAGTATTTCCTTATAGCTTAAACGTCTATGTCTCTTCAAAAGTACCTTTTCTTTTCCTCTTTTTTAATAGAAACAACTTTAGGAAAAAAGATACTACTAAGTCTTCTCAAAAAGCAATATTAACTAAATGACTCTTTTAAGAAATCCTTGTCAAACATTAATAGTAGGGGACTCCAATCAAACAGTCTTAGACAACATGGAAATGTGTAAGATACGTAGATTTTTACGAAAGAGTTGGAATGGCATGGATCTGCCCTAACACCTAGTAAAAACATTGGAAATCTCTTACTAAAAACTAATCATATCTATTTGAAATAGTGTCCACATACCATAATTGTCATATGAATTCTGTATAAGAATCCTGGTAATACTTAATCCCACCCTTTCATCTGTTACTCTAGACCTTTGGTGAGATACAACTGGAAAGCATGGATATGCTCAGGAGTATGGACAGGAGTGTGTGACATACCTTGCTTTGTGAGGGTCACATGGCATGGATGTGCCCTAATACCAGCACACGCATCCACACCATGTCCACATGTGTCCACACCGTGTCTTTTGGCTAAGCAAAATGTAAATGGTTTAAACTATTCATATTATTCATTACTAAAAGTAAACTAATATGGACCAACTGTCCGTAAGCTTATCAACATGGCACTCGCCCTGATACGATGATATAACGGCTTGGCCTATCGCCTAAACACTTTTTGATCGGGAAGACTGGACTATGTTTTAAAATACTATTCTAAGTTGATAAGAAGTATAACTTCTTTTGGACATGAATAACAACTGACGCTCAGCTATGACACTTGTCTTCCTCACTAAACTAACTTGTGCGATTTTGTTTTGTGGGATGGTGGCAAGTATCAACTGGATGTCTTGAAAGTGGTTATGCTTTATGGTGTTTTTTCAATACTGTATTTTACCTTTCAGCTATATTTTACCTTGTTAAATTATGAATGAAGACTCCAAAAGGTTTCAGTCTTGCTTTGTCAAGAGGAACTAAGTGCAGTCTTGTATCTCTCTCTCTCTCTCTCTCTCTCTCTCTCTCTCTCTCTCTCTCTCTCTCTCTCTCTCTCTCTCTCTCTCTCTCTCTCTCTCTCTCTCTCTCTCTCTCTCTCTCTCTCTCTCTCTCTCTCTCTCTCTCTCTCTCTCTCTCTCTCATGAATGGTACTCTACACTATATTATTCTACTTGGAATCATAAGCTTTGCAAGGTATAGGACCCTCAAAAGTTTCTAGTGGGAAATGTTTAACCTCCATTTGCATTTATTGCAACTTCAATGGTCAAGATTGTCTGTATTTTATTCTATGGCTACAATCGATTGCTTCTTCCACAAGCGGTTTCACCTATAAAGAGAGTGGCATGCTTCAGAAAGATATACTATTCCAACGTTAAGTGCATTCTACACTGATCTATTCTTGCTATCAGAATGCTTCTCAGCAAACATACCACATATATCTGGAAAGCGCTGTAGCGCAGCCTACTACATCGCACTTCTAATAATCTGATTTGGCTATGAGCATGCATGAAGCATTATTGCTTGCCTTCTGGCAATCGCTGCTCAGTTTTGATTAAACCACATCTATCTATATGTGTTTAGACAAGCCATCGCTGACCAGTTGTATTAAGAAGCCATGGCTGGCCAGATGTATTATGAATGTATGTATGAAGCCAACGTTGACCAGAAGTAACACTTGGTTGAAAGTATGAAGGATGGATACTAGTCCGATGTCCATTGCTCATAATGGTTACATTGCATCTGCCCATATATGTTTAGGCATGCTATCGCTAGCTAGAAGAGATATCACTCTTTGAGTACATACTATTATGAATAACACATGCTATCCTCATGTTTTTTGTGAAGCACATACTACTGATATGCATATTTGAAAGGTAGCTCATCGTTGCTATCCCAACAATAAACTCGCATAGTATCATGCATATCAAATAATAGGTTTATTCAAACGATTGTGTGGAGATCCATCGCTACTGTCCAGGGATGAGTCCAGCGATGAGATACCAAATCATCTTCCATTTATAGTCTAGCGATGAGCTACATGATGATTCTTAAATGCATGATTGCTATTATCATGATGAGCACTCTAAAAACGTATGTTCTTTGACGATACTTGCTATCATCTCTATCTTTCATAATATAACAGCAACGTAGCACGAATATTAGTATCATACCGTTGGATTCTGGCATATGGCAAGAGAAGGTATGAACACTGCTCTCTGTCTTTCTTCTCCAAGCCATGCAAGAGATATACTATAGTATACCACTACGAAAGCTTTGATGATGGGTTTTTTAGAAGTTCTAGATTATGACAATAACATACCTATCCTGCGTATGATTATGTAATGCTATACATAGAATTGGATACGGATTTAAACGTTTCTCAAAAGCATTCAAAAGCAAACATGACCAGTTCACAAGAGTCACTAGCATCTATCATTCAGGTTGGTGTTATGCATATTTGGGTGTTTTTTTTAGAAAAAGGCTTCAAGTGAATTCGTCGGCAGCGTAAAAGATTGTTAATCATAATACTTGTGGGATGATGCTTCAATCAGTTTGTCGTATATCTCTTTATCTGGCATGCATTACCGCAACATACAAAATCATTGCTTATCGTAGAAAAAAAAGATTGCCCTCATTTATTTCATAAATAAATGATTATAAATACTCTTGTCTATAAATACAAGTAATGTGTTCGATTGCATTTTAAGTCACGATCATGGTTCATATGTAATATAACGATAAGATAGCTTGCGGACTCTTGCATAACATGGATTTGCTCAATAAGTCACAAAAACCATACGTTACTTGTTTACAAGTACAAATTTTGGTATGACATGGATTTGTTCCAAATTTCATGTACCGGTTCAAGCTACTTATACGTTTGCATTTTGCTTTATATTTTATACAGCTTATTTTCAAATGCATTATGTTTCACTTGTATAATTAAAAGATAAGGACCAAAACCATCAAACTGATCAGTATGACACTTACCCTAATACGATAGCGATATGGTTTGGCCTATCGCTATAAGCAATTTTCAGAACATTTGGAAAAAGTGTTTGAACGTTGTCAAAAATATTAGATTTCCTTAAATCCAGAAAAATGCCAAATATGGGTTACTCATGGAGTTGTTCTAGGAGGCTCTTAAAGGGGGAAGGAATTTTACATACCCATAAGGGGATGTAACGGAATACTTGAGGTGAGGATGTCATTCAATGGGATAGAATGCTAGGAGCTATAGATCAATTTTGTGCCATGTGTCAATTGGCACGAGGTGACACCTTGTTATGGACTCGCATTAGTGTGCACAACAATTGACGCGTGTTGTGCATGATCCCTTTGATTGGAAATGACCCCACCTGGTCTATATACATAGAAGCATATCTCGAAGAGCTTATCATTCATTCTTTCATGGAGAAAAAAGAGCTCTTCCATTGGGGATTGGGCCAGAATGATAATTTAGGCCTCAAGATGTAAGTAGGTGAGGGTTGAGGGGAAGGTATGGTGGTTTGGGACACCGTGGATTAACAAAGATATGAACTTGCTCGAAGGTGGTCTATGGCTCCAATGTGTGGGGGCGATGTGGCAGTATCTCTATGGTAGTAACAAAGCATTCATCACCTAATTGTGTCTTAGCAATGGTCAGTATACCAGATGGCTATTCAAATAGGTCCAATAGATTTTCAGAACCAAGATGATTTTCATCATGTAGACTTTTCTTAAGCTGATCGACATTAAATATTGGATGCACTTCAGTTCCTTCCATGAGTTTTAATTGGTAAGCCAAAGATCCAATGTTTTTTAATATTTTATACGGTCTCTTGTATCAAGTGGACAATTTCTTTGGAATTTGAAAATGCACCCAATCCCCTTATTGAAAATCTGGAGGTGATCTTTTCCTGTTAACTTAATATCTATCCCTATCTTGAGCACTTTGGACATTTTTGTGTGCTACTTTTAGCATTTCTTGCATGTCATGTGAGAAGTCGGCTACCTTTTGAAATTTGATCGTCGAAGTTTCTACATAAATGATTGATCTAGGTTGATATCCATATATAAGCATAAACAAGCTATAACCGGTAGCCGAATGTTTACATCTATTTTAGCTAAACTCAATTAAGAGTAAATATATTTCCCAATGAGATTGCAATCGGGAGACAAATGCACACAACATTTGCTCCATTGTTTGTTTAGTTCAGTTCGTCTCACCATTCGTCTCATGATGATTAGAAGAACTAAAACAACCAAACGTGACTGATGAACTTCTAATTGTGATCACTAATGATGTCACCTTGTAATTTGTAAAGTCTAAACAAGCATTCAACAAATGTTTGAGCCAAATCAAAAGCCTTGTCGAAATATATGTAACCAATGTGGTTAGACAGTCGACAATTTCCCAAATCGCATCATTTTGTCCATTATTTCTGACTTTAGTACCATGAGGGTCCCAACCCCTCATAGCCATTATTTATTTATGGGTTGAGATAGGCCTACTAACCTCGAGACTAGCATTAAACAAAGCTCTATAGCCTTGATCATTGATCTTGCTAATAGATAATAGACTCTTTGTTAATTTGGGTACATAATGTACACCATTTAGCTGTATAGTCAGTGAACTGTAGTCAAATGGAACTTCAACCTTGTGTGAACTTGAGTCACCGAAGAAAATGTACTTTGAATATGTTGTTGTGAGAGCAGAAAATAGGTTCTTACATGGCGTCATGTGTTGTGAAGCACCTGAATCAAGATACCATTGATAGGCATCTCACTTGGTTAATCTTGTACCATCAATGTCTTGTCCTCTTCTTGTGGATTTCTGACAGTGTCAGAGCCTCCCTCTTGGTTCTACTGCATCTTCTTCCTCGCTTCATTGTGCTTGAGGATGCGACAATCCTTTATGTCATGATTGGATCTTTTGCAATACCTGCAAAAGAGTTTGGTCTTTGGTGATTGTTGACTGTGCTGCTGCTATTGTTGTTGCGTTGAGATTGGTTGTTCTGCCTTCGTCTTCTTGTCCTTGAAGTTCTTCTTCTTCTTGGACTACTGCTTATTAGAGTACAATGCCATTGACTCGGTACTCATTGTGGATAAGCTTTTTTTCCTAACTTCTTCCTGCAATAGGCTTGCTGTCAACTTCTAGAGAGACAGTGCAGGAGTATTGCTCATAAGCAATACTAGATTGTCGTAGGAGAATGGAAGACTGGCGAGAAGAGACATTGTTGAGTCTTCTTCTGAAATAGGAAAACCTATGGCAACAAATTGATTCAGTAACTATTTGAATTCGTGCAGGTGATCACTGATTGAGATGCCTTCACTCGTCTTGAGTGTGAGAAGCTTCTTCCTTAGAAATAGGCGAGTCGATACATCTGAAGTCTCGTAGATACTTGCTAGAATATCCCACACTTCTTTGGAGGTGGTGTTGTTTGATACGTGAGCAATCTGAGTGTCTTTCAGATTCAAGTTCTGCTAGTCTGGCTATAGAACCGTTTACGTATCCCCATAGCTCCTTCTCGATTAAGATCATCCTCATCTTGAACTTCCACATGTGGAAGTCATCTCCATTGAATTTGTTAATCAAGCGGATCTCTGAGGTTGAACCTTCCATTAAAATCGAGGAACATAGATTGAACACAAACAAAATGAATTAGCTCTTTTAAAATAAGAACGTATTAAATTCTATTATAAATTCTAGACTCTAGTAATCCAATAAACCAGGGCTCTGATACCACTTTTGTTGGTGTGAAGCTCTAATACCACTTTTGTTGGTCTGATACCAATCTGTTGGTGGTTCGTGAGATGGAAATTATCAACTCTAATACCACATCTGTTGAGTTAATGCCTACAGATGAAAGACAACAATAATGATAATGAAAGAACAATAATAATTGTGTTTAACAGAATCGTTGATTACTTAGAGAACGAAGATTACGAGCTGTTTTTATGTGTTGAATAAGATTATCAATGTAGGAGTCTTAGACTGCCATGAAAGAGAGATTGTAGAAATGATTAGGCGTCTGAGACAGCCATGCAATCCTCTAATGCTGATAATCTGATATGAAGAGAATGTAGAAATAATTTAGGCGTCAGAGACATCCATACATTTTTCTTTATATTGATGTTTGCGTAAGAGGAGTGAGAGTTAATTTCATTCAACAAGAATGCAAAAATATGTAGAACAGTAGCGAATCTATATAATAAAGTTGTTGGTAACAACGATCAGACCACAATACAATTGCGTTGATAAGCACGTGATCCTATTCACATATTCAAAGCATTTGCTAAAGTTCTAAATATATCTTTCTCTCTATAATCACTAACTCTAAGGAGTCAGCTACTAGAAGACCCGTTCTGGTCGTTTGATCTTTGTCTGATCATCCTCTGATTCTGATCTCTCATATCTCCTCTATCTTCAATCGCTCATTTACATTTATAGCAATTAGAAGATTTTGTATTATTCTAGATTTACATTTACAAGATCGCTTAACAACTGATTAACTGACTGACTTATTGTGATAGTTGTTATTGGAACGTGAAGACGAAGAGAGGTTGTGAGGAATTCTATGTATTTTTGCAGAGTGTCAGGTTTTTTGCCTGCGTAGAATCTCGTGTAGAACTGCAATTTTGGATTTTTTGCCTGTGTAGAATTCCATGTAAAACTGTAGTGTCGGGTTTTTCACCTATGAAAAATTGTGAGGAAAAATACAAACTATAGCGACAGTCAGTCTAAAAATGCAGACTATTGAAAAATAGTTCATTTTTCTATAGGTTTCATTCGAGAGAGTAAACTGAGAGAAGGAAGGAGGGCAATTAGGAAGATTAGGAGTAAGATTAAACTCCAACATTTGCCACTTGGCTTTCCCTCCAATATGAAAAACCCTACTATTTTGGGACTAGATTCAATGTACCCAAAGTTCAAATCTGAATCTCTCTCAAACTTGACTACCATCTTTCCCACACTTTCAAAAAGTGTTTATTGAATGTATTTTAAACTAATATAACTTCAAAAAGTTTAGCTCTAAGTCTAAAATGAGTTTTGGCCTCAATTGACAATTTACCAAAATATGACTAAACTTGTTGAAATCTCTCACACTCCCTCTTCAACTAGTTTTGGCATAGTTTTAACCATACTACTTTAATCCAACTTTAGAATGATCTCCATCCTAAGTATAGATCTCCTTTCTAAGGTTCTAAAGTATCTTTCATGTGAAAGTACTGTACTTTAGGACCATAAATGGATCTACAAAAGATCCACAAGAGTGATTTGATGCTTGCTTAACAATCTATCAAAAAACTAGACACAAAAAAGTTGATCTAGATTGGCAATTTGACAAACAACAAGCATTAACAATCAAAAGCATTGATAAACATTGAAATCCGAGCCCACACGTGTGTACTAAAGACTGTAGTACGGCCTTCAACCTGAGAAACAAGTAGAAATTGATTTGGTTTCATTTGGATCACAAAAACTCAATGTACATAGTGAACTAGCTTGAGGTTGCCAATGAGCTCCAAAAATTTTCTATCTTCTCACTATGGAGAGAGGGAATACATAGCAAATTCGACTTCCTTCTTGAAGTTAGGTGGATTTCCAGCATGTAATAAGGAAGTTAACTCACTCTCCTTGACCTAAAATGAAACCCTAGTCTATTTCCTAGAGTTATGCTTGGTAGGTAGCTAGTTGGTCAAATTTTCACCTTAAACTTAGGTGTAGGTCCTATAAAGTAGGGATGACCACCAAATAGACATGACCAACTCTCTTGACTTGACCTAACCTACATTAGGATGGGTTTCCCATGTGGCATCATGGCCTCACATGTGTGGGACCCACTTGTGTACACAATTTACACTATTCTACATGGTTTTTAATCAAGCTAGATTTGCCAATTTTCGGCAATTCTTCACACTCCTCCTCAAATTTAGCTTGATCTATTTACAGCTCTCTTCATAGATCAATGAAAGCTTTTAGAAGTGTCTAAAAAATCCAGCTACAAAGAAGGAACTTTTGAGACTCCAATAGAGAATGATGTCCATGAAGGATCTTTCACCACCTCTTAGAGGATCCCTTACAAGATGTTCCATAAATGTGTCTATATACATGTAGCACACTTCAAAACTAAACATCATGCCAAGCCATGGATTCCAAGGCATTTTGTGCACTTGAAGATACATCAATTAAAATATTAAGTGCATAAATAATGTTGCCAAAGACAACTTGTCTTGCTTGATCCATATGATTGAGCCTAGATGGCTCCATCTTGATACTCAAGGTTCTTCTTGGAGTCCTCGGGTCTTGAGCTTGCTCCTCCACTTGACTTGACTCCAAACCATCAATGAATTGAATAAGGTGTTGATCCAAAGGTGCTTCTTGAAGTTTACAAATCTTCCACTCTTGAAAGATCACATTTCCACCATCAAATTCTTTGGCTGAAAACAAGTAGATTCTACAATCTCTACTTGAAGAGCAAAACACTACCATTATTCCTATCATTGAAATAGGATAATCTTTGGTCCTTACATTGGAATGATCATGTTCAAAGCATGTGGACCCAAAGATTTCCAATACAAATGATGTTTCATCTTTTATGACACTATTCAAACTATTACAAAAATAGTTATCCAATGAAATTGCTTTATCAACAACAAATGTAGATTTCAAAGCATCCCATTTCATTGTCTTGTCATACAAAGTAATAAACACCATAAATCTTAAAGGTAAGAAACAAGTCAGAGTAGACCAACACTAAGCATATTCTTGGTGATTGATGGTACATAAAGGACATTTTCTAGATCCATGCATTTTGAGGATTCTAGACACAAAGAGATGGTGCCAACACCATCTATCCTACACTCTTCATCATTTGCAGTAAAGACAAACTTTTTAGCATCATTGAAAGAGTGTAAGGTTGAGAAAAAGTCCTTTTCACAAGACATGTGGGAGCTAGCCCCACTGTCGATCCACCAATTGTCTCTTGAATTGCTATTGCTTGTTGGTGAGGATGTAGATGCCATCAAGAATACATCTACTTCATCCTCCTCCTCCTCCTCCTTTGCAAGGTTTCCTTGTTTGTCCTCCTCCACTTGTGCTCTTAGCCTCTTGTAGCATTCAGATGCATAATGCCCCTTCTTTCCACAAAAGAAGCATTTTTGCTTTGACTTGTCCTTTGAACTTGATGCATCATCCTCTTCTTTGGCCTCCTTTGGATGCTTCTTCTTTCCATTGGTCTTCTTTTTGCCTTTGAATGAGAAATTGGCTTTCTCATCACCATCCTGCAAAGACAAGGAACTCATCCTAGATTTTGCATGGAGCATCCTACACTCTTCAGCCACTAATACACTGTGAAGTTTTTCTATAGTTGGCAAAGCGTCTTGGATGGAAAAACTTTGGACCAAATTTGCAAAGTCATCTCCTAGATCATTAAGGACAATTTGTACAAGCTCTTCATCATGAATCTTCTCTCCAATGGAAGCCAACTCCCTATTTAGAGACTTGATTCTGAGTACATAATCATGTGCACTCTCCTCACTTCTCCTCATGCTTTGCAAAATTTGATTTCTAAGCATAAGAACTCTAGAAGTGTTGCTAGACTCATAGATTGATTTTAAAGACTGCCAAGCCTCTTTAGCATTAGTACAAGCTGATACTTCTCTCAACAAATCATTGCTCACATTCATCTTCACACAATGAAGTGCAAGCCTAGATCTCTTCTTGTATCTAGCTAACTCCTGTGCACCTAGAGGTTCATCTTCATCTTCAATCAAGAACTCATAAAGGTCTTGGAGCACCAAGAGTGACTCCATTCTAACCTTCCAAATAGCATAATTTGTAGAATTCAACCTCTCACTAGCTTCTAGAATGTATGCTCCAGCAGATCCCATCTTACTAGTGACTTCTACAAACAAGAAATAGATTTGATTGACTTGAAACTCACAAAGGTCCCACACTTGCAGTGTTTCACTCAAATTTGATTTCTAATCCAACAAATGGACTTATAATCACAGTTCTATCACTCCCTCACAAAGCTGAAATGAAGATAAGATGAAGTGAAAACTACTTTGAAACAAATCTTGCCAAGAAATGGATTTGATTGTCTCTAGAAACTCACTAAGGTCTCTCTCTTGTAGTTTTTCACTCAAATTAGATTTCTAATCCAACAAATGGACTTATAATCTCAGTTCTAGCACTCCCTCACAAAGTTGGAATGAAGATAAGATGATGTGAAATCTACTTACAATCAAATCTTGCCAATTTTGGCTATTTTTGGACAAAAAAATGACTTAATCTCTTTCTTCCTTCTTGGTGTACTTTCAAGACCTGTTTTTAACCTTAATAGGACTTAACTCAGCCTAGATTAATTAGATTCCATGAAACAAATTCAAATCTAATCAATGGCAAATGATCTTGGTAGATTATTCTAGGATCTCCACCAAAAATTACACCAATAGCTCACAAATTGAATTTCTTTGGATCAAATGAATACCATGCATTAAATGCAGGTTCAGAGGTGCCCACACATGTGGAAAGTACGGATTTGGACCCCTACCAAGTTTGGGATCAAATCTCCTCACCAAAATCAAGATTCTAGCTTGCCATCTCAATACTAGTTTTTAGCACCAAAACTTGCTAAAAATAAATTTGCATTAGATCAATGGCTTATGCTCTTGTACTTGGCTCTAATACCATGTGAAAGTACTGTACTTTAGGACCATAAATAGATCTACAAAAGATCCACAAGAGTGATTGGATGCTTGCTTAACAATCTATCAAAAAACTAGACACAAAAAAGTTGATCTAGATTGGCAATTTGACAAACAACAAGCATTAACAATCAAAAGCATTGATAAACATTGAAATCCGAGCCCACACGTGTGTACTAAAGGCTGTAGTACGGCCTTCAACCTGAGAAACAAGTAGAAATTGATTTGGTTTCATTTGGATCACAAAAACTCAATGTACATAGTGAACTAGCTTGAGATTGCCAATGAGCTCCAAAAATTTTCTATCTTCTCACTATGGAGAGAGGGAATACATAGCAAATTCGACTTCCTTCTTGAAGTTAGGTGGATTTCCAGCATGTAATAAGGAAGTTAACTCACTCTCCTTGACCTAAAATAAAACCCTAGTCTATTTCCTAGAGTTATGCTTGGTAGGTAGCTAGTTGGTCAAATTTTCACCTTAAACTTAGGTGTAGGTCCTATAAAGTAGGGATGACCACCAAATAAACATGACCAACTCTCTTGACTTGACCTAACCTACATTAGGATGGGTTTCCCATGTGGCATCATGGCCTCACATGTGTGGGACCCACTTGTGTACACAATTTACACTATTCTACATGGTTTTTGATCAAGCTAGATTTGCCAATTTTCGGCAATTCTTCACATTTCATAATTGATATAGAGAATATTGTCCAAATAGGATGCTGCACTATCTCTTACATCAATTTTACACATCAATATATAACTAGAACATGAAGAACCAAATAGAATGTGAATGAAATGATTCCTCCATGCTTCAAACTTTGAACTCTATGGAAAATTATAGCAATCAAACCATAAATGTGAATGATCATCCAATGCTTGCTTGTATCCTCCAACTTTGTCCTTTCTCGATATGTCTCCACCATAAAAACTCCATGAATGAGCCTCCATCTCCATCTTGCCACAAGATATCATCAACACTTGATGACTTGGCCATTAATGAGTGACATAATAAACCTTCAATAGCTTCATTTCCATTAGCAAAATCATCCAAGAATGCTATTACAAGTCCAACATCAAAATGATGCAAACCAATGTAGCTAGTTTTACCATATCTTGATAATTTGCACACATCCACGTGAAATAGCTCAAACATGAGATAGAACAAGTAAAGTAAACTTTAACAAAACTTATTTGCTGCTCCTTTGACCTTACTTGAGTTTAAAGACTCATGTAAAAACAAATCCATAACATCTTTGCCAAATAACCTTCCTTTAATGCTCTTGACTAGCTCCAAATTGCCACCTTTCCTTTTGTGTTGTTGAAGCCCTTTGAGACCAACCTCTTGATCTTCCTCTTGAACATCAAAGTAATTGAACAAACTTTGTTTTCCAGATCCATTACTTGCTTTTCCAGCATGAAAACCATGAGAACCAATATCCACTTGCATACATCATCTACACAAGAGGATTATCCAAAATGTGTGAAGATGAGTATCAAACCTAATAAATCCAGCCCTTTTGAGTTTATAACAAACCTCAATAAATTCTTTGAAAGTGAAGGAATGTAAAGAACACCATCAAGTCTTAATTTCCTATTAGTAGAAAGACAAATAGGAATTGAACCAATACCTTCAATCACACACTTACCACGATTGGCCATGTGAATTGATTTGTTGGCTCCATCATAAGTGACCAAATAAGTAAAGAACTCCTTGTGACAAGTCATGTGTGAACTAGCTCCACTATCAATCCACCATGAATCTTTGTCACCTTCACTTGATATTGGACTTAAAGAACAAATTAAAAGAGAATCACCACCACCTAGATCCTAGTCATTAGTAGTAAAGTAGATTTGCTTGCTACCTTCATCTCTTTGCTTCTTCAAACATTCATTAGCAAAATGCCCTTTGACTCCACAATAGAAGCATTTTAACTTTGACCTATCTTTCTTCTTACTAACAAAAGAGGAAGGCTCACCTTGCCACTTGTAGCCATGTTGAAGTGACCTGATCTTCTCCTTTCAACCTATTTCAATGCACAAAGCACTCTCTTGAATGTCAACAAATGGACTCAAGAAGATATCACAAAGATATGGAACCTGTCAAATCTCTTCTAACACTTCTAACTAGAAAATCAACACATAGAATAGTGAAATCTTGATCAACCTATGATCTATCCTCAATCTAATGATTTTTGCCACTTCCTATGATTGAAACACACTCAAATGAAGTTTAGTAACCTCACAAACTAGAGATCCAATCAAAATTAGGATCTTGACAAAATCACAAAAAATTGAATATCTCAAATAATACATGCAATTTCTAAAAACTTGATATATCATCTTGTAGCCTCTAATGAGACCTTTATAATGCACCAAAAATAGGCTTATTCAGTAAACCAAGTGTAAAATCAGAATTGATCAAGTATATGAACCTATATTGAGTTTTGACCTACAAAAGATCAATTCTACACATGCAAAAATGGAGATTTTTGAGTAGAAATCAATCTAGCATGCTCTAGCATTGGTAACTCCTTCATATCTTTGATAGATGTGGTTGATCCTTTCATAACATAAAACACAATAGCTCTGATCCCATGTGAAGGATTTCAGAATCTAAGCCACCAATGACAGGAAATATGTCCATACAATAGGCATCATCCAAAACTAGAATTGCCTTACATGAAGTTTGAGATGTAAAAATCTCTATAAAGCAAGATAGTACATCAAGTTATGGAAGAGAAGCATAAGTGAAGATATTGAGTGGATACCACCTAAATCTTGCCTCTCTTTACCATGCAAAATGAACCATAAAGACTTGTCCATCCATCTTGAAGATCCCCTTGAATCCATGTGTTGAGGATAGTCCTCAAACCTTGACCCCATCACATCTTGATAGTCTTCAATAGATATGATTTGAGATGCATCTTGATATGCCTTGATTTCAGACCCTTCCAAGGTTGAATGTAGATCTTCATAAAATATGACTTCGTTACTCTCAATCACTTTTGAAATAGAGAGTATAAAGGCTTTATAGGCCTCCTTGGTGGATAAGCATCCAACCATGTCCATGAGCTTGGATCATCCTTCCTCCTCGTTTCCAAGGGAATATGTGCAAAGCAAAAACCTCCAAGGACACCAAGGTAATCAACCTTAGGCTTCTTGAATACTACTTCATATGGTGTATTTTCTCCAAGAGCTCTATTACTCCTCAAAGCTTTGATTTTCAATGAGAATTCCATCTCAACATATGCTTGAATAACATGAAATATTCATGCACCATAAATCTTGAAGAGAGAAGATATAAACATGTGCATCTTGTGTGATCATCCTCCTTTGAAAGCTTGGATATATAGGAGACATCAAGAGATTTTGCACTCTCTCTTGGATCCAATGTGTAGATGCCTTCATATCTTGATCCATGGGCAAGGATCTCACCTTTTTTCTTGATCACACAATTGTCAATATGGAAATTGACATCAAGGCCACCATCAAGTAATTGGCCAACACTTAAAAGATTCTTTGCAAGCTTGGCCAACACTTATAAGAACCTTGTAAAGAGATAGAACTTTTGATGATGCAAGCTTCAAGGGAATAGTCCCTACTCCTTCAATTTCGCACTCTTGATCACTTGCAATATATATGGACTTCTTGATTCCTTTGTAAGGCATAATAGATGAAAGGAATTCTTAGAGCTACACATTTGTGAAGATGCTCCACTATCAATATACCAAGAGTCATATTTCTTGAAGGTGGAAGAGGAGAAGCTTGATGCCACAAGTGAGCATTCTCCATCACTTGCAATAAAGTTTTCTTTCTTATGAGAGATGTTGGCTTGCTTGAATTGGTTCTCCTTCTTGAAGCACAAAAGAAGCACTCAACATTTTTTTTCTTCTTCTTTAAAGTAGAATATTGGGAGGAATCATCCTCCTCTTCTTCTTGATCTTTTGCTTTGTCCTTAGAGAAGTGTTGGTGTTGCTTTTTGCTCCTCTCTTTGTGCTTGGCAAATAGAACTTTGCCATCACCATCATGATTGAGTGACAATTTGTCCATCCTTAATAGCTTGTTCTCATGCCTTGATTCTTCAGCAATTGGTCTTTGCAAGGCCTCCAAGGTTGGTAGCTCCTCCTTGATATCATAGGATTGGACAAGAATCTCATATTCATCCTTCAAGCCATTGAGTATGACTTGGACTAGCTCACTTTGTTTGATGGAATCTCCACAATACAAGCAAGCTCTCTATGAATATATTTCACTCTCAAAACATAATTAGTGACACTCTCATCACTCTTTTGAGAACTTTGACATATTTGATTTCTAAGAGTGAGAAGCCTAGAGGTATTTTTGGCCTCATAGATTTCTTTGAGAGTATCCCAGGCATCCTTGGCCGAAGTACAAGCACCAATCTCTCTCAAAATCTCATTAGAGACATTCATCTTGATATAATGGAGAGCCATCCTAGCTCTCTTCTTATACTTTTGTACTTCTTTAAGGACTTGAGGCTCCTCCTCAATCCCAAGTACAATGTCCATCACATCTTGGAGTATCAAGATTGACTCCATTCTAACCTTCCAAATAGAATAGTTGGAGGTAGATAGTCTCTCACTAGATTCCAATAGAAAGGAACCCATAGATGCCATGTAATAGTGATGACTCCTTGTGATTTAGACAACAAAATGTTGCTTCTCTCTCACTATAGGATATTTGAAAGGTGTACTACCAACTCCTATGAAAGATCTTGCAACAAAATGTGAGATGGATCTCACTAGCTCTACCAATCTCTCTCAAACTAGATCAACCTCTCATCAATTGATGGAGTATAGGCAAAGTTTGGGTTTAGGGTTTAGGGTTTAGGGTTTAGGGTTTGAAAAGCTATTATTGAATTTTTTGGTCAAACTAGCAAGATATGATCAAACCAAATGTGTCCACACAGGTTTAGGTGCCCTACCTGACCCTCTTCAAAAGCTTATAACTTTTGATTGGCTCTACCAAATGGTTGAAACAAATTGCTACAAAAACTAGACAAAACTAGCTTTCAAACAAGCTATCTAGCACACCAAATTTGGATCTAACTTGGAAGAGAACTTTCCAAATGAACTTGGAATCACACGTGCCTGAGCAGGTAATTCCGTATAGTACCTGAAGTGATTCAATCATTATGATAATGAACCCACTTGATCCAAATTTCCTTGAGATAGCATGAGAGATGCAATCAACACTCTCTAAATCTTGATTTTCATTAAAATTTTGAAACTATGGATGATAGATGCATCAAACACTTAGGTAGGCTATGATACCATGTGAAAATTCACATATGTGAGATTGCCCTAATGTGTGAAATTGATCTCCTAAGCTTGGCTCATGCACTATACATCACCTATTGATTGAAATCCAAGATCAATGACAAGATCTAAGGCAAAAAGGCCATTCTACATGCATTCATTCACTACCAAAAGGTGTTTCACACGTGTGCAAGACTTCATGAAATAAACTAAGTCCCAACAAGCTCCTCTCCTTGGGTAGAGAGATAAAATACCACTTTTGGGCTCATCTAGAGAGAGAAGACAATACAAGCAAAATTGGCAAATCTCCAAATTGACTAAAAAACTCATAGATCTCTCATACATTAACGAAGGGAATGAAAGTACATATAGAAACTTGTGGAGATCCATGCTTGATTCTTATTGGACCCCTTAAACATAGCCTCTCTAACCCTAGTGGATGAGTGATTCATCATCTCTAACTTTTGATTGGACCCTTCCAACAAATATCTCACTTATGATTGGACCCTTTGACTTTTGCCAACACATTGACTTGATCACTCATCAAATTACATCTACACGTGTCACAAGCCTAACTACCTTGAGTTTGGATCACAATCTACTTTTGGCCAAATTGAGTCTTTACATGTGGAATTGACCATTTTGAACTCTATGCCAATTTTGGCCTTATCAAACTTCTACACCAAGATGCTTGATACAAAATCTTTATGATACCCCTAAAGTCAACATGACTAAACTATTTTTACTTTTTCTACATGTGGGAATATTCTCCACGCATGTGATATTTTTTCACAAACTAGAAACACAAAAAATCACCAAGATAGATTTTGACCATTTTTCACACTGTAAAGTTATGGAGCTTTTTATGCAATCATTAATAGCCAAAGAATCGAAATTTTGGTAGTACATTTGATGGATAGACAATGTGATTGTATTATTTCCATATATTTCTACCAAGTCACATTTCATGTACGTCACATATGGTATGTTCATTACAAAGTTTTTGTACTTGGATAGTAACATTACATTTTGCAATCCTAATTCCATATCTTCTATGTACACTTGTCTAATTGCAGTCTGCGAGGTTGATGTAGATGCTTCTACGGTGTGCATTCGTTTACGAACGAGTTAATTCCGCAGGTCGTTTAAGTGCTGAATGTATCTCGCTAGGTATTCGATTCGAGTACACTGTATCAACAGTTGTAGTTGCACATTCTGTACACAATACATGCTAGAAATTAGTCATCACTATTTATGGGGCCGCATTTGTTTTACTTAAAATGTATTATGACAATGTGCTATAAATATGCAGGAACTTATTACTATGAAAATGAGCACATATAATATAAAGGATACTAAATATGCAGACAAATATTTTTTTGTAGAGGTCCTAATTCTATTTACTGGTATTATCTAAACCTTCAATGGTATTCCTTCAAGTAATCAACACGTACAATCAGATTCTAGAATGAAGATGCAACTCAGGAGCAGCCAAAGCACATGTTGCTCTATTTGTTAGACTTCATATGTACAGTAATGCATTCATGTTAGATCGATTATATACGAATACAGTTATTTAAGGACCAACAAACCTAGTTTGTGCGCATCACAATCTAAAATTACCATCTTAAACTTCAAAAATACTCTTTGAATTCTATTTGTTTTTCAGTATGCATACTCAAATTATAATTGATTTGTTTTGTAATTCTAGATATAGGAAACCTATGTCGTTTTCTAGCAATACATGCTACCATGCCATCTGTTAATGGAAGAGTTGTATCTTTTTGTATGTGTTGAAATTCTTCTGCGAAATTACAATACATTTCATGAGTATACGGTATATTAAATTTAATATAATCATAAAATTGTTTAAAGCGTGTTAATAGTTTGTGAATAATAAATCACATAGCATTGACGAGTTCCCTACCCAAAAATTTATAGAACATTATATGCATAGAATTTTTCATCGCATAAGTAAGACTTGAAAAACATTGTATTGGAAAAGAATGGACCATCAAATATCTAGGTACTCATATTTCAGTACAAAAATTGTGAGTTAAAGATTTGTTTGTAGAAAATTTACCACGTTTTTTTTGCTATAATCTATATAGTATAAAACTATTTGTGTGACCTTGTGTGTGTGCCAGCAAAAATGTCACACTTTGCCGACATAAAATGAGATACACACACACACACACACACACACACACACACACACACACACACACACACACACACACACACACACACACACACACACACACACACACACACAGGGAAAAAGCTAAATAAAGCTAAAAACTAAGTATGTTTGAGGATTATTTTGTCATGGTTTTATTTGTGTGTGACATTTGTGCTTATGCATGGGGTAGGAGGATGCACCCATGGTGGCATGGGTGCATCCTCCCACATGAACATCTTTTAGTTCAAAAATGTGGAATGGAATCGTTTATGCATGGAGTAGGATGCATGACATAGTATGCATCCATTTGATAGGTCCCCCCAGAACTTTCATGATGAAAGGTGTTAAACAAAAGGGTAAATATATATAGGTGTTAATCAACAAGGACTTTCATTATCAAAGATTTCACTAAATTTGAAGGCCACTCTAAAGTTTTTTTAGATTAACTTTACACTGCAAAAGTTCAAATAAAAATGCATTTCTATGAATGGAAAATCCGGTGTGATTGGCTGAGAAGGCTTCAAAATGAAGGCCTTCTCACCAATCTCCTCTCTTTCTTTTCTTATGTCACTCCTACTCCTCCCGTATGGCACACACTCTCTCTCTCTCTCTCTCTCTCTCTCTCTCTCTCTCTCTCTCTCTCTCTCTCTCTCTCTCTCTCTCTCTCTCTCTCTCTCTCTCTGCGTCAAAGACCCCACGTGCGCGCGCGCCCACACACACACACACACACACACCATCGGTCACCGTCATCGACGGGCACACTTCGCTAGTAATAATCTAAAAATAAATTTTAGGACCGTAACATGATGTGTGCATATGAAACTATGAAATAGAAAACAAATATTGAAATATGATCAATGGAAAATGATTACTCACAAGATTTAAACTAGCGAACACAACTACACACATAGTTACATGTGTGAAGGTTTCTAATTCATTGTTTACTATTACTTAGAAATAAACACATCATGGTATTAATTTCAAATATACAAAACTATAAGAAAATATGAATGAATCATATACGCTTGTTGGGTTTTCCACCAACATATGTACATAATGTTAAATGTACAAGGGTTTTTCACCTTGTACAAAAAAATCAATTTCATAGTATTAAACAACTAACGAAAATGATTATGGATGAAAACAATGCACAAACAATTTTTTTTTACTTCGAAAGCAGCCAAATTTATTGAGCGACAAATCCCTAAAGTATTATCAGAACATGATACGTACCTTGAAATTACAAATAGTACAAAAAAAATGCAATATTTGGCATCTAATAAGTCCATGTGCCTAATAATAAGTAATGGTACATGTACCGTGGTAGAAATTAATCACAATAAAACGAATTTGATAATGTAGTTAATAACATAGCCTATGTACCTGGAGAAAATTTATAAGATCGGTTTGTATTTAGTATTTCATCACAACGACTGCGGCCTTTCTATTAACTTCTTCCTGGTAGATCTACCTATTTTAAAAATTTAATCCAAATATATGCAAGTCTAATTCTATAAAGTATTAACAAAGTTTTATGTATTATTATGTTTATAAGTTTTTCACTTCACATAAAAAATTATTTTTATAAAAGCAAATATCGTACTAAAATAAGAAATATCAATGTTTGAAACTACTTTAGTAATTTCTGAATAATAAATTACGTGGTATTGCCAAGTTTTCTACAAAGAAATGTATACAATATGTGTATGCATGGAATTTTTCATTGCATAAATAAAATTTGAAAAACATCGTACTGGAAAAAATAATGGACCATCAAATATCTAGGTACATGTATTCTGGTATGGAAATCGTGAGTTTAGGATTTGTTTGTAGGAAATTTACCATGTTCTTGTGGCAAAATAATAATAATAAAATAAATTATAGGGCCAGAACATGATGTATACAATATGAAACTATAAAATTAAAAACAAACACTGAAATACGATCAATGGGAAATGATTACTCACAAGAATTAAACCAACAAACACAACTATACACATATGTACGCTTATGAAGGTTTCTAATTCATTTATGGAAACAAACATATCATGGTAGTAACTGCAAATATATGAAACTACGACAAGATATGAATGAATTATGTATGTCATACATAATAATATTGTATGCACGAGGGTTTTCCACCTCGTACAAAAAAATCAATTTCATAGTATTAAACAACTAACAAAAATGACTACTCACGAGAACATTAGACAAAGAAATTTTCACTACTTTGAAAGTAACCAAAGTGTTTCTGCAAAGAACTCCTAAAATAATATTGGAACATGACACGTATCTGAAAATCACGATTATAACAGAAATGATACCTAGTCCATATTTGGCATATAATAAAGCCTTGTGCTTAATAATAAGTAATGGTACATATATTGTAGTAGGAAATCACAGTAAAACTAATTTGATAATGTAGTTCATAACATAATCTATGTACCTGGATAAAATTTATAAGATCGGTTTGTTTTTAGTATTTCATCACAACGATTGCGACCTTTCCATTAACTTTTTTCTGGTATTGGAAATCTGATCCAAATACATGCGTTATGTTCTACGTAATTTATTTAAATTGACTTACTTCTATTATGTTTAACCATGTGAATCTTATATGACCATAATACTCAATAAGTCTTTGTTCGTAATTATAGAGAACAAGAACTTATTCTAGCTTATGGTCAAACTATTCTAAATTGATTATGGCTAATGAGTTTTGAAAATAGCTCTTCTGAAAACCTATGGTTTTTTTACGTAATAGCAATTCATCTCCTAGTTTCTACATGTTTCTATCAATTTTTTTAATTGGAATATATCCAAAATTAAGGAATTTATTTAATCAAGAAAAACACCTACGAAATATGGCAAAAAATATTTTAATATATGTATTATATCAATGCATGCAAAACCAGATGCTATATAAGACAAATGCACATTTTATGAACCTGGTTGTCAACGGTTTTAGAAAATTTATAGAACAATCGTGAAAAGCAAAGATTTGAAAGAGAAAATTCAAACTAGGTTGGGAAGTACCATTTTTGTAATTGCAATATATAAACACAAAATGTAAAACGATTATGATAATACATGACAAAATGCAATAACATTTAAATCAAATACATAATATTGCTACGTAATCCACACACATAGGTTTTATAATACAAGAACATGTTATTAAATAATATACCTAACTGTGCATAGGAACAAGCTCTGCCATGTAGGCTTGAGTGGAACTAGAGAGAGAGAGCTGGGGCTCCCAAGTTGCCATGTGGCAAGTATAACGCAATAGTATTACACAACGAATATTACAAGAAAACAAATATAAAATCATGTTTATGAAAATCAAATCCAAATAATGACAATCTTTTGTCGTAGATAAATATACATGACAAAATATGTAATATAATTTGTGCACAAACCAATAACTTACGTACCTTATAAAAGCACACGTATAAACAACAAACCCAGTAGTAATTAGACAAAAGTAAGAAGCTGCAAAAAATTACATCAAATATTAGTATCAGAATCAATTTTAGATTCTATAGTGATTAGATCTACATGTGCTTTTGTGTACTCTTTCACAAACATCTCGTACGCTCCCATTAATACATTTCAAAATGTGCCTTTATAAAATTCATGGTTAGACTTCCTAGGATGGGGAACAATAATGACACTTACTAGGTAAACGTACACAAGTCAAACATGGCACGTTTTTTTTTTTAAACTTCAAGAATGATGAAAATGAGAAATTAAACTCGTATAGTGAGTGTGTTAGTGAAGCAATTGAAGGAAACAAAAGCCCAAATATATATCTTTCGAGTAGATTGAGAAGAACTTACCTCAGAAACTCACTCTATAGCTATAAGAAGAAGAGGAGAAGCTTCTTAGGGTGCCACTCGTATGAAGAAAAACGTGTTTTATGAGAAAAGAAATCATAAAGCCCTCTCTTCTGGAAAATGTCTTTGGTATTCGAAGTGTCTTGCAATCTGAAGACCAAATCTGGAAACACAAAGAAGATTATGTATCGACTTTTTTTCTTTGGAGGAAAAAGATCATTTTTAGAAAACTACGGCTACTTTTTACTTCCAAAAAAATGAAACAAAGTTTTGATACAAAAAAATTCAATGTTCTACTAACTAGAACTCGCAATGATGAACATAAAAAGATAATTTTGGCTCAACTCCTTTCAACATATTCTGGAGTTCTTTTTCATTTGGTCTTGTGAATGAACAGTGATTCAGAAATTCTTGGGTTTTATGTGTGCACCTTTATCGAAGAAAGGTATTTCAGTTCAACTTACTAATAATTTTTTTTTTTTTTTGTGAAAACGAGAATTTCAGTTCTCATAGCCAAAGAGGTGAAGAAGTTGGCCAGGAAAAGAGTGATAGAATCAAGGGACCTTGGAACTTGAGGATCAGACATAGGGCTTTCATAGAAGTTGAGGATATTCTGATGAAGCAGGCTAACTACAACATCTAGAGCATCTAGATAACAAACAGAAGGTGATTGCTATGAGTTTGTCGCATCTTCACAGCGGTTTGTTCTCTTTGGGTTTTGAAAAACCCATGTCATATTTCCAAGCCTTTTGTGGAGCTGTTGCGATTGTTTACACTAGATTGAAACATAATATACTGTCAAAGGAAAAACACAAATTTAAATATGTGAAGCTAAAGCCAGGATTTCATTCTTATAGTTTGATGGATTTCATGAACACTATTTTTCTATAGCTAAATTGTAGGTTGTAGTTTCTAACTTCTAGCGTATTTTCCTAATCTTGAGTCCTCATAATTACTCAGCAGTGAGTACCCATGACTCATCTTATAAAACTAGCACACCACAAATTATAGTAAATTGTCCATCAGAGTGAGGTGTATGGGTAGAGTTGTTGACTGTCGCTAAAAATGTGGGGCCTGGAATCCAGACCAATGTGTAATGACATATAAGGAGCTTAGCTCTATGAATGGCATTGTTAAGTTGTATATATGTTGTATATAACAATCACTAGTTGCTTAATCATGCATGCAAAAAACAAAAATTATAATAAATTACGGATGAGATGCTACCTAGTACCAAGTATGGTAGATGATAATTCTGGATTCCTAATTTAACATCAAAATAGATACACTAGCTCCTCCTTTTGCTGGGCTTGCTCCACGGGCTACGTGAAAGATCCTGGAATAACATGATATGTACAAACAATCAACGGGAAGATCTTTGTTAGTTTTCAATCCATCACAAAGCCATCCATTTATGCTCACAATATCCAAAACAAATTAGCAGGTATTGATCCAGCATCATCTCATGGGGGCGGCGACTTAGCCTCATGCAATGCCAATTACTAAGTTTGCAAGAAGGAGATTAAATCAAATTTTATGGAGGCATGGGGGTATGGCAGGACTAGGGTTTTTTACAAACTCTACAACACCTTTGCTTTTGCAGATCCACCTTTATCCGACGTGGCTTCTGAGAATTCATTCCCTTTGTGCTGCTTACGCCTCCGCTTGCCTATCGCCTTCCACTGCCACATTTGCTAAAATCCTCCCCAATTGAAGCACATGTTTCTTACAGAATTGTCATCCTTTCATTTTTGGGCAACCCTTACTAGGGACTGGCTATGCTAGAGGCCCTATAAACCCTAAAATGTACTCTGGCAATAACTTATACACTCTATGTTATGTTTGGAGTAAACATGCAAGTAACATCATCAAAGAACATGCAAGTAATGAGGTTTGCATGCCCAGTAAGCCAACTTGCTCATGCAAAGAGTATCTCAAAACATGCATGCACACTATTTAAGCCCTCCACCAAGGTCCAGACTTTAAGTGTTCGGACCACTACCACAATTCAGCCTTTAATGTTGAATTTTTTTGCAAACTCCATTGATCGTCGACCTCAACACATAGTATTGCCTTTAAAAGAAAAGAAAACTTTATTGTAAGAACTTGGTCCTTTAGATGCACTTCTATATGCAAAAAATTCATGTCCCTCTTGTTTTCTTGCATGCATGCCCATTCTTTGGATGCACCTTTCTATGCAATTTATGAATAGCAAAAAGTTGGTATCCCTCTCTTTTTCTTGGATGCTTCCTTATGCTCTTGACTTTCACGACACAACAACATCATCATCAACAATAATTAGATTAACATAGTTTGTTGCATTCACAAAATCATTTTATGTATGTTTTTGGCTTTGCCTTGCAAATGCAATACTATGTGTCTAGGTAGGTCATTGGAGTTTGGAAGAAAGTCAACTTTAAAGGCTATATTGTGGTGCGAAATATCTTGAATATTAATCATGACTATTGTGAACATTGATCGTGAATATTTCAAAACTCGTGAATATTGATCATGATTATTCTGGATAATGATTGTGAATACTCGTGAATGTTGATTGTGATTATTGTAAACACTCATGATTATTGTGTATATTGATCGTGAATATTTTTGAATTTTTGACAATTTCAAAAGGACGGAGATATTCAGAATATTAAACCCATTGTAAGAAACAATCATCAAATGAAGATTACCTATTTATTGGCAAAATAATTTCATACACAATTTTTAATCTTTTTAGATCGCGATATGCAATCTTAGTTCTACGATTGTAAAAACTTATAGCCACTTTTGTGGTAGTGCCAACTTAAAATTAAAAAAGAAAACAAATAAATTGTCACAATAACTTAACCTACCAATACCTACCTCTTTAGTAAAAAAACTCATAAATGCATTTGTCTAAATCTCAAAGAAAATACCACAAATTTGTAGGCAAATTGTTGCTTTTCAAACATTAAAACAAACTAATATCAAATCTTTTATTAGAAAGCACAAACTTATAAACAACATAGATATATTTTAGATTCAAAATATTGGACAATATGCAAATTAGATATGAATCACCGAAAAAGTGCATTAAATCATATTTATCTTATCATGCTCTCACGCTACTTAACTTACATAGCAACAAATTGATGCTACTGCATGCAAAAGCAAAGAATTGATCATCCATGTGCTCAGTTTCTTATTGTGTTCACGACGATTATGATGTAGATTACCAAGCTAAATACTTATCATATAGCCTTCTTTGACCTTGAAGATCAGCGACAATTTTCACTTTCACCTAGTTGTTGTTAAATTGGCACAAGAGTATTTTGTAGGACAACTTTGTTTGGTTAATTGTGTTGTCTCATACAATGGAATAATAATCATCAAAAAATCTTATCATGTCAGATCTCTTTATGTGAACTCAACAACAAGCTGGTATTTAGCAATTTTGGATTCACAAGCGCAAACTTGTCTTCTAATAGACAAAAAGATAAAGGTTGTATCGTAAAAGATTGAAGTTTTTATTGCTTGTATCGAACTTTGTTATTATCTATTGAAGTTTTAAATGCATGTAGTCGAGTTATTATCGTGGCATTATGTTGTGAAGGCCTTGTCATAATACTGAAATTGTTGAATTATTAAAAAGAAACCATCATCATAAACCATAAAACATTTGCTTGTAAAAGTTAAAAACAACCATTAAAATTTCACTAAGCTATTTTCTACATTCTTTTAATCTTCACAAAAAGTTAAAATACGACAATATGACATGGCAAACTCTTTGTGGTTTAATACCACATCGTTCTTGTTTATCGTTGTCATATCTCTACTCCATGCACACACTTTGAATCAGAGTTCAATCCTTGAGATAGGAAAGGGAAACACTAACCAGTAAGCCAAAGTTCCAAGGCAACCGGGATTTGAAAAAAGCTAATCAATTTGCATTCAATATTATACAATCACACTTTTAATTCAAGAAATTTGTGGCAATGCCTTTATGGTATACACCTCAAATTTTTATAAGTATGAGGTGTCTGCACATATTATGCTTGTATTTGGCACGAATATATATGGCTATATCCACGACACTAGTTTAGGTGTATGCTGGTATGGGGTGAGTACACATACGGTTAATAATTATTTCCACAATATCGCCTCCTTCATTCATACTAGAAGGTTCTCCCTGGTGTGAGGGATGATGATTTTGATGTATAAATGGGTATCTTATGCCCTATTGACATGTGGCATTTTGAGAGATACCCTAAACCCTAGAATAGAATACCCTCTCGCCTTGCTATTTCACCTTTGAAAAATTCACTAATTTTAGTTGTAAACTTCAAACTTGTAGGGTTTTATTCAATATTTGAGATGGCTGCACATTTGAATCTGGCTTGAAATTATGTAGTAGCGCAATGGTGTATAGGAGGAGGCTATCGAGGAGGAGGAGATGAAGGAAGAAGGAAGGGACAGCAGAAGAGGAGGTTTGATCTATGTCTTCACGCATTCTTTTGCGAGGAAGAGGAGAAGAGGTCGGATGATGGCGATGAGGTTCTTCTTTGTCTCAGATTAGTTTCCGATCCGCAAGTAAGTGTAATTTTGTTGAATTATGAGGGCGTGGTTTAGGGTTTCACTTCTGGGAAGCTGAAGGAGAGGGGTGGAAGGTCGGGAGGGGTTTAGGGTTTAAGAAGGGTTTAGGGGGTCGAAAGAAAGGCTGGATCAAATGTTCTGAAGAGGCCACAAACAGAGAAAGATGCATGCGCGTTTGAAGCTGCTTAGAACTCTGCGCCTCTCCTCTGCTTTAGGGTGCCACAGCACAAGAGGTTTTCAAGCCTTGTTGCACAGGCCTTGGGTTTGTTGGGAGGCTGTCGCTGCTCCAAAGGACCATCTCGCCTCGTACTCTTTATTGCCATTTTGCTACCGCATCTCTTTCATTAGTTTTTCCACCACAGTTAGGAAATCTGCAGTGAAGTCAAGAACGGTATCAGATGCTGAAGAGGAAGCCTCCTATACAATGCCCAAAAAGAAAGCTTCTTCGAAGCTAGCTAAAGAGTCATCTGCTAAAGTTGAAGATTGTACCAGAGCACTAGCATCGACCTCCTCACAGTCTGAAGGCAAACCTGCAGACTTAGATCTTAGGGAAGTGGCAGCAGATAGCCTTCAGCGTTGTGGGGGGAAACATCAATCCTTATTTGACGAGGATCACATTCAAAACGCTGAGGGTGAAGATAAACCGAAAGGAATGGTCAAGTCATCTATTGTTAAGATTGCAGAAATGAAGCCAATATCGAGTAAAGTTTCTCGAGCAAAACCCCATAGAAGAAAAGCCACCAGGGAAGAACAAATTCCTGATGAATTCAGTTCTGCAGTGAAAAATGCAGCCTCTGAAGGGAAAATGGCATCACTTTCCCAATTTATCAAATCTTCTACGTCTAATCTATTGCTACACGATGAGCCATCACCCGATTTAGATCTTTGGATATCATCGGCTTTGCCAGAACCCAAACATGAAGACCGTAAAACAAACTCGTCAAATACGTGCATTGCTAGTACTGTTGCCTCTCTAGGGGAAGCTTCAAAGAGTATGGGTTCTGAGACAGCCAAAACATTAACCAAGCCGTCCCTTGAGAATGATAAGAACATGAATATCGAGGATTTAGAAGTTGCTAGTATGCGTAAGATTGGGGATGACCATGCTCAGATGGAGTGTTGGAAACTGTCTTACAGACAAAAGGTCGAAAAGATCCTTGCCGATAAAGGTTTTGTTGGTGACAGCAAAGTTTTATGTAAGGACAGTAATCAAGAGGCTCATTTTGAGCATTCTAACAGCCAAGAAAATGTAGAGTCCAACAAAACATTGTCGGAGGGCTTGCCTTTTCTTCAATCGTCTACAAGTGGAGGACAGCCCTTGGACAAAGAAGGTGAAAGTGGATCAATTTCAGATGTCAGAGGTTCTTCTCTAAATTGGAAGTCAGAAAAACAGGATTTTGTTGCGAGTAATGATGAAGATGAAAGAGACAAAGACAAAGATGTGTCCGAAGCAATGAATTTCTATGAAACTGTTAGTGAGCAGAATAAAACATGTACCATGGATGCAGGACTAGGCATGAAGTCAGCAATGCAGGCTAATGCATTGTTAAGGGCAGCATTAGACGAACATTGTGAGGAAGAAGGTGCCATCCAGTCAGAGCATCAACGGTCACTTGAAGTTGGAATAGTTGGAGCTCCAAACTCGGGCAAATCTACTCTTCTCAACTTCTTGGTAAGAACCTGAATCCTTTAGCCAAGTCTAGTCTCTATATTTTTCAACTGTCTAGAAGCTTTTTGAAATTTTGTTGGAATTTCAATCCAGCAGCTCCCCACAATATAGGTTTTTGCTTGGTATTTTTTGTGAAAGATGATCTCTCTAAAGTTCTGTGACCATCTTTGAACTTTTTGGAGCTTTGTGATGGTGATTACAATTAATGCTTTTTGCTGGTTCATTTGAGGGAAGACTTGAGATTGTTCTCCAAATCTTCATCCATTTGTTGTCATTGTGAATTTGTGTGTATTAAGCATCTATATTGTCTCGTGTCTGTCAATGTGCAATTGCAGATTGGAACAAAACTATCGGCTGTGTCTCGAAAGACAAACACAACACGGAGTGAAATTCTTGGTGTTTTGACAGAAGGCGATACCCAGCTTGTAGGCTTTTCCTCGTTTCCTATGTCCGATGCTTCATAAAGGCAGGGACTGAATTTGCATTTATGTAATTCGATGCAATCTTGTGATGCATTAAGTTGTTTAGTTTCATGAACTTAGCTTCACTCATATTTTTCAGATGCTTCTAGTAAACTTAGGATGCAATTGAATTATGAGTAGCTACTAGCATAAAAATAAAATACAAGTTTTTGGGAACAAGTGTGGGTGAGTGTGTGCTTGTGCTCAATTGACGTCGTACTAATTAGAATGCATTTCACTTAATTCAGATATCTAACAAAGATATTCACTCAAACCAGGATGATGCTTTTTGGTGTTATCAACCTCTGTGATCATAGAGAATCGAACCTGGTTCATGGTGTGAGTGTAAAGGATTTTGCATTTAATGTACTCATATCTTGTTGAGCTAATTCATGTTCTTGTAGAAGGCTCCGAGATTTGTTAAGCTCAAGCTCCATGGAGATGGGTGCTTATGCTTTATAATTGCTTGGAGCTTTGACTCTTTCTGTTGCAGTTGATTCAGGAGTTGCTGTTCTTTCTCCGAGCAAACAAGGGACAACCCAGGTATGGCACCCGAAAAGGAATGTTACCAACAAGCTAATCTGCCAGAAGGGCTCAAGGTTCCTCGAGTTGAAAGGACATGTGACCAAGAATTCCCTTAAGATAGCAGTCGTCAAACAATACATTTGATATACTTCACCCCCTATCATTAATCCCAAATCTGCTATTTAGTCATGATTTTAAATTGATGAATGATGATTGCGTTGAAGTATGCCATTCTTATTGTTTGACTACTCCTATCTAAATAGTGATTTCTTGTTCACATGTCCTTTCAAACCTTGGGCTTTTCTGCAAATTACCCCATTAGTAACATTGCTTTTTGGGTGCCATAACTGGCTTGTCCCTTGTTTGCTCATAGAAAAGACAACTCATCCTTAATCAACTCTAGGACAAAGGGTCAGAGCTTCAATCAATTATGAAGCATAAGCACCCATCTCAGAGCTTGCTACAAGTGTCAAGAACATGAACCAGCTTAACTCTCTCAACAAAAATTGAGTACATTATATAGTGCACCAACCTAAAGCATGATACACCGACTTGTTGCTTCATGAATAAATGAACGAGCGATTCCCTTTTCTCTCTTTGAACCGTAGCAAATCATATTGAACTTCCCTCTCTCTCTCTCTCTCTCTTACATTCATAAGAAATCAATTCAACATAAAGACATTTGACACATACCGAATAAGACGCATGTGCAGAAATATGGCAATACATAATGTTAGGCCGCATGGCACCATAATGGAGTACAATGATGTTTGATGAACATTATGAACAGAAGACAACTAGGACTCATCATTTAACTCGTAATCCTCATTGTTTAAGTCTATGGCTATAAAAGGAGTCTACAGATGACGCCAAGGCCCCTACCTCTCCCTCTCCCTCCCCTCTCTCCCGCCCCCTGATGGCTGCCTCTAACCACTCTCCCTCTAACTCTACCTCTAGGTCGCCGTCTAAACCTTGGGTGTTCGAGTATCGAGTGTGATGGCGTACCTTGGGAAGGCCCTATAATTTGCGAGCCAACCCAGAACACAATCTCTACTCCTCTCTACAACAATGAACCCAACCCCCCTCTCTTGGAACCTCCAGGTCGCCCTCTAGGCCTATGTGAAGGGGTGGCTGGCTCCTCATGTGGCTCGACATCGGATTCCACAAACAAATTCTGTATGTGATCCCCCTTTGACCCTTACCCTCCTCCTTTGTACCCCCTTCACCCACTTGTAATAAGCCCCAAGATCCTTTCACCCTCCGAGATTTTGGTGCTGCATAGCTTGTGCCTCTACCTTCATTTGCCCATGCAGGTCTCACTAGATCTCATCCTCAAGCTGCTCCTTTGTATTGGTGCCTGAGGAACAATATGGGTCGTGTGTACCATGCATGAGTTAGGGTTCACCTGCAACAACTAACACACGTAGTTAAGGTCATTTGTTGGATACAGTATATTAGCCTACTAAGCAATTGGAGAACAATTGCCTGTCCCTTGTCTATCTGGCTTGGTGAGCCATAATAAGTGGGCCACGACCCTGGTAAGAGATCCAATGAGAGAATTCATTTAAGTAGGCTGGCGCCCCACCACAATCACTAGAGCATTGCTCAATTCTCCTATGATCTGAATTCTCTCTATGCTTGGTTTTGTGTGAGTGCTAGTAGGACTAGTAACTTCATCTAGAAAATTTGTATCACAAATTCTGACAGCCCCACCACAATTTGCAAAATTTGTTTGCGTTTTTGACATTGGATTGTTGACATTCTTCAACGTGTGTTCCAAAATGCGGTTGCGCAATCTGCTGCAACCATATTACACACACACCATAGTTGCAGCGAATCGCGATTCGCTGCAGCGAATCGTGGACAGAATCGCAAAAAAAAAAAAAAACAAAAACCCGATTTTCGGCCTCCTCCTCGCGCACAGAACCGCGTCAGTAGTGGAGGAGGCAAATTTTTTTTCTGAGAGCCGTGGGCGTCCAATCTTCGCAAGTGAATACTTGGCAGACATCTACTCGACGATACGGAGTTGGTGTGCACGGTGCCGGGTGGGTCCGAGCTTCGTGGAGAGCGAAACGACCAAATTTCGATATTTGGTAAGTGTAGGCTTGATTTTTTGCAATTGTTGACATTGAGCTGTAGGCAACCAAATCGAGCGTAGTCTGGCTCTAGACCACCTTTCTTCACGCCCACAGTGATTTTTACAGCATCAGTTTCAGCCGTCACGACACGCCTAGCGAGATTTGAACACCACATTCCAAATGCTTGTGTATTTTGGCCATTTCCACAGAATGGCTTGTTGGAAACCGAGTGAGGTGATGTCTGAGCCTAGAATGCATTTCCACATGCTTGCACAGACTCCTATGACCTCCGTTCCGCCCGTCTACGTTCGTATCACAAATTTCAATTTTCATGCCCTGATTCCATACTTTTTAGGGTTTAGACGTGGACCATCGTGCAAACATCTGCTAGGGGCGCGGTTTAGGCCCACACTGCACTCCTTTATGCCTGCACGGACTCCGACGCTAACGTCAGTCGCCTGTTATCCCTCATACAGAAATTATTCTATCCCACGCCCTAATCTCATGTTCTTCTTTGGCACTTGATATAATGTGTGAACTGGAATCGTTCTGATGTATGCTCTGGTATTTTGAGCTCTATTTGAGCTCGGTAATGTTGTTCAATGCAATGTATTTTTTTTTTCTACTGAACGTTTGCCTGATTATTTGTTGTTTGCAGGTTTAGGGTCGTGTTGATACGATGCCAGTGCGGGACCAAGGCCTTTGGGCCGAGGTTGAGCTTATCGACGGGGATGTGGGCATACACCATGGCTCAGGCACCCGCAGATGGAGATGCTTGCATTGCGGTGGTCACTTCACGGGATCACTCACCAGGGTTAGGGCTCACTTGCTGCGGGTCAGAGGGCCAGATGGGCGGACATTGGGCATATCTGATTGCCCCAGGATTTCTAATGAGGATCTGCAGAGGTTGTCTACCATGTACGGGCCCGGTACTGCATCACAGGGTTCTAGACAGGGACAGACAGCAGGAGCAGCTACAGGTAGGCATGCAGGAGGGCTCACAGGCAGACAGGCAGGGCCTACCATGGATATTGGGCCTAGTACATCACGGGCAGGGCATGGTATAGCTGCAGGGCGTAGTACATCATGGGTTGGGCATGGTACAGGTGCAGGGCCCAGTACATCACGGGCAGAGCATGGTACAGCTGCAGGGCCCAGTACATCACGGGCAGAGCATGGTACAGCTGCAGGGCCCAGTACAGCACGGGCAGAGCATGGTTCAGGTGCAAGGCCCAGTAGAGCACCTTCAGTTCCATCCGCAGCAGCAGCAGGACCATCAGATGAGCATGTTGGTTCAGCAGCAGCGGGTGCTTCTCGACCCTCCTCCTCGGCAGTAGATGCACCACATGCTTCGGCAGATGTTGCCAGAGAGAGTGACACACCCACAGATCAGCCATCCGTTGGGCATGCCAGACCACGAGCACCATATACACAGCAGAGAGGGGTTAGGCCCAGGCAGCAGACCCTTGATCGATGCGGCTGGCAGAGAGAGCAGCAGGCCCGTTGCACTCGACTGTGTGGCCAGTTCTTTTACGAGTGCGGCATTGCCTTTGCTGTTGCTGACACTTGGGTGTTCAGGGAGTTCTATGCACAGATGGCGGCCGTGGATGCTACATGGACACCTCCCAGGCGAGAGGCACTACGAGGCAGGTTGCTTTGTCAGGAGGAGGAGACCATCACGCGGGAGTTGAGTTCCATTCGCTCAGCTTGGCAGCAGTAAGTAACTTGTCTTTGTAATCTCTTTGCATGTGTTTAGGATTTACTGGTGCCGTAATTTTTGCATGTAGCTAATGGGTGTTTTGCGACAGGTATGGATGCACAATACTGAGCGATGGATGGACCGACATTCGTCGGCGATCCGTCATCAATGTCTTGGTTTCTTGCCCGCTTGGCACAGTATTCCTACGTGGCGTGGATGCCACTCGAGGTGGTGACACCATCACAGCCGATTTCATATGGGAGGTCATTAGAGATGTTATTGTTGACATCGGAGATGAGCACGTGGTTCAGGTTGTCACCGACAACGCCTCGAACTGCAAGCAGATGGGCGAGATTATGATGAGGGAGCACCCCAGCATTGTGTGGACACCCTGTGCTGCACATTGTATAGACTTGCTCATCCATGACCTATGTGCGCTTCCATGGATCAGAGAGGTATAGTTTGTTCTATTTGCTATGCTTTCTTCCTTCGATGCTGCTAACCACGTCTCAACTACTGTCTAAACTTTTTTACTGGGTGTTTGTGTTGCAGATCACTTCTACGGCCATGCGCCTGGTCACTTTTGTCACCAGGAAGAGGCGTGTGTTGGCCCTGTTCCGCACCTTCTCCACCCTAAACCTGAAGAAGCCCGCATCCACACGCTTTGCGTTTTACTTCTTGGTGCTAGAGCGATTGGTGGTGGTGAAGGATGCATTGCGGCGGATGGTTTCCAGCGTGGCCTTCCGGGACTTTACAGACCTCCCCCATTCGGCATTTTTCCAGTCCACTGTGTACGGCGACGAGTTCTGGAGAGCTGCTGAGGAGATTAGTGGGATCCTACTACCCATTTACAAAGTGCTGCGTCTGGTAGATCGTGAGGGGTGCACCCTCGGTCTCATTACACCCCTTGTGGCGCTCTACACGAGAGAGGGACGATCCGGAGCTGCACCGGGGATGGGTGGAGTACACGGAGCGCGTATGGCCCGGACCAGGTACGTGTGAGAAATCATTTGGTAGCAATGTTACTGCAGTATTGTACTCATTGGTAGTGTCTGAATTTGAGGGGTCTTACATGTGCCATGTTTTTCCTTTTGCCAATAGGTCCGATGCTGGCCAACATTCCAAGCCAGCTGCTCGCATTTGAGCGCTTCCAGTTTCCTTTCGATGGAGAGCAAAGTCGGCGGAGGGAGGATCAGCTGAGGCCCGTTACATGGTGGTGCATCCACGGGCGCAGCATAGGTGACCTGAGGCGATTGGCTGAGAGAGTCCTTGCACAGGACTGTTCTGCAGGAGCTTGTGAGCGGAATTGGAGCACCTGGGCCTTGTATCACATGCAGAAGAGGAACAGGTTGTCCATCGAGCAGTGTAGGTGGTTGGTGTTTGTGAACACCAACGGCCGTATGCTGAGGCGCACAAGAGGAGAGGGTCAGATGCTCGAGGTGAGTCACATCATCACCCCTTTTTTCTTGGTATGCTTTGGTGAATTGATTTGCTTTCAAAATATGCAGTGAGTTGCACAATACCTGCCTAACAACAATGTATTGTTTTTGGTTGCAGGTGGACCCCGACACTTGCTTGGTGGATTCGATAGCTGCTGCTCCTCGGGCACCACCCACACAGGAGGAGATGGATGATGAGATCCATAGAGAGCTCTACAGACAGGCACAGGCTGACGCACGGGCTTTACGGCGGCAGAGGAGGACAGAGAGGCAGAGGGAGAGGGCTGAGGAGGGAGATGACGAGGTCTCGGAGGGTGGAGAGATTCTCGGGGCACACTATGTGGAGGAGGAGGAGTGGGTTGAGGGAGATACAGAGGAGGACGAGGAGATGTGGGCGGAGGCACAGGGGGATGACCTGGCTGACTTGCTAGTGGACCCTGATGCAGAGACAGAGGAGGAGCCAGCCATTCCTGCACGTAGGCCTAGGGGGAGACCTAGAGGTTCTAGGAGGGGGGGGGGCTGAGTACTCTTTTTGTAGACAGGAGTGGAGCATCACAGGCAGTCGTCGGCCAGGCATCATCACAGTGGGTAGGGCCATCCCAGGGCGTAGGGTTACGGCCACCTGACACACAGGCACGACGGAGTAGACACAGGGCTGGGGGCAGCCAGATGGGGGCCAGAGGAGGGGAGAGAGGCAGAGGCAGAGGTAGAGGCAGGGAGAGGGGGGTGGTCCAGAGCCAGGGCACGCAGCAGAGCCAGGGCCACACCACGACATATGGCTCCCTCCAGTTCTGATTCATCTGCGGACCCATGGGATCTGCAGTCCACAGATTCGGATGATTTATCCTACCATGACTCTGACGAGCCTTAGTTATATAGTTTTCATTACGTTCATGGAACATCATTGTACCCCTTTTTGGTGCCATGTGGCCCGATATTATATATTATGATGATCCTATTCACAGCATTGTCGTGATTCAGTATTGTTCTTTGTGGTTTTAGTTCAGTAACTTCGGTTTTATGGTTTATGATTTATGGTGAGAGAGAGAGAGAGAGAGAGAGAGAGAGAGAGAGAGAGAGAGAGAGAGAGAGAGAGAGAGAGAGAGAGAGAAGAGAGAGAGAGAGAGAGAGAGAGAGAGAGAGAGAGAGAGAGAGAGAGAGAGAGAGAGAGAGAGAGAGAGAGAGAGAGAGAGAGAGAGAGAGAGAGAGAGAGAGAGAGAGAGAGAGAGAGAGAGAGAGAGAGAGAGTATGTATGGTTGTTTTGTCAAAAATTGTTTCATTTAAGGCTAAAGTTCAGAATGATTCAGCTAGGTTTTTGTTCAGCATGGTTTTAGTTCCGTTTGTTGTGAATCGTGATCAGAGAGAGATAGAGAGAGGGGGAATTAGAGAAAGGGAGATTCCTGCTATGTTCACTAGGAATGCCCCAATGTGTTCACTTTTTTTTATATGGGATGCAGCTTTAGCGTAAAGGGACCATCCTGCACCTGAAACAGTCGGCAAACTACACAATCATACTCCCCTCGATTAGAGCTTTCATCTGATACCCATATTGCACAAAAAAATTTCAAAAGAAAAAAAAAAAATTTCGATTCTACACGATTCTGGGAAAATCCCGAATCGCGAATCGGGATCGCGATTCTGATCGCGATTCTGAATCGCGATTCGCGAATCGCGCTGCAACTATGACACACACATACACACACACACACATATTCGTGGATCTCACCATTATACGCAACTTAATATAGGATGTATTTTTTATAGCTCCTCCTCAAACTTTTGCTTGTGAGGACTTGAGAACTAGTTATCTGATCTCTGTACTAAAGCATAAGATTGGCATTAGTTAACATTGGGCCTCAGGGCGTCAGCTTGGTGCGGATATGATTGATATTTAGAAGCAACATGCACAATAGGAAGTTTTAAGATATGCTCCTTCAGCAACTTTCATCACATTTCGAGTAGCAGGATGATATGCATCAGGCATACATATGCTTATGTCACCAATGACTGCTACAAGCTTTACTGCTATTCCTTGTGCAAAAGCTCCAAATCCTTTATTTATCTTGATCTCCTCTCATTGACAGTTTATTCTATGCGACAGACTAAGTGGAGCAAGTGACATTTTAACTCAAGCCCTAAATTATCGAACCTAATGTGTGGCAGTTAAGTCAAGTTGAAGACCCTTAAGAGCTCAATGGTGGAATAAGGCTAAACGCAGATTTACAGAGCTATCTCAAGGCTATACTCGGAAATTGGAAGAGTTGAATTTGATAAACTACTTGTGCAGACATGATCTAAGTAATTGTCGGCATATTGAACATGGAAGATACTGAAACTAATTCTGAAATTGAGGATTTTTGAGATTTGGTGACATTAACGATGATAGGAAGAGAATCCTAATTGTATAGACCATATATGACATTGTTCACACTCCATGAGTCTGAATTTGCCATAGCAAGCTATGCAAATCAATGTAGTCCAGACAGAGTCAGGCAAGCATTTGTGACAGACTTGAAGCTGCTCCTATGAGTTTGGGATGGTCTCATATACCTACCTGGCCGAAAGTCAAAGGGCTTAAAGCCAAGTGACAGGAGTACCCCATGCTGAAGGCAACTATGGTTTTTAACAGCCCTGCTACTGACTAAACTCACACTTAGGCTTTCTTCGGATGCATTCAACATGGCCTAATGTTGACCCCAATCAACCTATTCTCAACTATCATCGCCATTCTTGCTATGTTGATTCAAATCGACTCTCCCTCTAACTAGTGTTGCCTTCATGGTTATTTGGGTAGTTATTCATGCATCAACTTGCTTAATGTTTGGGGACAAAATGCACAAATATCCTTTTTTTTTTCTAAGAGAATTTTGGTGTGCAGACAACAATCTATAAATTGCCTTTGGAGGCTCTCGGTAGCCACCTCATGCTATAACTTCGGTACCATGACATGAGGCAGATGATGGAGATGATTCTGAGCTATATCTGTTAAGAGGATATGGAGGGGTCATTTGGTGATGCAGCATAGTGTCATGCACCACTATCTTACGCTACTTGGGTTCGTAGGCCTGGGAACATTACAAATGATAATGAGTATGTCTTAGTAGCAGGGAGCTTATTGCATGCGTTGATACATGCTCTTTTTATTAGCAGTCATCTTATATCATGTATCCAAGTTACTCTAGAGGAGACTCCTTAGCCTCTATGTGTGAAGGTTGTTAACGCCCACTCACTCCAAAGCACTCAGATGTTGCAAGGCATACAATATCATGTTGATGATCATACTGGATTGACTGACTGATCTGGACATCATTCCTGTGTCACACTATGAGATTGTCTTTGAAGCTGATCTTTGGTGAGGCTACTTTCAGCTTGACTTAGCAGCATATCACTATCACACATGATGGCTGCCAATTGCTTTCTTTGGTAATGGCTCACTCAATGATTGCGGGTTATTCTAATAAGCAACTTGCTAGGAGTTTACTTGAGGCTTGCTGTGCACACTTACATGCTTATGTGAGGCAATTCTCTTGAAGCACCTACACTATTGTTATGATCTTCATGAGTGTCTTTAAAGCAGAAATTCTTGTAATTGCTATGCTAATAGGCCATTCTTCAAGTTTGAGACCTTAAAATGTTTTTCCTCTTTCTAATTTAGATTAAAAATAATTGGAAATTTACAATCGTTCACTAATTTTTTACTTCTGAAAGCAATGAGGAAGGTTGTGCATAAAAAATGTTAAATATTTACAAGGCATTGGTATTTTTGTTGATTGAGTTTGATTTGTACCTCAAAAGGAAACCTTTTTGAAAACAGATTGTTCAGCAACCTTTGTACATCGTATTCCATGAAATGTGCTCATTGTTGATAACTTGTCGATGTTTTCTAATCTTATAAAGGTGTTTTTACTTAAAGAGTATCACAATATGCTTTCATGCTTACCAGGCGAAACGGTTATCTAGTCTTTGAAGGGATTCTAAAAACAAAGTCACTCTGATAATCATTGTTTTTGAGAAGGCTTGCTACCTTTTCTAAATATTCGAATGTGAACAAACCTAACATGTTTCTGTTGTGAGGAGCAAGAATCAGCTAGTTTGAGTAGACAGGCATTTTAATCTTTGAGCTTACTAAGTTTTTTATAATTTGCAGCTATTTTATGATACCCCCGGTCTCATGTTGGATTGGAGAGGCCAAGCATTGCGACAAGATATGAGAAATCGGGTCCAAAGTGCGTGGATGACCGCTGACCATTGCGAGTTGCTAGTTGTGTTGGTTGATGCCCATCGTCATATTGAGAAGTATGTATTTGAGAGATGAAAACTTTATGAATGTCTTTTGGCCATTGATGGTGGGGTTATAAGGGGAGAGACAATTTTTTTAATATCTTGATGGCCATTGATGAGGAGAAAGAAAGAGAGCTTTATCAATGTCTTTTCCATGCCATAAGGCACATAAGATGAAAGAAATACGACAAGGATGATGGTGACTAAACGGATCAACACTATCAAAACAAACTTATTGCAACTATTAGAACTACTAAAACTTTCAAAACTCTAATCCAACCACTAAGAAGAGAGAGAGTTATAGGCTAGGATTATATTGTATGTAGACCACTTACAAGTTCAACTGGACAACTCTTGAGTCTTCATTTCTCTAAATTAGGTTCAATTCTACAATCTCATTATTAGCTATTTTTTTTGGTCTCAACAAAATGAATGTTACCATGTCTGTGGATCCCGCGTCTACTTGTAGCCTTTGCTTCCTCAATTGGATGGAGAGAGAGAGAGAGAGAGAGAGAGAGAGAGAGAGAGAGAGAGAGAGAGAGAGAGAGAGAGAGAGAGAGAGAGAGAGAGAGAAAGCTTTATTACTGTCTTTTCTAGGCCATTATAAATGGCTAACTCGTGAGCTTCTCCTAGCTGCAACATATACTCACCATAACCAGTGTTAGGTCCCAGTGTATCGGCTAAGGTCCTGGTAACTCACTCCCATATCATCCCAATCAATGGCTCGTATGCGTAGCTAGTCAACGGTATTGTGAAACTCTACTTGTCGCGCAGCTGTCCTGGTGTTAAAATCACCAGTAAGAAGAACATAATCTTGATTTGAGCATCTGACAATGTCTGTGGAAAGATCAGTGAATGGAGAACCAATGGCCTCTACATAGGAAGAGGACTCTAGAGGGAAGTAGCACGCATCAATGAAGAGATCCCTAGCCAATCCGATACCACATCCGGTGAGATGGACCAAGATATATCGTGCATACTCATCATGTCTGATGAACTCTACGATCGAATGTAATGACTCTTTGTATAAACATGCGACCCCACCTGAACCTCTAGCGCTCGTGGATCTCGTCTTTGTCATGTATACTGAATCCCACTTGTAAACTTGAGAATGTAGGTGGGCCTCTGATCTGGCTCTCGTGTGTCTCCATAAAGAAGAAAATATCTCTACTTGTGATGAAATCTATAAGGTCACCAGCCGTAGATGAAGAGTGTACACCATTACAGTTCCAAACACCAATACGCAGATGGTGTGGACAGGGCCTCGAGATGCTCCTATACCCGGGGGCCCCAACTCCCTATTGGCAGGAGCCAGTAGGTACACAGTCAAGATACGAACTTGTCCATCCCGATAAAACACACGTCGGCCAGACGCTTTGGCTAAGGCTCCGCGCCTTTCTTCCACCTGGATATATGTGAGGTCATCGTCCATGAAGATTCGTGTATCTTTCAGCTTAGACCTCTTTCGTAGGACATCTCTACAAGTAGTAGATGAGGTGAAACGAATAATCAAAATGGTATTATCGCGTTTTGTCTCCCGTGCCGTATCAAGCCCTTCACTATTGTGGTCTAAAGTGGTTTCAAGAAAACGTTTTGCTTCTTCAATGGCATTTTGGGTATCCACGATGCCACGTACCCGATTATTTAGAGCTTGGCTATCTCGAAGTCTCTCGCTCTTGCTTCAATGTGTCCACTTCTTTTTTCAATTTGTCATTAGGCTCTTTGAGCTGAGACATTTCAGCTTTTACCAAGTGCAGCTCCGTCTTCAATCCTTGGAAATCTTGCAGTAGGATGCCCATGCTAGCTGCAACATAGGATTCGACAGCTTTAGCAGGTGTGTATGGTTCTTCAGCATATGGATTAGTTATGATTGGTCTTGTAGAAGAAGGAGCCCAAACAGGTGCATCAGAAGAGGAAGACGGAAATGGAGGGCAGGTTGTCAAATTAGGAGTGTAGATTTATATGAGGAGGCAGCAAATACAGAAGAAGAAGAAGAAACAGTTGTCTTTCTTGCCAGCGATGGGTCTAATGGCAAAGATGGTTCTATTGCCAACGATGGGACTGAAGGCAGAGATGGAGGTGGAGTAGGCATCGAGGAAAGTGGTGGCAGCGATGAAGGGGCAACAATCATTGAGGTACTGCGGCCATAAATGTGCCCAATGCTGAAGGTATTGGGAGCGCTACTGCTTGAACGAGGTGGGGAATGGGGGGATTTAGATCCCCCCCTGTTTACGTGGAGCCATAGTAGCAACTGTTTTGGACTGGAGCAACGTGAGCCTTAACTTCTGTTGGAGACCTTATTACTGTTTGCACGTAGACTTTAGGGGGGGAGAGAGAGAGAGAGAGAGAGAGAGAGAGAGAGAGAGAGAGAGAGAGAGAGAAAGCTTTATTAATGTCTTTTCCACGCCAAAAGGCATATAAGACTAATGAAGTACATGCCAAGTATGTGGTAACCATGGGAGCTTGTAAAACGTCTCCAAAACTGTAATAAATGCCAAAAACGCCTTCTCCCTAAATGCCGCGTGACTGTAGTGATACACTGTCTCTGACATTTGTGAGGTATTATGTTGTCATCATCGTCATCAGACCGTGTCCTCTCCTGGTGAACAAAGATGTAGTCTAAGCCCGAGAGCTAGGATGTGGCTGATGAGCTGATGGTACATATCCTGGCGCAACAAGATCATCTCTCGTAGCATAAGTCCGACACAGCGAGAGTCCTCATATCCAATTAGTGCTCTGAGTTTAGTAGGCATGTCACGGAATAGACAATGATATCTTCCTCTAATCTCATAATATATGGGGCATCTGAACATGAAATGCTCCTCGGACTCTATCTCATGTAGGGGACATAGCAGGCATAGTCTCTCCTCACGTGGTGTACCCTGGAATCTGCCTGTCTCAATAGCCAACTGGGGAGAGGAGACTCTGAATTGTCCCAAAGTGAAACGGATACTGTGTGATAGTCCAGAGAACAAATAGCGAGGTAATACTGGAAGACCAGTGGCATCCTGCTCTAGAAAGTGAGTCTGGTAGTGTCTCCTAGTTGGTGTCGCCAAGTACGGTCGAGATATGCTCTGTATAAAAAACGTCTAATGTACTGGTGTGTACCCAAAGGGAGATCAGTGATCGTGATACCAAATGCTTCCATGAGGAAGTGTGATGCCTAAGAGAACCATGATAGCTGGTATCCTTGAGTCTGAAGGTGGTGAGAGGACATGAGTGCAAGCCGCGTATACCTCTGCTTTGTGTCAGGAAGTGCCTGAGCTCTCTGGATGTATGTAAATCGTCTAGAAGAGGGGGTGGGGCACATGGGCTAAACTCACACCAAAAGGCACCAGAGGAGGAGCTGAAAAGGAGGTTCAGAAGACGGTTTTCTTCAAAGTCGTCATAGGCACGCTTTTTGCGGCGGAGTGTGCGATTGTACAATTGCCGTGAAGAGTGGAGGAGATGGTGGGCGTGGAAACGAGCATGTGTGATAGAGTGGTGAAGTGATCGGCATTCCGCGTCATACCACGGTGGATGGAAAGGTCGGGATGATCGTGGATGAACTGGTTTTTGGTTATGAGGTTTAGAGTGGAAAGCCAAAGTGGCAGCAGTGTGGAGGGAGGTGGTGAGGAAGGCGGCTTGTGACTTCAGCGGTTTGCTGTGTGGAAAAGAGTGAAGTAAGGAGGCGAGGGATTCCTGGTAGAGTGGTATATAGAGGGGGTGGAAGGTGTATTTGGGTGCATGGGGAAGTATGGATTGGTGTTGAGGTTATGGTGGTGGGAGGTGGCCAATAGCGAAGGATAGAAATGAATGATCAGAGAGAGTGGTAGGGGAGATATGGAAGATGTGAATGAGAGGGATGGATGACGGTGACCCCATGAGGTAATCAACCACACTATGACCGCCACTGTGAGGGTGACAAGTATAGCTGCCAGAATTAGGTCACTGAGTAGGCCGTTACAAATGGCTAACTCATGTGCCTCACCAAACTGTAACAAATACTCACCATATGATGTAATAGGTCCCGGTCCATCCTCAAATCCTGGTGATCCCCAAGTTGTCACTATCAAGGGCATGAACTCGCATCTGATCTATAGCATCATGGAACTTTGTCTGTTGTGAAGCTGTCCGGGCATTAAAATCCCCAGTGAGGAAAATATGCCCCCGCTCTGCGAATCTGATGATATCCATTGAAAGGTCCAAATAAGGTGAGCCAACACCCTCAACAAAAGAGGACTCTGAAGGAAAATAGCAGGCAACAATGAAGATGTCCTTGTCCAAGCCAATCGCTCGTCCTATGTTACGAAGCCAAATATACCGTGCATGCTCATCATGCCTGACGAACTCAAACATCTGATGAAGGGACTCTCTGTAGAGACAAGCTACTCCCGAGCCACGGCCACTGGCTGATCTAGTCTCAAATCTCTATACTGAATCCCATCTGTATTCTGGGAAGGTGGGTAAACCGCGCACCTCGCTCTCGTGAGTCTCCATGAAAAACAATAGATCTCGTCCAGTGATAAAGTCCATCATATCACCTACTGTAGAGGATGAGTGGATGCCATCACAATTCCATACCCCAATCTGAAGATGGTATGGATAGGGCCCCGGGATGCTCCCAATCCCGGGGGCCCCAAATTCCTAACTCTGGGAACTGCTAGGGGTGGCAGCAACAAATCGTATCTGACTATCTTGATATATGACTCGTCTACCAGTCTGTAGAGCCACCTGGAAGGCTTTACGTCTCTTCTCAACTTGGATGTAGGTAAGATCGTCATCCATATATATGGTAGTGCCACGTAACATGGCTCTACAACGTAAAGCCTGTCTGCGGCTGTCTAGGGATGTGAAGCAAATGATTAGCGTAGCTGCATCTCTGGTGGTCCTCCAAGCTGTATCTAGCCCATCTGTCACATGTCCTATCGTGTTTTCGAGAAATCTCGTAGCTTCGGCAATGGCATCTTGTGTGTCCGGTATCCCACGAACCCTGATGTTATGGGCCTTTTGATCCCTTGACCGGTCTTCCGAAATGGTGGCTGAGATGACTGAGGAAATGGGGGCGCTAGGCTTGGTGCCTTTCTTCAAGACTGCTGCCCATGAATCTTTATGTTGCTCAATTTTACTCTCAAGCTCCCGTATCATGGTGGTGGTCGATTCCGAGGCATCATTTTGAGACGTGTTGCCCATGTCTTCGTTTCTTCCACTTGGTTTTCAAGGCTGGAAGTTTTGTTTGAAGTCTCCTCCAAAACATTTTTTTGAGGGATATGTTCTGCAATCCGTTGCTTAAGATACACATTTTCTTGTTCAAGCTGCTCCATTCGCTTTTTAACACCACAGAGATCCAAAACCAGCTTGCCATTCTCAATTTCAAAGAAGTGTAATTGTCTTTTGAGTCCGAGGATTTCTTGCCGAATAAAGTTGATATCATATTCGGTAGGTTTGGAAGGGGTATAATCAACTGTGGGCAGTTGATTCGTAGTAACCGCAAATGTTTCAGCAGCAGGCGGGCATCCGTCTCAGATGTAGATGCGATGGACAGACCTGAAGCAGGTACAATGGCAGGAGCAGGTACCACAAACTCAGATGCGATGGGCAGGGAGGTGGTTTCTGGGCCAGCAGGGCACGGTTCAGCTTCCGGGACAGCAGGTCGCGGTGGAGAGTGGGGGGAGTTACCTCCCCCCCCCCGTTTGTTGCATGGAGCCATGTGGTATGACAAGTGGATGGAGTGCTGATGGAGCGCGCTAGCAGCAGCAGGACACCCGGCCTATGCAGCCCTAGGATCAGACCTCAAAATATTCTCTCTCTCTCTCTCTCAAAAACTTAACCACAACTTTGATATTTCGCTTCAGAATGCTGGAACTGGAGCTTCAATCCACTTGCACAGATCTTGGAATTGGTTGCAAAACAAGTCGGCTTCTGCTGAAACTTAATGCATGTCTTGGGTTTGGAGTTGAATGTCGTTGGAACGGGTTCCAAACATTAGCAGGAACAGGTGCGCTGGAAAATCCAAAGTAGGGCTGATTTCCTCCTGTGAATAGTCAGAGCTAAAGCATTTGATATGATGGATTCACTGATGGTCTGATGGAGCTGACTGAAATGCGCCTAAACCACTGCCAAGAAATGGTCACCCTGGCATACGTTGGTTTTGTTGGAAATAAGGTGCTGACAGACCTAAAAAATGCGTCAGTTTGGTTGGAAAATCAGACCTCCTGTGCGCCCAATTCCCTTTAGAATTTTGGGTGCAGCAGAGCACAAAAACAGACTGATGGAGATGCGCCCAATATGATTGATCAAATGCGCTGGAGGGAACTAAGAGAGAGAGAGAGAAAGAAAGAAAGAAAGAAAGAAAGAAAGCTTTATTAATGTCTTTTCCATGCCAACAGGCATATAAGATTAAAAAGTACATGTCAAGTGTGTGGTAACCATGGGAGCGTATAAAACGTCTCCAAGATGTAATAAAGAAAAACATCTAGTACAAACTTAAATAGACATGTATGCGGTGTGTGTGCATACTAATCATATGTATCTATGTCAAGATGTCAAGACTGTGAAGCCTGTGCTGCTGCTGCTGCTGTGCTGATACTATAAAAAGATGTAATGCGAGCCACAACATGAGAAAGTGTTGGAGCCTGCTGGCGTCGTCTGTGAGCATGAGCGTGTATAGCAGTAGCACGCCTCTGTGTATGATGTCTGGTGATCCTGGTAGTAACGTGATGGTGGGAAGTACACTGCCTCTGATCTCCATGAGCATGTGAGCGGCTATCATCCTCGTCGTCGGATGTCCGATGTCCCATACCACCAAACCTTACCCTCGACCGTCGCCTACCTACATCCTGAGGCCTAGATAATTGTCCTTAACTGACCACCAGTGGAAGAGCTCTTCATTCCCTAGGAGAGAATGAATGACAAGCTCATGGAGATCCACCTCTATATACATAGTCCAGGTGGGGTCATTTCCGACCATAGGAGTCATGCATGACCATCGACACACGAAAGTTGTGCACACTGACGCGTGTCCATAACAAAGGGTCGCCTCGCGCCAATAGAACATTGACACGTGGCACCCAAAAGACCTATAGCTCCAAACCAGCGTTCCGTCCCATAAATGAGACCGTCATCTCAAGTTACTTGTTGTGTGCCCTTGTGGGTACGTAACATTCCCCTCCTAATGGGAGCAAGCCAGGGAAGTTCAACCTTAAGTAGTCTTCTCTCTCGCAAGTGTCCTCATCATCTGACTTACCTTTCTAACGTACCAAAAATTCAGTAACCGAGCGGTTTCTCAACTGGTGACGACGAACGTCCACCACCTTTTCCTTCACGTAGGCACAAAGGAAGACAGATCTTCTAACTCAACCAGTTCACCTTCCGGAATTAGGGAATCCTTGCGACCTATGTCGCTCTTTCAAACGAATTACATAGAAAATAGGATGAACCCCAACCCCAATTGGAAGATCTAGTTGATAATCAACCGGGTTGATTTTCCTTACAACCTTGTAAGGGCCGCTATATCGTGGAGATAGCTTGACATTTTCTCGTCTTTAGTATCTTAGAATCCTTAGGGATTTTAAGATACACCCAGGTTCCTACCTTAATTTGTCAAGGTGAGCAACCGCGGTTAGCATAAAACTGAGCTCTATCTTCAGCGGTTTTCATGCTTTCTTTGGCCACTTGCAACATTTCTTGTAGGAAATCTACTCCAACTTGCACCTTGAGACGTTTGAGTCTGACAGAAACTGGAGAATGTGGCTGAAAGCCATACATCAACATAAAACGACTGAATTCAGTGGCAAAATGCTTCGTGCTATTGTGCACAAACTCAACCATTGGGCTCTAAGCATATCTTCCAACGTGTGGTTGATACGTTATGTTTCAGTGAACTTGGAGTCACGGTCACTAACAAAATCATTCGGCAAGCAATACAATTTGAACAACTTTTCAACGAGAAGCTGGGCTAGTTCAGATGCCTTGATAGTTAATTTAGTTGGTATAAATTGCGCCATCTTGGTTAGCCTGTCAAATGGCATCATGACCACTCCTGGTTTTAGGGAGTCCAATCTCAAAATCCATTGAAATACTTTCCCATTTCTTGTTGGGAATTTCCAAAGTCTTTTTGCTTTATTTTGCTGGCATTGTTCACAACCTTGAATGTACGCCTCGACATGACCTTTCATCTTTGGCTAGAAGAAAGTTTGCCTGACAAGGTCAAGTGTCCTCTGTATGCCTGGGTGACTAGCACAAGGGTTGTCATGACACTGCTGCAGGATTTGGTCCCGCAAGTCCTCCCTATCCGGCACACAAACCTTTCCCTTACGGAAAAGCAGGCAATTGCTTATGGAATGGTCTTCCAAGTATCTTGTCATTTCGGGATTGCTTGGGATCCTGCCTCCCAAGGTCATCACTAGATCTAGAATTTTCCGTTAGGATCCTAGGTAAGGGATATACGTTCTTGATGTTCAAATCATTTAACTTTTTAAAATTGCCACACAAAAATGTTATCCTCTTCCTTAATGCTAACTCTGTATGGAAAAAGAGATACAGGTTGGCTACCAGGAAGCAACTTTAATTGATGGTCGACACTCCTTTGGGGAGGTAGGTCATCTGGTAGTTTATTAGGAAAAACATCGCTATAGTTTGTTAAGTATTTTACCTTCAGGTGAATTAACACTTAAGGGATTATTTATAGACACATTCAAAGGCAAATGCGGTAAATCAATATTTAGACTCTGAATTGCGTGGTCATCCACATAGACTTCATCTTTCAAAAAGCAAAGATAAACTTTCTCTAGAGTCTTTCAAATATTCAACAAAAAACCATAGGATGAGAAGGCCTATTTACATCGCCTTTTAGTTCAACCAATGAGCCGTTATGCAAAAAGGATGGTCCTTTCTTAAGGACTCATTTTTGGAGTAAAACCACTCCTTTCCTATGATTATGTCTATGCTATCCAAATTCATAATATGAAAGTCCAAATTCAACATAATCTTGAATTATGAGCGGCAACTGAGGAACAAGCTAGTCCAAGCTTGCCGATCTTCCCCCGACACCATTTTCACCACATAGAAGTGATTACTTGGTGCGGTGGCCGCCTTGAGTTTCTGCACTAGTGTTTAGCAATTATTAAGTTCTGTGTGAAACCATCATCAAAAAGAATAGTTATAGCTTGGCATCCAACAATCCCATTCATACGAATGAGGTCGTGGGGGCCAAAAACAGCTGTATTAAAGCACCAATTCTCACAACTAGTGCCATTCCTAAAGGATAAATCAACAAAAGAAGTGCTAGATTTACCTGGCGCCTTAAAGGATTTAGGTTGCCCGCCAGATTTTTTTTGCTTTTCCTTTGGGCAATCTTTTGATAGATGCTCCTTCTCCATGCAGGAGAAGCACAAGCCGTTGGTTCTCGCCTTATCATAGTCTGCGCGATCTAACTAGACGTGCTTTTTCCCGCCCTGAGAACCGGTGTCCGTCTTGTCTGCCCCGCTTCTTGAAAAACTTCTTTTCTTTTTGTTCAGCCTTGGGCAAACTTTGCTCCTTGCGGGAGCCAACATGGGCGTCATCGAAGATTTTCGCAAAGCGAATGGCATCCTCAATTGTCAGCGGTTGGTTATGCCACACTTTTAGTTGAAATTCCTTTGGAAGCCCCAAAATAAAATGTAGCTTTATTAAGATTGATTCGCGAGCCGAATCGGGGCAAAATCTCTTGAAACTCCTGTATAAAGGCATCTAATGGCCTACTACCCATCTGCATGGTGGCGAAACCCCGCCAGTGCTCAAAATCATCCAGGACCGGCAGGAAAGCCGTTTTAAAGGCTTCATGGAAGGCATCCCACGTGGAAAGGGCACCAGCCCTTTCCTTCAGATCCTGCCACCATGTATGCTCCTTACCGCATAAAAACATGAGGGCAGATGCCGGTCCTTCTTTTCACCCGAAAAGAATTTCGGATTAAACATGGGATGAAGGACGGTGGACCGCGAGTGCGTCGAAGAACGCCACTCTTGCTCGGCTGTGGCATGCCTAGATTGCATTTCTAGGATTTGGTTTTGCAAGAAGTTCAGGGCCTGTACAAGCTGTTTAGTGTCTAAGTCAGGAAGAGGAGGTGGTGAAGACGGTCCTTCACCCAAGGGCAAAACAGAGTCCATGGCGCATAAGGTAGAAAACGAAGGAAAAATGGCAAGAGCTTTGCTACAAAGTGGCTTAGGGAGCTTGAGACGACAATTCAAGGAGACTAGGCCACAATTAAGCTGCTCAATGGTGAGGATGGAGCTTTTACGCCCCACCCACACCTTTTTCCTTCCCTTTTGGCCTTGTTGGGTGGCGGGCCTTATGGACGCCACCTAGCAAGTACATGGCCCCAATAACAAATGGCAACCCCTTATGGGGGCTACCTACCCTCAATCCACATGGCCACCACCCTCCCTATGCCACCTCACCCAAGGGTCACTTGGGTCACGTCCGGGGCCCCCACCAACACTTTGGGTCACCTCCTTAGTGTTGAAATAAATGCCTATTTTTCCCCTTAAGGCTTGTATACTTGTAAGTTGTAAGTTGTGCATAAGACATGGGGGTAAAACATCTATGTACATAGTACACCCCACTTGTGCTAATTAGGCAAGTAATATCAAGTAGGTTGAGGACCCATGTGGGTTCTAGAGCTAGAATTAGCAAGACACCACCTCTATACTTTACATGCTAAATGTAGCCCAAAGTTTGGAGGGGTTTCCACGCCCTACTACACTTTGAATAATCATTCAAGTTGTGTGAGCTTTGAAGTCCTCTCTCTCTTGCTTTTGTGTTCTACTCCATAGCTGGTTTTTTCAAGTTTTCATAGTGTGCTTACTATGCTGTTATGATACTCCATAGCTAGGCCTTGGAATTTGTCATGGTATCAGAGCAGGTTATGTGCCTGTGGTGTGGTGAAAGCTTGGACCTGTTTTGATCAGATTCCTGCCATTCCTGGAGAGCAGCTTACCTTTGAGGAGGGAGCACTTTATGTAGGGGCATCTGATCTCTGTGCTATCTGCATGGTTGGAGTACTGTTGGCAAGGGGAGTACAGGGAGCCAAAAAGTTTCTAATTTGGGACAAATTTTTTTGAGTCTTTTTGATTCAAGACTGTAGGAGGGCGCTTTCTACAGTGGGGACTTCAGTGAAAGTTCTGAGTGGATCTTGGTCAAGGGCTAGGACAGCCATGCAGGGGGATAGTTTCAAATCCAGAAGCTGAGGGTTATTGAGCAAGTGGCTGCATACCCTAGTTGGGTGAAAACCCCAGTTTGCCTTTTGTGTTTTATTTCTATCCAGCTATGTCTAGTCTTGCAGAGAACATGCTGAGTGAAGCCAGCCGGCTTGATGGCACTAACTTTAGCATATGGAAATTCAAGATCAAGAAAATTCTTGAAGACAAAGAATGTTGGAAGCTTATGACAGGTGAGGAGCCTATTCCAACATCTAACTTGAACTCAAGGACTATATCAAGAGAGGGGAAAAGGCACACAGGATCATCAACATGTCTGAGGGATAATGTGATTCCTCTAATCAGATCAGCCAAAGGGCCTGTGGATGCATGGCACATTCTTTGTGCATTGTATGAGACAGCAAGTACAACTAGGTTTCTCTACTTGAAGAACAAGTTGTATACTCTCAAAATGGAGATAGGGGAGACAATTACTGATCATCTTACTAAGATTCAGGATATCAGATATCAGCTTTCTGTACTTGGAGAGTCTATTGCTGACAAAGACTTGGTGCCAATAGTTCTGAATAGCTTGTCATATGCTTATCAGAACTTTGTGATGATGATATATGTGAGAGAGAAGATCCCTAACCTATGAAAAAGTCTATGGTCTCTTGTTACAGGAGGAGATGAGGAGAGTTAATCTCTCCAAGAGGGAAGATTTCCAGGAGCATGCCTTTGCTTCTAAGAAGAAGCAAAATCCAGCCAAGGATAAGAAGAAAGGTAAAGACAAGAACAAAGGAGCACCACAAACACTTGAGCAAGGAATGGAGAACTTGCAGATGTTAGACGCACAATCCTCCTCAAATACTTCTTCCACACCTCGAAGGAAGGGGAATTGCAATTACTGTGGTAAATATGGACACTTTGCTTTTGAGTGCAGGAAGAAGCTTGCAGACCAAAAGAAGGGCACAAAGAAGCAAGGAGGAAATGTTGTTGAGAGTGTTGCAAGAGAGGAGCAGAGTGACATAAGGCAAGCTGAGTTATTCTCTGTTGCATTGGCCTCACAAGCTACAACAGGTGGTTGGTACATTAACTCAGGTGCTTCAAAGCACATGACCCCTCATAGGGATTGGTTTGATACCTTTGTGGGAATTTCTGATGGACAAGAGGTGTGCCTAGGTGACAACTCAACACACAAGGTCAAGGGAAAGGGCACAGTACTTGTAAAGCTTCCATCAGGAGAAGTCAAAGTCATTAAGAATGTCTTATATGTATCAGGACTTGCTAAAAATCTTCTTTCAGTAGGAGCTATCACTCAACAAAATATGAAAGTTGAATTTGATGCTACTTCTTGTCTTGTGTTGGACTTGAGTGATAATATGAAGGTTGTGGCCAAAGGATTGCAGGAAGATAATCTATACAGGTTGTACACTTCTATCCCTAGTCAACAGTGATTTGGATAGATTGTGGCATGAGAGGTATGGACATCTTGGTTGCCAAAGCATGCAGGTGTTGAACCAGCATCATATGGTGGAGGGGCTTGCAGTTGTTAAGCCAAGCTCTTCAGTTTACAAGGCTTGCGCTATGGGAAAACAACAAAGACATAAGTTTCCCAAGGAGAGCACCACCAGGGCAACATGCATACTTGACTTGATACATTCAGATTTGTGAGGGCCAACCCAAACAAAATCTGCGGGGGGGGGGCATATTACTTTATGACCTTTATTGATGACTTCTCACGCAAGATTTGGATTTATTTTTTGAAGTTAAAATCTGAAGTATTCAAGTACTTCCTGCATTTCAAAGCTTTGGTAGAAGAACATTCAGGAAAGAAGATAAAGATGCTCAGGTCAGACGGTGGTGGAGAGTTCATTAAGGCAGAATTTGTGGAATTCTGCAAGGCCAATGGATCAAAAGGCAGCTTACATACAGCTCCTCATACCCCTCAGCAAAACGGCGTAGCAGAGAGAAAGAATCGAACTATTGTGGAGTGTGCAAGGTGCATGCTCAAGGCAAAGGGGTTGCCCAACTCTTTTTGGGGCGAGGCAATGCACACAACAGTGTTTCTGTTGAATAGAAGTCCAACAAAAGTTGTGGAAGGCAAGACTCCAGAAGAGGCTTTTAGCGGCATTAAGCCCAAGCTGGACGCTTCGCGAGTGTTTGGTTGTATGGCCTATGCCCATATTCCCAAGGATAACAGGGATGCAAAATCAGCAAAGTGTATTTTTTTGGGATACAGTGAAGAAAGCAAAGCTTACCGACTTTACGATCTTACTAGCAAGAAGAGGATCATAAGTCAAGATGTGATCTTTGAAGAAGATCAAACGCCTCCTATAGAGGAATTTGAGATGGAAGATGTTACAAGTGAATTTGTGCCAATACTTGATGATCCACATCCATATATTGGGGAGCCTCAGGATGATCATATGAGTGATCAAGAGGAAGAATACGAGGAGGCTAGGAAGCGGAAGGAAAGGGGCAAATCTGTTGAGTCCTATTCACCGTCTTCATCACCAACTGCAAGGAAGAAGTTTCCTAAGTGGTATTGGCAAACTGTGCAAGATGGTTTGATATTGGATGAGGGAGAGAGCAGCAATCCAGGGGCTAGGAGGTCTCAAAGGCAAGCACAACAGCATGAACACCAGTAGACAAACTATGCACTTATGACTACTATTTTGGATTCACAAGATCCGCATACATTCGTTGAGGCAGCAGATGAGAAGGTATGGCAACATGCTATGCAAAAGGAGTACGACTCCATTCTCAAGAATGATATATGGGATTTGGTGAAGTTACCAAAAGGGAAGCGTCCTATTGGCTGTAAGTGGGTCTACAAGATCAAATACAAATTGGATGGGAGCATTGAAAAGCATAAGGCAAGGCTGGTTGCTAAAGAAGGAGGGCTTGGACTATGATGAGACGTTTGCATCGGTAGCTAAGATGACGAGGTGTGTCAAAGGGACAACCTGTTATGGGATTGAGTACACAGATGACGGAAAGCTTCAGCTTGGAGGCTTTACCGATTCGGATTGGGCAAGTGATAGGGATGATCAAAAGTCGACCATAGGTTGCACTTTCAACCTTGGTTCAGGGGCCATTTCTTGGTGCAGCAAGAAACAACAGCCCACAGTTACCTTATCATCGACAGAGGCTGAGTACAAGGCAGCGGCAAAAGCTACTTGCGAGGCAATATGGCTCAGGAGACTTCTTGGGGAGGTGCAAATTCCATAGGATGGTCTTACTATTCTTCAGTTTGACAGCCAGAGTTGCATCCAGCTTGTCAAAAATCTTGTGTACCATGCTCGTACGAAGCATCTTGAGGTGGATCAGCACTTCTTATGAGAGAAGATACAAAGCGGAGAAATTCAGCTCGAGTACTGTGATACCAACGAACAAGCAGCAGATATCTTTACTAAGGCACTTAGTAAAGAAAAATTTGAAAAGTTTTGTAGCATGCTAGGTGTTGGTATGAACAAAATAGCCATTGAGGGGGGGTGTTGAAATAAATGTCTATTTTGCCCCTTAAGGCTTGTATAATTGTAACTTGTAAGTTGTGCATAAGACATGGGGGTAAAACATTTATGTACATAGTACACACCACTTGTGCTAAATAGGCAAGTAATATCAAGTAGGTTGAGAACCCATGTGGGTTCTAGAGCTAGAATTAGCAAGACACCACCTCTATACATTACATGCTAAATGTAGCCCAAAGTTTGGAGGGGTTTCCACGCCCTGCTACACTTTGAATAATCATTCAAGTTGTGTGAGCTTTGAAGTCCTCTCTCTCTTGCTTTTGTGTTCTACTCCATAGCTGGTTTTTTCAAGCTTTCATAGTATGCTTACTATGTTGTTATGATACTCCATAGCTAGGACTTGGAATTTGTCACTTAGGTCCCTTGGCCTTATAGCCCAAAAGAAGCTCCTAGAACTCCCCTAAGGCTTGTCCTTAGACTTGGGAAGAGGTGCTGGTACAATTGTACGTTCAAGAGGAGCAGGTGGAGGAAAAAAGTTCACTTTTCCTCCCAAAAAGTGTTGAGGATGGATTGTTTGCAAACTTTTTTGTGTGTGCAAGTGGAAAATTGCTAGGAGAAAGGGAGAGGCTGAAGGAGAAAGCAAAGAGGATGGAGAACAAGCCTACACAGGCCTGTACTTGCTGCAGGTACAGCCAGTGTATTCCCTCCATCCATCCCCCTTTATCTTGTAATTTAGGCCATAAGTTCAAAGATTTTATAAGCTTGAGAAGGCTTAACCTTAAATCTTTAAGCTTTACAAGGTTTAAAGGCAAGCTATAAAATTTAATAACTTATAGTTTTGCTTCCAAGAGTTAGCAAGTTAAGGTTTTAAAACTTTGCAAAGTTTTGAAACGTTGTAACTCAAGTTCTTTTAAACTTTATGTTTAAAAGAAGTCAAAGTCAAAACTTTTAAACACAAGGTTTTGAGCAGACAATAAGACAATAAGACTGCAATTTTTTTGTTTGGGCTCCCAAGAGGACAAGAAACAACCCTTATGGACTGTACTTTTCAAATTCCAACAATCTGAAAATACAAATTTTCTGACAGTTCTACGTGTTTGATCCATACAGCAAGGTTTATAAACACGGTTTAACAAATTTCTGGAACCTAGACGGCTACCCAAAACTAGAGGACGGTAAAAATTTCAAGCCTCTTAGCATTCATACCCAAAAAGTATCCAAACGACATCGGATCTCGACGGAACAAAAAGCAAAGTTGTTCATAGTGACGAGACCATGAAAACTAAGCTAATTAAGCATATCAATTGGAAGTTTAAACCAACCAAAACTTAAGTAGAAACAATTGCACCTTATTTACCATAATAGGTGACTCTAATACCAAATGCTAGAATCCCGATCGTCATTATGATCATTGCTAAGATAAAAGGGTGACGAATGCTAAGTTATCACCCATCCATAGAGGTACTGCCACCTCTCCCCCGTGCACTGGAGCTATAGACCACCATCAAGCAAGTTTGGATCTCCGATAAGCCATGGTGTCCCATACCGCCACACCTTACCCTCGACCCTCGTCTACCTACATCCCGCGGCCTAGATAATCGCCCTGACCTGACCACCAGTGGAAGAGCTCTTCATTCTCCAGGAGAGAATGAATGACAAGCTCATGGAGTCCAGGTGGGGTCATCTCGGACCATAGGAGTCACGCATGGCCATCGACATGCGGCAGTTGTGCACACTGACGGGGTCCATAACAAAGGGTTGCCTCGCACCAATAGAACATTGACACGTGGCACTCAAGACCTATAGCTCCAGACTAGCGTTCCGTCCTATAAACGAGACCGTCACCTCAAGTTACTTGTTGCGTGCCCTTATGGGTACGTAACACAATCAACTCTACCTCTTGCCAAATGGTGAATCTCTCTCGGAGCTATGCTTAAATGCAATTTAAAGCCATGCTGGCTGAATCTAGCACAAATAGTGCATGATCAACCCCAAACCCCAACCTGACATGTTGGCCTAGGCCGAAAAACCCTAGAAAATGCAAGTGAATGGGAGGTAATGGTCGAAATAAGCAAGTAACGACCCCAAACCTAAATGTTCAGGTGCTATCCTAGACTTGAAGCCTGATATATATCTTGCATGCATAGTGTTTCTGGAAATTCCTTGAAAAGCAAGGATTGTGGATGTTTAGTTGGATGCCAATGTTGTTGTTATCTCTAGTACATTGTATGGTCAAATAACTGATTAATCCATTGGTTGATTCATTTCACAAGCTCCATTTCTCATGGCAGAGCATTTTGCATGGCCTAGTGATTCTGAAGTTGAATCTATTGACCTTCTCCTCTATTCATGTGGTCGCAGCATAGACCTTTGTGTTTTGAAGTTTTATTATGAATTCTTTCTTTGATGTTACATAGTTGTCTGTTGATTATTCTATACTTTTTATCTATTTAGCACGCATCTGAACAGATGTTCTGAAATTCAAATTTTGTTCCTTACTGACCTTGTACAAGAAAGTTGTTAAACCTTCTTCGGGAGTACTAGGCATGGTGCTTTTTCCCTCTTTGATCTTCATTGGGGGTTTACAGGCCTGATCCAAGGGTGCAGAGATTAGTAGAGAAACTGGGCGTGGAGGAGCGACCTCCTCAGAAGCGGATTCTCTGTTTAAATAAGGTGGATCTTGTGAAGAAGAAAAAGTCCTTGTTACCACTTGCACAAGAGTTTGGTCAGCTACCTGGCTTTGAAAGGTACTTGAATCTGTTTATCCAAGAAACCGCCTTGGTGGAAATCAGAATGCCAGAATTTAGTCTGAAATTCGATTGTTTATTTGTGATGTAATGTTTTCTGTATAAAGTTTACTGAACCTTGAGCATTTGACCTAAGGTTTTTTGAGCTACGTTTTAAAGTTGGGTCCCAACAAAATGGGTTACTACAAGACGTTTAACTGATTTTTCATGGATTTTTATTTTGGAGTGAAGTTGACCAGTTGGTACTCGAGAGGAAACCATCTTTGATCAATTGCTAGAGAGATTTTTACTTCAGACCTTTTTTGTAAGTCAGGATTGTAATGCATTTCTAAGGAGTGCACTCTGCAAACTAGATCTTCAAATTTGCCCATGTATTCCAAATGCTTTGATCATCCAAACTAGGGGGAGGATTCCATCTTCTGAAAGTAGGAAGAATATTTCAATTTTGTCCTATATAACTGAAGGATCTTTTGCTATTGAAGCTGCCAACTGAGAAAATCAAGTGTCAGGCAGGAATTCTCTGAAACTGGACTGTCGATGAGTTGGCTAGAAATCAATGACACTGTTACATCTGTAGCACATTTGTGTATCCTGAAAACACGAGCCTTCACATCATCTGTCGATAACATATAGAAGAGTGGGAGGAGCCAAGGTGGGTAATGATTATGTCACCAAGAAAGCTTTGGTTCCCTTAGAAGTGGTACACTCCACTCCCATAATCACTACTGTAGAATTATCTTATGAAGGAAAGGGCCTCAACCCATAAAGAACTTGAAAGGTCTAACTGCCTAAAAATAGCTCAATTTGATTGCTTTTACTCTATATCACAAAAAAATCTTGGCATGCCATGATTCTTTGAGGTTTGAACACATTATGTCCAACAATACCTCTCAGCCATCACCCTTGTCAAAGTCTTAACTAACCTGTTTACCTTAGCATAAAGGTGGATCTCCAAGAGCTTGTCATTCATTCTCTTTGGGAGAATGATGAAGAGCTCTTCCACTGGTGGTTAGGTTGGGATGCTAATCTAGGCCTTAGGATGTAGGTAGGAGGTCGAGGGTAAGGTACGGTGGTATGGGACACGATAGCTTATCAAAGATCCAAACTTGCTTGATGGAGGTGCACGGGGGAGAGGTGGTAGTACCGCTATGGTTCGGTAATGAAGCGTTCGTCACCTGATTGTGTCTTAGCAATGACCGAATTCAATGATGGGTATTCTAACAATTGGTATCAGAGCCACCGATCATTGTAAGGTGCAATCGTTTCAACTTCAATTTCGGTTGGTTTAATCTTTTTGTTGATGTGCTAGGACAACTTAGTATTCATGGTGTGATTGCTATGAACAACTTTGCTTTTTGTTCCGTCAAGATCTGATGTTGTTTGGATAAGTTTTGGGCCTTGTATGCATGTTAAGGGGCTTGTTTTTTACAGGTTTTCTGGTAGCTATAAAGGCTGCAGAAGTTTTTGTAAGCCGTATTATAAAACCTGTAAGATGGAATTAGCAACAAGAACCGTCAGAAAATTTTTGTTTTCTGACAAGAGAAAAACAGCCAATAAGGGCCTGTTTTTCGGTCTTTTGGAAGCCAAAATAATTTTTTTTGGACATTTTTATGTCTGAATTTTTTTATGAAAGCTAACTAAAAACCTTTTTAAACCAAATTCTTTTTTTTATTGGGCACCCCTGCCCCCCGCGCGTGGATCCGTACGGACCACGTGGCGTTGTACCGCGCAGGTTTGGGGGGGGGGGGGTCTGCTTGCTGCACCTGCTTGCACAGGTAGGCGCTTGCGGGTGGTTCATAAAGGAGATAGGGGGAGGGGTGCGAAATGTACCCTCCCCTCCTATAGTACTCATATAAGAGTACTTTGCAAGGTACTGTTTACAAACTTTGAAACCGTTCTTGTGAAGCTTATAAAGTTTTCTAAGCCTAAGATGAAGATGATGCACTTTTTGCAACGTACCGAGTTACAACTACTTGAATAGAATCTAAAAAGAAGAGGTTAGTGGGTGGAGGACGTACTCTCACAAGCTGCACTAGCAACAACTACAAGCTTCTGGGTTGACTGAAGTACAACCCAAGGTTGCATCGAACCGCGGTTCGAACCATCGAATCGTTCGGACCCGGTTCGAATCGTTCGAACCTTCTGGCCCTAAAACGATTTCCAGATTCCATAATCGGGATTCTGTTCGCGCCCGAGAGAGAGAGAGAGAGAGAGAGAGAGAGAGAGAGAGAGAGAGAGAGAGAGAGAGAGAGAGAGAGAGAGAGAGAGAGGGTGTGCACTGTGTGTCACTGTGTGTGCATTTGCCATTCAGATTGTGTGTGTGTGCTAAGTGCTGTGTGAGAGAGAGAGATGGTGTGATATTGTGTGTGTGTGTGTGAGTGATTGTGTGATATTGTGTCTTTTGATGTGTACAGTGTGTGTGCGTGAATCAGTGATTGTGTGTGAGAGAGTGTGTGTGTGTGATAGAGAGTGTCTGTGTGTGGTATTATGATATTGTGTGTGTATGTGTGTGTGTGTGTGACATGTGTGCACTGTGTGTGTGTGAGTTTTGAGATGTGTGCACTGTGAGTTTGTGTGAGGCTTGAGCACTGAGATTGTGTGTGTGTGCACTGTAGTCTGTGTGTGCTCTGTGTGTGTTTGTGTGTGTTAGTTTGTGCACTCAGCATTGTGTGTGATATTTTGTGTGTGTGTGACATTGTGTGTGTGTTGAATCTTGATGGGGTTCAATGTGGGGCATGAGCAGTGGTCATTGTGAGAGGGGTGTGGGACCTGGGTAGCTACTTAGTTAGAAGTTAGAAGTTAGAACTTAGGAGTTAATCTGAGTTAGTAGTTACTAGAGTCTAGTTAGAACTTAGAACTTAGAGAGATCTGTGTGAGAGAGAGAGAGTCTAGAGAGAGAGAGAGAGAGAGAGAGAGAGAGAGAGAGAGAGAGAGAGAGAGAGAGAGAGAGGGAGGGCCACCATGCCGAGGGATAGGGATCCCTTGTGGGATCACGTCACCATCGCTGCGGCCTATGGCACATTGGACACGAAGAGATGGTGCCCCTTGCATGCATGCTTCTGACACGCTACTCACTCCTGTCGCATCGGAGGAGGTTGGCCCTTCAAGGATCGGGCCTTGATTGAGAGGTAAACATTCAACTCTAAGACTCTTACACTTCAAACATTGATCAAGTTTTAAGTTTTAACTCACATGATACATCAAGTTTGAAGTTTCAATTTCATTGATCATCTAATTTCTAAATCGTATTGTAATTTCAAATTTGTCTTTTTTGGCAGATCGAGATGCAGTTACGACGACACACCCAGAGGCCACCACATCACGCCTCCCAGTTGCCATCCACTCACCCCTCGCTTCCCATGGCCCACAGGACAGAGCTGCAGATGAGGCAGGGCCTAGTACCCGCCTTTTGGTGCAGGATCTTCGACACCACCTCTAGCCATGACCATACCGGCACCACATCATCCACCTGAGAGAGAGAGAGGTAGACGGGGCTGCACTACACAGAGGGGGGGTAGGGAGTACTATGTGTCCAGCTTCGCTCCCAGAGCCATGGCAGAAGCAGAGGTTGCCATTCGACAGTTGTTCTACACCTGCGATCTGCCATGTCATCTGGCTAGGACCCCGACATGGAGGAGGGCTATGAGTGCAGTGAGTGCGATTGGGCAGGTGTGGCAGGGGCCATCTTGCGAGCACCTGAGGACGAAGGGGCTTCTTGATGAGCGGGCTTCTGTTGACGAGAAGCTAGAGCCTTTCAGGAAGGCATGGGCCCAGTACGTACTACTTGCTTTTAACTTTATGCACTTGTACAATTGTACATGTGCCCTAATTTAGCCTAAGGATTATCTTTGGGAGAGTTCTGGGGGCTTCTTAGGGCCATAAGGCCATTGGACTAAAGGAGGTGACTAGAGGTAAAGGTGCCCTTGGGTGAGGTGGCATAGGGAGGTGGGTGTTGCAAAGCTGTATGCCATTGTTCTTCAGTCAGCGATAAGTTCTGAGGCAACGATAAGGAGATTACATGCTATGGGTCAGGCAGGCTTCCGTGCTCACTATTCCACTACAGACCACATCTTCACTCTTCGAGCTATCATCGAGGAGGCTAGACATAGGAGACAAAGGGTCTACTGCGGTTTTGTGGACTTCAGGAAGGCCTTTGATTCTGTCCCACGTTCCCTTCTCATTTAGAGGCTACGAGACCTTGGCTTCTCCACTGATACCAACTTGGCAGTGATGGCACTCTATGAGCAGGTCTTGGTTTGCTTTCGGTGTGATATCAGCATCTTAGACCAGATATGGAGTACCATTTGGGCGGAGTAGGGTTGATCCCTCTCCCCTACACTCTTTGGATTGTATATTGATGAGCTTGAGATAATCATTGAGCAGTGCGGTGGTACCAGTTGTAGGCTTGGTGACATTTTGATTGCCATCCTTCTTTATGCGGATGATGTGGCTCTAGTTTCTATGACTAGAGAGTACTTACAGAGACAAACAATCTTGATGCTTTTTGTACCAAATAGGGTTTGAGGGTTAACATCATGAAGACCAAGATTATGGTGTTCAAGACATCCAGAGCATTCAAGCAACGACAAGAGCTTATCTTTGACGGACAGCTGCTGGAGGTTGTATCATCATGCACTTACTTAGTTGTCCTTTTTACTGGTCCTATATTTGCTATGAGACAAGCTGCTACAGCTAGACTTAGGAAGGGACATACTTCCGTTGTAAAACTAGAGAGGTTATGCTTTCAGAGATTTATTCGGGTCGCCCAAAGTAAGTGTCGGCTTTTTGATACTCTTGTTATCCCTTCCACACTATATGCAGTAGAGGCTTGGTGTACAAATCTCTCCTCATCTGATTGTGCCAGTATCTCGCGCTTGTAGATCGTTATGCTATCACATATGATACGGGCTAAGCCGTCCATTCCATATCAGATCATTTTGGACGAGTTAGCAGTTTCACCCATTCAGCTTGAGCCTTGATGCCATCTTTTGGCTCATCACATATATTCAAAGAGTCATATATAGCAAAGGTATACGCAGGCAACACTCATCTCTTCTCAGCATCTACATAGTTAGGGCTTCCAACTATCATGGTTTTTTCAGGCTTCTCGTTTACTTGACACACCTGGCATTTCTATCATGGACCTTTCATTGGGCACGCACAACTACATTAGATGGTTCCTATACAGAGCATACTTGAGTTTGCCCGGTGTGCCACTATGTAAGATAGAGTTTGAGGAACACTTCTTATTCAGATATCCAACATACTATGATATCAGAGGGAGATATCACTATCTTGTTCGAGATGCCCTGATCACTTTGCGGTTGACTATGGCATATGAGGATCCACGTTGTGTTGCACTCATGATCAGAGAGATGTTACTTTTGCGATAGGATCTATCATCTATGTCAGCCAACTCAGCCTCGTCACTTTGATACACATCTCCAGATCACTTCCTTTTATCATTAGCATTTACGAGCAGTTATCAGATATTGGTAGCTATTATGTGGTAGCTTTTTTTTAGAAGCTACACTTCATAGATGTTTTCTTTACTATTATCAGAGATGTTTTACACGCTCCTATCTGCACCACACACTTGATATGTACTCTCTCTCTCTCTCTCTCTCTCTCTCTCTCTCTCTCTCTCTCTCTCTCTCTGCCATAGGCTGCAATGTGCGCGAATTGGGCCCCCCGCTATAATTTAGACTGGACCGATTCAGGTCCTCAGCCAATTCGAATTGGTCGGTTCCGATTCAGTTCCAAATTGGCGATTCGGTGCCCTCAAATCGGTGATTCGGGAAACTATACTAACCGCGGTTGCTCATCTCAAGAATAAGGTCGGAACCTGGGTGTATCTTAATATCTCTAAGGATTCAAAGGTACTGCGGACAGGGAAATGGCGTAAGCTATGTCCATGATATAGTGGTCCATATAAGGTTGTAAAGAAAATTAACCAAGTCGCTTATCAACTAGATCTTCCGATTGGAGTTGAGGTTCATCATGTTTTCCACGTAAGTCATTTGAAAAAGCGAGTTAGTCGAAAGGATTCCCTAATTCCGGAAGGTGAACTGGTTGAATTGGAGGATTTGACTGTCTTTGTACCAACAATGCCAGAGTTGTCGACGGTTTCCGCACACCCCATACCAGTGACGACGCACCGTATTCGCCCATCCATAGGGTCACAACCGACCCACCCCCATGGACTGGAGCTCTCAACATAGTCATTCCTAGTCGAGCCTCCTTCGATAACTGGCGTCCCATACCACCGGCCATCGCCCTCGGCTCTCCTTAGCATACATCTCCTGGCCTGGAGATACATCCTAGCTCATGCACGTGCTCTCCATCCACCAACTCCCGGGTAGACTGAGTGAATGGAAAGAGTGAAACCCCACCACTATATAGGCATAGCATAGGGGGTCCCATCAAGCACGGTCCTTCCAGCAACACGTGATCACCCAGGATGGTGACGCGTGGCACCCAAACATGTGGATAGCGGCAGACCTGCGTCATGCCCCTTGCGAGGCCGTCACTGAAGGGCGTTATGGTACATAACAGAAGACTACTTAAGGCTGAACTTTCTTGGCTTGCTTCCTTTAGGAGGCGGCTCTTAAAGGGGGAAGGAATGTTATGTACCCATAAGGGCATGTAACGAAATACATGAGGTGATGGTCCCATTCTATGGGACAAAACGTTGGTCTGGAGCTATAGGTCAATTTGGTGCCACGTGTCATTATCCGATTGGCGCGAGGTGACCCTTTTTATGGACCCACGTCAGTGTGCAAAATTGATGCGTGTCGTAGGTAAGCGTGACCCCTTTGGTCAAGCGTGACCCCTTGTCTATGTATATAGAGGTGGATCTCCAAGAGCTTGTCATTCATTCTCTCTAGGAGAATGAAGAGCTCTTCTATTGGTGGTTAGGTTGGGAAGTTAGTCTAGGCCTTAGGATGTAGGTAGGTGAGGGTCGAGGGTAAGGTATGGTGGTATGGGACACTGTGGCTTATCAGAGATCCGAACTTGTTTGATGGTGGTAAGTGGCTGCAGTGCACGGGGGAGAGGTGGCAGTCTCTCTATGGTTGGGGCGGTAACAAAGCGTTCGTCACTTGATTGTGTCTTAGCAATGACCGGATTCAACGATGGGGATTCTAACACAAGCACCCATAAAGATGTTGGGGCTGAATGCTTTTAGGGCTAGCACCTTTGTCCTTGCAAAAATGTTATTGGTAGCAAAATTGTCTACTTCTTTATTGCTGCAAACATTTGGCTCAAGGAACCACCAATGCTGCTTTTTCACAGTTAAAGACAAAAGTGGACTTGATTAGGGTTGGTGTCTTGTTACAGTAACCAATCCTGAACTGCCTCTTGGGTGGTCTCTTTGCTTTGGTTACTGCTAGGGGCACATCGCCTCACATAGATCAGTTTAAAATAAATAGTTCAGGGTTGGCATTGTAGTTACAACACCAGGTTCCTCGCTGCATATATATAATGGGGTACAGTCTAACTCTATAGGCAATGCTACTATCACGGATCTTCACACCCTTGGATTTTCTGATGATGTATATGGTTTTCAACAGAAAATATTGATAAAAGCACCCTTTTTTGTTTATGAGACTGGTCTTTGCTCTCATGTGCTTCTTATGGTAAAGAGAATGCCTACCCTCTGATGAACAATGAAGTCTTTGATACCTCTTGTTAAATTTCAATGAGGAGTTTATACAGTTACAGTAACCTTTGAGGAGCAAGCTGGTGCTTTGGGACATTGTGTGTGCCTCAGAAGGCCCACGTCACTTTCATTGGAAGAGATCATGGGTGTTTGTCTCAAGGAATCGTAATACTCCATTTCAATGGATTTTCAGGTCTTGATTTATTTATTTGAAGGACCATCTCGTTAAATCAGTAACCAATTTTTTTTTATTTCAAGGTCATGTTCTTTTTTGCAGTGTTTGTTTTATAGGTAAAACTTTTCAACGGTTGTTCTCAACATGTTGGATAATACAAGATTGTTGTGTTTCTTGGGCGTTTTCAGGATATTCATGATATCAGGGCTGAAAGGGGGGGGAGTGAAGGATGTCAAGGAATTTCTTCTGGATCAGGTAGGAAGCCATTTACTTTAGTGCTATTGTCAATTATCTAATTCATATAGATTTTTAATTCAGAATAAGTGGCAGCTGATTAGTGAAAATTATTTATGTGTTCTCCTGCATCAGTTTAAAAGAAACGAAGTAAATAGCAGGGGTGTAAGGTGCTGACAATGTTAGTAGGGATGTGGTAGCATTTGGTCCATGCTATTGCAAAGTATACATGCAAATAATTTGAGCCATGTTTTTGAAATTCCAGGCAGTCATAAGACCATGGGAAGAGGAATCTGAGACAGTCACAGATATGTCTCCTCCATCTTTAGCTATGGAAATTGTCTGGGAACATGTTCTGGATCACTTACATCAGGTTATTGATCAATACAATGTACTGTACTGTGGACTTGTTTGTTTTCTTTATCTCTATATCTTCATCAATGGTTCAAAACTAAGGGTGGATAACTGAATCGTGCAGGAGCTGCCATATGAGTTGAAACATGAACATGTGTCCTGGAAAATGCTAAGAGATGGATCTTTGCGTATTGAGCAGAAATTGCTGGTTCCCACAGAAGCCCATAAGAAGATTGTTGTAGGCAAGCGTGGCGAAAATATCAGGCACGTTTTAATGCAATGCTGGCTCCTGGAAATTCTGTCAGAAATCACTTGCTGTGTGGCTTTTAAGTTATTTGCCCTTTTGGTAACTTGTTTGATGCACTGTGATTGTAACTTGTATACTGTCTCCATTGGGAGACAGACACCTAACTCTGGTCTTTTCATCAGTTTTTTCATGTTAAGTACAGGGTCATTTTTTCTTTATGCCTAACATTTATAGCAACCGGCCTTTGGCACTATATGATTTTCTATCTAGAAAAGTTGTAATTTTTTGTATTCATGATGCTTTTTGTTGTAAGATTGACTCCTTTTACCAAAAAGTTCTTTCAGCTTATTTTTTGTGGGATGGTAGTGACTTTTTGGTGACTCTGAGAGAGAGAGAGAGAGAGAGAGAGAGAGAGAGAGAGAGAGAGAGAGAGAGAGAGAGAGAGATTCATTCTTGGGTGAAACTTGTATCGCAGGAAAATCGGGATGGCAGCACATGCTGAACTAAATGAAAGGCTTGGAAAGAAAGTTCACTTGTTTTTAGATGTTAAGCGGTCATCTCAACAGATGTTCATTCCAAAGTATGAAAATGAGCTAGATGACTTGATGGAAATGTGATTTGGGAATGAGCTTGCTGGTTCATGGATAATGTCTTCCACATGGCCTGCCTAGGATGAATAATTTCTGTTTGCAGCCGGCCTGTGTTATGTAAGTGATGTTTCCGTACTTCAAATGTTGAAAGTTGAAGTATTGATTGGATATTATATTCCTCTGCATAATAGAATGTTAGCTGCTCATTGAGTGAAGTCCCACAATGTATTATATGGAATGAATGACACACACACACACACACACACACACACATATATATATCACTGTTGTTGGCGTGTCCTGTGTTCATGTTGTCCATATTGCTGAGAAGATCTATGACCTTAGGTCTATTTTTTTTCAAAAGTAGGCTGCCCCTTCAGACCCTGTTAGCATAGTAAAATATTTGCTGCAACCTCTATTCCATTTGAGAATTGAAATAGAAATCATAATGTAAGAAATATTAGTGGGTGTACACGAGTACAATTTGAGAAGGTGATTGGTGCTGCTGAGAAAAATTTGTTTTTAGGGCTAGAAGCTGAACAGTGCCTTCGTCAATGTCAAAATTTGTGTTTGCTAGATGAAGTTCTTGAATTTCTTTTACATATGTGGATGTAAGCTTTCCTAAGAAAAGTTGAGAATTAGAAAGTTAGACTGTCAATAGTAGGTTAACCGTTTGCACAAGACATCAAGATTCATTGGAGTGAAACAGAAAAGCCTTTCAATAGTAACAGCCAATTCTGTTAGTTGTTAATGAGCTTGGAAAGAGAATCATTTCATCATCATGACCAGGTGCGGCCTAGAGAAAAGCATTCTAGTAATTTTCTTAGATTGCAAGTTTAGTAGAAAAATGTGAAGATCGGTCTAAGGCATGGAGGCCAACATGCACACCATAATGTCAATATTATGTTTTGGCGAGTAGCCATGAATTGCAGTTGGAGGTTTAGTTGTAGGACTACTAGTCATTTTGTTGAGATGCTTAGTGGAATAGATCATTAAGTTACAAAATTCTTTTTGCAACTGGGTACTTGTGTTTGACCAGTTGAGAATGCCACTTCAAATCTGAAAATGTCAATAGTAGAGAAGAAAGAGGAAGCTGCTTCTCTTTTTACACATGTTAGCCACACATGATCAAAATGGAAAGTTATGTGACATACGAAAGTGCATATCCTTATGAATGATTGAACTTGAACCATGACTTTCCGGCAATCTGAAAACTAGCTTATATTTTGTGTTGAATATTTTGTTTTCATTTTTCATTATTCTCTATGCTATTCTCAAGATGCTTGTATGCAAGAAATGACAAATATTTCTTGTTAGAGTTGTCCCCCCATGCAATGCCTGAACATTTGTATTTGGATACATTTGAGTCTAGATCGACAAGGTGGAGAGAGTCATGAGACGTGAAAGCAAATTATGCTTTTGGAATGATGAAAGTTGTTGAACTAATATTTTTACACTTCAAGAATAGAAACTTAACGAGAGTTGTGAATCCAAGTAACGATCACTAGGAAAAGTGTAGTGACTAAAAGATGTAGACAACTTTACTTCAATCCACTTTGACATTGTTATTGTTAGAGTGGTACCCATCAAAATGCATGATTCACAACAAAGAGGAAGTGGTTGCATTAAGAGGATAGAAATATAGTTTTACAAAGCCTCTATGTATCCAATTTTAATAAGAAAAATTCCTCCAAGTTGATGGACTTAGTCCAATGTGTTAGAGTTGTTAGGAGTGACCTTGGATATGATTTGTGAGTACTGCTTAGCATGCAAGGTATTCTAAAAGTGGAACTCGAAAAAGACAATATCTTTCAAGATGGGCACGAAAAGGCCTTTGTTGAAATCGAAAAGGGAGTGGTGACCATGTTGGAATCAATTGCCAAGAACAAGGTGTCTGGTTATCTAGTCAAAACCCACAGAAGAAATCCATCTATAGGAATTAGATTCGTGTTTATTTTGATGCCAATAAAATGGCACCTAGAGTTTTACTATTTTATGTAAGTAAACTCTCAACCTAATGTTGAGTTGCATTTCTACTAAGGTTGGTGCAAGATTCACATTCTAAGAAAGATCTTTTTGTGAGTGAATCAAATTTATTCATCGATAAAGTGTATGGTTTGCGATGGTTACATTGGAAGTAGAGAGTAGGTGCTTCATCTTTCTTTGTTATATTATGTGTCAATCTTATCCTTGTGCCAACAACTTTGTGATTATAGTCTTTTTTATGGTGTTTTTAATATTGGTAATAATCCTCACTATAAAACTTCCAAGGCTCAAGACACACTCTCTAAGACTATTGCTAAGGGTATGAGGCGACCAACTTCTTTCATGAAAATACCTCATTCTCCCAAGCTCTTAGTGCAATACGAGATTCATTACAAGGAGGTATAGATAGTAACGTGAGAGATGCTAAGCTTGAAGGAAGAGGAGGTTTATTGAAGTTCATTTATGTCTTTTGTTTTGTATTAGGACAATGATCTATTATGTCAATTATAGTGTATTAGGACAATGATCAATTAAGTTGGACAAGTCATTGCATTATTTGAGAAATCCACAAGTATTTGGAGAATATGTTGTATCTATTTTGGAGGGTTTATTATTTAGTTGTGACAAGGCCTAAGGGGAATGCAACACGTGGTAGAAAAAGCTATACAAGGCTTTAATAAATTAGACCAATAATTGAATAACATGAAAGTTGCAACCAAAAAATGAGTGACAATCAGGTATTGTAGAACCACAATAATCTGATCATTAGTTGTAGTTAAAAAAGTTTTGTTTTGCACCATTAGGATATCATCTTGATACTTGCTATTAGGTTGTACAATTGTTGTTTTTACTAATATTTGAATCATGAAAGATGTGAAAAGGTATTTTTTTAATCACATGAGTTTCTTTGAAATAAAAAAATGCCTATTTTGTGACAATATTTGAAGAGGTTGCATCTTGTAACATTTCTCATGAGATGGAAATTATTGTGCTGAAATTTTTGCGTGCCATGTTATAAACTTTTCCATCACCACGTTGTTAAGAACAATTCATCATTGAACAACATTTTTAAAAACTCCATCCCATTGAAGGAAAGAAAAATATATTGCCTTATTCTAAGGTCTTATACAAAGAAGCAAAAATAATCATGTCGAATGCCATCAACTATGTCCTCTGGGCATCGATAAGTCTAGGTTTCAATTATGCATTCCATCAACGATCAATATTGGACATTGATCGACAATCTTAGGTTTTAAAGCTTTTTGAAACCCCATAATAGATTATGGAGAATAAAATTCTAAATAAGCTACAAAATGAAATGAAAATCATTTGCCAACTTGTTTGTTATGAAAATAGTTTTAATTTTGAGTTGATTTACTAATGCAATATTCCATGGCTATATAAATATTGAAACACTCATAAAAAACTTTCGTATAAACATCAAGCATATATTCTAGTATGACATTAAGTTATTACCATGCATTAGAGAATAATGAAGAAAATGATCCTTTATTATAGGCAAATTAGATAGTCACTTATTTTGTCTTGCCATCAACCAACATCATGCCATTATAGGCAATTTAGATAGTCATGTACTTTGTCTTGCTATTAGCCAACATCTTGTCATTTTAAGCCATGCACAAAAAAGTGGGTAATGGAGTTAAAATTACAATAGCAAATGCTACGAAGTTGTTTTGGAAATCCAAGCATGGAGAAACTTGGATATCACATCAATTGAATGGAATTTAAGCTAGAATTAGTAGCTTTATGTACAAGCACTATTTTTGACAAAAAAATATAATGTATTTGCCTCCCAACATGAGATGGTGGTTTTCAAAATGAAAAAAGAGCAATAAATGCTCAAAACATAGGGATAAACTGTTGAGAAAATCTGTTGAGAAAAATTCTCAGCTCAGATACCACTGATGGGAAATCTCCCTCTCAGATAAGGGTTGCAGTGGGTATTCAGACACGAATTGTTTCGTCTTCTGATGCCCGCTGTTGAGATTCTCCCAGATGGAATTCGATTCTGTCCTCGGGTCCACTGCCCTCTGTGACAAGATATACAATCCTCCAAAGTGAGGACAAACACTGTTGACATACGTAGAATTTACTTGTGCATTCGACAAGGTAAAACAAGTGTGCGGAATAAGGTTGAAACCAGCTGATCATAAACATACAACTATCAGACAATTAAGCATTCGATCATGTTCAAGACAAGAAACTCTTCTGCATAAACACTTCATTATCAGAGAATTCCTTAAGCGCTGTTGTGACATACCACACAACGTGTCGGCGCGAAAGAAACTTTGTCTTTCGCGAATCAAAACTTGTCGTGCTTACTAGCGGACTTCTTGAACCTTAGCTTATTGGCTACACAATGCTCAACTTACATTGGTATATTGTCAATCTGCTACAACCGCATAATTAATAATCAGGTCTACATGTATGTAGAGAGGAGGACACGATTAGCAGATTAGGAGATTACAAGAACGGCTGATTAGGCACGTCCTAACAGTATCCTATCAGTCTCCAGAGGATGACGTCCTCCTGGTACTTTCGCGATCTCATCTGTCCTTTGACGCGTGGAGATCCGCTGTTGTTTTGGTCTTCGTGTCTTCCTGTGCCTTTGGGTTTGTCATTAGGTCGCCTCGGGTCCACGAACCTTTTATCTTCGTGTTAGTGTTCGTGTTCGTTTGACCGTCGTCTTCGTGTCTTCGGTCCTTGAAGCTTTTTCTTTTGCGACCACACAGCTCCCTTGTTTCTCTTCTACCTTGAGCTCTAAAGCTATCATAGCTTTGTGGCCAGAAACTATTTATTTCTTCAGCTCCCTCTCAAAGTGTGGTAGCTTTATAACTCCCAGACTCTTCCTCTACTGATCAAACAAACCTTTGTCTAGGGCCTTGGTGAAGATGTCCGCCACCATTTGCTTCGTGCCAATGAAGCTAGTCTTCAATTCCTTTCTAGTGACCAGGTCCCTTATCAAGTGATACTTGATTGCGATGTGTTTCGTCCTTGAGTGAAATACAGGATCCTTTGTCAGGTGAATTGTAGAAGTATTGTCCATCTACAGAATCAGTGGCTCTTGGTTGGTTTCACCCAGTCCGTCGAGGAACTGTCTCAACCATGTGATTTCGTTGGCCATCTTCGTGGCTGCAACGTATTCTGCTTCACAGGATGATTGAGCTATAATGGTCTGCTTCTTGCTGACCCAAAGAATTGCTGCGCTTGTTGCAATGGTGCACCCTCCTGAGACACTTTTACGGTCATCCTTGAGAGATGCCCAGCTAGCATCACTGTCGGAGTGCATTTGGAAACCTGCATCACAAGAATAAGATAGCCCATAATCCTTCATCTGCTGAAGATATTGTAAGATTCGCTTTGCGATCTTCCAGTGTGCTAAGCCTGGATTCGTGCTGAATTGACTCATTCTGAACACGACATAAGCAATGTCAGGACGTGTGTTGTCTGCTAGATACATCAAAGATCCGATCAGCCTCCTGTAAGGCATGTGTTGCATCATCTCCTGCTCTTCTTCTGTCTTCAAATAATATTTGTTCGTTAGGACTGTCCCTACAAGCATTGGGGTATTTGCCCCTTTGCAATCTGTCATCTCGAAATCATCTAGGATTTTCTGGGTGTACCTTGACTGATGAAGGTATAGCTTTCCTTCATCATAGTCGCGGTCAATCTGCAAGCCTAAATAACATCTGGCTTCTCCTAGGTCTGTTATCTCAAAATGTTTCGAGATTTCATTCTTCACTTCATCCTTCGTTTCTGCATAGTATCAGGGTGTCATCCACATACACAACAACAATGATGATCTTCCCATCTGTGATTCTCACATAAACATTGGAATCGGCTATCAATGGCTCAAATCCTAAGGATCTCAAGGCTTGATCCTTTTTCTTATACCATTGTCGTGCTGATTGCTTCAGACTGTAGATACTCTTGTGCATTCGACATACATAGGTGGGAAGTGATTTGGAGGTATAACCTAGAGGTTGATCCATGTAGATCTCTTCGTCTAATTCGCCATGTAGGAATGCTGTCTTCTCATCAACGATGTGAATCTTGAGGTTGTATGCAGTTGCATATGCAAATAGTAGGCGTAAGGAAGCATGTTTCACCACTGGAGAGAAGGTCTCAATGTAGTCTATGCCGTACTTCTGAGACAAACCGTTTGCTACAAGTTTGGCCTTGTATCTCGAAACATCTCCATTCGGTCCATACTTGAGTGTGTAAACCCATTTGCATTGCACTGTTTTTCGTTTCTCTGGCACTGGTTGCAGTGTCCACACCTCATTCTTTTTCATGGATTTGATTTCTTCATTCATGACTTGGATCCATTTGTCATTTTTTGGACTATCGATGGCTTCCTCGAATGTTTGTGGTTCGCCACTGAATCCACAAAATTCTTCAGATGTAGAAGCCGAGATGCCTGGCACAAATTTTGCTGGCGCTCTTTGCTCTCTCGTTGACCTTTTAGGAGATTCTTCTGGTACTGCAATGCTCTTTCCTTTGTCTCTTTGGCTAGATCTGGAACCATCGCAGTTTACAGGAGTTCTAGCAGCGGGCAGGCTTGTGAACCTTTCTTCATCTGATTCGTTGCTTAGCTGATGTGGAGCTCGAACATCTTTGTCTGACTGTTCGGGTTCTGCTCCCTCTATCATGGTTGGCAGGTCATAATACTACTTCCCTAGGACTTCATAGCTGGCAAAATCATTGTCGACCATTGTTCTAGTCTCATCGAACTTGACGTCTCTGACAATCTTCACTAGATTTATTTCTGGCGTGTAAATCTTGTAGTATGACGAATGGTTGTCATATCCGATGAGGTATCCTAATTAGACCTTCTCGTCGAGCTTCTTTCGAAGCTTATCAGGAATATGTGCATAAGCTGCACAGCCAAAAATCCGAACATGTGTCAGATTGGGTTTTCTACCCCACCATGGTTCGTGTGGTGTCGTGTGAAGAACACCTGATTTGCCTATCTTGTTCTGGATGTAGGCAACTATAGCTTCAGCCCATAGCACTCTTGGTGTCTTCGAATAGGCCATCATGCACCTTGCGGCTTCCATGAGAGTCCGTTCTTTCTTTCTGCAACACCATTGTGCTGCGGTGTATAAGATGCTGTTCTTTTGTGGAGATTCCTCGATCATTGCAGAAATCAGTAAATTGGTTTGAGATGTACTGTCCACCACGATTTGTTCTAATCTGCTTCACCTTGTTTCCTGTGCATCTTTCTGCCCAGTTCACATATTCTGTGAACTTTTTTAATGTCTCTGATTTGTTGTGAATGAAATAGACTCGGGCAAACTTATTGTAGTCGTCAATGAAGGTTATATAGTACTTTGAGCCTCCTACCGAGATCACGTCAAAAGGTCCACAAATGTCTGAATGTACCAGCTCCAGAATCTTTGTTGTTCTGTAGGAGTCTCTGGTAAATGGCATTCGGGACATCTTCTCTCTCATGCACGCATCACAGGTGGTCGAACTGGTTGCATTCGAGATGCTTACTCCTATGATAGCTCCATGTCGGCTTGCTTGATACAATGCCATTGAGTTCATGTGGCATAGTCGCCTGTGCCATAGAAGATCTACAGAATCATGGGCTTGATGTGCTTGATCTATTGGTAGACGTACCCTCAAATGATATAGGTTGCCTTTGCATCTTCCTTGTGCGATCAACGTACTGGTGTTGGCTTCAACGACATTACATGTTTCGTCTGAAAACATCACACGCATCCCAGCATCTGCTATCTTTGCTACTGATAGCAAATCTTGTTGCAGTGTGGGTACGAAGAAAACATCTTTGAGTCATCAGTCTTTGCCGTTTGTATTGAGCCATAACGAACCAATACCATTCACTCAGTGTTTCGATCCATCTCCAAGTACTATGAATCTTGATGGATCAATACTTCAAAAATTAGACATTATTCATCTTGATGTAACGAAGTGTGAAGAAGCTCTTGAATCAAGGATCACTTTTTGTGTGTCAGATGTGGAGGCTACACACACGCTTGTACACAGATAGGTCATCGAATTTCCACTGTTTGACCTATTTTTGCCCATCTTCGAGCTTTCTGGCTCTTCGACATAGGAAAAACTATTATCGTTCTCCCGTTTCCCTTGAGGCTGCTTGTTCCTCGGGTTCTGGTAGCAATCCATGGCTGCATGACCCTTCTTGTGGCAATGGATACACTCAATCTTTGGATTGAGCTAGCATGAATCGACAGTATGTCCTTCGCGTCTGCATCTCACGCATGTTTTCTTGTCGCCATTCTGCTGTTTAGGCTTTCCTTTGTTCTTCCAACCCGCCTTTGTGGCTCCCTCTGATTGTTGGTCTTGATCTCGCTGATTCCCTCTTAGGCTTGAACTGCTTCTTTGACTTCTCCTTGTTGTCGTAGAGAGATTGATTAGAAATGTCCTTGTGATCAAGGTGTTCACGGGCTTCGATTTCTTCTTGAATCTCGAACACTGCCTTTTCGAGTGTCATTGGATCTTTCGCTAGCAATGTTTGGGTTGTGGGCTCTGATGCTCTGATACCAATTTTGTGGGCTCTGATACCAATCTGTGGGATTGGACGGAATGTGAATTATCAGCTCTGATACCACTTCGGTTGACGTTTGGATTGATGTCAACTGAACAAACAAAGAATTCTTGATAGCAGGATCGTGGATTGCTTAGAGAATGGATTTTATAAACTGTTGAATCAGATTATCAGCGTAGGAGTCGTAGACTGCCGTGAAAGAGAGATTGCAAAGACGATTAGGCATCTGAGATAGCCATGCAATCCTCTAGTACTGATAACCTGGTATGAAGAGAATGTAGAATCAATTTAGGCATCAAAGACAACCATACAATTCTTTGATAATAGTGTTTGTGTAAGAGGAGTGAGAGTTATCATTCAACAAGAATGCAGAAAGAGTGTAGAACAATAGCAAATCTGTATAATAAGTTGTAAACACAACGATTAAATCAGAAATACAATCGTGCTGATAAGCGCATAATCCTACTTACAGCTTCAAAACAATTGCTAATATTCTGAATATCTTTCTCTCTCTCTCTCTCTCTCTCTCTATATATATATATATATATATATATATATATATATATATATATATATATATATATATATATATATATATATATATATATATATATATATATATATATATAGATATATATATATATATGATCACTAACTCTAAGGAGTTAGCTACTGTTAGACCCGTTTTGGTCGTTTGGTCTTTGTTTGATGACTTATGATAACTTGTGACACTCACTTCCATCTTCAATCGCTCATTTACATTTATAGCAATAGGAAGATCTTGCATTATTCAACTTTACATTTACAAGATTGTTAACAGCTGCTTGATCAATAGATCGGTTTATTGTTGGAGCATGAAGACGTTATGATTTGGTATCTGGAATGCCTTGTAAATCTGCAGATGGATGACGCGACAGTCCTTTGGCCTTTGTCTTTAGTTAAGGGCAACCTTCGGCATTGTAGGACACCTTTGGCATTTGTAGGACACCTTCGGCATTTGTAGGACACTTCGGCATTTGTAGGACACCTTCGGCATTTGTTTGGCAACTTCGCAATTTCAAAGGCAAGTGTCGCATTTTTCGCAAAAAGTGTCACTTTTCTGGAAGTGCCTAAATGGCCCAAAAAACAACTTGCATAAGTGTTGCTAAACACTTAGAGACAAATTAAGGAAAAAAGAAGCAACAGTGTCGGGTGTCGGATTTTTCGCCTGTGAAAAACCTGAGTAAAAATGTAGACTGTGGCAATAATTAGTTTAAATATGCAGACTGTTGAAAAACAGTACATTTTCTACAGGTTGCATTTGAGAGAGTAAAAATCAGAGAAGGAAAAAGGGCTGTTGGGATGAGTAGGAGTTAGATTAAATTCCAACACTCCCCCTTCTGCTAACTACTATGAATCTGATCTGCAATTGGGATTTATCATTTCTACTAAAGTAGAATGTTTATCTTTAGACAATGGCTTTGTTAAAATCTCAGCCAACATACTGTCTGTATGACAATAATTTAGTACAACATCTAGGTTCTGAACTTTCTCTCTAAGAAAATGGAGCTGAACTTCTATGTGTTTAGTTCTAGCATGAGTACGTGGGTTCAGAGATAGAGCTATGCAGCTTTGATTGTCGCACTAGAGTATTGATGGACTGAGCTGTGGGAATTGTAGATCCTGCAACAACCTCCTTAGCCAAATGATCTCCTTCACTGTTGATGTAGCTGCAACGTATTCGGATTCTATAGAGGACAATGAAATGCATTTATGCTTTCTGCTGTTCCATGAAATGGGTCCTCCTGCAAGGAAACAAATGTAACCTAATGTGGATTTTCTGGTATCCACGTCTCCTGCCCAATCAGAATCTGAATAGGTAGTCAATGTGAGTGCAACTTTTGTGTTGCCGTTGTAACTCAAGGCATAGTGCTTTGAGGCTTGAATGTATTTCAGAGCTCTTTGCAGGGCTTTCCAGTGTTGTAGGCCTGGATGGGACATGAATTGCGACAGTGTGCTCACATCATATGCAAGATCAGGTCATGTGTAGATCATAGAGTACATGATAGAACCTATGACTGACTGATAGGGGTACTTGCACATTTCTTGCTGATCTGCCTTCGTTCTGGGGCACATGTCTTTGGATAGCTTGCATCCTGGATCCATAGGAGTAAGATTTTTGGCTTATGGTGATCCTTTTGCTCGCGCGACCTCTGCTGATCTCCATACCGAGAAGGTAATGGACTGGGCCTAAATTAGAGTCATCTCAAACTCTGATGAGAGTAAGGATTTAGTTTTCTATAACAACTGATTTGAATTGCTGATAATTAAGGAATCATCAATGTATAATGCTATTATAACATAGCTTGACTCTTTACGTTTTAGATACACATTCGAATCTGCGGAACAAGAGGTAAAGTCGTGTTGCAACAAGAAACGATTTATTCTATTGTACCAGGCCCTCGGAGCTTGCTTCAGACCGTATAATGCCTTGTGCAATTTACATACTAGATTCTCCTTGCCTTGAAGGACATAACCTTCCACATCTTCTTGTATACATCCATGTAGGAATGCCGTCTGGATGTCCATATGGTGAATGTCCAGATCTTCTGCAGCGGCTATAGCCAATAAGGTACAAATAGACTGATGCTTTACCACTGGACTAAAGGTCTTAGTGTCTTCTATTCCATATACTTGTTCAAATCCTGATTGACAAGACTCCAGGTCTTGTTCTTCATTAGAGACTAATACTCAGCATTCATGACAGCTTTCCATTTGTTTGCATCGACAGTGCTTCTGCAATAGCGGCAGGTTCATCATGACTGATGAATGCATGACGGGTGAAACGATCAGGTTGTTGTCGTTGTTTTGAAGATATTCTAACTGCAGGTGCTTGAGTGGATGATTCTCCTTGGTGAATGATTGGGATCGTAGCATCTTGTGGTTGAACAATCGTGGGTCTAGGCCCATCGACGGTAAGTGGAGTTGTTGGGATGAACTCCGGTGTTTGAACAGTCGTAGGTCGTTGCCTATCGATGGAGGATGGAGCTGCTATGGCATGCTCTTGCATTGGCTGCTTCTGCTTGAAATCATGATAATTGTCTTCAAGAAAGACAACGTCAGGACTAGCTGAGATTTGGCCCGTAACAACATCGTATACATGATATGCCTTGTGTGAATAGCCGATGAAGATGTTTTTGCAGCTTATTGGGTCCAGCCTCTTCCTCAGATCAAATGGTAATTGTGCATAGCAAAGACAACCGAAAACACGTAGGTGTTTCAAGCTTGGTTTGTAGCCGTAGTAGGCTTCAAATGGTGTCTTGGAATCAACTGCTTTAGTGCTAGAGTAATTCTGCAGATAGCAAGCCGTAGAGATCGCTTCTGCCCAAAAGGTTTGAGGCAAATGCGCGTTGATTTTCATGGATCGTGCAGCTTCCAACAGTGTGCAATTCTTCCGTTCAGCTACTCCGTTCTGTTGTGGAGTATAACTCATGGTAAACTGATGGTGCACGCCACATGAAGATAGGTAGTCCTTCATTTCATTTGATAAGTACTCTCCCCCTGAATCAGACTATAAGGCCTTGACTCTCTGACCAGTTCGATTCTCAGTGTATTGCTTGAAATCTTTGAAACAACTAACTGCTTTTGACTTGTTCTTTATGAACATGACTCTGGTAAATCGGGAGTAGTCATCAATGAATGTAATAAAATATAGAGCTTGACCCAAGGAGGATATGCTCACAAGACCACATAAGTCCCTGTGTATCAGTGACAAAATGGACTTTGCCCTTTTGGCTTGTCCTCTTGGAAATCTAGTTCTAGGTTGTTTCCCTAGTAAGCAACTTTCACAAACAAACTGATTAGCTATAGTAACAACGTTTATATTCATGTCCTTGACCATTTTGTTATGATGCATATACAAGATTGAACACATGTTTAGATGACCTAATCTTTGATGCCATAAATTAGCATCTGAACAGCTCACAGAAAGTGAAAAATCATGACTCAGTATATACAAATTTCCTTCTCTGTAAGCAGAGAGGATTTCTTTTGAATTCTCATCTAAAATAGTACATCGGCTGGCAGTGAACATGGCTCTATAGCCCAGATCTATGATCTTGCTAATAGACAATAGATTCTTAGTTAACTTGGGTACATAAAATACACCATTAAGCTGCCTAGTGATGCCATCAGAGAATTGTAGTCGAATAGAGCCTTGGCCTTCGACTTGATGTGAACTGGAGTCACCAAAGAAGATATACTTTGATTCTGTAGCTGTGAGTGTAATGAAGAGGTCTTTGCATGGCGTCATGTGCTGAGAAGCACCTGAATCGAGATACCATTGATGGGCATCTCTATTGGGTTGATCTTGTACCATCAGCACTTTATCATCATCTTGGGAACCTTTGATTGTGTCAGAGTGTAGGGTCTTCGATCCGACGTTGTAATAGCTTTCCCGCTTGTCAACAAGGGTTAGTTCACTGGATAGGCACCTAACTATGCATAGATGCTACTTTAGTTAGTTCCCTACTTTTTATCTAACTCTACCTCCACTAACACTACTCACACTAATTCTACTCTCCCTAAACTAATTTCATCATGATTGTAGGTGAAGGTGAAGGTTAGAATAGGAGAGAAAGAAGGGGAAGAGAGAAAGAGAGAGATAGAGTTGAGGGGGAGGTTAGCTCACAAGCTCAAGATGCATGCTAATGGAAAAACCATAACTACTAAAACAAGAACATAGAAATGGAAACAATAAGCAACACACAACAAAAGACATTAGCATGAGTGCTTAGCAAATGAGGATTCTTGGCTCTCCAATTTGGTAGAGTTTCCTCCTCATTAAGCATCCAAATAGAGTACAAATGGTGCCTTTTTATAAAGTGGGGAAGGCCCTTGCCCCAAAATCCTATTGGCTAATATTTACATTGATCCTATCCATTCATCTTGGACCCAACTTGATCCAAGGGTCCACAAAAAGTACATTGAAATTCACAAGGTTCATGTGAGTCCCAAATTGGACCCAACTCTAAAAAAGTAATCTCTAAGTCTAAAAATGACTTTGGGCCTCAAGTTTTATTTTACTTACAAAGGTCCCAAGCCTATTATTTTATTTACAACTTAGCTTGTGTGCTCATTAGGCCATGGGCTTATACGTGCAGGATGCCATGACCTCGCAACACATTTATTGGACAATTTTATTTATTTACACTTCGTTGGGAATACCCCAATAGGACCCACGGCCTGAAGTAGTGCCGGTCCCTCGGCACTCTGTCAGTTTAGTAAAGAGTCCTCTTGGCCCGCCTCTTGTGGATCAGGTAGCCCGTGACGTCTTCTATGAAGTTGATGCGGTCTAGTTTCTTCAAGTCCTTGGGCGTGTGAAGGGACTTGTGGACTCCTGTCAGCCAATTTTGGTCACCCACGCTTGGAATCTGCGCATCCAGGGATCGTCGAGGAAGGCAGCTCGATAATAGACACGAGCGACTGGCAGCTGATCTTCGACTTTGTCGGAAGCTAGTGCCTTATTAGGATCAAAGAATATGGGGGGGAGAAAAATCATCCCATTTGGTTTCAATCCCCATTAAATGATCTAAGTACCGGGCATAAGTGGCGGCCGCGCGGACTATTGGATCAGGGCAGTTGAAATATGTATTGATGAATATGGTGAGAGCCCTTCTGGCATCTACAACTGTATCCCAAGCTCTGATGGAATTTTTGGCGAATTGAAATTTTGAATTGTGATTTTGTCCAGAGGGGTGCCGCATTCCGCCCATTTGGATCGTCGTGTGCATGGCAGGCAGTCCGCGTTCACCCGTAGTTGTTGCGGACTTGTCACATAGGCCCTGATGGCTGCAGGTCTCTTTCAAAAAGCTGTTGATGCCACTCTGGTTGTGGTTGGAGGGCGGATAATGCTTGCAGCTCCTTGCCCTTCATTGTCAGAGATAAAAAAGATATTTGCCAGCCGCTTCTTGATGACTCGTGGAGATACTTCACTAGGAAGTCATTTATTTTCTCCTCCACGGACTTTGGTCTTTGGAAGGCCCGGCTGGTAGATATGGTGCCCGAGCCTCTAGATGATGTTGCCTGTCCTTCCTCTTGGATTTGGCTAGGACCTGCGCCTTGGCCTTGGTCTCGCGTCTCAGCACCCGTATTTGTTGGTCCTTGGTCTTGGCCTTTGGACCCTTGATCTTGACTGAACCCCCCTACTGCTTGCTGGCTTTGGGCCTGGCTCGTGCTGTCCTGTGCAGCGTAAAAAATGGGTGACGATGGAATCACCACGGGGGTGGGCTGGGCCTTCTTCTCCATGTACTGTTGGAAAGCCTTGAGGGATTGTTTGGCCTGGGCAAGCTCGTGAGTTGCGCTTGTCCGATATTTATCAAACTCTGCCTGGTAGCTGTTTAATGTTTGGCTATATACCTGCACCTGACACCTAAAGAGATTCATCTCTGATTCAGATAGCGGCCTTGAGTCTGGTGCAGATTGAGCTAGCCAGACGAGTTTTTCATCTTGTAAGGCTTTCACTTCCGTTCCCAGGCGCATATTCTCTACTTCCAAAATTTGTAGTTGCACCTGGAGGGGAGCAAGCCGTTGGGACTCTTCGGATTGAAGCTCCCGCACCTTCGTGGAGGCCTCCGTCAATGCATTGGAGAGACTTTGGATATATATGTTGAGGCCATCCTCCTTCTGCTACAGCTTGGCAATCTCCCGGTGCCCTTCGAGTTCATGCTGCTGAGCTATCGTAAGCTCTTGCTACAGGTTCATGAGTTTCGCTTGCAGCTTGGTGTTGCTTGTCGCTAGGTGGAGTACCCGGCTGTCCAAAATGGCTGTTACCGCGTGTGGTAGCGGCCCCAACGACTTGTGGAGCTCCGTCGTCATTGTATTCAACCAGGTTCTCAGGGGACCTGATGTCATCTGGGGCGGTGAGTTCTGTCCAATCTGGTGATGGTATGAAAATTGTCTGAACAGGAAGTGTCGTGTAATAACACTCAGCCCCTTCACAATTCACAATAACATTTTCAGATCTTCAGAACTTGATAATGAGATGTATGAGGTCCCTCGAAGACTTGTTCCACTGGTGCCTGACTTTGATCAGGTTCTCTCTGGGCTTGCGACATCATAATTATCACATCATCCAAGGTATAATTTTTGAAAGTCTCAGGCATCTCGTGAACTGGAGCTCGTCGAGATTCCTCTTTCAACATATTGATCTTAGCCCGACTGGTCATTTTTTGGTTTTCTGTCATCTGTGTAGAAGAAGACGCTGTATCTGAGTCCATCTTGATTGACTTCAATGAATCCAACACATTCTTTTTGCTCTTTTTTGTCATTTTGGTGGATTCATCCTTGTTGTCTTTCATCGAAACTGTCATGACATTCGTCTCGTGGTTACAAATATCAACATCTATTGTAGCTATAGCCTCTTCGGGTAGATCACTCCATCAAATCACCTGGTCGTAACGTTGTTTTAGCTGATTCTTCTTATTCGCAAGTGCCTTGGGTGGATCGATCCTTGAGACTTTCTCCATAGCAGACTTTTGCGGCGGTTGAGATGGTACTTTCTTGATTCCGTAATGATCTAGATCCATGTGGTGTAGGACATGTTCATTGGTCAACTCAATCTCCTTAATATAAGTTAGAGCATGTTGCCAAGGGACTAAATCATCATCCACTGGGTTCTCAAGGTTTCGTTGATAGCCATGCTACATTTATCATATTCACCCCAGATGTGATTGGTGTGTCCATGGTGTAACACTGGGTGAAGATGTGTTGGGTTCAGGGTCTGATTCATATTGATATGTCCGGAAGTCAATAGTTGCTAATGCATCCATGCATCTCACAACATCCGTCTCTGAATCATAGTGACCACCCTTGGCTGGCCTTGGGCGATCGATCGTGTGATCTGTCGTGGATGATCCATCATCAGCTTTGGGTGCAATAGGTTTCACCGCCCATGTGGTTGGATCAACCTTCACAGCCTGCTCTCTGTTCTCGAAGGTGAGTTTTCCCGTACCCCAGTTGTGTACTACTTGCACAGTCCTCAACCATGGTCTTCCCAGTAACACACGGTATGCAGTTGGAGATTCAGGTATATCCATAACTACAAAAGTGATCACAAACTGCATGCCTGCTATTTTTACCGGGATATCGGCAACTACCCCCTCTTTGGTTTTACACAGGATTGATCCGCTAGCTTGAAGGTGAATCTTGCTAGCTTCAACCCTTGTAAACCCCATTTTTCATATAAAGTAGTGGAGATCAAACTGACACCTGATCCTCCATCTACTACTGTTGCTTCGTCCTCGTATCTCTTGTGTTTGATTGGCAAAGCCTGCGAGAGTTAGTTCCAAGCAGATTGCAAAAATCAGAGAAAAATCATAAAAAATTCAAAAAACCCTTGAAAAAATCCAAAAAAATGCCAAGCTTCACCAAAACTCTCGTAGAGCCCTCTGAAGTTCCATCTCAGTGAGATCAGGACACAGAGAAGCTTGCAAGAGTTAGTTTGATGTCTAAGTGCCTGTGCGAGAGTTCCCAATGAAAAAAAGAAGGGAAAGTACCAGAGAACCCTCGCAAACACTAAAATTTTCAGTTCTAGTGGGACTATGGCTGCTATGGATGTGGCGAAGGACACAGAATTGCGGAATGTCCCTACAAGGGACAATATACATCCTTTTGTCGAGAATGCGGTTATGGACATTGTTACAAGAATTGTCCATTGAGACTTGGAACCAGTGCACCTCTCAACTTCATTGTGATACAACAACCAGCAGTTCCAGTGGGGAGGCCATTGGAAAGGCAACAATTCCATGCTCCTGTGTTAGCCGTTACGCGAGCATAGAAGGGAAAGAAAGTGGCTCCCTCACCACCACCCTCGGTCACTGATGACCAATCCTCAACTTCAGCGCCATATCCAAATGTGAGGGAAGAAAGAAGACAGTACCAAAAAAAAAGACACTAGGTACAGAAGGCACAAGCGGAGGAAAAAGAGCAGGAAGGGGACAATCCCACGGAACCTCCAGTTGGCAACGAACGGGAACCACAAGCGGGCTCACCACTGCGCACTGATCAGAATAATCGGTTGCACCAACATGAACCACCTTTTCACATGGTGGAGGCCGAGGAACCATGCACTGAAAGGCTCACACTTTTACTAGCAAGTCGTGTTAGTTTACCACTCGGGGAACTACTGCGGATTGCACCACAAGCGAAAAGCCTTCTAGTTGAATGGGCCAAAGCGGATGAGGAGCCAGTAGCGCCTGAGCCCATATATTGTACGGGCTATGAAGAAACAAGTAATGTCCTCCACATCGGGACAACATGGGAAAGTGAGGAACACAACATGATGCATGCTAATGGAAAAACCATAACTATTAAAACAAGAATATAGAAATGGAAACAATAAGCAACACACAACAAAAGGCATTAGCATGAGTGCTTAGCAAATGAGGATGCTTGGCTCTCCAATTTGGTAGAGTTTCCTCCTTCTCATTAAGCACTAAAAGACAGTACAAATGGTGCCTTTTTATAAAGTGGGGAAGGCCCTTGCCCCAAAATCCTATTGGCTAATATTTACATTGATCCTATCCATTCATCTTGGACCCAACTTGATCCAAGGGTACTCAAATAGTACATTGAAATTCACAAGATTCATGTGAGTCCCAAATTGGACCCAACTCTAAAAAAGTAATCTCTAAGTTTAAAAATGACTTTGGGCCTCAAGTTTTATTTTACTTACAAAGGTCCCAAGCCTATTATTTTATTTACAACTTAGCTTGCGTGCTCATTGGGCCATGGGCTTATACGCGCAAGATGCCATGCCCTCGCTACACATTTTATTTGACGAATTTATTTATTTACACTTCGTCGAGAATACGCCCAACACAAAGTTGCCTTCTTGCTGCTGCTGCATCTTCTTCCTCGCTTCATTATGCTTGAGGATACGAAAGTCTTTGATGTCGTGGTTGGTTCTTTTGCAGTATCTACAAAATAGCTTGGTCTTGGATGATGACTGACTGTGCTGTTGTTGTTGTGGTTGTGATGTTGTTGACTGTTCTACCTTTGTCTTCTTATCCTTGAAGTCTTTCTTCTTATTGGACTGCTGCTTGTTTGAGTAGAGTGCCATAGATTTGGTACTCGTTGTTGTAGACAAGCTTTTCCTCCTAACTTCTTCCTGCAATAGACTTGCTGTCAATTCTTAGAGAGACAGCGCAGGAGTATTGCTAAGAAGCAGTACAAAATTATTGTAGGAGGATGGAAGATTGGCGAGAAGAGACATGATAGAGTCTTCTTCTGAGATAGGCGAACCTATTGTAGCTAGTTGGTTGGAACTCATTCAGATGGTCGCTTACTAAGGTGCCTTCACTCATTCTGAGTGTCAGTACCTTCTTCCTCAAGAAGAGACGAGTGGAAACATCTGAGGTCTCATAGATGTTTGTAAGTGTATCCCACGCTACTTTGGAGATGGTGCAGTTGGATACATGAGCGATTTGAGTGTCTTTTAGGTTCAGGGATACAATGGCAAGAGCCTTGCCATCCTTTGCTTCCCAAGCTGGAAGTTGTTCGGGTTCTTCCGGTTTGGCTATGGAACCGTTGACATATCTCCAGAGCTCCTTCTCGATCAAGATCATCCTCATTTTGAACTTCCACATGTGGAAGTCGTCTCCGTTGAATTTGTTGATGAGGCGGATCTCTGGGGTTGAACCTTCCATTGTAATCGAGTAGCAGAAATAAAACATAAACTAAATGAATCAGTTCTATAGGACCAAAAAAAAAAGAAGTGTTAAGTTCTACTATAAGTCCTAGACTCTAGTAATCCAGTAAACGTTCTAATACCACTTTGTGAGCTCTGATGCTCTGATACCACTTTTGTGGGCTCTAATACCACTTAGAGAATGGATTTTACGAACTGTTGAATCAGATTATCAGTGTAGGAGTCATAGATTGCCGTGAAAGAGAGATTGCAAAGACGATTAGGCATCTGAGACAGCCATGCAATCCTCTAGTACTGATAACCTGGTATGAAGAGATTGTAGAATCAATTTACCCATCAAAGACAGCCATACAATTCTCTGATAATAGTGTTTGTGTAAGAGGAGTGAGAGTTATCATTCAACAAGAATGCAGAAAGAGTGTAGAACAATAGCGAATCCGTATAATAAGTTGTAAACACAACAATGACAGACTTACCTCAAGTAGCTCTTCATTGTGGAAAGTGAGGATGGAATCACTTCTTGAGATGAATGGTGTTTTGGATATTGTTGAAGATTTGGAGGAGATACAAGCAACACAACAAGATCAAATGAGGTATGACAAGAGGGCCAAAAGGGCTCTACATATGATAAAGATGAATGTTACCAATGAGCTTCTCAAGGAAGTGGGTAGGAGTACTTCATCAAAGGATGCTTGGGATTCATTGAAGAAGCTTTATGAATCCAAGTATATTATTCAAGTTATTCTTAATGGATTGTTGGATGCTCATGCTAACATCGTTCAAAGTCTTGCCATTTAAAAGACTTTGCCAAATTTGATTGATCTGCAAGAGATCTTGATCAATAAAGAATATAGGCTTCAAGCAAGAGGTAAATCTTCATCAACATCTCAAGTTGGAGAGGAGGCTATGTTCATCAAGGGAAAAAGCAAAAGCAAGTGGTCTAAAGGACAAGATCAAGGGGAGGCTTTTTCAAATGGAAAAAAGAAAGATAGATCAAAGCTCAAGTGCTTCTATTGTGGTATCAAAGGACACTTGGCAAGTGAGTGCTACAAGAAGAAGAGAGATCAAGGAGACAAGCAAGACAATCTTACTCTTGATGAGGATGGTTTGGATGTTCAAGATGCAAATGATGATGCTTTTGTGATGTCTTCATGTATGCTTGCTGATGATGGAGATCTAGATCCATGGTGGATTGATAGTGGAGCAAGTTCACACATGACTTTTCACAAAGAGTATTTCACTTTTTTGTTGGCATATGGAGATAACAAGAGGGTGATCTACATGGTCAGTGATGGTGAGTGTGCAATCAAAGGATTGGCACAATTCCTATTTCTCTTTTTACAAATAGGAATGTTCATTTGGAGGATGTTTTGCTCATTCCATCTATTACCAAGAATTTACTTAGTGTGAGTCAATTGCTAAGTAAGGGCCTCAAAGTTGAGTTTGATGGAGATGCTTGTATGATCAAAAGGAAGTCTCAATTTACTTTCATTTGTCAAGAGAAGATGCTAATTTTATTCTAGAAAGATTTCATAGGGTAGATGCAAAAGCTTGTGATACACCAATGGAATCTCATGTAAAGCTAACTATAAGAGGTAATGAAAGATCCTTCAAGGACATCACTCTCTGTAGGAAGCTAGTTGGTTCACTCATTTATCTAGCCATTATAAGACCAAATCTAAGCTATTGTGTTGGAATATTGAGTCAATTCATGCAAGATCCTAGTGAGGAGCATTGGAAACTAGGAAAACGAGTTTTGAGGAATATCATGGGAACTTGAGATTTTGGCATATTGTATGAGGGATCATCATCTAACTTGTTTGGATTTTGTTGAAGATAAAATGGATAGAAAATCCATACGTTCTTATTGTATATTTGTGAAAAATAGCCTATTTTGGAAAATCTAGCCATGTAGAACTTTGTAAATATTGTGTATAATTGGGTTCCACACATGGAAGGCCAAGATGCCACGTGGAAATCCACTCTTAATGTAGGTTAGGTCAAGTCAAGAGAGTTGGTCATGTCTATTTGGTGGTCATCCCTACTTTATAGGACCTACACCTAAGTTTAAGGTGAAAATTTGACCAACTAGCTACTTACCAAGCATAACTCTAGGATCTAGGCTAGGGTTTCATGTTAGGGCAAGAAGAGTGAGTTAACTTCCTTATTACATGCTGGAAATCCACCTAACTTCAAGAAGGAAGTCGAATTTGATATGTATTCCAAGCGCCCATAGTGATAAGATAGAATAATTTTTGGAGCTCATTGGCAATCTCAAGCTAGTTCACTATGTACATTGAGTTTTTGTGATCCAAATGAAACCAAATCATTTTCTACTTGTTTCTCAGGTTGAAGGCCGTACTACAACCTGTAGTACACGTGTGGGCTCGGATCTCAATGTTGATCAATGCTTTTGATTGTTAAGGCTTGTTGTTTGTCAAATTGCCAATCTAGATCAACTTTTTTGTGTCTAGTTTTCTGATAGACTGTTAAGCAAGCATCCAATCACTCTTGTGGATCTTTTCTAGATCCATTTATGGTCCTAAAGTACAGTACTTTCAAATATTCATAGGTGATGGAGCTATATCATGGATGCCAAAGAAACAAGCCACTATCTCATTGTCATCTAGTGAGGCCGAGTACAAAGCACTTACACATTGCACAAAGGAGATGGTATGGATCAAGAGGATGATCGAGGATCTTCACTTGTTGCTAGATTTCCAGAGAGCCCAATTATCTCTTGTGACAACCTATCAGCCCCAAAAGTTAGCAACTAATCCTAGGAGCAAGCATATTGAGGTGGCATATCACTTTGTGAGGGAGCAAGTCATGGCAAAGGAGGTGGAGCCTCAACATGTTTCTTCAAGGGAATGTGTAGCTGATATTTTCACCAAAGCAATGGTGTTTATGAAGCATAGGACATCACTTGGAGTGTTATCAAAGTCCATGCTAAAACTAGTTGAAGAGGGAGTGTGAGAGATTTCAACTAGTTTAGTCAAAATTGCTACATTTGTTTATATGGCATTTGAGGCCAATTTCATATTAGACTTAGAGTTTGACTTTTCAAAGTTATATTATTCTACAAGCATTTGAATAAACACTTTTGGAAAGTGTAGAATATGAGTTTTGGAGGGAATCAATTTGAGTAGTAGAACCATTGAATCTAGTCACAATAATAGTAGGGTTTTTCATTATGGAGGGAAACCAAAGTTTAAAATTAGGTCTCTCTCTCTCTCTCTCTCTCTCTCTCTCTCTCTCTCTCTCTCTCTCTCTCTCTCTCTCTCTCTCTCTCTCTCTCTCTCTCTCTCTCTCTCTCATGCTTATGCATGGTTCTCTTGGGTTCTACTATCCATTGGTGCACTATACTTGTGATATCTTGCAATTCTATGTGTAGAATGCTTATTAAATGTTATTTTTAGATCCACACATGTGAAATACAGTAGGTTAGAGTTATAGTAGCCCTCTCCATCTTCTGCCCTTTCACAATTTTTGACTCATCTAACTTAAGTACTATGATTATTTTGCCATTCACCTTTTCAAAGGTTATATCATAGAATGTGACCATGTATCTTAGCAAGTAATTTAGATCAAAAAATAAGTTGTCTGATGAATTATAAGATATTGATCTTCCATCAGTTTCATACACCTCCTCAATATGAAATGGGGTACCAATGATCTTATGCATACCTATGTCTAATGCATCTCTCTCTTTCTTCAAGTGATATGACAGACTTTTCTAATTCGAACTTGCTTAAAAGCTTCTCTAGTAATTTTAAATATTGTTGCATATGCTTCCCTGCTAATACCTACAAAATCACAAGCACCTTACAGGCTTCTATAGTGTACAAACTTCATCAAAAGGTCACATGCTAGTGAGTAAATAGTAAAAATTGGGCCCTAATGTAAGTCATATGTGCCATTAACTAGGCCCCACGTGATAATAAAACATAATTAGCTAGGCCTCATGTGATAGTAAAACATAATTAGCAATAAAAACATAATAAATCCTTATACTACTATTAAAGTTAAAACTATGTAGTTTTTCACATTGTTTTGTTAGCAAACCATTTCACATAAACAATTGAGAAATGAAAACATGCTATATTTTTTGCTCATTGTAAAAATAGTCATATGTCCTAATTAAAATTCCCATTACGATTTTATCAGGGTTATCAACTTGAATAGTTTCTCCAATAATTGTGGCACTTTATGTTGAGGTGATATGCTCCTTGGTGAGTTTGTGTCCCAACATTCTTCTTCTTTATTAACTCACCTATAGATTGCTTGTTTAATTATGGATATTCGTTATGATTTTCCATTGTCATTAGTGCATTATTCATCCTAACTTTCTGATTAGATGAATCATCTTGCTTTACAACCTCTTCATCCTCAATAACTTCATCATCTAAGCCTTCAAAATTTGGTAAGAGATCATGAGTTTGATCCTTGCATATTTGGAAAACCTCAATGGATAAAAGTTGGACGAAGATTAAAATGTCGATTAGTCGATTAGTGGGAGTATACATGAAAATCCTCTTGATCTAGCTCCTTTCTGGTCTCCTTTGGCACACGAGCATAAGCCCTAGACCCGTAGACCTTCATGGTCTCCTTTGGCACATGAGCATAGGCCATAGGCCCATAGACCTTTCTGGTCTCCTTTGGCACATGAGTATAAGCCCTAGACCCATAGACCTTCATGGTCTCCTTTGGCACATGAGCATAGGCCCTAGACCCATAGACCTTTTTGGTCTCCTTTGGCACATGAGCATAAGCCCTAGACCCATAGACCTTCATGTGCCCTACTACTATAAGTTTCCTCCCACTCTGTGGCTTTTGGTATCTTGTCACCTAGCACTTGTGAAAGCACTCTGTTTATGATGTATGCCACAATATCAACTGCCTCTGCCCATAGAATCTTTGGGAGATTCTTATCATGCAGCATGCAACAAGCCATGTTTAGTATGGTCTTGTTATTTCTTTCCACCTAACCAATCTGTTGTAGACTCGTATGACATTGAAAACTTTTGATGTATCTCCTATCCTATGCATATGCTCTTAAATTTGTTGCCTTAAATTCTCCTATATTGTTATCATCTTTCTTTTTCATCATGTTAATGAATGTTTTTTTTTTGGCAAAAAGAAATAATCAAGATAGCAGAATATCTTGAATTGACAATCGATTAATCTCCATTGGATTGTAGATATTTGTGTAAACTAATTCGATGGAATAGGTGGTGATAGATCGGTAGTGCGTCAGTTACCAGCTATGAGTTCAAGATGGAGCGAAATACTGCAATGCGCAATGGAAACCAAAAATGTAGACACAAAAATGCACTCAGATAAAATCAGAAATGTGAGTATAGAAGCTTGAAGTTGGCCGTAGAACAGTAGGGCGCTCAACCTTCAACTGAAGTCGTTGATAGCTGGAAAAAATCAGAATTACCATTAACTAATTCTACATAAGCCTACATAGTCAATGAACATCGTTGTAGAATATTACATGTACATTGTTAAACAAGATTCCTGTTAGATGAACAGTGCATTAAAGCTCTAAGAAAATCTACTTATAGTTCCACAGAAGGCCGCCATTCTTCAACAGTCAGTGGGTCGGTTTTTAACAGTATCGAAAAATAACTAAGGGTCGGATTTATACAAAGGGTCGAAAATATACAAAGGGTCAATTTTACACTAGGTCGGAAAATATGCACAAGGTCAGATTTTTCCAGGGTCAAAAATATTAGATCCGATCTAGGGTGGGAAAAATTAGCCCGATCCGATCCGCCGATCTAGGGTCGAAATAATTAGAACCGATCCGACTTGACCCAAGGTCGAAAAATCTCTCTTTGACAAGAATGACATTGGGTTAGAAAATAGGCTTGAGTCGGAAAAAATCGATCTTGAATTTTTTGTTCTTTGCTAAAATTTTGAGTCTTCGTATTTTGTGTAGTTTTTTTTCAAAATAAGTATGAACAAGTTTCAAGATGCTCATTACCTAATGGAATTGGGCTTGAGCATGAATTCCAACATCGAGACGAGAGAGACCAAATCCAGAAAAAGATTTGAGCAAAGATAAGACAGCATGTCGGCGGGAGGACTTCTTGTGCACAACAATTTTGAAGTCGGAGGATAGAATCTAAGGAGATCTTGACATTTTTCATAGCTGTCCATTTGTCCAAAGAAGAGGTCGGGAGGGGGGGGAGGGGGGAGGTTTGTCTTTAACTACCTCCGCAAAGCCTAAGGAGGGTAAGCCTGCAAGGGAGGGGAGGCAAAATACCTGGGATCTTGGTGAGAGAGAGCAAATTATTTGGTGCACTGATGAAAGGGGGGATAGAATCACATTTGTCTTTAGAAGGGGTGGACTGCAAATACTTGGGATCTTAGTGAGAGGGAGCAAACGTTTTCGGATTGTTGAAGGCACGAGAAGACTTGAAGTAAGCCATAGAGGAAAAAGGCAGCAGACACAAAGGAGGCAACACCAAAGCCTCCAAGGCGCGACAAGCAAGGAGAACAGAACAAGCGTGAAGCGAAGAAGCCAAGAAACAGAGCAGCAAGAAGGACAGGGCAGCTAACAAGCATTCAAAAACACTGACGACACACTGTGTTAACAAACACTCAAGCAAAAGAAGCAGCAACATAGGGGGAGAAGAAAGGAGCCAAGGGCAGACCCATTCTCATTGTTAAAGAGAGAATCACACCAAAAGAACGGGTAATGAAGCCGCTGAAATGGCTTCACAAAACCTAACCAGAAAAGGCTCCACTCCCAAAAGAGCAAAGATGAAAGAAAGGGACGCACTGTGTTAAAAAATACAAGCAAAAGAGGAAGCAAAAGGTAGGGAGAAGGAGTCAAGAACCGACAGATCACAGAGGACCTGCCCCAAAAACCAGTTCCCAAGCTGCTGAAAAGGCTTCACAGAGCTTTTCTGAGAAGACTTAGCTCCCTACCTACGCTCTAACAGTGAAAAGGCCCTGCAAACAAGTAGCCATCAACCTTTTGCGCCATCGCCCGCTGCTCGCTGTCGCTATATCTGATATAGCCCTGTAATTTTTTGCCCATAACCTTTGAAATCTAATTATTAAGTGGGGGGAAGGCCCTGCCTGAGGGACTTCCTTGCTGGGAGGGCCCTTGCCCGAGGGCGGGAGCCCGAGGGCAGGCCCCGACCAGCAAGGAAGGCCCGAGGGCTTCCTACTGCATGGTGTACTAACATTCTTCATCCCATTCTCAAGGCAGGTGATCCCATGTACGGCCGTACACGTGGACTAGTTTTTTTTTTTTTGTTCGATTTTTTGCCATTTTTTTTTTCGCAGTTTTTTTTACGTTTGTGGTGGAATGTGGATGTGGACAGCCAATGACGGGCTGTCACATAGCACATGCACATTCCACTGGAGAGAGGAGAGAGAACGTGCATTCCACGGAGAGAGGAGAGAGAAAGTGAATTCCACCGGAGAGAGGAGAGAGAATGATAGATTCCTAAGAAAGAGAAAATTGGATGAACATTATGCTCCTAGAGGTGGTCCCAAAATACAAAGGACACCTGAGCACAAGGCATTACGGAGGTATAAAAACCACACACCTCATAGAAACACTTGTATGAAAACTACAAGACATCAAAAAGCAAGAGTATATGTCACTAGGCATTGTTCATTACATTAACAAAAAAATTACACATGGAGTGGGAGGTAAGTGTGGAGGGCCCAAATACTTCAAGAGGCTTCGTCCCATTTCACAAGGAGAGTGAGTTGCCCTAAGTTGCAGTGAAAGATTCCAACCTAGGATAAGTCAAGATATAAGGGAATACCAAACCATTTTGAGTGGCCCTACCTAGAATCACCTAGGGCCACTGGGTGGTCCTTTCTATCCCCTCCAATAAAAAAAATAGTAGTGTTCTATATTATTTGGATTTAAGCATTAAATAAGCTTGCCTCCAAAGGAAATAGAGTTTTACATGGAATGACCTAAGCATTAAAACTCTAGTTTAAGTGCATATTTTGAAATGGAAATGGCCCTCTTCTAGGTGAAACCACCCTAAAAGTGAGACATGCAGACATACACATTTTCTCTTAAATGTGTAAAGTAACCACCGGTATTACAAAAAGGTCCACGCTGGGCACCTCCCCCTCTCAAAGGTCATTACAACATGGCTTGAGAGCACAACGACCTTTCAAATTGAAGGGCTTCTTTCAGTTTTAACTTTCATATGCCGTATATGTATAAAGGCTTGCTATCAATCTAAAAAAGTGAGAAGATATCGGGCACTTTAAAAATAACATTGTTGTATTTTCAAAGAAAAAAAATTAAATTTTGATCACGTATCAAAATTATGTTTGAGAACTTAACTTTCAATTGAAGAGTAGCTTTTAGATGTTCCTTTCAATTAGCATTCTCGAGAAAATTTTGCCTTCTTTGAAGGGCAAAGTCTTTGACTTGCATTGCAATTATTTGCTAAAAGCCAAGGACTCATGAAGTCATTACCCGCTACTTAAAGATGCTTGTGCAAATCAATGCCCAAAAACAAAAAAAGGTCAAAAATATCTTGACCAAAAATATGCAAAGGAATGGGAGACCAAGTGACATACAAGGATGCAAAGGAATGGGAGACCAAGTGACATAAAACTCGGGGAATAACTACTCAATTCAATAGGTGAATCTTTACTTTCAAAAATGAGCTTGTAAGTCTTTGTAGGTTCTTCACGAGCACTTATACATATCACACATGAAAGAGCTTGGCTGAGGTGTAGAGATGAGAGACCACAAAATTTGTGTGTCTTGGGGGTATGTAGTGACGTGGGGCTATGAAGGCTTGTAGGTTTTTCCACCTTTTAGGGTGAGCTACCTCGTTCTTGTTAATAAGCCAAAATGTGTCATATATCATATATGTACATTTTTTTCTCTTTTTCTTTGTTTTTATGATATATCTATATATATTTGTATTTATGTGTGAATATTTTCATGTAACTGTTGCTCTCAGATACAACACAGCAATTAATAAGAAATTGGCCTTTGTATTTGTACACCTGAAAGCCACTCACTCAACAAAAAAAAAAGACAAAAAAAGGGGAGACAAAGAACAGCGAGAGCGAGAGAGAGAGAGAGAGAGAACGCGAGCGAGCGAGAGATGGAGATGGAGAAGAGTGTGAGTTGTATTTGTGATTGCGGCACAGGGACGAGGGAGAAAGAGAAAGGGAGGGGGATGGAGAGGGAGAGGGAGAGGGAGAGAAGCAGGAGGAAGAAGATGATGATGTGTGGATGCTTTCCCAAGACAAGGAGCAGGAAGTTTCGTGTGCAGCAGCTTCACCAGCAGCAACCTGTGATCTCCTCGCACATTATTCATCAAACCCACAAAAATGCAGCCTCCACCATTCCAAATACAGCTGCAACTTCACAGCCGCATCAGCAGCAGCAGCAACGTCTCTGTGCGGCAGCTGGGAAGAGGGGGATGGTTGTTGGAATGTCCAACCCACGGAGCCAGCAATGCCGATGTAATAATGGCTGGTCATGGCAGCAGATGAAAGCATTTCGGAAGTTGATGGAGGGGATTTTGTTTTGTGGATACAGGCTGATGGCGAGATCCTGTAAGGAGGCTAAGACTGTGCCACGAGCTGCTAACTCTCCTCGATTGCAGCTTAGGAGCGACAATGAAAGCTTCGGATCATACTCAACTGTATCTACTCCGAAAAAACATAGACTTCGAAGAAGGAGAATGAAGATGGGGTGGATATGTCTTTTCACTCTAGCACCCAAAAGTGGTTCTCATCCATCTGTGAAAGTAGAAGAAACGGATGGCGTGGGGAGTAAGGCAAGGCCAGAGAAGCCAAGCAACAGGCAAGCACGTAATGTGAAGGTACAGCTACCAACAGTAGCCAATGTTCAATCTGCTCCTCAACCAAGAGTAGCGAAAGGAGATTTGACAGCTCCTACCGATACTAAGACCACCAGAAGAGTGAGGTCTACAGCTGTAATAGATCACCATCGCGAGAAAAGTGAAGTATTTATGTCTGAAAAATATCTTATACAAGATGAGAGATCTTCAGGTAGGAAAGACCAAAGCGCTGTCGTCTCCAAATGCCTAAGCAGCTCAAGCTTCAGCTTCCAGCCAGAAGAATTAAGCTGTGACACACCAGTAATCAATGAAGTAAAATGTGAGAGCGTATCTTACATAGACGGACCGACGATCACAGCCTCGAAGTCCAATGAAACAGGCGATCTGGTGGGTAGCATGAGGATCAAGAATGAACGTGAATGTGACGAGATGGTGAAAGAGGTTGTCATACATACGAGCGTGGGGCAAGCCCCCTGTGAAGCATTGCAGGTAGAGGTATGCTCAGTCGAAAATGATCATGGAGAAAAGAAGGCGGGTGAAACGCAGATGCTAGCCAAGATGCAATCCTCCTCAAAGGTTCACTGGCATTTGGCTAAAGTAAACTCTCACGAGTTTCTGATGTCTCCCACATTTTGTGTCCAATCTACAGCATCTTCCAAAGCAGAGAAATCAATGAGTCTCAAGGAAAGAAGATCACCACCCAGAATAGGATCAGGAAGAGTCTTCGTCCCAAAAGCAGCTACTGGGTCTCAAGGTAGCTTCAGCTTTGATCAGGTAGCTTCAGCTCCAGAAGATGAAAACAGCAACTACGCTTCCAAATCGGCAGTGACAGATAATTCATTTAGAGAAGGTGAAATGATGCAGAAATCAAGTGCTGATCACTCAGACGACTCCATAGAATTTCAAACGCCATTTCGCATGGAAGATGAAGTAAGCATTCGTAGCAAGAAGCTGCTTCACGAGATGGCATGCAAAGTCAACAATGATCTCTCATTGGAAAGGAAAGTTATGTGTGATCATATGCCAGGTGGGAATGGCCAGAAGCAGCATGGAAGTCATGAAAGTGATGATTACCAGAGCGATATGAGCACGGATCTCTTTGAGATTGAGCGTCTGGATGGCATTTCCTGTTGCTCATCAGCTCCATCATCTCCAAACATTCGTCTATGTATACCCGTCACGCCCTCTTAGTGTGATAGCGGTAGATTCTGATTGCTCAAGCCTCAAGGAACATCTTTAAATGCTTTTGCTCATGAAGCCTGCAGCTTCAACGATAAGAGCTACTAAAGAGTTGTCATTGGAAAAGTATTCAGTACTTTTGGTAGAGAAGAATCTGCCATTATAAAGAGACAATGTAGTTTGTAGATACTTAGTGGGACTGGCTACAATTCCTCGCTGTACGTTTTTTTTTTTCTATATCTAATTAACTCGAAATTACTAGATATACGCTCAAACCTTTTCCAGCTGGTTTTAAAAAGCCACATTGTTTTGAAAAGCCACATGTAATCATTTTGGTTAAGTCCACATTTGTTCATTTTGGTTAAGTCCATATGTAATCATTTTGGTTAAGTCTACATTTGTACGACATTTATATCTGGTTGTATTAATGAAGGCGCTGCGTCTCACTGCTAATCCGAAAAATTTGCAATGTAATTTCTCAAGTTCTTAATTGCAAATAATCATAAATCCAGCATTAACATAGACTCCCGGTTCAAGAATATGTGATCTAGAGCTGATGGATCATAGACTATATACAGTACTAAACTCTTGAGCAATGAGAGCTGTCTTGTTTTTCTGTTCCTGGAGGCATCGGTATGGTAAATGATAATCAGAACACACTATATGCAAAAGCTGAAGTTTGAACTCATCTAGCATGTTGCTTCCATGGTCAGCGAGAAGTTATTCATAACTTCATTATAAGTATTTCATCAGATTCACACTAATTTGATGTACTCACACTAATTTGATGTACCCTTTTAAGTATTGAATAATGTTTCCTTTATTCATTGTACTTTACTGCCACACAGCATGGTTGGAGCTAGCTACATGACAGGAAGAGCTTCTTTTCAGAGCCCAACCACAGGCCTCAAACTGAGGTAACACAGAGTAACACAATGCACATTCCATAAGACTCATGCACCTCAGTGCTCGCTGCTCACACACTCATGCGAAAACCGTGAAGGGCTGCTGGAAGCTACACGAACATTAAGTAAAACAATGCATAATATATAAGATTCATCATTCATGCTCACACTCTCGCACAAAGATTGCATCTCCTGGAGTCTAGGTACAGGACCAGGTGCAGCTAGCCTTTGACAGGCAAACACCTCAGGGTAACATTTAACTCCACACAAAAAGCCTTAGTCTCATTAAATCTGCCTGGGCTGGCTGAGCCTGGCTCTGAGAGTCTGAGACTCTGAGTCGTGACTCGTGAGAACGAAATCTGCTCAGCTGATATATCCTGGTCAACTGCTGGTGAGTGAACAGTGAACTGTGACAATTTATAAATCAGGCTTGGTTTGACATGACCAGGAGCCTGAATCTAACCTGAAGCGATCACCATCTCAGACAATGTTGTACTCTTTCAGAGTCTTTCTGGCCCAAAAGAGCAGCTAATTCGTAATGAAGCTCAAAATGTTCATAGAAACTCAATTGTACAACCCACCAGCAGAATCTAGCTTGATTTGTGCATTAAAGCTTGATTGAGTAGTGGATTAATGTGACAGTTACAACATAAAGCCCCGTATTCTTTTGGTAGTACCGAACACTGGCCAACTGGCTGTCCCCCTACTGTAGACATTTCTTCAAAGAATCAAAGGCCATAGCCGTTTATGTACTTACTACTAGCTATAATGAAGAGGCTAGGTTGGTCCCACCTGTGAAGTAGCACCAAATCCAAGGCTCCATACGTCAAGCCACGTGAGTGGTCTAGAAACTGCTTGGAGATTGCTTCCTTCCAAGTTCCAACCTCGAATATCTTGCATCTTTAGAAGTCTGAAAGTTATCATTTTTTGTGTGGATGTTGTTGCCTTCCAAATCCTGCATCTCATGTTTGCTATGAATTATGTATAATCATCAATATGCTCTCAAAACTAGCAAATAAAGAAAACAATCTTAAGTAGCTAATTATTTCACTTACCATAACTAGAAACCTTAAATTTCAAACTAATCCTAGTATTGATTATTTATTCAAGTATCAACATGTACTCATCTATGACTCAAGGTGCATCCATAGGCCCCACTCCCATTCACAAGAGTAAAAGACTCCATGACATTGAAGATATCATCATGGCATCTAGTATTCTTGCTCCAATGGTGGATGAGAGTAAGAGGGACCTCCCTCATTCACAACCCCAAAAAGCTTCCATGACAATGAAGAAATCATTGTGGCATCTAGCATGCATGCTCCAATGTTGGATGAGTGTGGGAGTGGGACCCTATGTGGGCACCCTTGCACCCTCATTCAAAGTTGGGCATACTACTTATTGAGAAAAGATTGCTCTCTCAAATCTTTCCATTATGTATTTATATAGTCTTTGCATGGTCTAGATATGTACCCGTTTTTCATCAAGAAAGGTAGAAGCCTCATGAAGAAAAGAGGTTGAATAAGTAGCATAAATAGGGGGAAAGCCTCCCTTACAATGGATTAATCAAGATAGCATCTATCTTGTGCACTTCAATGTTGATGGACGAGGGTGGGACCCTACTTGTGTCCTCATTTGCAATTGGGCACACGACCTATTGGGAAGAGATTGCTCTACCAAATTCTTACATTATAAGTTTTTATATCATTCTTGCATGGTCTAGAAATAACCTTTTTTGGGTCAAGAAAAGGTGCAAGCCTCACAAATTTAGAGGTTGAAGTAGTACTATAAATGGGAAAAAAGCCTCAATGACAATGAAGTTGGATGAGGATGGAGACCTTACTTACAGACAGCCTCATTCATGATTGGGCATACAACTTATTGACAAGAGATTGCTCTACTAAATTCTCACTTTATAAGTGTTTATATAATTTTGAAAAGATGCAAGTTTCATGAATAAAAAGCCCTTCCTTTTGAAGAAGTACCATATATGGGGGATGGGTGGACCCATATAATAATGGCTATAAAGGTTTCAGACTTAGTATGTTGGGTGTGTTTGCTTTTTACAAAAATCATAGGACAAAATAAAAAATAAAAAGAGCTATCATTGTAATTTGCGGTATTCTACAAACTCTATGGATTAAAATTTGAGTGTTCACTAGATGCATCACGTCTATTGCTAAAGACTTGGCACTCAACTAGTGTTGGGTGGGTATTAAGATTTTCAATGCCAATGGGATCCTAGTATGACATTTTTTATACAAGTAACAATATAAGCATGTTATATGAGTTGGTGGATGGTATCAATTGCAGTGGTATTGTAAGAGTGATACAATCTAGTTATCACTTGGGTATCAAAATATCAAAATTTTCTAAACTTACTTTTTGTAAGGGTTGTATGCAGTTATTGAAAGTCATGATCATTATGTTATGCATTATGCACATGATTTAAAAAACAAATACTTTGTTGGTGCCCAACATTGTATTCATAAAATGCATTACATATGTAAATTCTAGATACAATTGATATTATATTGATAACATGTCAATATCCATATTTTTGTCGTTAGTCTAAGTATTGATATGAGTATTGACTAGGCCAAAATCGACCCTGGTCAAATATTGATGCTAGTATCATAGAATCGTATACTAGTGGGGTCAATACCTTGATACCTTAGTTGATACGCAAGTTTATACTAGCCAAGCACTTATATATTCGCCCAACAAGGCACTCAACCATCAAAACGACTTTCATAATGATCATTACCTACATAAATTCTAATAAATAGAATTAATAACATAAACATTAAGTTTGAGCGTATGTGTCAAAAAGTTATTGGTTGTGTTGTGTCCATATAATGTAAATCATATGTAATGTTTAGAATTGCCACAAAAGAAAACATCCAATAGCATTTCCAAGAATATCACCTAGGAGGATTGATTCATCTAGGTAGAGAGGAGACTCGCAATGAGATGCGAAAGGGGACTCAAATTGTTTCTTAAAACACTTTAGTAGCATGAGGCAAATAGGTTGTAAACAATTTTCTCTTTTTTGTTGCAAATCACACAATTGAAAATTGAGATTTGAAGCCACCAATTTTTCAAGGTAAGTGATTGGGTGAGAATTTTTTATGATGAGGAATCCAGTATAAAACGTGGAAAATGAGACTTTCATTTACTAAGCATGTTGTGAAAGGTGTCAAAATACTCAAAAGATCTTCTTGGCATGTACTTTTTTTGTTAATGTGATGATGAGTGAGATTTACATTCACTTTTTGTTGTCTTGTAATTGTCATACAAGTGTTTCTATGATGTGTGTGATTTTTATACCTCCTTAATAATTGGATTTTCAAAGGTTATGGGCCCGCATTGTACTTGCATTGATTTCAATATGAAACCTTGTTGTCGATCTATGATTTGATTAATTGTTTGAGTAATGTAATGGAGAATAAATGAGGTTGCAACGCTTGCATGGAGTGCAATAATTGAATCTTCTAGAGTGTTCTCCTCTTAGGGCTAGCCTTCTCATTAAGGTTCATGTCATTTCATAACTGCCCTTCAAGTTATAGTCCTTCCTTTAGATTCGTTTATTTAGGTAGCTTCACCTTCGATATATTGTTGAATAACTTGTCACTGCTGCATCGATTAGATATTTCTTCACATTCAATGGTTATCTTCATCAGTTGAGTAGGTTCATTGGTTTTGCATCACAAAAATAATAATTCAAGAAAAATATGCATGTAATGGGGTATTACACTCCTTGATCATAGGCTTGTGCTTGTCTACAATCCAATCTTACATTGTATTCTAGATCGATCAAACATAACATTTGTGAAAAATGTCAACTAGTTTAGTTTAGTCAAGTTGAGTTTATTTGGCAATTTGAGGCCAATATGCATTTTCAACTTAGAGATAAACTTTATAAAGTTAATAAGGCCTAATAATAGTGAATTTGCTACTTTTGAAAACTTAGGCAAGTTGATAAGGTCGAGTTTGGACCTACTCTAATTGGTTAGTAGAGATGCATTGAATCTAGTCATGTTAGATCTAGGTTTTGGAAGAGATCTAGAACCTTCCATAAGTTGATAAGATTTAGCAAGAGCATCCAAATAGGGCAAGAGGCTATTATAAATAGGCATACAAGTGTGGGAGAAATTCATCTCTCTCATTCATTCTTATGAAAGATATCTCTTTTGGTTCTACATCAATCTCTTGCATCTTGGTGGTGACATAGTGAATTTTTGTGTATAGCATGCTATTTTTCTTATATGTATGAGTTCCCATGTGTGAAATCTGTTGTAGTACGGCCACTTTATGGAAAGGAACATTAAATTATAAAAAATAAGTGATTTTGACAAGTTCTTATTGAGTTACATCTTTTATGTGTAGTAGATGCTTGATTTCTACATTTGTAATGATACTAGATGTGCTCTCCTACTAAGCCAAAGATCAAGGGCATAATTAGGTCTTTGAATTCTGATTTTCTTCACATGGTATTAGAGCTTTGTTGCAGACTATATTGGAGGAGCAGCCAATCCTAGTGAGTGATTTGGAGGTATCTAGAGTAGAGTGATTTTACTTTTGTCACATGGAATCAGAGCTTTGTTGCAGGCTATATTTGGAGGAGCAACCAATTCTAGTGAGTAATTTGGAGGTATCACCAATTTTAGAATGATTCCTTGTAAACATCAAGCATTTCAAGTGTAGAATGGGGATTTTTGTGATACAAAGCTTAGTTTAGGTCAAAATACTTATAGTAAGCCAAATTCCCCCCCTAGTTGTTGGATTGTGGTGATTTTTAGTGCATAAGACAAGGGAAACATCATTCTTCAAGATTCTACATCAAGTTTCTAGCTTTTGCATGTAGTAAGTGAATGATTCAATTTTGTGTGCTTTTGTGGAAACCCTAAAATTGATTGGATCTCTTGTGTTTGAAGTTGCCGGACTTTTCAAGAGTGCGTTTCAATCTTAGAAAGTGCAAAAGTTCACGATATTGTAGGTTGATCATTTGTTGATCAAGTGTCATCAATTCTATGTGTTGGATTTGCTAGTTTCTGTGCAAGAAATAGATTTGAGAGGTTCCATATCTTTGTGATTTCTTCCTAGATTCATTTGTTGACTTTCAAAGGAGTGCTAAGTGCATTGGAACAGGTTGAAAGAGAAAATCAAATCATTGCAACATGGCTACAAGTGGAGGCTTCATGTTGGAGAACATTGATAGGCTTACCTCAAGCAACTATTCAACTTGGAAGGTGAGAATGGAGTCTCTCCTTGAGATGAATGAGTTGATGGACATTGTTGTAGGTGTGGAGGAGAGACCTTTGGCACCTCAAGAACAATTAAGGTATGATAAGAGGGCAAAGAAAGGTCTTCATATGATCAAGATGAATGTGACTAATGAGCTTCTCAATGAAGTTGGTAAGTGCACAACATCAAGTGAGGCTTGGGAATCTTTGAAGAAGGTTTATGAGTCCAAGTGTAGTACATCAAGGGTTCTAACCCTCAGGAGGAAAAAATCTTTCAAAGCTTGCAAAAGAAGGATGAAGGTGCGCTTTTGTTTTGAGAGTTAAAGCTTTGAGTGATGAACTAGCATGCATTAATGAAAGCATTAAGGAGATAGAACTTGTTCAAGTAGTTCTTAATGGCTTGTTGGATGATCATGCTAATCTTGTTCAAAGTTTTGCTACTCAAAAGACATTGCCAAGTATGGAGGACTTGCAAGAAATCTTGGTGAATGAGGAGTTTTATTCTCACAAAGAATTTTGACAAAGCTCTTTTATTGGTGTATAAAATGTGAAATATTCTTTCATCTAGACGCATTGTCATGACTTATCAAAAGTACAAAGTCACTAATAGCTTTGAGAGTGTTGTCTTCAAGTTGTTGGATACAAAACCATAGCCTTGAAGTTTGTTTATAACACTAGCCTGAATTCAACTATTGGTAAAATTCCTTAATCAATACATGACTTTGCATATATTTTCCACATATGGAACAACCATGAAAATAGCTTATCACTAATTTATCCAAAAGACCATGATTCATGACACATATGTGATATTAGATATACCATACCTATAATATTTGATACAAGAAGCCATAGAAACATAAAACTTCTATCAACATAAGGATTCATGACATATGCGTAATCATTAAAAGTACATAAAGACCATGATTCATGAAATATATATGATATAAGATATACCTTACTTATAGTATTTGATACAATAAGCCATAGAAACATGAGTTTTCTATCAACACAAGGATTCATGACATACACATAATCATAAAAACTACATAAAACCACTTGAGAGCTTAACTTACAAGATAACATGACACTACATCTCCATGTGAGATATATAAGAAGCTCATAGATACTTAAGGCTCACATACCACAATCATTCAAGAGCTATATGGGCATGCAACTTAGAATATTGGATGAAAAGTTATGTGATGGGTACATTAAGTCATGCAAAAACAAGAAATTCTACTGCATATTTCTCAATAGCCGATCACCTTAGAGTATACACAAACTTATATTAAAATTGATTTTTGTACATGCAAATTCCTATATAATCATTCCACCATTCCACCAACTACAAAATAATTGTCTAGTTAGAACATTGAGCCATTGGTCAATACATTCAACACACTTGATATAATAAAAAAATTCATGGTAATGAGATAATCATAGTGGGAAGTTCAAATATCAAAGGTATCTTATTTCGCACCAACTTCCAAGTTTGTTTGCATCACCATCGACAATGAGAAAGAGACATTATAGCTCTATCATTCCAACGCAAGGAAGTGACCAAAAAGAACTTTTGATTACAACTACTTATGGTGTATGATGAGCGTGCTCATAATGTTTATAGCAATAAGGGAGAGCAAAAAATGAATAGTAGAGGAAGTTGAAGGAAGCCATATATATTATACACCAATTAACATGCCTAGACATTAGACAATATACAAATTTCGAGAAACCTCTTTTTGAAAATATTACACTTGTAATTGATCCACTATTGTTTCATTGTTAGGTGTGATGTCTAGAAACACAAAACTAACTACATGGTCTAGATCCATACATTAGTAATTCCTAACCTATATGCAATACCAACTTGCATATATTTCTCCCAACATATATTTCACAAAAAGCACTTAAATTACATGCAAATTGTGTGCATTCTTAAATACTTGGACCTACATATTTTAAATTGAAGCAATTTAGAAGTTTAATCAAAATATTTATTAATGACTTCTTATCAATCACGTTTTGCCATTTTATAATTAGCTTGTAACATGTGGTCAATTTTGTAATATTTATTTTCATGTTCAACTTTATTAACTGTTTTCACCCATACCTTGTAACGTTTCCTTGGTAGCGAGTAAGCTTTACTTCTCTAAAAAAGTCTATACATGTCATTTATCTAACATGGGTATATTTCATTCAAATAGCTTAAGCACATCAAACATAAAAATCATATGAAAGCCTTCTACGTTTGACCATGTTCTTTTGTTGGCTACATATTTTGACATTAGAATCATCCTACTAATGTACTACTAACATTAGAGGAGTTCTAAACTCTACAACGACCCTTTTTAAAGATGTTTCTTTTTCTTAATTTCGTCCAATCATAATGCATATATTTGAAATCTATGTAACGTAGCTGATTAAAATTAAGAAATAGAAATAAACTTTTAAAAGTTTTGAAATTGTGACTGGGCAACATAGAAACATTCTATTGGTTGACTATGCCTACCTTGAACATGCTAATCTACCTGACGACAATATCTCAAGTTATAATATTTAACCATGTTAGAGGATGTCATCAATCCTATCAACAAGGAAAACAAGTTAATATGAAAACTGAATTCAAGACCGTCAAATTCCTCATGTACAGATGACCAAAAAGATCCCTTCATTACATGGGATTTGATGAATCTGAATAGTTGGGCTTGTGAACTTGGAAGACAAAGATTGGGTTTTTCATCTAAATGATCTGGAGGGTCTAAGCTGCGACTGTTCCATGAAATACGACCATTGTTGAGGAAGAATGTAAATCCAAAAGTGGATTAGTCAATATACTAGAAAAATGATAACTACACTGATTCAGGTCACTGTTGGATAGTAAGCATAGTAACCATGTGTATCCTATCACCTGGGTACATTTGATAAAATTGATGGAACTCTGAATCTAGAACTATTGTCACCGATTTGAGAATTTGGCAGTACACTTGTGGAAACAATCATTATGGCTAGGAGACCAAGATCCAAAATTGAATATGTGATTAACTTCCACATGGATTCCCAAGGGAAATCTAGTCTCATTGTGGGCAAGCATGATGGATCCAACTATCATTTGTGGAAATTTAAGACGAAAACTATGCCAATGGATAATGAATAGTATGATGTTGTCACAGGTGCAGAGGCAAGACCCAAGGAAATGACGTTGCGATCTCCCGATGGAAGTTGAAGGATGGCAAAGCTTTCGCTATGACCATTCTCAACATATTAGACACACAAATCGGCCATGTGTCTGAAGCTCAAACCTCCAAGGAAGTCTAGGACATCTTGAGCACACATTGTACGAGGTGCGTGACGTAGCTTCCAAGCTACACCTCAGAAGGAGATTTTTCTCCCTCAAGATGATGAGCGATGATTCACAGTAGAATCACATCAACCATTTCAAGAACCTACTGCAACATATGGCCGCTGTCAAATCAATCATACACGATCAAGACACGGTAATCACGTTGCTTTTAAGCTTGCCAAGCTTATACGATAACTAGGTGATGATCATCACGACACATCCAAAATTGACTCTATCAAGGGTCATTACAATGTTGCTGTAGGAAGACACCAGAAGGAACAATCCCTCCAATTCCTTAATAGTCGACTCCCACGCCTTATACACCAACAGGAGCTCGAGTAAGCATAAGAAGAAAGGCTCGAAGCAACCAAAGCTGAATCATAAGCCAACACAACGTCAAGAGTAGATGAATATGCCGACAAAGATGAAGCTGTTTTGTAGATACTGCAAACGAACCAACCACGAGATTCAAGATTGTCGTAAACTACAAGCTAAGAACAACAACAAAGGGCAATCGAATCAGATGGCAAATGCAGCTATAGAAGCACCTCAAACCACCCAGTCAAGAAGCAGATCATGATGCATTCATGACAAGCTATGAAAAAATTAGATCCAAATGCACTTAATGGATCTCTAAGTTCTCTTCCTTTGTGCATGAAGTCAAGGCTTTGTACTCGGCCTCACTAGAAGATAATGAGATTGTTGCTTGTTTCTTTGACATCCATGAGATAGCTCCATCACCTATGAAAATAGCATGAGCACTTATGAATTTCCTATCTATTTGATCTCCAGAAAAGTTCAAATATGAAAATCCATACAAGTTAGGTGATGATCCTCTATAAACAATTCCAAAATCTCTAGAACCCAAGAGGTACCTCAATACTTTCTTGCCTAGCTTCCAATGCTCCACACTAGGATCATGCATAAATTGACTTAATCTACCAACACAATAGCTAAGATCAGGTCTTGTGATGATTAGATATATGAGTGAACCTATAGAGAGTAACGTCCTCGAAGGATCTTTCATTACCTCTTATAGTGAGCTTTACATTTGATGGTGTATCACAAGATTTAGCATCTACCATATGAAATTTTTTAGAATAGAATTAGCATACTTCTCTATGAAAGTAGATTGAGAAGTTCTAAATACCTCTATTCCCAAGATATAATGCAAAAGACCAAGATCATGCACATCAAACTCTTTTGTTAGTGCAATCTTGATATCATCAATATCTTGATTGTTGCCTCCACTCAAAATGATATCATCCACATAGATTAGAAGAATAATAACATCATTTCCAACAAATCTATAGTAAAGTGAATGATCATACTCACTCATCTTGAAATTTTGAGAAAGTAGACAGATGTTAAGCTCAGCATATTAACTCATTTGTGCTTGCTTAAGTCCATACAAACTCTTTTGTAGGAAACACACATGATTAGGCTTGCCATGTGAAATGTAGCCCTTGGGTTGCTCCATAAACACCTCCTCCTCAAGATCACCATTCAAGAATGCATTTGTGATATTCAATTGCCATAGGTCCCATCCAAAAAGTGTTGCAAGTGATATGATGACTAGAATGCTTACCATTTTTTCCATGTGAAAAATCCAGCATATTCACACGTGTGGGGAACCACAACAAAATTGTGAATAATCTTTACCATGCTTTATAATGGCACATAGATCACCTGTAGAGTAATATTACAATCTACCAACAGATCTGAGGCTAGAGCACAATCTAGAATGCTACTAATCAAAGCTTCATCAAGACCTCACCAAAAAAAAAAGTACACAAGAAAAATAATGTATGAACACATTCTACTCTTCGATACCTATCCAACAAGCTATAGAACATCAAATTTGGATCATTCCTTGAGAAGTAGCACTCAAACAAATAGGGCTGATTTCACACGTGTGAGCTCTCTGTCCGTACAAGGCTCAACTGGAGCAGATCAGGCTTGATTTGATCCACTTATGGTCCACAGATGGCTTGATTGTCAGCAAGTTTGTATCCTCTTCCAAATCCGAGTTCCTGCAAGCAAAGGCACTCAAGATCTGATGTATGCACCCTCACCTCTTCAAAGCATAAAGCTCTGATACCATGTGAAGTTTTTAGCATGTGTGAACTTCACCACACACCTTACAGGATCTTTATGAGGTGTTGTGATTGCACAAGAATGATCAAAGAACAGATTACTTGAAAAATCCAAGGCAAGAGCACAATGGTCTACTATAGTCTCAAAAAACTAACTCCTTACTATGAGAGATAGCTATCTAAAAATATTCTAAGTGCTCATTATGAGAAAAATAGCCTGCTCTCAGGTAGAGAGAGAAGATCAACACCAAAAACTCGAGTAGAGAGAGAATGAGCCAAAATCACCAAAATCTCAAATATTCACAATGTGGCAAAACAAGCCAAAAATTCCCTACATCAATGAGGCTCGAGTTCCTATAGTGGATTTGCATGTAATGTCCACATCTTTTACTTAACTCTCGAATCATAGATCCACATGTAAAACTGCATGCATGGATATTGCATGTACCGCATGTCAGCTCTCAAAATTACCTAGACATGTGTAGATCATGCAACTTGGTTTGCATGTTGCATGCACTGATTGCATGTTGCTTGCATGCACTCTGAATGACTATGCATGTTATCTAAACTTTTGCATGACATCATAAATGAATCTACCTAAATCAAACTCGACCTATTCTAAGAAGGTTATGTGCTCAATTCACATACCTCTATTTACAATAAAATATACAAAAGAAATGAGGTGAGCATAGTCCTCAAAGTCAAGATAGGAAGATATTTTTTACCATTCTTCACATAAGTTTGCACAAGATTTGTATACTCTTCTCTAAGTCCATTAAGGACTACCTGAACAAGTTCACTGTTCTCTAGAGTATCTCCTATGCATGCTATCTCTCAGTGAAGATCTTTAACTCTCATTACAAAACTTGAAGCACTTTCATCAACTCTTTAAAAACTACAAAAGATCTGATTTCTAAGAGTAAGAAGACTTGATGTGATCTCTGCTTCAAAAATGTTCTTAAGGATTTCCCAAGCATGCTTGGCTGAGTTGCAAGAACTTATTTCTCTCAACATCTCATAAGAGATGTTTATCTTAATAATATGAAGAGCAATTCTTGCTCTTTTCTTGAATCTTTGAGCCTCATCATAAGCTTCAGATTCAATTTCAATTCCTAATAAATATTTTACATTAATCTTAAATGATACTTATAAAAAATACATTTTTTGATCATCAATATCATGTATGTTTGTAGTTTGTCTTTTGTAAACTTTTTAATTAATTTCTATAGGTGGTCCTGCAAATTTTGTTTGAATAAGACTCGAATTAATAGAAATCCTTAAAAGATTTAGATTGGAGAGATGCAGAGATCTATTTTGAGTGGCACAATGTGTAGGACATTTTTCATGTCCACCTTCAAATTCTTTTTTCTAGATCCATACAATAATAATGCAGATAGGTTAAAAAAAATAATTTTTTTCCTTTCATGTCAAATGGTTTTGTGTTCCCAAAGGAGAAATACTCATTCTTAAGATAAATGCAAGCTTACAAGGAAACTGTAACCATAATAAGCACTAACTCTAAATCAATTACAAATCATAAAGATAACAACAATTGCAAAATCCAACATATGCAAAATTTAATAAACATCAAATCCAATAAACATGAAATACTCATTTTTAAGATAAATGCAAGCTTACAAGGAAACCTTAACCACTATTACGCATTAATCCTAAATCAATCACAAATCAATCTTACTTTTTCTCTCATAAAGATAACAACAATTGCAAAATCCAACATATGCAGAATTTAATGAACATCAAATCCAATAAACATGATAGAGATGAAGAGAAAGAGAAGCAAGGACAGTCAATGCTAGAATGGTAGACTCTCCATCTTTTTTTTTATTGAATATAGAAATAAAATACATTGTGTCTAGTCTGCGGACTAGTCAATTTTTGCATACATGATATTGGTGATCAAAAAATACTTTTGTATTGATGATGTTTGTGATAATAATGAGGAAAGGGGACTTCATTTTTTGAGAAGAAAAAGCCACATCAAGGAAAAACAAGCCTCAAGATCAAGGGTTTTTTTGAAGCATGCAAGCAATAATTGCAAATGATGCTAGAATGGTGTGGGTTCAAGGCACTTGGAAATGCATATACATTAAGGAGGTTTTATCTTGGTTATGGTGATCACACATCCACATCAGATTTATTGGCTGGTATGCTTACTAAACCACTTGAAAGAGAATCATATATCAAGCTAAATTTAGCCCTTTGGGTTATGGATAGATTTAGCATACTTTAGCAACCTAGTTTGAGGAGGAATGTGAAGAAAAGCAAATAATAGCTTAATTAATCTATTTTTTTTTATTGTACATAGAGTGATTCCAAACATGTAGAGCCTGTTTCTACATGTGAAGATAGGCCTAGGTAGGTTAGTACCATATCACATGAGTAGATAAGGCCATTTGGCAAGTTTTAATAAGTTTTGGAGAGGTGAAATTTGATTAAATTAAGGGTATATTTAGGGGTGTTAAAAATGATGGATCTTAGTAGTTTAGACTTCCAAAAAGTCCAATCAAGCATTGGAGATTGCAAAATACCCCAATCAATCAAGACTAGCTTTAGATTTTGGCTATAAATGCATCTAAATTGATTATGTGGCAATTGCTCCTAGAATCACTATGATCAAGCATTCAAAGCAACTTCAAATTTTTGTAGGCCACTATATCAAATAGTGAGCATTTAAATAACTATGTAGATCATCAAAATCACTCAAACATAGATGTTTCAACTCGCCCTTGGAAGAACAACGTATCTCAAACTCCAAAATTGCTTATCATCAATGAATGTACAAAACTATTTTTCATCAATAAGGTGATAGATGAGCTCATATCTGAGATATAGGGTCATCCATAGTTAGGTATAGACCTAACCCTACCACCTAAGCCCCTAATCTAGGAATCATATCCATTTGGTAGATGGACTAGGTGAAACATGTGCCTGATCACCAAATTTTCTAGGACATTGATTTAGGGGCTCACCCCCTAGTCATGTAAATGAATACAAATCATCTCTTAATTAGCTCCTAGCTATGTACAAAGATGTGGGACACGTGATCAACCACAAAAAAATGCCATGTGCCATGAACCAAACTAGTTAGATTTTGACAATTTTCACAAGGAGTAGGTAAGGACTGATCACATGGCACCCTCACATGTGTGAGATTAGCTTAGAACAAGATGAGATCCATCTCTTTTTGTATATGCTCTTTTTGGAGCTCATTCTACCCAGAAATTTGAAGAGTTGCAGATTTTTGGGAATTTCACTTACTAGCTTGTGTAGATCTTCCATTTGCACATATTTCTTTGTGTTCAATTCTTTAATTATCAATTTTACTTTGATATCTAATCTGTCTATAAAATAGTCTGTAATTCACATATGTGAAGCTATTTTGGTCATTCAGCACTTGTTTTTTAATGCTTTTGCTTGCTAATCTATATTGTGTCAATAAGCCTTCAATAATGATGGAGATGAAGGTAGCAATGTATCCAATCCGTCTTGTGGATTGATTATATCCAATTAAGGTCCAAAAGTTTTAGTTCCTCACACTTTGGTGGAGGTTAAGAATCTTCCTCCGTACTACAAATCTAGATGGATCTATATCGAGAAGAACTACTTCAAAATAGGGTAAAGTTGAACCATTAGTAATAGATCATCTTCTATTGAACCAACTCACTTTTGAATTGTCATCATGTCAACACATATATCCTTTTATGAAATCCACATTTGCCAAAACTTCATTCCAATTTATATTTTTTGATTGTAAATCATAATAAACTTCTAGCGCTTCTTTTCCATGATCTATGGTATGATCCTATAGAACACCTGATTAGAAAAATCTTGGTTCTACTAACAAAGTGCATAGTTCAATTGACAAAGGATGAGAAACGAACTCGAACTCGAAACATTTCTATTCGTGTTCAAACTCGAAAGATTTGCAAAATATATCTTGTTTCAAACTCAAAAGATTCGCAAAATATATCTTGTTAAAACTCGAAAGATTCGCGAACAGTATCTTGTTGCGAAATATTTTGTTTCTTGTTCAAAACTCACCTGCCGCGAACAATTCACGATATTCAAGCTCAAAACTGTCAACTGTCGCGAACAATTCACAAAACACGAAGCTGTCGTAGAGACAAAGTGTCACGAACAATTTATGAAACACGAAGCTATCACGAAGAGACAAACTGTCACGAACAAAAATCATTTGAGTCTAGAAACAAAGCATTTATTTGAATATCAACCATCTTAACGGTTAAATCTACTGTTATAGAAATAAAAGCCAAAGGACCTATCTTGTAACAATATAGATACATGTGACACAACATCTAAATAAGACAACAAGAGATGTATACTGATGATTCAGATTCAGAATTATAAAATCCATTTTTGATCAAAGGTTTTCAATTTTTGATTGTTTAAAATTGTCTGTCTAAAATTGTCTCTTAATTCCGCATGCTTATTGAATCAAGACAAAATCTGTTCTATTAGTAAATAGATTAGAAATAGACCCGATTAAAGACACTGATATTAGTTTGATTTATTCAAACTTTCATTGTGTTCTCTGAGAAAGAATTATTACTATTTTTCCTACAATGGTATCAAAGCATATTAGAGTCGACACAGTGGTATCCTCACATTCCTCTCAACATTCTTCATACATCCGTCAGCAGCCGCATCTGGAATTTATTCAGAAGAATAGAAGATGTCATCAATCAGCAATATTCAGTCTAAGATCAGTACGATCCTAGATTCAGAAGGTTCGAACTATTTAATCTGGAAATTAAAGACTTCACTCATATTGAAGGGCAAAGGTCTTTGGCAATGGGTAAAACCAATAGAAGAAAAGCCAATAACTACTCCTGGCAAAGAACTTCAAGAATGGAGTTTGAGAATTGACAAAGCTATAGTAATTATTGCATCTTCAGTGCATGACAACATAATACTACATGATCTGTGTTCCTGTTTGAAGCAAATTCTAAGTTGGTATCAGAGTCGTACAGGGAGTGTACACAGTACAGTATCGCCGTTGAAGAGAGCTTCGGGAGAATTGTCTTCTGAGAGTTCGGGGTTTACGGCGGGTTGAAGACGGAAGGAGAAACACTGGTGCAGAGAGTTTGGCACATAGAAGCTTGGTGAGCTTGAGACTGTGTGAGGATTCAAAGACAATTGTTGTCGGCTGAATCAGAACCTTAGAAAATAGAATTTTGAAATTCTGAAGCAGGCTATTTGGTGTTTGCAGTCAGTGTGCATTCAATCGAACACCGTTTGACAAACAGATTGAAGCATCAGAGTTCTAGCAGTAGGGCGACTTCAAAGCAAGAGGATAGGCCTATTAGAACACTGTTAATTGAAAGCCAAGAAAAGATTTGTTTGAAAAACCCTGGTCTGGGTTTTGGGAGCACAAAATCAAAGATTTCTCTCCATTTTGAACTCTTTCTGGATATGTGAAGTGGCACAGAGGGGCGCCCTGGTAAGGAGGATAGGCTGCCAAAAGGCCGTGGACAGCCATGGGCAGCAGAGTGCGCTGGATTGGATCTCTAGAGGGCACAAAACCCCTTCTTTATAGCCAAAAGGAAGAAGAAGAGAGGGGACCCGCGTGGAGGCTCGCGCGCAGCCAACGAGGAGAGGCGCCTAGCATCTTGAAGTGAATTGTGTCTGTAGGGCAGCGAATCAGTGCGCAGGAGGCATTTGGAACGTCGGATCAACCATGCCATAAATCAACGGTGGCGATTGATTTCTCAGGGAGTGATCTAGACCGTGGATGTGAAATGACTGTTGGATGACAGCTTAAAGAGCCCATGAAAGGTTGAAGGGCCTTGAAGTGTATTTTGACCTTCAACTTCATTTAAAATTCTCATACTAAAATTGGAGTTGGGTCCCTTCACAAGTGAAGAATGAAGTTTCTTCAAGGTGAAGAAATAGTTAAAAAACAAGAAAAATCCCTATTTTTGGGTCCTTTGCCCGTTTTGACCCAAACGAAAGTCTATAACCTCCAAACGAAGGGCACCCGGACTGTACCTGCAAGTACGGCACAACAAAATAGAGTGATTGCACCCAGCCAACCCCAGCAGCTTAATGTCCCTCCTAGTGAAGATTCGACACCTATTGTCTATCCTCACGCATTTGAAGAAATTTGACTGCATCACCAGTATCGACAACAAATTCGCAATGCGGACCAACATTCTTCCGCCTCCCATAAAGTACCTCACAAGCCTTTTGAAACCAAAACCCTTGAAGGCACTGAAGTCTGGGGGGATCTATTGCAAGCCAGTGTGACTCTCCCTTTCCATGTTATCTGGAAACATGCGAAAAAATGGAAACAACAAATCCAAGCCACTGACACCACCACCCCTGACGAATTGCCCAAAATGCCATTACATCTCACAAATCCGCTCAGTGAATGGGGCAACATCAAGATTCCAGCTACCATCGCCAATCCCGTGAAGTCCTAGCTGTACTAGATGGTATCTCATGTGTCAACATCATTTCCACCTCCCTCATGATAGAATGGAATCTGAGAGACAAACTTAGCAAACCCACTTGTCAGCTTAGGATGGTTGATCAAAGTGTGGTCCGACCTACTAGTTTCCTTCCAAAAGTGTTCATCTACTCTTTACAATGCCAACTTATTTTTTGAGTGGTACATTCTTCAGGAGAATGTTGATATTTCAAAGATGATTGCAATTTTCCCTCCGTGATTATACAACTAGTGAAGTGTATAGATTTTGATAGGAGCTCATCTTTAGTCTATTGGCCAGGTCAACTGTTGGGACCAAAGACTCCTGCTGGGCCTTCTAAGCCAGATGATGTTCAGATTCTAAATGAGGCTAGAGAATTTGTAAATACCCAAGCTGAATAGATAGACATAGTTTCATATTGATATAGAAATATAAACATACAGTGAAATACCGACATATAGTGAATACAGAAAAAGATATGTTTGCACAGTTGTACAAAATCCCCAAATTCGAGTGATATTTTATTGAATACAGATATTAGTTTGTACAATTGATTGTATGACTTGGTATTGTTCTTCTACAATGTTGATACTTGTTGGAAGAACCTTGTAGAGTGTTGTGTTTTTTTGTCTTTTTTGTATCTGCATGAAAGATAATCAACTTGTTAATTTGGTTATTCTCTGAATAGAGTTACATATATTATCATTGACTAATTTGCACATCACAAGAAAATGTTACCAGCTTTTTATTGATAATGAATCTAAAGTGTTCAGGTAGAATTTAATAGTGCATTAAGGCCAGATCTTATTTGATATAACTCAAGCTCCAATGGTCCTCCACTTCAGTTGTAGTTAACTATCTTCATTGCTGAAAATGTGGACTTCTTTTCGATCCGTGTGACCATCCATTTGAAGGTCTTGATCTAGTGGCATCCAGGTCGCACTTATTTGTTTCCATCTCTGGTAACTGAATGTAAGACTAAGCATTTGTCTCACAATGCAATAACGAAATATCATAGAAGATTTCTCAATTCTACATTCAATATCTCCAATTGCCTTGCATTCCCAACCCACATCCATCAGAGATTTGAAAGAGTGTCATCTGGCACATCCGTACAAACAAATAATGTTGTGTTCTATGAACATTTGCATTTGAAAAGAAATCAACAAATACATATAAGGACAGAAACCAACTTAATCTATTGATTTTTGACCCAATGCTCGCTTTCATTGAGTTTTTCAAATCTAAAAGTAATTTGCACTAAAAGACTCTGACACAATACTATTAGGTGCAAGCCATTCATCACTTCCAAAATGTGGCAGTGGGATATCTTCAAGCTTTCCGAAACCTCCATGCATATATGGATGTACTTGGACTTATAGAAGAATATACCACTATCTACAAGCTCCTTAGAAGTTCTTCCTCTATATTGTAATTTTTCAATATTCGAATGAATCACATTCAATATACCTGCTAGGGATTGTGCTGGCTCCCATTCACTAATGCTGGATGGATATAAATCTGCAAGAATGCAATACATATATGATAACTGATATGATTTCTACAAGTTTCCAAAGCATGAATGTTAAAATATAGATCCCAACAATTTTTGAACTTATAGTTACATTTTTGGTGATCATGAATATTGAAATCTTGTAGACATAGTTTTGAATGCATATAGACATGCTGAACCAAGACTGCTGAGATTGATTGCCCTCCTGGAGAAGTCCTAAAATCAAGGATCATTGCCTTTTGTCATCTTTGCCTTCTTCCTTGGTCGAAACATGCCTTTTGAGGACGGATGCAGTAGAACTCATGAGTTTTTTTATGTATCTTGTTGATTTCCAAAATTCAGCTTCATACTTTTCATTGTGAAGAATCATCGATTCAATTTTGGATCTTGGTCTCATGGCCATGGTGATTGTTGCCAAAGTTTAGCGCCAAATTCTCAAATCTATGACATACCAGATTGATTCAAAGTTATATAACACTTATTAAATGTGAACGGGCAACTGGACCATAGTAACAACACGTGGTAACTATGCTTACTATCTAACTGTGACGCAAGGATATTGCGAAACAACATGGGGTCACCGATTCCAAAGCATGTGATAACTTACTGTTGGTAAACCTATGTAGTTTGAGATTTACCAACATATTAACCAATGTGGCTAAATATTTAACTAGAGACAATGTCGTCGAGCAGATTCACACGTTCGGGATAGACAATGTCTACAAATAGCATTCTCCCATCCTACCCGGTGGCAAACTTAAATTTTTTAAAAGCTTATTTCTATAACTTATTATTTTCATCTACATTACATAGATTTCAAATATATGCATTTTGATTGGGCCACATGGCAGACAAAATTAAGAAAAAAATAAAAAGCATCTTTACAAAGGGTCTAATGTCATCTATATCTTGTTAATCACGACTACTTAAAATAATGTCATTCACATAAATTAAGAGCCTAAGGACAAGAAAGCTATTGGATGTGAATGGATCTTCAAGGTGAAGACAAACCAAGGTGGATCTATCAATAAGCATAAGGCAAGGTTGGTGGCAAAAGGATATGCTTAAGAACATGGTATTGACTATGATAAAACCTTTGCACCCATGGCAAAGATGGTAAGCATTCGGGTCATCATCTCTCTTGCTACTCTTTATGGATGGGATCTATGGCAATTGGATATCAAAAATGCTTTTTTGAATGGTGATCTTGAGGAGGAAGTGTACATGGAGCAACCCGAGAGCTACATTTCACCTACAAATCCCAATCATGTGTGTCTTCTACAAAAGAGCTTATATGGCCTTAAGCAAGCACCAAGAAGTTGGTATGCTAAGCTTAACACTTTTTTACTCTCTCAAGACTTTGTTATTAGTGAGTATGATCATTCACTTTATTATAGGTTTGCTAGAAATAATGTTACCATCTTGCTAATCTATGTGCATGATATCATCTTGAGTGGTAGAGACAACCAAGATGTGGAGGATATCACTCTCAAGATGGAGCTTGAGGTGCATGATCTTGGTCATTTGCTTACATTTTAAAAATAGAAGTGATTAGATCTTCTCAATCTACTTTCATTTGTCAAGGAAAGTATGTTAATTCTATTCTAGAAAGATTTTATATGGTAGATGCAAATCTAGTGATACACCTATGGAGTCAAATGTAAAGCTAACTATAAGAGGTAATGAAAGATCCTTCAAGAGCATTACTCTCTATACAAAGCTAGTTGGTTCTCATCTATCTAACTATCACAAGACCATATCTAAGCTATTGTGTTGGTAGATTGAGCCAATTCATGCAAGATTCTAGTGAAGAGCATTGGAAGCTAGGGAAATGAGTTTTGAGGTATATCATTGGAACTCGAGATTTTGGCATATTGTATGAGGGATCACCACCTAACTTGTTTGGATTTTTAGATTTCGACTTTTTAGAAGATAAAATGGATAGGAAATCCATTAGTGCTCATTGTATTTTCATAGGTGATGGAGCTATATCATGGATGTTGAAGAAACAAGCCACTATTTCATATTCATCTAGTGAGGCCGAGTACAAAGCACTTACACATTGCACAAAAGGAGATGGTATGGATCAAGAGGATGATCAAGGATCTTCACTTGCTAGATTTTTCAGAGAGCCCAATCATCTTTTGTGACAACCTATCAACCCAAAACTTGGCAACCAATCCTATCTGTCATGCTACATGCTAGGAGCAAGCAGGGTTTTGACATTCTGCGAGTAAATCACTTGCAAGTTTTGGGAGTTTCTGTGCAATGAGAATAGCAAAAATTGAATGCACATGACATGCCATTAAATTTTGACATTTTTGGAAGTCCGTTGAGTCAGTGGTGATGAAAATCAAATTCTCAATTTCATTAGTCCAAGAAAATTGTATATGGTTAAAGGGATATGATGTTGTGCAGTTGCACATTTGAACTGATAGTAACTCTAGCTCCTAAATCAGAATGACTTGTGGAGGCCCCCATTGAGAGTGTTTGCTACTTCAGTCCGGGGCCAGGAGTCTCGTGGGCCCAAACAGGAGCTCTTCCATGGCAAAAACCACACTTGACTTTTTGCACTGCTTTGACCCATTTCATTCAGTGGTTCAGATGTCTAAAGTAGCGACGACGCATGCCCTTTTGCAAGCCCTCACATAGTTCTTCGGGTTGTGATAGACGACCCATCAATCAGAGGTCAGGAACTTATTATGGACAAGGTGGTTCTCAAGCAAAAATTTAGGGCTTGACAAGGCCCACAAATAGGGTTATCGGGCTCATCCTTCTGATAACATGACGGGGTGGGATGTGTGGCACCTCGACGTGACTCATGGATGCTCATTGAGTGTGTCTGCTACTTCAGTCTGGGGCCAGGAGTCCCACGGGCCCAAACAGGGGCGGGGCAAAAATCGCACTTGACTTTCTGCCCTGCTTTGATGCGTTCCAATCGTTCTGATGCCGGTCTAGCGACGACGCGTGCCCTTCTACAAGCCCTCTTTGGGTAGTGACAGATGGCCCGTCAATCGGAGGTCGAAAACTTATTATGGACAAGGTGCTTCTCATGCAAAAATTTAGGGCTTGACGAGGCCCACAAATAGGGTTTTTTGGGCCCATCCTTCTGATAACATGACGGGGTGGGACGTGTGGCACCTCAGCGTGACTCGTGGAAGCCCATTGAGTGTGTCTGCTACTTCAGTTCGGGGCCAGGGTCCCACGGGCCCAAACAGGGGCCCTTACGGGACAAAAACCGTACTTGACTTTTTGCCCTGCTTTGACGCGTTCCAATCGGTCGTTCGTACAGTTCCTCTCTCACTCATGGTTCTCACGGTTCCTCGCTCTCACTCATGGTTCTAACGGTTCTTCTCTCTCTCTCTCTCACGGTTCTCCCTCTGTGTGTGTGTGTGTGTCTCTCTCTCTCTCTCTCTCTCTCTCTCTCTCGGATGCTCTCCCTCTCTCTCTCTCACTCACCGTGAGGACCGTTGAGAGAGAGGAACAGCTCTCATGGTTCTCACAGTTCCTCTCTCTCAACGGTCCTCACGGTTCCTCTCTCTCAATGGTTCTCATGGTTCCTCTCTCACGGTTCTCACGGTTCCTCTCTCTCAATGGTGGATGCTATAACATTTGTATCAGTCTTCAACGATGCTCTCTCTCTCTCTCAAATGCTCTCCCTCTCTCTCTCTCTCACTCACGGTGCTCTCTCTCTTGCGGTTCCCATGGTTCCTCTCTCTCTCTCTCTCAATCACGGTTCTCACGATGCGCTCTCTCTCTCTCTCTCTCTCTCTCTCTCTCTCTCTCTCTCTCTCTCTCTCACACACACACACACACACACACACACACACACACACACACACCGTGAGAACCGTGAGAACTGTTGAAGAGAGGAACCGTTCCCATGGTTCTCACGGTTTCCCTCTCTCAACGGTTCTCACGGTTCCTCTCTCACAGTTCTCACGGTTCCTCTCTCTCAACGGTGGATGCTATAGCATCTGTATCAGTGCTTCAATGATGCTCTGTCTCTCTCTCTCTCTCTCTCGGATGTTCTCCCTCTCTCTCTCTCTTGTGGATGCTCTCTCTCTCTCTCACGGTTCTCTCTCTCTCTCTCTCTCTCTCTCTCTCTCTATATATATATATATATATATATATATATATATATATATATATATATATATATATATATATATATATATATATATATATATATCTCACGGTTCTCATGATGCTCTCTCTCTCTCTCTCTCTCTCTCTCTCTCTCTCTCTCTCTCTCTCTCTCTCTCTCTCTCTCTCTCTCTCTCTCTCTCTCTCTCTCTCTCTCTCTCTCTCTCTCTCTCTCTCTCACTCACGGTTCTCACGGTTCTCACAGTTCCTCTCTCTCAACGGTTCTCACGGTTCCTCTCTCTCACTCACAGTTCTAACGGTTGCTCTCTCTCTCTCTCTCACTCACGGTTCTCTCTCACTCTCACTCACGGTTCTCACGATGCTCTCTCTCTCTTGGATGCTCTCCCTCTCTCTCTCTCACTCACCGTGAGAACCGTTGAGAGAGAGGAACCGTTCTCACGGTTCCTCTCTCTCAACGGTTCTCACGGTTCCTCTCTCACGGTTCTCACAGTTCTCAATTTTCTTCTCTCTCAACGGTTCTCACGGTTCTTGTCTCTCAACGGTTCCCAATTTAATCCATGCATTAAGTTTATTTGACAGTTTATTTATTGTTCTAGCTTTAAATCAATACTAGTTCCAAATCTTATTAGCACTGGCTTTACAAATTATATAGATTGTTTAAGGTTTTTCAAGGGTGGTTTCACATGGAGTGAGTCCAAATGGCCCAAATCCTTTACTACGATGGTAAATTTTTTACCACAGGTTTTTTTTCCACGTTTAAATATTGTTGAAAAAAAAAACTCAATGAATAAAAATCAGCCCTACAGTTTATTTTAGGCTAATTTGGGAAAAAAAAACACTACATTACAACCTAGAAGTTTTTTTTCATAAGATTACACAAATTATTGTTTACGAGCATTAATGGGGATGCAAAGACCTGTTGTTATTTCCTATAATTCATAGACAAGTACAGTTTTCACAGTACAACTAGTCCATTCCAAGAAGCAAAAAATATCTATCAAATGTGCTACAAACGTAGCAAGGAATCTGGTACAACCACGCTTGCCTCCATGACTACACAAGACAAAAAAAAAACCGTTACACAGCTAATTTCAAAAGCAAAAAACAACGCACCTAAACATTTTTCCACTTTCTTCTGACAATCAAGTCTCACCTCTATTCTCTTTCAATCAACTTATGCATTCTTCATCGCTGTCCATACCAAAAAGGTGGACACCAGCCTTTTGAGCAGCAAGGACCGAGGTACCTACACCTACATGTAGGTCCAACGCCACACCACCCTCAGGGTAGAATGCGGAAAGCAAGAATTACATGAAATATTCACTTTTTTAGAACTAACTCGTATTGGCCTATTGTTCCTTGTGTCTTTAGACCACTCTGAATGTGGCAAATAGTGTGTCCAAATATCATTATCCACATCCAACAGGCCGGTATCAAAATATTTTGACCGATTTCGGACAATTAAGGGCATGGACTCTTTTCTCGAGAGAAGGTATACATCCATAAAGTGCATCTGCAAATAAAAACAACACTATGTCAGAACAAGAAACTCACATACTTACATAAATAGATCTTCCAGGCAAAATTATAACTATGAAATTATACTCACATAGTCACATACTTACAAACTTCCAAGAAAATTTATGACTATGAAACTATATGTATCGAAGAAGATCCAAGTTATAGTGCATTAATTTTCATAAATATGCAAGCACTACATGTGAACAAACTTGCAACAAAAAAAATCACAACTTACATTCATGTCATCCTCTCCTATTCCAAAATTTTCAATTTTTCTCAACACAACACGTCTCTGAATAGCCAACTTCCGTTGGCCGATCTGAATCTCAACTTGCAATCTATGAGTGGGGGGACTGATAAGGATGATCCAACCACTGTCATCCAATGCAACCATGCATATATCTAGGCTGGCCTCAAGTGTCTCATCAGACCATTTGTTCCACATGGACCCACTACCAATGACACCATCAACTGTGTACCCTGATGGCAAGTCCACAATGATGATGTCGGCATTGTAGGTGGTGCTCTTACCTTTCCTAATCCTCCTGGAAGAATTATTTCTTTCCATAAAGCATTTCATGGCCTGATATTCTTGTAGATTGTCCCCATGAGAACTGTGAGCGAGAGAGAGGGAGAACCGTGAACCGTGAGAACCATGAGTGAGAGAGGAACCGTGAGAATCATGAGTGAGAGAGAAAGAGGGAGAGCATCTGAGAGAGAGAGAGAGAGAGAGAGAGAGAGAGAGAGAGAGAGAGAGAGAGAGAGAGAGAGAGAGAGAGAGAGAGAGAGAGAGAGAGAGAGAGAGAGAGAGAGAGAGAGAGAGAGAGAGAGAGAGAGAGAGAGAGAGAGAGAGAGAGAGAGAGAGAGAGAGAGAGAGAGAGAGAGAGAGAGAGAGGAACCGTTGTTATAGCATCGTTGAACCATCGTTCCTCTCTCTCAACGGTTCTCACGGTGCGCTCTCTCTCTCTCTCATTATCTACACATTGCACGAAGCACACTGCTTGAAGAAGCAATCTGAACAATCCAGGTCGCCCATCGATCAGATCAGATTAATGAATAACAAGCAGGATGGTCGCTCTCTCTCTCTAGAGAGCTCTCTCTCTCTCTCTCTCTCTCTCACTCGGATGCTCTCCCTCTCTCTCTAGAAAACAAAGCACACCGCGTGCCTTCTTTTTTTAGTAGCTTGTCGAAACCAAAACTCGCAAAACTCGCAGATGACTTACTCACAAAATGCCAAGGCCCAAGCAAGCATATTGAGGTGGCATATCACTTTGAGAGGGAGCAAGTCATGGCAAAGGAGGTGGAGCTTCACCATGTGTCCTCAAGGGAATTTGTAGCTGATATCTTCACCAAAGCATTGGAAAAGGACTTGTTCATGAAGCATAGGGCTTCACTTGGAGTGTTTTCAAAGTCTTTGCTAAAACTAGTTGGCTATCCATTGGTGCACTATATTGGTGATGTCTTGCAATCTTGTGTGTAGAATGTTTATTTTATGTTATTTTTTAGATCCACACGTGTAAAATACAGTAGCTTACTTTTTTTGTATGGACAACAACATATCTTATGTTTGATGTTTGATCATGTTCTTAATGAGTTTGCATCTCTTTCATTGAGTAGATGTTGATTTTTTTACATTGGCAAGATTGGTAGTGTTGATCTATATCTAACCAAAGATCAGGTTATGGATTTGGATCTTAATTGATCCCAAATTCTTCACACAGTGTAGTTATAATTTTTCTAATATATTAGTCTAGTATGGTTAGATATTATAGCTTGAAATACTATTGTCAGGTAGATTAGCATGTTCAAGTAGGCACAATGAACCAATAGAATGCTTCTATGTTGCCTGGTCACAAATTCAAAACTTTTAAAAGTTTATTTCTATTTCTTAATTTAAATCAACTACATTACATAGATTTCAAATATATGCATTATGATTGGGCCACATGTTGGACAAAATTAAGAATTTTTTTTTTTTACAAAGGGTCGTTGTAGTGTTTAGAACTCCTCTAATGCTAGTAGTACATTAGTAGGATGATTCTAATGTCAAAATATGTAGCCAACAAAAGAACATGGTCAAATGTAAAAGGCTTTCATATGAATTTGACTCATTGTCCTCCAACACATTTTTTTCTCCTACTTCATGCACTTTCTCTTTATTTGGATTCTCCCTCCCTCCTACTCCCTCCCATCGCGAAGGCTTTCAGAAAGTTCCTCTGGAATAACGTCTCTAGTCTCTTGAATTGGGATATTTGTACAACCCCTAATAAATTGGGTGGTCTGGGGCTTCTTGACCCTTCTGCTCTCTCTCTCTCTCTCTCTCTCTCTCTCTCTCTCTCTCTCTCTCTCTCTCTCTCTCTCTCTCTCTCTCTCTCTCTCTCTCTCTCTCTCTCTCTCTCTCTCTCTCTCTCTCTCTCATGGATGGTACCTAATTACATTTTATGACATTTATCAATATTTGCTATATTGGGTTGCATTTAATTCTCTTGAGGAACAGTGGTATCGCACTTAATATTGGTGATATACAATACCCCTTCAAACTTCACTTTTGATAAGGACGATCAAGATTGATCCTAATATATCCTACGGATAAAAACAATTACTTATTCTACAAGCTATGTGCTAGATAGCTTTGCTTAACCTCATATCTTACATGAAGAGAAAGGGTGAAATCTATATAAGAGTAACCTATGTCCACGCTCACACGACTCTTCTTCCTCTTCTTTCTCTCTCCTTTTTTCAAAGGAGGCTTGATCAGTGGCGCCCATCTACCTATAGGAATTCAACTATCAAATATCTCATGACAAGAGATCTTTTGCTATGAATCTCATGCTTATTGTTGCTTTATAGTTCACTACGTCTACGACATGTCAAGAAAGATTTTTCTTACTAGAAATTATGGAAGGATACTAGCACTAGAGCGTGACCTGCGTACATATCCAATACTTTGTTTCCTAGCTATACTTTGTGATGCTAATTAGTATGCTAATTTTCAAAATGATTAGTTTTGAAGTACAACCTATGAAAGTACTGTACTTTAGGACCATAAATGGATCTACAAAAGATCCACAAGAGTGATTGGATGCTTGCTTAACAATCTATCAAAAAACTAGACACAAAAAGTTGACCTAGATTGGCAATTTGACAAACAACAAGCATTAACAATCAAAACCATTGATGAACTTTGAAATCCAAGCCCACACGTGTGAGCCACAGGCTGTAGTATGGCTTGCAAGCTGAGAAACAATTAGAAATTGATTTGGTTGCATTTGGATCACAAAAACTCAATGTACATAGTGGAGTAGCTTTGGATTGCAAAAACTCAATGTACATAGTGGAGTAGCTTGAGGTTGCCAATGAGCTTCAAAACTTCTCTATCTTCTCATTGTGGAGCTTGGAATACATAGCAAATTCGACTTCCTTCTTGAAGTTAGATGGATTTCAAACATGTAATAAGGAAGTTAACTCTCTCTTCTTGCCCTAAAATGAAACCCTGCCTAGATCCTAGAGTTATGCTTGGTAGGTAGCTAGTTGGTCAAATTTTCACCTTAAACTTAGGTGTAGGTCCTATAAAGTAGGGATGACCACCAAATAGACATGACCAACTCTATTGACTTGACCTAACCTACATCAGGAGTGGGTTGCCACATGGCATTTTGGTCTTACATGTGTGGAACCCAATTATACACAATATTTACTCTGTTCTACATGGCTAGATTTGCCAAATTAGGCTATTTTCACACAACCCACAACAAGAATTGATCAGTTGTTTTCTAGCAATGCTTTGGATTGTTTCATTCGTATGTGAACTGTCAGTTTGATAGATAATTTTGAGCGCTAGGACAACATGTGTAGTGAGTGCACTCCAAATGTGACACCTACATTCGGAAAAAAGTAAAAAAATTGAACCAATCTGAACATTTGCTCATACCTCATAGAATAATACCTTAACATATAGGATTGCTGTTTACCTTCATCCCATTGAAATATAATAATGTGTTGGGTAATATTTAGTATAACAAGAGTTGATAACCTAAATGCTCTTAAAGGCACATGGATTTGTGCAAGAGCTATCGCATTCCTAGGGATTGGAACGACATGGATTTGCCCTAACCCTATTGTGAATGTTAGGGTTGAAACTCTTTGCTAATTATGAATGCACACATGTATTGTTCTACTTCTAAATTAGACACGATTAGGTTGTAAAGCTTATAAACTAGGAAGCTAGCTGGCATGCTCTTGGAAATCATGGATATGCTCAAGAGTTACAAAAAATGTACATCACATGTTCTCCGTACGACAGGTTCAAGTATCGATATGGCATGGATTTGCTTCTATGCCTATCCCTTGTTTGCGATTTGCAATCTATTTAGTGCAGCTAGTTTTCAATACATAATGAATAATTAAGTATAAGGATATGGACCAATACCAAGAGACTGATCAGAATGGCAGAATGCCCTGATATAGTGAGGATATGATTTGCCCTATCGCTATAAGCTATATTACGTAGAGAAGACTAGACTATATAATTTTATGGTTATTGCCTGCTGTCAAGTTGGTGAACTTATTTTTTACATGGATAACAACTTACATTCAGCATTGACACATGGCTCTTTCTCACTATGCTAACTTGTGCAGTTTTGTGTGGTGGCATGGTGGCAGATACCAGTTGGATGTCTTGAAATAGGTTTTGCTTTACGGTGCTTTATGAGTCTTGTATACTTTCCTTGTTGGTTTATGAAGAAAGGGTTTTAAAGGTTTGGTCGTGACTTCTCAACATGAGCTTTGTTCTAGTAATCTCTCTCTCTTCTGTATAAGCATACCCACTCTAACTTTGCTTGTCCTCAGCTTTGGGATCTCATGATGACGAAAACTCTTCCTCTTCTTCTCTCAATCATTGTTACAAATTTCCAATCATAGTAATTTTCCTTGAGTTCACCTACTCTTCTTTCTTCTTCTCCACTTCCCTCCCTCCTTTGTTCAAGTCCATATATAGAGTCCTTCTTTCCATGTGAGAGCTTACTTTCTGGATGGCTGGTAATTCTATCTCCTCTCTTACTTTCTAAAGCTATCATGATCAATTCCAAGCCTCTCGCAATGCTTGAAAAAAGACTCTAACTTAGTATTACCTCAAAATATTTTGTCACATGGGACCACATCATGAACTTCATTTGCTTCCCTCAGCCTATCCCGTCTCAAGACTGAACTTGGCGTCTCCTCCTGCGAATCTAACTTCCTCTCCTTTGCCCTCTCTCATGGAGACATTGGCCCTCTCTCCACCTCCTCCATTACTGACTGTAATAATAAAATTTTCAAGGCTCTGGATAAGACAAAAAATTTCTTATTTCTTAGTCTACTTTGTAACCATAGAGCCCAACTTTACCTTCTCTTGGTTCAACTCTAAGTGGAACCTTTCTATTCCCTCTCATATTTGGAAGACCAGATTCTGTCCCACCCATAAAATCAGACCTGATAAGTATAGAATCTCTTCTCTTAGGATTCTCCAGCTTTCTCTTGTAGTTCCTGCAAGTTACAAGGGTAATTTGTCGCATGTCTGCTCTAAGTGCAAAACATCAGATGAGGACGTAACACATCTATTCTTTTATTGTTATGTCCCACTATGGAAATTAGTGAGTGACCTTTTCATTGCGCGCTTTCATGTCAGATTCAGGAGGTTCAGCCACACCGATCTACTACTGAACAATATCACTTTTGATGATGTAACTAATAATGTTTTCTTGCAATGTATTAGAGTTACTACACTTTGGAACATTCGGTTAATAACAGGGAATTTGGGACTGGTGATTATGTCATCTCTCCCTTGCTTCTATTTAAGGAGGCAGATAAACTCTTTCTTTTGTACTTTGTATAAAGTCTTTAGTGTACAGTTGGATTTTCGAGAGAGAAAAAAAAAACGGACTACACAAAGTACCATTTTTGTATTATAATTACGTTGACTTTAGAAAATAATACAAAGAAGAGATATTCAATTCAATGTTGCCTCTAAAATCTACTTCATGTTTGCTTTACTACTTGAGACACATGTGCATATTTAACAATTATTACTTTATTAGTATTTTTTAAGTACATTACTAGCCACAAAAGTTGGCATTGTACCACTTATTTCTTACAATATTCACTATCAAGCATATAGTCTTTTACCTAATACTATTATTTAGCAACAAGTAAACACATGTAGAGAATTTGATATTCTTCAAATAGTAGAAATAGCTATATCTGAAAACTTTAGCTAGCTTCATAATTGTTTATGTTTATTTTCCTAGATATATTATACATATCACATGCAATATGCTTAAATAAAATAAATCCATGCATCAATTCAAATCAGTAATAATGTGATATAGATATAAATTTTTGAATAACATGTATTATGTTGTTTGTCATATTTTTAGTCCTTTTCACATCAACGTCAATTGTTTTACCTACAATTTCATATGATTGAATCCACTTTGCATTTAACTTATAAATCAACAAATGAGATTTTCTATCATACACTTATTAATCTTATGGTAATTTCAAATCATAATATAATTATAGCCTAGCATATGAGACATTGGAATGTATGGTTTCAATCCACTTTTCCTTGACTAGCCTATTATCATCTCTCCATTATCTTTACAAAATCATGTGCTTTTTCAGAATGATTAATTAAGTCACATTATAGCTCCAAGATTATAAAAGCACTTCAAATGATTGTGTAAGTTTAATCATGATTTGTTTCTAGCTTATAATGTATTTAATCATTGTCTTGTTCCAAAGGCACATTTTGACCATTTAAAATCCTAAATATTATGTTCATGAGTATGTTGCCTAGTTCTATGAAAACCTTATAAATACATAACATGTATTTGTCCTTATGCAAAATCATTGACTACACTAGAGTATCATTCATAAATTTAGCACACTTTCATTAAGTTTGACTTGTTTGTGATTATTCCAAAAATACTTAGCATGGATTAATAAGTTGTTTCAAGATTACATGACCTATGGGAAAATGATGATATTATTGGTAGAGTTATCAATAATTATATGTGGTTGTTTTTATTGAAATGTGGGTCTATTTTGTGATTGCGGTATATTGTCTTGAAGTATTCTTTTGACAAAGAAGCATTTGTTTCAACCCTCTTACATCATGTTTTATTTTTATTTTTATGTTCGCATTTTGAACAGATGTCCATGATAACCTGTGCTCATAAATGTTTTTGGATTTTGAAGAGCAAATCTTAGTGTGTCAAAAAACGTGAAACCTTGTAGCAACTTCTAAGGAATGTTTTGTCCAACATGCTATTTTTTTTCTTTTTAAGAATATTTTTATACATTCTATATGTCTATCTCACAATTTTAAACTTCTTGTCGAATATTACAACTTAGATGATTCGTTCATTGTATTTGGATTCGTAGTGTATAAAAAAGCTAGAGACAAAAACAAATGAGTCTTGGTAATTTAAAATGCATGTATAGATATGGAACGATCATTTTGTACTTCTAACACTCATATTAGGAGGTTGGTCATGATGTTACTTGATTCCGAGTATATTGGATTTAAGTACAAATAAAATATATTAATACTAACTACATGTTGATCCCTATACATATTAATGCAATGTATGATGTCCACATTCAATTACTCATAAGTTTAACATGCATCATTAGTTTTCAGGTAGTAAAGATACTTATGATGACTGATTTAGAAACAAAAATAATGTTGAAGTCGATAGAAATTGCAAAAATCTCGTGTCTAGTGATTAGATAGACATATGAGGCATGTAGTATAGAATTTTTCTTGAATTAGTTTTGGTTTATTACAATGAGAACTAAAAAATGTTTTAAAAAAGAAATTTGTAGGAATATTGAAATGGTCCAAGCACAACATACAAATTCATATTCATTTCAAGTTTATCTACAACATATGTTGTCATCGTTCAAAAAGATGTTTTAATAAACTTGAAAATAACAATAATAATAGTGTATGTGTATATTATGATTAACATACATGTTTCACTTTTGGTCTTTTTAAATGGCTCACCTTCAATCGCAAAGTACTTTTTATAAAAAGGCTAATAAATATGCTAGATACTACTAAACTAGCTTTAAAGCCTATGTGTTTATATAGTGAATATGTCATGTGGAAACATGACATATTCACTATATGTCATGTGAAAACATGACATATTTCTAAACTAGCCTATGCCTATTCCTATGTATTTATATAGTAAATACGTAATGTAGAATGCCATTTTAAATTTCATGATATGAAACATATGTTTCTCATAGATCACACATTTATAATAATAACGAATAAATTTTGTGAATGTCAATACTATTGACAAAATTTTGTCCAAAAATGTCGTTTTCAATAATTGATTCAAAAAGGTAAATATTAGTAAATTTCAAATATTTTATAGTGATATATATTATAAGAATCATATTGAATGCATTTAGGTAAGATCTAAATTAAAATAAAAATCATACTAATTGGTTTTATTCTCCAATACTTATATTTGAAATTTAAAAAAAAAATCTCATTGCAAGTTTGAGAACTAAACAACATACAATGAACATCAACTTCACTAAATACGACACTTTAAAATTGCATGAAGGACAATATTAAATATCAAGTTTTAATATTCTCTAAAACATATAATATAAACTAGTCAATATTAAAATTATTGAAATATTTTGTACATGTAGAAACTAATTTCTACTAAATACGTAGTCAAACCTAGCAACTCACATATAAAAATCACATGTGCTTGTTGTCACAAAAGTGAGCTTTGTTAAATTTACACAAGCTAGTTTGGTTTTACCACTTGTAAATTGTAATGTGGCCATGTTGTGGGATGTCACACATGCCAAAAAGCATAAGATACTTTTCATTAGTCTTATTCCTAACCTAGCTGTGGAATGGCACCTTTGGAATGAGGCCAAAATGTGCACAGACAGGCTAGAGATTTCTAGGAGCTAAAAATACCAATTTTTACATTGTTTTTGGATCTCTAGATCTTGACCCCCAATTAGGCCGGATTGTTAGCAGATTCCAGAGAATCCCCAGATGCCGAGCCAAGCTGAAGACACAAGTTATATCTCACCCATGACCAAGGAGGTCTCAGAAGGAGGAGAGCAGAAGAAGCTGAGAGCCGAGGAAGTACTAGCTAGGAAGAAAGTGAGTTATCTATGTGAGCCTACATGGTGCATCCCAAAGAAGGAATGACCATGTAGGAGCTAGTCATATTTCCTAGCCTTTGTAAATAGATGTAGACCCCCCCTTAAATTAGTTAGAGTGAGCCACCTTTTGATGGTGACCTTTAGTGGAAGGGCAAATTCCACATGTGATTTCTAATTTGGTAGAAATGCCACTTGGGCTCTACATGGGCAGCCTTCTTGCTTATTTAAGGGCTCCCCTCTCTTGTGAGGGAGGAATGTATTATCAAGTTCTCTTGAGCAAATAAAGAGGATCCTCCACGATTTCTTGATGGTTGCTAAGCTCCTTGTTCATGGCAATGTTCTTGAGTGAAATTTCTATGAGCATGCTTGAATTCCTTGCATTGTGGGTTAACTAGTTTCTTGTTTTCTAGTTTTTTGCTTAGTTGTGGATTAGAATTCACTTCTTGTTTATGGAATAAGGTAGAAATCAGCATTCAAGTAAACTAAATAGGCTGGAATAGTGGTATAAATCTTGCATACTCTCTTACTTTCCAGTTCTTGATTGTTCTTGGGCATTCTAAGCATCAAGAAATGAGTGTTTCTTGATTCTTGGACTGTCAAATGCTGTTATGAATCTAGTTCTTGTTTTCTAGTTTCTTGTTTCTTGTTCAGTAGTTAATCTTGTTCTTGATTGATTTCTGATTCAGTAGATAGTGGTAGGTCTGCTCCCTGTTCCAAAACGTTGATCCTCTTGAGCTAAAGATGGTTATATGGTTGATTTCTACATGTAGCTGAGCATCGAAACTGTGTCTCCCACTGACAGGCTGGGAAATACATGTTGAAAACTGAGTAAGGCTTCTGCTTGTAATTGTTCTAATAAGAAGAAGAACCATAAAGAACCGTAACTAAAGAAGAGATAAAGAAATTACAAGAACCGAGAATCTGTGAACATTTGGCACCATTCCACAGCTACACAAACGTTAAACCATGCCATATCTCTTTCATCTGTGTTGCGAAACAATCGCCCTGAGATCTCCTACACATTCATTACAGAGCCCCCCACTTCGGTCTTGACCGGCGTGCTACTCATTTCTCAACCGAAGTCTCACAATTCTTACCAAGCCAAGCTCCACAACTAAAGTCTGGACCAGACCGCTACCTACTACCTCTCGACTGAGCCACTACTTCAATATTCTGACATGTCTAGAGTTTCACCTCAACCGATGTTCATTGTTCAAATCTCGACTGGAGCCATACATCCAGATTTCGACCAAAGACCTCTTTGTCATCTCGACCGAAGGAAATCTTAAAATCTCAACCGGACTCTTCAGTCCTGATCTTAGCCAAAGCGTTCCTTCGCATCTCGACCAAAGTCCTCAGTTAGATCTCGACTGGACCCTTCAGTCCTAATCTCAACCGAAGCACTTCTTTCAAATCTCAACTGAAGTGCTTCTTTCCAATCTCAACCGAGCACTTGCTCGCATCTCAGCCGAAGTGTTTAGTTAGATCTCAACCGGCGCATTTCTGTCAGATCTCAACCGGTGCACTTCTCTCAAATCTCAACCGAAGTCTTCAGTTAGATCTCGACTGGACCCTTCAGTCCTGATCTCAATCGGAGCACTTTTTTCAAATCTCAACCGAAGTGCTTCTTTCAAATCTCAATCGTAGCACTTGCTCGCATCTCAACCACAATGTTCAGTTAGATCTCAACCGGCACATTTCCGTCAAATCTCAACCGGTGCACTTCTCTTGAATCTCAACCGGAGGCCACAGTCAGATCTCAACCGACGCCTTCTATTGACATCTCAATCGACGACCTCGTGTCAGAACTCAACCTCACGTCAGATCTCAACCGACGACCTCGCGCCAGATCTCGACCGACGCCCTTGCATCAGTTCTCAACCGATGGATACTCTCAGATCTCAACCGATCCTTAGACCTTCCAGTCCATATTTAACCGCATTATAGTCATTGTGATCACTTGTAACGACCACATTTATTCGTAGTGACCATTCTGCACCGTGGGAACCGCATCCAACCGTAGAGAATACATTCACCAATTTACACAATCCTACGATACTCTACAAGTTGTTATAGATCGCCCTTACGATCTGAATTCTATGGATGACTATCCATCAGAGATGGTCTTCCCATCCACCGAACAAGCTTGATTTAACAAAAAATCCCAGATGAAATCCCAAATCCAAGAGCCTTCCACCAACCCATTCGACAGATGGGAACCCATGCCTTATGAAGCTCCATATGAACGACCACATTTTCATGCTGCTGAATCTTCACATGCACGAGCTCACTTAAACAGAGTTTTTGCGAATAATGTTCCACGTACTGAAAAACATACCCCAAAGCTAGGTTTACCTAAGTACGATGGTAACACTGATCCTCAAAGATTTCTTCAAGTCTTTGAGAATGCATGTGACGTCTATGGAGAGACATCACCGAAAGCCATGGTACAGCTCTTTTCGATGACCATGATCAATCGCGCACGAGTGGTTTTTTAACCTTGATCGTGAAGATAAACGTGACTGGTCACTCTTGAAGGAGGCCTTTATCAAACGCTTCAAGCCATTTTGCTTGATAGAAAGTCCTTTTGTCAAGCTAAGTAACATCAAAATGACAAAAGACGAGAAAGTACGTGACTATATTGAACGATTTAAAAGATTAAAAAGTCAAGTACAAGAACAACCCATTGAGTCTATGCTCATAATCTGGTTCCTCGTTGGACTCCCACGATGGATAAGACGTGAACTTCGTTCCAATGATGAATATACATCATTGAAACAAGCCATGTCTGACGCCATTCAAGAGGAAGACGAGGGCTCTGATGTTGATGAACCACGTGAACGGAGAGCAAATCATGCTATCCAAGAAGCTCGACAAAACGACAAAACTCGAGAACAGTTGTGGAAAACACAGATGGAGTTGCTTAACCAGCAACACCAACAACAGATGGAGAAACTCACGAAAGAGTTTCAAACCACTCTTAAGTCTATCCAGAGTTCGATGTCGGGTCAATTATCGACTGGCCAAATCCACCATAGACGAGAGAACACATGGTGCCCTCACTGTCGAGGTGCACACATTGGCAATGAGTGCACTTCATACCAACCGGTCCCAGATACTTCCTTGATCAAATGTGACATCTGTGACTTTATGGGACATACCTCTTTTTATTGCTATTATAACTCGAGGAACTAGCCTCACAACTAGTCAGGAGGACATACTCAACCTCCTCGACAACCGTTTGTTTCACAAGACCAACACGCACTACCAACCATGAAACAATCAAGTCCATATACAAGAGTTGCCCAGACAACCTAGACATGAACCTCAACCACAGTTGGCACTCTTAGGACCACCTCCAAGAGGAAAACTAGATCTAGGACCACAAAAACATAGAAATCCTCAAGAGTCTACACAAATACATCTTGTTGAAAACTCCTACGATTAGTCCTATCATCAAGATACAACACTTCCGTCTGTAGTTCTCAACATTATCAAACTGACAACTCATGCTCATGCAAATGAGATGAGTATTCAACACCACCAGAAAATCCAGCACAAATAGCCATCCAAGATGGTTATGCTATTGCCACAGGCCCAATGAGCAACCGCTGCTTTATTTGTAGTGAAACGAGACATTTCATGGCTGACTGTAAAGTAAAAAACCAATACCATGCGGAATGTCCCGACTGTGTCCGTAAACATAGTTTCAAGGATTGTCCTAAACAACCTAACAAGATTCTTCCAGCACGTCATATCTCATCCGAACCTGTTAGAGTTCTCACTAGAGCACAATGCCAACAACAAGAACAGCAACAAAATAATGTCAAATCAGCTGACTCCCAAGGAAGCAACTTGACGGCTTCCACATTACCAAAAGATTACCCAGACCCAAAGGTGGAACAATGGAAATACAATGAGTTTCGAGATGAGTTTTTTCGAGAGGAAGAACATACAGAAAGTCTGTTCTCAGCTCATATCCCCGAAAAGGAGCAATCCCTACAGGGACTTTAAGTATTTTCTAACCTCTTGCAAGCTCAACTCACCATGTCGTTTTATACCACAATAAAATCCCTCACTGGGCTTCAATGTTATATCCATCGAAATTTTCAGCTGCCTACTATTCTTGATGAACAACGGAAAACAGAAGAGATTCCTGAAATTCCCCAGATTTCTATGAATCTGTTGAATATAGGTGTTGCTAAGGGGACTAGCATCACCCTACCTTTGTCCTATAAAGATTATCTCGTAGTATCTGCTATCCTGGATAGCGGATCACGCATTAATATCATGGCTTTGTCATTAGCAAAGTCATGGGGCTTTCATACCCTCGATCAATCACGATACAAACTTTGCATGGCTGATCAACGAGTTACTGACCCTGTTGGACATTTATCAAATATAAAAGTTCGCATAGCAGTGTCAAATTTGTGCTAGATTGTGTCATCTTAGATTTACCAGAAGATAACAATACATATAAACTCCTTCTTGGTACACGTTGGCTCCAGATGGCAGGTGTTGTCCAAGATTGGAAGCATAACAAAATTACCTTTGGTAAGCACGATAAACGAGTCACGGTTATGTAAAGCCTGCCACATGTAGACATGACAGATGAACATGTACTCCTATATCTAGATGCACAATCTTATCCGCCAAAAATAACTCCTTAGGAGATAACGACACCAGGACCTTTGGCTCACGTCAACTGACATCCAAGGTACCCAACACCCCAACATACAAGCCCAAACCCAAAGTATATACATGGGATGTGTATCCCGACGAAGTTTGGGATACAATCGACGACAATCTGATAAGTGAGGCACCAACACCGCCCACTCAAAAACAACAAAAACCTCGATTACAAAAAACTAAAGTTATTGATACAAAATTAACCGAGCGTCAAAAACAGATGCCTGAGAAGCTTAAACAGCCGATCAAGTCCTTGTCCAAAGGGACATAAACTAAACAATCCAACCAAGCTTCCACGTCCTATAGTGAATCAACTTAGATGATTCCCAAAGTCCCAGAAGATTTTGTGGTCCATAGAAAGTCAAAGACTTTACACTGGATGATGTTGTTATCCAGTTATCATAGCCACATCGAGAGCCTACACCAAATTCCAACTCCTTTGAAGGACCTGCTAAGACCATTCCACTAAATCTTAAAGACCCTGACGAGGAGATAGATCGAATAGTTCATGTTGGTGCACATTTGTCATCAACCCAACTTGTTGATCTAGAAATATTACTTCACAAATATAGGGATGTATTTGCATGGAATTATACAGAAATGAAAGGAATCCCACCTGAAATAGTCGTCCATAGGATTTTTTTAGAAGACAATGCTAAGCCTATTAGGGCTAAACCCTATCGATCTTACCCTATCTATCGTGAGAGGATCGACGAAGATATTAAGAAATTGTTGGATGCAGGGTTCATTTATGAAGTTCAACATACTGATTGGGTATCACCCATTGTGGTTGTACCCAAGAAAAACGGCAAGCTTCGTATCTGTGTCAATCTCAAAATTCTTAATGCGGTTATGAAGAAAGACCATTTTTCCTTGCCTTTAACGACTCAAATCCTAGAGGAAATGGCAGGAGCTTAAGCTTTTAGCTTCTTGGATGGATTCCGCGGTTATTTCCTTGTTCAAATAGCCCCTGAAGATAGACATAAAACGGCCTTTGCCATAGAGAACGGGGTTTACGCTTATAATGTTATGCCTTTTGGCTTATGCAACGCCCCTTCAACATTCCAAAGGGTCATGTAACTAGCCTTTCAAGATCTGTTACATCGGATTGTGGAGATTTATCTCGACGATCTAGGTGTACATTCCTTCGCAGCTACACACCTTGACGCCCTGGAGAAAATCTTCATTCGCTGTCGTAAATTTTGAATCTCACTAAACCCTGATAAATGCCAAATATGGGTCACTCATGGGGTCATACTCGGGCATATAATTTCAAAGGACGGTATTTCTACCGACCCGTCAAAAATCAAGGTTATAGTGGACATGCTTTTACATGCAATAGTGAAGGAAGTATATGTCTTCCTCGGTCATACCAATTATTATTGCATCTTTATAATCGACTATGCCAGCAAGGCACGCCTCGTTTATTTAGTTGAGGTAGATCCTCGCTGGACTGAAGAATGAATTAAGGCCTTTGAGGAGTTGAAAACAGCCCTCACCACGGCTCCCATACTCTGCTCGCCAGATTACACGAAAGAATTCCATGTGCATACTGAGGCAAGTAAGTATGCCATTGGAGGTCTTCTTGCGCAACCGGACGAGTATGGCCAAGACTTTCCCATATGTTTCTTGAGCAGACAACTAGTGCCTGCTGAAGTAAACTATACAACTACCGAGAGAGGAGCATTGGCGATGGTCTATGCGGTACAATAACTACGACATTATTTAATAAGCCATTGCATTTTACACAAACCATCAAGCACTTCTATATATTGTTAATAAGTCTTGTAAGACGGGACGAATAGCTCGATGGCTACTATTCTAGAAGAATTTAATTTCTGTGTAGTCGTTCGGAAAGGGACCCAACATTTCATGGCGGACCACCTTTCCAGACTACCAAGTGCTGAAAAAGCAACTGCACCAGTCAACAATGATCTTCCTGATTCATGCCTTTTTCAGATCGATGCTACACCCTTATGGGCTGAGGAGATCACTCAGTTCCTCACAACAGGCAGACTTAAAGAAGGCCTGAATACAACGGAAAAAAGAAAATTTCTACTAAAAGCAGCACCCTTTCAGTTAATAGCGGGACAACTTTACAAAAGGGGCATTGACGACATTATTCGACAATGTGCTTATGAATATGAGATACGACCGATAATATCTCAAGCTCATGAGGGCATTGGGGGTGGCCACTTTTTTGCTAAAGCCACAACGAAGATTATCCTTCGAGCAGGATTGTGGTAGCCATCTTTGTATAAAGACACATTTGTTGTCATTAAAGCGTGTGATGTCTGTCAACGAGCAAAGAAAAATACCAAAGCAGACTTCACGCCACTGACTCCCATTCTAGAAGGCGAAGCCTTCCATAAGTGGGGGATTGACTTTGTTGGACCAATCGGTCCAGTAGCAAAACACACCCAAGATCACTACATCCTCATAGCCACAGATTACGCCACTAAGTGGGTTGAGGCTCGAGCAACAAAGGACGCCAATGCAAAAACAGTCGCACGGTTTCTTTACAAAAACATTATTACACGTTTTGGCTGTCCCATAGAGCTAGTTAGTAATCGTGGCATGCATTTTGTAAATGCTGTCGTTGATAACCTCCTACACCATTACCTTGTTGTTCACAAAAAAAGTACACTGTACTACCCTAGATGTAATGGCCATGCTGAATCAACTAACAAGACGATATGTAAAATTTTGACTAAGATAGTTGAAACCAGTCGTTCTGATTGGGAAACAAAACTTTTCTCAGCTGTTTGGGCTTACCGCACCACCCCGAAGAAAGCGACTGGGTGGGTTACCCCTTTCCACTTGCTAAAGAGGCGGTAATGCCAGTAGAATTCTTAGTCCCATCATTACGAGTCATGGAAGCTTTTTCAACAGATCTTTGTGAAAAAGCTGCAATCGAACAACAACTCAAAACCATGCTATTTATGTTAGCCCAGTTATGCGAGACGAGACTAATATCTTATCATGCACAACTAGTTAACAAACAACGCCAAAAGGCTTGGCATGACCATCACCTGCACAATAAAGATCTACACTTAGGTGATCAGGTGCTTCTTTATACATCAAAGAAGCACCCCGGCAAATTGAAGTTCAGAAGTGAGGGGCCATACGTTATCAATAAAATCTTTTCTAATGGTGCAGTCCAATTGCAAACACTTGACGAGATACTCCTAGACACTGTCGTAAACGGTGGTCATCTGCGGCGGTATTACGAAGAGTTGTTCTTTGTTGACCCAATTTAACATCTTTTACCTAGTATATATTCTGCATTTTTATTTATTTTATTATTTTATTTTATTTTCATTCCTTGCTTGTAATTCTCGTTTTGCATGCCTATTCACCAACAACATCACAATGGCACAAGATTTGGGGGGGGGGGGGGGAGGGGTGGGGATATCCAGTCCCCAGGTCACAGAAGCGGCTCAACAACCACAGGCCCAACAAGTCCACACACTGGACACGTCGCAATATTTTGATGTTGCGGACCTGATGGAAATAAGTGACGATGAGCCAAAGAAGGAGAAGCAGCCAGGAAGAAGTCTGACCCCTCCACTAACCACCACCACCACCACAACAGTTACTAACAACATCCCTCCACCTCCACCTCCACCTCCATCTTCAGCTCTAACACAATGCTTATTTTTTGGGTTAACCTCACCATCCCATGCTCCAGATCAGTACCCAACTCTCACTAACCCTGAAAAGTTCACTGAAGCAGCCAAGCACTCGATGATAGGCCTATCTGAAACAAGCTACCACATGCATTGGTTGGTGAGCCAGTATCAAATGCTCGAGAGCAAGGTCCAACATCAAGACCAAGAAATTGTGCAATATTATAGGTTGGCCAAGGAGAAAGAAAAAGAGATAGTGGAAGCCAGATCCTTGATGGCCGAGCAAAAATCCACTCTGGAAGAGGTCCAGCAACCACTGAAGCACCAGATGGTCCAAATCGACCAAGTACGAGACGGATCATCGGGTGCAATGATAGTCGATGCTCCTCTAGTCAAGCCCGAGGACATTCAATTCCAAGCCCCACATGCCTCAACCATCCGAATGGAGAAATTTGTGCGGCTAATCCAAGAACGAGAAGCCGAAAAGAAAAATTTTCAGAACATTGTGGCCAAGCAAGAGAAGATCATCTTGGAGTCCCAGAAGTAGCTGGAAGAAACCACGAAGGCCTTGCAACAAGTCTTGGACAAGGTGAACCAATTATGGGACACGACGTGCAAGGCCCAAGTAGGCGCTCAACCAATGAAGCTACGAGACGATGATGGGAATGATGGAGCAGGGAATCAAGGCGGGCAAACCCACCCTTCAGACGGTAGCTCGGGATCGGGTGGCCAGAGAACCGAGGTTGCTTCTAGAACTGTTTCTTGATTCTTGGACTGTCAAATGCTGTTATGAATCTAGTTCTTGTTTTCTAGTTTCTTGTTTCTTGTTCAGTAGTTAATCTTGTTCTTGATTGATTTCTGATTCAGTAGATAGTGGTAGGTCTGCTCCCTGTTCCAAAACGTTGATTCTCTTGAGCTAAAGATGGTTACATGGTTGATTTCTGCATGTAGCTAAGCATCGGAACTGTGTCTCCCACTAACAAGCTAGGAAATACATGTTGAAAACTGAGTAACACTTCTGCTTGTAATTGTTTTAATAAAAAGAAGAACCATAAAGAACCGTAACTAAAGAAAAGGAAATTACAAGAACCGTGCTCACAGATTCAAAGAATCTATGAACAGTGGAGTCATCACAAAGAATAGTTCTCAATCATTCAATAGGAAGGTAGATAAACATTCTTGGAGCTGTAGTAGGTCATTCTTAGGCTTATTAAGGTCTTTTTAAGTCATTTTTAGGGTCATCCCAAGGATTTTGGCAAGTGCTCATCATAGAATGCAATTCTAGCCAAGATTGTGTTCATTTTTGCTTGTTTTGGTGACATAGTTTGGATTGATTATTGCATAGTGATTCAAAATGATTTTATAGGGATGATTTGAAGAGGCATTTATGTGCGTTTGATTTCTTTTGGTTCAAGTTAGCTGGATCCAAGGTCATAGATTTAATTTATCTCAAGATCAGGTAGGATCTTGTTGAGAGGTCAAGGTTTGAGCTTTCTCAAGTCCCTAGGTAGTGGGATAGCCATATTTTCAATCATTTCTATTTTGCATCCATTTTTGTGATCAAGCTCTTGATTAGAGAGAGATGGCTTCCAAAAATGCATATCTCTTGGATTCAAATGATAGATTGAATGCTTCTAATTACCCTATTTGGAAGCTAATAATGGAGTCTATTCTTGTCTTGCAAGATCTAATGGAAATTGTGAGTGGTGATGAGGGTGAGCCCATTCACCCTCAAGAAGCTACAAGATACAAGAAGGGCTGCAAGATTGCCCTCCATTGTATAAAAATGAATGTAGCAAATGAGCTTCTTAAGGAGGTAGGTGCTTGCACCTTGACTCAAGAAGCATGGGAAACCCTTCAAAAAATATATGAATCTAAGAACACGTCAAGATTGCTATCCTTGAAGAACAAATCCTTCAATGCTTTCAAGACAAGGGAGAGAGTGGTCATTCATATATTTTGAGAGTCAAAGACTTAAACAAGGAGCTTGCTTAGATATGAGATTATTTTAACGAGAGTGAACTTGTTCAATTGACTTTGAATGGACTAAGTGTGGATTTTTCTAACTTGGTGCAAGGCTATGCAATCATGGGAAAATTGCCCTAGATTGAAGATCTCCAAGGAGTCCTCATGGCCAAGGAGGGTAGGAGAACACACATCAAGTCAAGGATGGAGAAGCTCTCTCTCAATGATGGAGATGAAAAAGCTCTTTTGATCAAAAGTAAAATCAAATTCAAAGCCAAAGGAAGTGCATTCAAGAAGAACCAAGTCAAAAGGTGAAGATCAAGATGGATCCTCAACTGCAAGCTCAAGCAAGCCGAAGAAAGATAAGTCAAAGATCAAGTGCTACTTTTGTAGCAAGATGGAGAATTATGCCTCCGAGTGCTTCAAGAGGAAGCAAGCCCAAAAGTCAAGAAAACCTAGGCCAAGAAGAAGAGGAGAGTTCACATGAAGACTCTCTCATAATGTCAAGTTTTTCAGCTTCAAGCATGAAAGGAGAAGACCCTTGGTGGATACATAGTGGGGCTAGCTCCCACATGACAAGTAAGAGGGAGCATTTCTCGGCTTTTTCAACTTATGGTCCTATCAAGTCAATTTTTATAGAAAATGATGGTTCTTGTAAGGTAGAAGGAATAGGATCAATACCTTTATGCTTGGGACCTTCAAAGAATATCAAGATAGATGGTATATTTTACATTCGTAGCATCACTAAGAACTTACTTAGTGTAGGCTAATTGCTTTGACCATGGATTTCTTGTGGAGTTCACCACAAATGCATGTAACATCAAAAAGGATGGCAAGACCATTGCTAGAGACATAAGGTTTGGTAAACTATTCAAACTAGGTGCCTTTGTGGACACTAGCATTGTGATGATAGCCGAGGAGATCAAGATTTCCAACTTTGATTTGTGGCACAAAAGGCTTGGCCACATCAACTCAACCTCAATGGAGGTCATGTGCAAGGAGGAGCTTGCCTTAGGCATTCCAAGGTCCTTAGAAAAAGAGAGAAGGTATGTGAAGCATGTGCCCTTTCCAAGGCACACAAGACATCATTCTCAAGCTCCATCACAAAGTCAACTCATCCACTTGAGTTGATCCACTCAGATGTACAGTTTGCAAGTACAAAGACTAATGGAGGTGCCACCATGTTTGCTACATTTATTGATGATTACTCAATATTTTGTTGAATTTTCTTGCTTACATCTAAAGCATAGGTGTTTGAAAGTTTTCCAAAGTTCAAAGCCTTTGTTAAAAAGCATCACGACTTTGTAATGAGAAAAAAAAAACATTCTGATCTATATCTATATTTGATCAGTGAGCAGTGTTCTTGTTGTGATCTTGCTATTTGGAATGTCCTTCTTTTGATAGATTCCTGATATACCTAGATAGAGTTGAACTCTTAACTGTAGCTACTGTTGCTAATTAAGATCTTTCCTCTTCTAAAATGTAGTCAAATATTCCTGATCTACTGTAATTTAGTTAAGATGAGCTTTGTGCAAAAAAACAAATAATAGCTAATTTTAGAGAAACATTTGATAGACATTATGCACTAAAGGATTATGTGTCATAGACAAGAGATAAAGAAAAATATCTATTTAATTACAGTGATTCCTTGGGCGCTGTTTGGCATACCGCACAATGCATTACCGCAAGAGAAAGACGCTGCCTCTTACGAATAGATATTGATAAGTAGTGCTTATTGGCAAATACTTCTATCTATGTCTCTGTATGTCTGATATTAGAGGTGTGATTGACTCAACTCATCTCACTTACTAATGAACGGCTTTTCATCCTCACATTCAACATCCAGTCACTCAGACTTGTCTATCTGTGACTATTATCTATCTTCGTTCTCCCATCCATCCTCTATATGTATATGATCAAAGGAAGGAGGTGGTATTTAATGTAAGAGAATGATTACAAGAAATGCTAAATCTACCATATTGTGGCATTTAGTTTTGCTGTCAGCTTTGTCCATGGTGTCAGTTCATTGTCCTGGTACTTGGTTGATCATGGGTCGTAAAGTGCGCCGACTTCAGGGCCGCCTTTACAACCATAGTCGAGGCCATTGCGGTTGGCTTTTGGTCATCGCTCGTGGACCGTAGGAGTTGACTTGTGATTTCCTATGAACATCTTCATTTGTTTGTTCGAAGTTGTGGTTTGCATTTTATTGTGATCTACGATCTGTGGAACTTGGGCGTCGTCTTTTGTATATGTCGTGATGCGATTGCGGTAGCGATGGGTTGCAATTTGCGGTTCATGAGCTAACGATGCTTTGTGGGTGGAAACCTTAAGTTTATTCAGCTCCCTCTCAAAGTATGGTAGCTTTATGACTCCTAGACTTGTACGCTATTTTTCAAACATTGCCTTGTCAAGAGGCTTTGTAATATCGGCCACCATCTGTTTGGTTGAAATGAACTTGGTTTTTAGCTTTCCTTTCTGAACTAGATCCCTTATCAGATGATACTTGATACCAATGTGTTTCGTTCTGGAATGAAACATGGGATCCTTTGTAAGATGTATTGCGGATGTGTTGTCCATATGTAGAGTCAGCGGCTCATCACCTTTCTCTCCTGGTCCGTCGAGGAACTGTTTGAGCCATGTAAGCTCATTGGCCATCCTGGATGCCGCAACATATTCCGCTTCGCAAGTTGATTGTGCAACTATTGTCTGTTTCCTACTGATCCAAAGAAGAGCGGCATTTGTTGCTATGGTGCATCCTCTTGAGACACTCTTGGAGTCGAATGCCCAACTCACATCACTGTAAGACTTCATCTGAAATTCTGCATCTTGAGAAAAACAAAAACCATAGTCCTTTGTCTATTTCAGATATTGTGAAATCCTTTTTTGCAATATTCCAGTGTGTAGGTCCTTGGTTGATGTTGAACTGGCTCATTCTGAATACTACATAACCGATGTCTGGCCGTGTGTTATCTGCTAAATACATTAATGAGCCGATAAGGCTTCTATAAAGTTTCTACAACATAACTTCCCGCTTTGCATCATTTTGGGGACAGCCTTCATTGGTCAACACTGTGTCAAGAACCATTGGAGTATTCACTCCCTTGCAATCTATCATCTGGAAATCATCAATTATCTTGTGGATGTATCTTGACTAGTGTAGAAATAATTTTCCACCTTCAAGTTCTCTTTCAATCTGTAATCCTATGTAGCATTTTGCTTCACCTAGATCTGATATCTCAGAGTGTTTTGAGAAATCCTCTTTTACTTGTGCAATGACAATGTCCCTTTTTGACAGAATCAATGTCTCATCAACATAGACTCCAATGATAATAATTTCACCATCTATTATCTTTACATAGACATTGTAATCAGCTCTTAAAGGCTGGAAGCCCAAGGATTTGAGTTTGTGATCCCTTCTTATACCATTGCTTGGCAGACTGCTTTAGTTCGTAGATGCTCTTGCGCATCTTGCAGGCATAGCTAAGAAATGTCTTGCACGTAAATCTTGGCGGTTGGTCCATGTAGATTTCTTCCTTTAGATCTCCATGCAAAAATGATGCCTTCTCATCTACGATATGGATCTTGAGACTATAGGCTATTGCATATGCGAGCAATATGCATAGTGAAGTATGTTTCACTATTGGAAAAAGTTGAAATTCTGTTAGGATCTAGTGCAGTATGCAAATAACATCACACAATCACCATAGCCACTACTCACAAGCTCTCAAAGATGGCACAACAAAAGTTAATAGATTACAAAGAAACACTGTACATATAGAGTATTCACAAACTGCATGAGAAGGCAGGTGTCCTAAAATTGGCCTACCACTTGTCAAACTAAGGTCGGACCCAATATGGCCAAATTCGACTGGCAAACTTGGGACATGCCCCCAAGTATAGCAAGTACCGTAAATAACTCTGTACATGCTAATTCTTCCTATGTGTGGCTACCCGACTAACCCAAGTATCCGTCTACGGGATCAGTGCCGATCAATATATCCTAACGGGTCACGTCCCGATCACAACCATATATAGTAAACCAAATAAACTTTACAGTAATTACATCATCACATTTAGAGCTTATACTAATGAATCGGATCAAAACTGATTTCAAACTCTCTCCCTTAAGCTCAAATGTGATAAGAGTGAGAAACAATATATTGCAGCAGTGTCTGGAGTGTCCAAAAGAAGTTATGCATATCCCTACTACCATGTACTTGACTCACACTCAAGCACACCGACAAACCACCAGATTGTGAAAAATGCAAAAATAAGCTTGGTAGAGGCCAAAAATCTTGTATACAGATAAACACACATGTGTGGAGCCTATTCCCACGTGTGAAAATAGTGTACTTGTCATGTACCATAATCATATAGGTTGTACATATGATTTAATTCAAGTTCTAGTGGCTAAAAAGGCCAAAAACTAGTTTTCTAGACATATGACACATGGCATCAATCTATTTGAGTGATTCTCTCCATTTGTCTACATTTGTTTTGATTGTTTTGAGATTCTATCAATGTGTACTTGATTTTCAGGTTGGAGTCCGTACTCAGAAAGTGTTTCACACGTGTGAAACCAGAAAGTACACTTACTTTCAATTAATGATTGTTCTTGTTAGGATTTTGTGTCTAGAATTGATCTAGATTGATCTTAATCTGAAGTAGATTGATAGATCAAGTAATTTGACAACCAATCCCTCTTGAGGATCAAATTAGGATCCAATCTTGGTCCTTTTTGTACTTTTTTCACACAGGTTTGACCACAAAGTATCAAGCAAACACAATGCTCATATAGAGAGTCTAACGTACTCTCGACCAACTGACTCGTCCCCAATCCAACTTGAACACAAGTAGACCACATGAGCGACATGGCTCAAATTGAGAAAATCCCACTGCCACCATGAGACTTACATCCTCCATCTAGCTAGGTTGACATCCTATCAGACATTTACAAGCACAGACCTGTAAAGCTGACATAAATGAGCAACTGAGGCTCAACCTGAGAAAATCTTATTACCACCATAAGATTGCACCCTCACCAGATAAACAACTAGTAGACAATGACAAGTCAATGAGCATAAGATGACTACTTTGTTCCTGACGTAGCAAATGCACAACCACATATAGCTCTGACTTAGATCTAAACTCCCATGACAAGGCAACATGCAAGCCAACTCCCATGACAAGGCAACATGCAAGCCCACACACACTCATGTAAACCAACACGAATGATAAAGCGTCAAATACATGACCAAGGCCTGTCCATAAATGGTATCCTGTCGTACCAACACCTATGCCACCTGTAGATCCACTGCTACACCACTGGTCACCAAATCAGGTCCTCAACCATAACCTGCACCTGTAACCAAGATGCCCTCACTTCCAAGCATATCCAACTGTCCAATAAGTCCTGAAAGCTGATTCCCATCCATTCCCCATGCTCCAAGCACAAGAATCTACCAAGGACTCAATGAATGAATGTACACAAAATTCACCATAGGCTATACCTGAGTAGCTCGCCTATCTCCTAGAGATATTGATGATGACTTGCCTCTCCTACATCCCATGTAGGCTCAACTTCCCATGCCTGATGTTGCCAACTCTGATTTGACCAGTGTATAGGCCTCCCACCAAGGAGCCTATCTCACCAACATTGTATCCATCATAGCATCCAAGCCAAAGCAAATGCAAACTAGATTCACTATCATGATGAATAGCTCACCCACGATCCATAACATATTAGGTAGGATAGCTCCAGAACCCTGTACCTTGTACCATATGATCACCAAGTATCCATTACCCGCTGATAGCTCCCCAAGAATCTGTCCACCTGTAGTGCAACTAGGCTCCAACTGGATCTAACCAAAAACTGTATCCTACTTACCAAATAATGATGGATAGAAACAACATGTGACGCCAACCTAGAGATCACTATGCATATAACCATGCAGCTCACCTAATTACTCACCAAAGTATCAGCTATCACTCCCTGAGCAACCATCTCCATCCCTGCTGGCTCACAACCATGGGCATGCTGGATTCACATCACCCTGTAATGCTCTCCATGCCCTCAGGATATGTACCACCACAGGTACACTCCATGCCACCTGCCTCCAAGTAGGCTTGACCCGTTCCTAGGTCACCACATGATGCATCAACCAAAGATCATCATCCATACACCAAATGACATATCATACCTGAGCAACCGCAGCATCTCCCTGAGTGCCACCCCAATGGACTCGTCATCCACATATTATGCTCACCTGATGTCTCCGATCCTGGTCACCATCCTGCTAGACAAGCCGAACTCCAAAGCATCACCTGCTCCACCTGGCTCCTAGCATCTGCTTGCTCTCCCTGGCTATGTGCCACCCGACACCATGCCAATGCAAGCCTGTCCCTGAGTCGCTGCTCACAGGATCCCGAGACCATTGTCTCCCTGATCGTACTGAGGTATATGGCCCTGAGTGACTTCCTCTAGGCTTCCCCATAATCTCACCACCTGAGAATCTGCACCATGGAAATTCCAACACCTGTGCGAAGCCTAGACTCCCACAAATACAACCAAATGCATGAAAGCTATAAGTAGCTTATCCACGCCCGTGATGGTAGATGCCTTCCCATCGATGCCAATGTCCAATGACCGGTTCCCTGCTGTAATGCCATCATGTACTCCCATATGAGCATACCATGAAGTCCTCACCATCAGTGTCCCCTGCAGTAGATCGCTAGCAAAAACACCCATCATGGTGCTTGCCCTCCAATCACACCCCGTGTGATCTCCATCAACTCTCCAACCTAGAGCTGGCTCTCAAAGCTTCACGCTTTGCCCATTTGCGTTTGTAGTGTTTTGATTCCATCATGAATCCCCCTGTAAGTCCTGTCCATGCCAATGACTCAAGTCCAATATGAAATAGTTGTCCCCTGATGATCATCCCATGTCATCCTACAATGCTATCCCTACCAGGTATCCCAATGTCATCCCTGATCACAAAGATCTGAGCATCTACCCTGTAGTGCCCACCTGTATTCTCCCAAGCTAGCTCCAAGCTACTCTTGTGAATGGTTCCAAACCACTCCTTGAGAATACACTGAGATGTGAACTCCGAAGCCACCATCAAGTCCCTCACATGACTGTGCATGCCAATATCCCTCCAAGTGAACTTGTGAGATCTTCCATGGCCCAAACCAGACAATCTACACCTTGTCATCGCTGGAATCTGCATCCCTGATGCAATCCTGATATGGCAAATTGACTTGACTTATCCAAACTGGCAGTTGAAGTGTATATCCTTGATGACAAACCTGATACACTGCTCCACAGCTACAATGGCTTGATCAAAATTGACTTACCGACTACAAAACTGCAAAATCATCACACTCACCACTCGTCAAGAGCATCCAAAGTGTAATTATTGACCCGTTGTTCATCCTCTGCATGTCCCACACACAACTCATCCAATGCAAGTCCGCTATCTTGCCCAATGGCTTCCAACTGGCACCACTCCGTACTTCCATCACCAATATGTGTGTACCTCCAAGCTAGCCCATATTTCCCTCCGAACGAGAAATTTCCAAGCTACAGATGCGTGTGTCAATGCAGCTATCACCTGACTCGACAATGCCACTGCCGATCATACCTGTGAGAGCATTCCCCCAAAATGCCACTTGACGTTGGTTGGTTTGAACTCCAAAAGTTGAACCTGATCACAAGATTTTTTCACCTGTAATCGGCATACCATGCCTACCTCTCACCTGCGATTGCTTGCCCTCTCAAAATTGTCACCAATGATGAGTAGTCACGCTGCCAAACTGCACTTCCGTCGCCAAAACTAGCTTTCTCCACACAATTCTACTACCATTCACCTCCATACTACATTTATCACTTCCAAACACCTTGTTACTGTACAGGCTAATTCTTCCTATGTGTGGCTACCCGGCTAACCCAAGTAGCCATCTACAAGATCAGTGCCCGATCAATATATCCTAACGGGTCACGTTCCGATCACAACCATATGCAGTAAACCAAATAAACTGTACATTAATTACATCATCACATTTAGAGCTTATACTAATGAGTCAGATCAAAACTGATTTCTAACTGAAAAAAGGTGTCAGTGTAGTCAATACCGTACTTTTGTGAGAGACCCTTGGCAACCAATCTGGCTTTGTATTTTGATACATTGCCATCCGATCCATATTTGTATTTGTAGACCCACTTGAATTTGACAGTTTTCCTATCGGGTGTTAAGGGCTCAAGGTTCCACACCTCGTTCTGTTTCATGGAGGTCATTTCATCTTCCATGGCCTTAATCCATTTTTCTTTCTCTGGGTTGTCGATAGCCTCTTCATACATTTGGGGTTCACTACCGAATCCGAGAACTCTTCTTGAGTTGAGACCTAACTGCCTGGTGTATACCTGAGTGGTTGCCTTCTCTCTTTGTTGGATCTCCTTGGTGGTGGCATGAGTGCGGCGATTGCCTTGTCTTTGTCCCTTCTACTAATAGCAGGTGCATCGCTGGTGTTCTGGGCACAAGCTGTATGGTGGGTTGTTCGTCATCTGAACTGTCACTCAGTCCGTCTGGAACTCGAACATCTTCTTGTTCCTAATTGACTGTTGATGTTGGTAGGTTGTAGTATTGCTTCCCAATAATCTCATAGCTAACTGAATCTTCATTAGCCAATGTTCAAGCTTGCAGGCTTGAGAGAGAGAGCTAACTACTCAATACTTGATCTCAAAATTAAGATGTTGAAATATGAACAACTATTTATACTGCCAGTTGGCTGGAGTCTGCTGGCATTCATCCAATTCTTCTCAAAAGTTGCTTGTTGATAAGCGGTGACATTTGGCCGTAAGCAGTTTGTCAGCATAAATGAACATGATTGTCACTCTACAGAAAGTGAAAAATATGAGTTTTGTGAGAAATGCGACCATGTTGCAAAATCTCATTTCCTGAATATTGGGGTAGGCCCACACTTTGCCAGTCATTTTCTTAATATTTGAGGCACTTTGAAAAATGCAAAAAATGCAACACTGCATTTTTACTAGCAATTCTTGACAGGCAAAAAAAAAACGAAAAACGCGACACTATATTTTTACTTGCAATTTTTGACAATTTCACTTTAAGAGAAAATTGACTGTAGCAAAAAGACGATAGTGTTTGGTTTTGTAGTGAGAGAAATTTTTTGACACTGTTGTCAAACTTCGTGTATCTCTGCAGACTGTATATTCACTTGTAATTCTGCAGATTGTGTAAAACATGGGAGAATTTGCAGAACTGGATAAACAGTTGGATGAAGATTAAGAACCGACTAGTCGATTAGTAGGAAGGAGAATAATCCAACATGATTGACTCAGCTCATCTCACTTACTAGTGAACGACTTTTCATCCTCACATTCAACATCTAGTCACTCAGACTTGTCTGTTTGTGACTATTGTCTGTCTTCGTTTTCCCATCCATCCTCTATATGTATATGATCAGAGGAAGGAGGTGGTCTTTAATGTAAGTGAATGATTAAAAGAAATGCTAAACCTACCACATCGTGACATTTAGTTTTGTTGTCAGCTTTGTCCGTGGTGTCAGTTCATTGTCCTGGTACTTGGTTGATCGTGGGTCGTAAAGTGCGCCGACTCTAGGGCCACCTTTACAACCGTAGTTGAGGCCATTGCGGTTGGCTTTTGGTCATCGCTCGTGGACTGCAGGAGTTGACTTGCGATTTTCTACGAACATCTTTGTTTGTTTGCTCAAAGTTGCAGTTTGCGATTTATTGCGATATGTGATCTGTCGAACTTGGTCATCGTCGTTTGTATATGTCGTGATGCGATTGCAGTAGCGATGGGTTGTGATTTGCGGTTCATGAGCTAACGATGCTTTGTGGGTGGAAACCTTAAGTTTCTTCAAATGCTTGATAGGTGATTTTTACAAATAATTGTGTGTAAGATTTCATGTAGATCATAAAGACTCATTTTTGGATTCTGAGATATATATAATTTTTGATGAGTATGTTGCCCGAGAGATAGATAAGTTGGGAGGTGAATTTTTTTTTTGTATAAATGAAATTAATTATGTAGATCATATAAATATTGACTTCTACAATGCCTTGAAAAAGAAGACAATAGATATATCAGACCCAGTTGTGGAGGCCGGTCTGATGTATTTTGTAAATAGATGCAGATGTGACACTAGCAAGGACATTGGTGTTGTGTTGTCCTTCTTTGCACATAGTCTTGATAGCAATACCCAGGCGGCCGGCCAAGTATCTTCTCCACACAACTTCGGAGACTAAAGTTTTCATAGTTCCTCATTGCCAAAAGTAAGTGATTATGTAGAATGTATTTGAGTCGACATTTTCTATTAGCTTTTAATAATTCCTTCAGTGTAACTCATTCATCTCTTGTTTGCAGCAACCGTCATTGGAGATGCACATAATCTCCTTAAGGGCATGCTCATCCCATGCAACAGTGCAAACAGATTTGACAACAACAGCAGCCACCCACGATCTCTCATAGACAGCACATCGACTTTGTACTTTCTTCATCTGCACACCTGTAGCATTATGTATATATATTGGATACCATTTGCGTATTCAGCATGTGTGAAAAATATAGCAAGCATCAAAAGCTTATCAGAGATAGACGAAGTAGATGCTTTTGCGCATTGATTCTTTGTATTTTTAGTAATAGGTTTATTCCTTTTTACAAGTTGGATTAGCTTTGTGAAGCACGCAGTTTCGTCTGCTATTGTCTTGTGCTCACCAGCATTATTGACTTGTATACTTAATCTGATACAGCTCTATTTGTTCGGCATTCAGATTTGTGTCAATTTTGTAATGTTTTTCTATATTCTGTCTTACTCTCTTATTGCTTAATCTGGTAGTCTCAAATTATTATTAGTCTAGCTGTTTGTGACTGATATCAGTTGATCTCAGTCTAGAGCTTCGCAAATAATTCACGACTGATAATTTATCTTTCTGATGTTTTGTTGCTTGATGTTTGGCTATGTAATCAGATCAAACATGATTTCTATCACTAATGTTCTGTTTGTGTCTGATAGGAGTAGTCATGCTTAGGAAAAGAGTGAAATAGCTCATTCCGCTATGCACGAACACTTTCTGTTCGAGTTCATTTCTTTTCGTGTTCATTTTTTATTGAGATATTTTCGTTCCTTGACACACCCTCTTTTTCCAACAGTTTTGGCATAGTAGGGTTGAAATTGCATCTTAGGTCTAGATTGGGAGATATTTTGCTTGATTTGAGTGGTTTTGCTTGTTTGAAAACTGATTTGATTGTTGAACAGGGGAAGCCATATAGATCACAATTCTTAAGATTCATTTAGACCTGAGAAATCAGAGAAAACAATAAAAAATGTTCATTTCTACCAGATTTGGGAAGAAGAAGACAATTTTGTCATCAGACTTGATAGCTTCTTGCTCTCTAAAAAAGAACCTTCATCGAGTTGTAGATAGGACCAGATTCATACAGAGTATCTTCAGATTGAAGGGCAAAGATTAATTCCTACCAAGTCTCCAAAAATAGAACAAAAACAATCATAAAATCACCAAAAACCCTTAAAAAACCAAAAAATAACCTTCACTCAATTTACTGCACATAGGTGTGATTCAGATCTATCTATTGTGAGGTCGACAAAGATTAATACCAATTGTTCATCTAGTTCTTGAAAACCTTTTGTGGAAAATTTACACCTTTATGCAAAAATATCAGTTCTATGAGAAGAATCTTCATCTAAACCTTCGCCATAGTAAGTGTCAGTCCCCGACTTATTATTTTTGATAATTAGTGAGTTGGGCAAACGTTAAGTCAAGGCCAATTGTCATATTGACCTATTTTTGTCAAAAGGGCCACGTTTTTGCAAAAATAATAGTATTACCCTTGGACATTCGCCTACTTTTTTGAGTTATAGTATTTCATCATTTTTGAGTTTAGATCTGTCAAGATCATCCAAAAAGTTTATTTTTATCCTCACCAAACTGTAAAAACCTTATTGTTCGCCAAAAAGAACTTTGCCAATTCTATTTTAGATTTATCTGTGTTAGATTTATCCACTGTCAAGTTGGTGAAGGTTATTTTTATCAAGCTTGTTGGAAATAGCTAGATCAGTGATTTTTTACCCAAAATAATAATGAAAAATCTTCGTCAAGTTTGAAGATGGAGACACCAACAAGAAAAAGTCATAAAAGAATTTCCATATCATGGAAAAAAGATAAGTACAAGGGTGAGACACCTACATCTTTCTCGAGCTATACTTCGGAGGAAGAAGGGGTTCAGTCAGTAGGGACTGAGGAAGGGGAGAGGTTAGTTACACTAAGTATACCTGCATACAGTAATAGAGTAGAATATGTAGATAGAAGAGATTGTGGGGTTCTAGAGATTAGTGCGATCATAGAAGATCACTGTCGCGAATTGTTTGACCTTCGTGTCTTGTTCATGCTACGACAAAGTTGCAGAAGTTTACCATTTATGACACTCCCTCTTGAACCTTGCAGCTTTGTTTGTTTAATCCAATTGCCTCTCTTTGCTTGGTAAAGAGTGGCTTGTAGAGCAGTTTTGTGAGGAGATCTGCAATCACATTTTTTGATTTTATGAACTGGACTGGAGCTCTCCTTTCGAGATCAAATCTCGAATATGATGGTACTTCAAAGGAATGTGCTTCATCTTTGAATGGAAGACAGGATCCTGGGACAAATAGATGGCACTCTGAGAGCCCATCATCATTGTGCTTGGCCCCTCTTGTGGTATCCCGATTGCCTCCAACATCATTTGCAGCCACACTACCTCATTCGTCACTTTCGAGGCTGCGACATACTCAGCTTCGCAAGAGGATTGAGATACCAAGGTTTGCTTTTTTCATATCCAGCTGATTGAAGCTCTGCACGCTATCGTACATCCTTCCAGTAATGGACTTGCTATCATCTTTGCAGCTCATCCAGTTTGCATCACTATAGTGATGCAGCTCAAATCCTTTCTCTTCGTTTCTAGCTCTGTACGTTAATCCAACATTCTGGGTACCCTTCAGATACTGTAGGATTCATTTGGCCATTTTTCAATGTGCTAGACCAGGATTGGAACAAAATTGGCTCAATGCGTAGACAAAGAAGGCCAGATCGGGTCTGGTATAGATTGTTAAGTACATCAGACTATTGATTAAGTTTTGGTAGGGTATACCTGTCATCTTCTGTTTTTGGGCAATCCTGTTTCGTGAGCTTGGCTCCAACTATCATTGGTGTGGCTTTCTCTACATAGTCCATCATGTGGTACTGCTTCAGCACTTTTTTGGCGTATTCTGACTGACTCAAGTGCATTTCACCATTTGTTCGATCTCTTTTGATCTCTAGCCCTAGGCATTTTGTTGCTTCTCCAAGATCTGTGATTTTGTAGTTTTCAGAGATCTGACTCTTCATGTCTCTGATCAACATCAAGGAATTTTCTATCATCAGCAAATCATCCACGAAGATGGTCAGTATCTCAAAATTCTTTTCTACTCTTTTGCTGTAGACATTATAGTCTGGTTGAGTAGGATTGAAGTTTAGGGACTTCAGAAGACCATAAAGATTATTGTACCAAGCTCATGATGCCTGTTTTAGACCGTAGATGCATCTTTGTAATCGACAGACATATTCTCTGTTGTCTCGATCTTCATAGCCTTCAGGTTGCTTCATGAAAATTTCCTCCTCTAGATCTCCATGGAGAAAGGCTGTTTTTACGTCAATCTGGTGAATTTCCAGATTGTACTGTGTGGCATATGCAAGGAGCAGCCTTATGCTTGTCATCTTGACCATGGGCAAATAAGTGTTGAAATAGTTGACACCATATCTCTGCGTGTAGCCCTTCGCAACAAGCCTTGCTTTGTAGCAGCCAATGGTGCCATCTAATTTCAGCTTCTTCTTGTACACCCATTTGCAGTTGACTACTTTTCTGTTTTCTGGCTGTGGCTCTAATGTCCATACCTCGTTTCGCCTCATCAACTCGATCTCTTCTGACATTGCTTGTTTCTAGAATTTTCCCTCTGGACTCTGGATAGCTTTTTGGTATGTAACTGGCTCTTCTGTGAAGCTGCAGTACCCGAACTGCGTGTCTTCGCTCCATTGAAGATTGTCAAAATAGCGATCTGGAGGTCTTCTTTGTCTTGTTGACCTTCAAGGTTCGTTTCATCGCTGCTCAAACATTTCTTGTTCATGGAGTTGATCCTCTGTTTTCTGTTGTTCTGGAGTCTGGAGTCCTGCATTCTGATTTGATGACTGTCCTTGATCTCCCTCTTGAATAGGCAGCAGTGTAAAGATGTCATGGTCTCTTTCATCTTTCGACTCATCAAACTTCACATCTCTGTTCGAAACAACCTTCTTTGTGGTTGGATCGTAGAGTCTGTACACATCTGTTCCATTCGAGTAGCCAACCATGATTGTTTGCTCGGATTTGTCGTCGATCTTGTTTCACTTTTCCTTTGAAATGTGCTTGTATGTTGCACATCCAAACACTCGTGCGTATGACAGATCAGGCTTTCTGCATGTCCACATCTCGTACGGTGTTTTGTTCTCCAGCATTGTCATTGTTGATCTGTTCTGCAGGTGTACTGCTATAGCTATTGCTTCAGCCCAGAATTGGCCTGACAATTGAGCCTGTGCCATCATGCATCTGACTCCTTCAACTAGCATTCTGTTTTTTTTTTTTGCCACACCGTTGTATTTTGGTGTGTATGCAGGAGTGAACTGGTGTTCAATCCCCTGTTCTTCGTAGAATATTGAGAATCTGGGCTTTTGTATTCACCTCCATTGTCAAATCTAAGGATCTGTATCCTTTTTGAGGTGTGTCGCTCTGTGAATGCCACAAACTTCTTGAAAGAATCAAATACTTCGGATTTCTTCTTCAAGTAGTAGATCGTGGTCGTTCGACTGTAATCATCTATGAACGTTAAAAAATATTTTGAACCTGAGAGCGAATATGTTTTCGTCGGTCCACACACATCAGAGTGGACAAGCTCAAGAACTTCCTTGGCTCTTCTTCCTTCATGTGTAAATGGAATCCGATGTTGAGCTAATCTTCGTTTTCTAAAGCATTTAATATGCTATCAGAGTTGCTGATTATTTTGGCCTAGTAGAGGTTTCCTTCTCTGCATCCAACCGCCAACAACTTGTTTGTCGTCTTCTCAATCATACGACAAATGTTTCCATCAAACAAAACTCGAATGCCTAGATCTACCATCTTGAGACAGATACAGATCTTTTCTGAGTGAGGGCACATAGAGTGCTCCTGGCAGCTCTAGTTGGTCTGACAGTGTTCGTAGCTGTAGAGAGCTGATGCCTTTGGCATCTTGTCTGCTTCCATCGCCTAGAATCACTGCTCTGTCATTTTTGAGTTCGCGAAAGTTGATCAAGATTTTCTTGTTGCAGGTTATGTGAGATGTTGCTCCTGAATCGATGACCACATCGTAGTCATGTTTGGAGTAGCTTGTTGCAGCTTTGTCGAGTATCATGAAAGCTTCGTCACCTCTTTCTACATCTTTAGATGATTCTACAACGTTTGCTTTTTCAGCTTTGTCTTTTCTTTTTGGGTTGAATCTGCAGTCATATGCAGAATGCCCTTTCTTCTTGCAGTGCATGCAAGGTATTGCTGGATTGAACCAACATTTGTTGGCCGTATGGCCTAGTTTGTGGAAGTGATCGCAGGAAGAAGATTGTTGATTTGAGGACTTCGTCTTCTCGAATCTTGACTTGTTTTTGTTCTTCTTCTTTTCTTTCGTGAAGAGAGCCTTCTCTTGATCACTGCTTCCCTCTCCTTCTTCTCTCATCAGTCTCTCATCAGTGACAAGACTGACTGGTTTGTCGAATGTCATATTTGGTAGACTCAGTATGAGCATTCTCAGCGGCTGATAGGACGTCAATAAAGATTTCATGAAGTACATCAGTTGCTGTGGTGCTGGGACCTAGTGCTCCTGTCCTGATGCAGTGAGTTGAGCAAAGATCGTTCTGATCTTCTCAACGTGCTGATCCAACTGGTTGCCATCCCACCGTATTGACGACAGCTGATTGTGAAGGTTCATGATTCATACTTCTGCTTTAATCTTTCCCATGCTGCATGGCTGCTTTCGTAGTCTTCAATTTGCATGAGTAGATCTTCATTTATGGACGAAATGATGATCGCCATTGCACACTCATCCTTTCTGATCCATTCAGCTCTCTTCGTTGGAGGCTGCACCTCTGAGAGTTCGGTTACCGACCAGATCTCTGCGCCCTTCAGGAGTGTTTCGATTTTGGAATTTCCAGATTCTGTAATTTGTGCCATCGAGACTGATTGCTACTCTGGTCTGGATTGTTGTAGCCATATTGTGTTGTCTGGAAGAATCACTGTTGGGATATCAATAGTGACTACATGTCAGCTCTGATATCATGTCACGGGAGCGCGTGCGTGGGACTAATTCGTGTTCGTCCTCACTTCGTCTTCTTTATCGCGAACAATATTCTGTCTTTTAATTTTCTTTTGTGCGGAAGCCCTTACAGGATCCCAAACACTCGACTACGCATCACAGAACATATTCTATTCTAGCAATCATGATACACAACACAAGACAATATGCACAAAAATAGAGTAACGGAAATATCAGTTTTAGTTTAGAGTGAATTCGTCAGTGTCTCGCTCGTTGGCAAAATGACATTCTACTCGTTTGTTGTGTTCTGCTCGTTGGCAAACTTTCATGCACAGCTCTGGTGTCTTTACTTTCTTACTCTACTCTCTCTGTCTCTCACAGATCTCTGTATTCACATATTCTATTATGATCTAGAGAGGATCGTTTATACCTCCACTATGTGGAGTTTACAAGATAGCTGCAACATCAAATCACATGACTAGTTAACGCTAATCAACTAGTTAGTTAGTCTCCATTGTTGCTACTCGTTTCAGCTGGGCGTGAAGCCCGTTGAGCTACCAACTGGCAGCGCAAAATATTTTTTTTCGTCTGATTCGTAATCTCTCGTTTGCTTTCGTTCTTTTTGTTTCTTTTCGTAGTTTTCGTTTCGTGTCCCTTTTTCGGCTTTGCGGTCCTGGAGGTGTGTTTGCGATTCGCAAATCGTTCATGCTTTGAGTCAAAGACACGTTGACTGTCGTTAAGTGTTCTTGTTCGTGCTTCGATTCAAAGTCATGTTGACTGTCGCAAATTGTTCGACCTTCGTGTCTTGTTCGTGATGCGACAAAGTTGTAGGAGTTCACCATTTCTGACAAAAAGCACTTTCTTGTTGTTCCTTTGAACTTACTTAAGTCTTAAATAACTTGCAAAGTTAGATCCTTAGTGCCTTGAGCATTTTATTCCCCTTTGATTCTCTTGACTATAATAGGACATTGGTGTTGTATTGTGCTTTTGATCTCACATCTAAGAGCAAAGTAATGCCACAAAATCAAAATTTAACCATGACAAATGAAATTGATTTATTTGCTTGATAGTATCTTGAGTACATTGGTGTAGCATTGACTTTTTATCTAAGGAGAGAAGTAACGGCACAAATTCAAAGTTTATCACTACTTTTATTGAAAAAATTTGAAATGAGAACCAAATAGAGATTGACTGTCAAAATTTTCAACACATTGTAAAACGTAAATTTTCTTGGTCAATTAAATCTGAATGTGCTATTCAATTCAATTTTCTCCCTTCATGTTTACATGTTTTTATGACATGAATTACATTTTTTTAGAACTCTATGTAGATGTAGCACCGACATGTTTCATAGATTGTAGTATGATGCATATGTGTCATCCATTTTGCATATCATAGCTCAAAGAATCAACAAAATATATAATAAAATGTCATACAAGTGTGTTGAAAAACCATCCCCGATGGAATGCTTGTATTTCATGATCTTTTTTATTATTGTTTTTAGAAAACAGATCATATTCTCATAGAAAGTTGACAATTGTACTCAAGAATATTTTATGCCTATGGGAACACAATAAACTAGACAATATAGATTGTATATTATGATAAACATGAATTACCTTGGGATATCAAATTCATTAGCTCGATGTAGAATATAAACAATTTTTTGATATAACCCAAGTAACAAATTTGAAAGATTATAGGTTACAATAGACCTGTTCGAGACAAATATCAACCTTATTTTACAAATAGTGACTCTTAAGAATAGTTTCTATCCACCAAAAATTGTATCAAAACATGCATGTCTTTTTTTATATTTGACTTACAGCCAAGAGAAGAAAAATGGTTCTATGATTAGTGTATTTACATCATTATTTAGACAAGCACATATAACATCATCTATTTCTTTTTTGTAAAAGACTATTAATGTACTAATGAGCATGACAGAAGTAGAGCACTTGCATGCTTAACATAACTTTAACTTTATAATGAAATCGTGTCTTCTCACACATGAACTATTGAGTTCACACTCTACAACTAGTCTCAAATCATGAATTCATTTCACTAAAATGATGTTATTATCATAGATAGGAACATTGTCTATCACTCGTGACATCTAGTGTTTGAACCCCATGAGTTTAAGTGGTATGCAAAGTCTAGATTTGATGATGCCAAAAGTGCATGTGGATAAAAGAAAAAACTACTCATAAAATTCTTGGTGTCAACACAATATAAGATACCACGAACTTATTCTAACGTTTGAAGCATATGATATAGCATATGATGGCATATCTTATACATTTCTACAAGCTCATTATACGTAATTGTTGATGTTAGCAACTATTTATAGTCTTTTGAATTAAGAATATGAAATAGTACTAGTTTTTCACATGATAAAGCTAAAAAACCCAATATACAATGCAAGGTGTCCACAAAATATAGCACTAAGCTTTTAAATGACATTCATTTGTTTTCATGACACTTCCATACATTTATTTGTGGGGGGAACAAATATGAAAAGTATTAGTCGATACTATTGTTCATGGTGAAAACAATACTTATGAGAAGAGGAAGATGAAACAAGGTTATTGGAAAATGATATTTCCTGAGAAGTCACATTTGTCTTGTCTCTTGTGCCCAAGCATTATGCTATCAGACTAGTATGCATATTATGATTCGACATTTTCATTTCAACGATACAACCACAAAAAATATTTAGTTTCCCACATACCTTGGAATTACCCTTGAATAAAGTCATTTAATATATTTTTGGGTCATCGAAGGGTTTTAAAGATGAATACATGTCTCTAACAAGTGATATGCCTATAAATATTGGTTATCTATTTGGTGACTTCAACTAAGAAAAAGCTCCTTTTCCAATATAATTTTATATTCAACAATTGCAATAAACTATGCATAATCCTCACTCTTTCCTTGAAGTCATGTGCTTGGACGCACCACTATCAATGTACCAAGTATCCTTGGCTTCATCACTTGTCGTTAATGCTGTAATGAAGAAGTTTGAACTCTTAACTTGTATCATCTTCATATTGATCCTACCCTATTTATACATAAAGTTTGTGGTAGGCTATACAACATATTTTTTTAATTCTTGGATGATAATCACATTTATTTATAGTTGTACAAATGGGGGAAAACATCAAGAAAGAGGATAGAGAGTACTTGTGCAATGGACATTTTATGTAGATGTTTGTAAAACATATGTTTGAGCATTAAAATGTTGCTCATGAAGAGTTTTATCATAAAAAGAATAAATGAGATTTGAAAAATTGCATCTCCTTGAAAATTGCCTATTCCTTTTGCTATTTAGACAATATACAAATTTCAACATTTTCTAGATTGCTTATTAGTACAAATAGTTAATTTTGTTAAAAATATGCATTTAAGGACCTTGAATAGATCTACCATGACCTATATGCGAGTTTGCACATTACCAAATCACTCTTGATCAACTCAGATTTTAGTGAGCTATCAAACAAAATTGGATCTAGGCAAGAGCTCTTGTATACAAAAAGTAATCATCCATTAAAGACAAGCAAGTGTAATGTATATTCATGAAAAACTAAGTGTCACTCAAGATTTTAGAGTGAGAAAAACATCCTACTCTCAGGTAGAGAGAGAAAGAACAAGGGCCCTCGAGTATAGAGAGAAAATACAAGAGATTTGGTATCAAACCGTTTTTCGTCCAAGTGCTCAAGAATCACTGCTCCATATTTCAAGATTTCCTTCACTCTATATGGGCCTTCACTAGTAAACTTCAATTTCCCCTTGATCAGCTTGGTTTTGTACATCAGTGGGAGATCTCCTGCTTTCAGATCTTTTTTGTGTAATTAACGATCGTGCCATGCCTTACGACAGGCTTTCTCTGCTGCTAACGCATGAACTGCCATCAATCTTGTTTCACACAATTCGTACAATGCTTCAGGACGTAGTTGTAAAGAGTTATCATCATTTAACCGCTCTGTTGCTGCTATGCGTAAAGATGGTATTAAAAATTCAATCGGCATGACAACATCTTGATCATAAACTAGTTGAAAGGGTGTTTAATTTGTACTACTTTTGTAAGTGGCTCTGAATGCCCATAATGTTGCATGCAGTTTATGTTCCCAATCAGATAGACTCGCTTCAACTGTTTTCATCATAATAGTGCAGAGAATCTTATTGGAAGATTCAGCTTGGCCATTCCCTCTGGGATAATAAGAAGTACTAAATCTGTGTATAACAAAAAAATCTTCCAGTAAACACTTTATTGTTTGATTAACAAAGTGTGTACCCCGGTCATTGACAATCTCGTCTGATAATAATATTTTCATAGAGAAACTTGGCCGTAGATTTCGCATCAACAACTCAAAGAGTCATTCGGTTGTCCTAGCATCAGATACTCAACAATATCTGTGTGGATTCAATTCACAAAACATAGTCGGCTAGATAATGTTGCTTCCTCTTATGAACCACAATTTGAAAGTCAAATTCAGTCAATAATAGTAACCATCTTGCAATACGCCCAATATTGCACGTCTTGTTTACCACGTAAAGTAACGGCTGGTGATCCGTATAAAATACAAAGTGCATTTCCATGAGGTAATGACAAAATTTCCGTACAAAAAAAATCATGGCTAATGCTTCACGTTCTGTTGTTGAGTAGTTCTTCTCCAGATCTGTAAGTTGTCTGCTTGCAAATCGTATTGGATAGTCCTTCTTATAGTCACCTAGCTGTGTCAAAACTGATCCAACTGCATATTTCAAGGCATCAGTAAGAACATGAAACTCAATCGTCCAATCTGGAGAATGTAGTATCGGTGCTGAAGTTGATGCTTTTTTTAATTTTTCAAAGGCTTATAACGCCTCTACTGTCCAAATAGGAACAATAGTCAATTTGTATATAGGTCTTGCTAAATCTACAAAGAAGATAATAAAAATTTGATAGTAGTTTGCATGATCCATAAACACATAAACTTCACAAATTGTTGTTGGTGGTGGCAATTCCACAATAATCTTGATTTTCATGTTTTGATATCACATGCCCAAGCACAACTCCGTGGAAAACCCATATCTTGCATTTTTCTGGATTTATGGAAATTTGATATTTGCGACATCTTTGAAATACTTTCTCCAATCGATCTAGGTGGTCTATATCTATGCTATGGACTCCAAGGTTATCCAAGTAAATTTCAAGAATTTTTTTTAGATAATCTTTAAAAGAAAATTGTATTACTCTTTGGAATGAACTTGGTGCATTACAGAGTCCAAACGACATTACTTTGTAAGCAGAATGCTTTCAGTAAAATGTAACGGAAAGTGCTCCTTCCGCGTCACTTTGTTCAAGGCCTTGAGATTCACACAAATTCTCAATTTCCCATTCTTCTTAGGAACAATGACAATCGGTGAAACCCATTCTGTATGCTCGATCTCATAAATCAAATCGGCATCAAGCAGTCTCTGAAGCTCTTTCTTTATCAGATCCGCAACATTAGGATTACAGCGATAGAATTTTGTAACCTTTGGAACTGCGTCAAGTATTAAAGATATAGTCTGTTCAATAACTGACGTCGAAATACCCTTGAGATCTTGATAAATCCATGCAAAGCAATCTTGATACTTAATGAGTAACGTTTCGAACGCTTGAAACTGTTCCGGATTAAGCTATGATCCAACTTGTCTCGCAAGGCTTGAAATCTTTAGAAAGAGATTTTGGAAGACCAATAGCCTTCTCCTTCTTAACCATAGAAGACATAGATGTAAAGTTAGGATGTCCCAACCTTCTATGCCACAACTCCTCCTTAGATAACAAAACAAATTCACAAAGGTTTGCATTCTCATAAGAATTCAACTTAAAAATTCCACCACATCTAGTTCCATCAGCAAGGATCTCATCTTTTCTCTTAATAAAACAAGTATTAGAGTTGAACTTTACATCACAACCATTATCAAGCAACTTTCCCACACTAATTAAGTTCTTTGTAAGTTGGGACACCTCCGGGATGAAGTCGAGTTGTTTGCTTCGTGTGGGCCATTTGCAGTCCCAAGGAATGAAAAGAACATTAGAAAGTGCAAGAACTTTTGAAGAAGCAAGTTTCAATGGAATGTTGCCAATTCCTTCTATTGGACACTCATGATTATTAGCTGTGTAAATAGATCTCTTGACTCTTAAGATTGAGTCAAATGACTCCTTTGAACAACACATATGTGAAGAGGCTCCACTGTCTATGTACCAAGCTCCATCTTTCTTGAAAGGTGATGAAGAAAAACTGGACACCATAAGTGATCCTTCTCCATCACTTGCAATAGAATCTTCTTCAATCTCTTTGGAAAGATTAGCTTGCTTGAGTTGGTTTTTCTTCTTAAAGCAATTAGAGGCATAGTGCCCCTTTTTGCCACAGAAGAAGCACTTCACTTTTTTCTTCTTGGTTTTTGAGTTAGAGGGATGAGATGTTTCATCCTCTTCACCATCTTGATCTCGATCTTTGGCTTTGTCTTTGTTGGATGCTTGAGAGAACTGGTTCTTACTCCTTCGTTTATGCTTGTCTTTGACAAAGAGGGCTTTGTCACTTCTACCATGCTTGAGTTTGTTCATCATGGAGAGTTTATAGCTTTGTCTAGATTCTTCAGAAATAAGAATTCCTTGGAGAGTTTCTAGATTAGGCACCTCCTCCCTATAGCAAAAGACCGAACAAGATTATCATAGTCATCTCTCAAGCCATTCAGTATGACTTGAACTAGCTCAACTTGGTTAATGGTAACACCAACACAGGAAAGCTCTCTATGTAAATCTTTAACTCTCAGAACATAGTTAGATGCACTCTCTTTACTTCTTTGGAAACTTTGGAAAATCTGATTCCTAAGAGTGAGTATTCTTAGAGTATTCTTTGCTTCATAGATGGTCTTTAGTGCATCCCAAGCTTCTTTGGCTGTAGTGCAAGATCCTCTCTCTCTCAAAATTTCATTAGATACATTCATCTTAATGAAATGTAGAGCCATTCTAGCTCTCTTCTTATATTTAGGAATTTCAACCTATGCTTGAGGCTCCTCCTCAACACCAAGCACAATATCCATAACATCCTGGAGAATCAAAACATACTCCATTCTTAACTTCCAAATTTAGTAACTAGAAGTGTTTAGTCTTTCACTGGCTTCTAGAAGATATCCTCCCTGAGATGCCATTATAATGAAGACTTCTTAGTTATTGGATTGCTCTCTTCACTATAGGTATTTTTAAGGTCGAACTACCTTCCTATGTGAAACACTTGCAACTATATTTGAGATGAATCTCAAATATTCCACAAGACAAGTTTTCTAGATCATACACAAAAAGTGGTTTGAGACACTTTGGCTGGTTTGAATTCTACTTTTGGCACGTGTGAAATGCTTTAAAAGAAAACACTATTGACACTCAGAAGGCTCAAAGGGTGTTCAAATACTTCAAACTCAGTCTTGATCTACAGTTTCTTGTGTTGGATGCTCAAAATAATGGATTCAGAACAAAGTATAATTGAATCAAATCAAAATGCTGTCACTCGGATTTTGGACCTAATTCTATCCTCTTTAAGAGCTTATAACTCTTGCTAGACACATCAGATTGATTTGATTTCAATTTCTATTGAAAGTGCAGATCAAATGCTTTCCATCAAGCTATAACACTACGATCTTTGGATCTATAAGTAAGGAGAACAAAGGGACTGAGAAACTCTGATTTTCACATGTGCGAAATTCCAGAATTCCGTACTTCCTCAATTCAAGTCTAAAAATTCAGTTCAAGTCCGATTTGATCCAAATACACTATAAAGAAGAGCTAGAAAAAGTGCAAAACTGCTTTTTTGCTTGATTTACCTCTCAGTTTCTTGTACAATCAGAGTTGTTAGCATGCAAAGCTTAATGTAGCTCTGATACCATGACAAAATTTCTAGAATTCACACGTGTGGGGAATGTCCACAAGAGTGACTGATCTTAATTAAGCTTTGTGATTGGCACTATAACCTGATTCTATATTGATTAAGAAAATCTAGTTCAGAAGAAATGGCGAATCCACAATCTAGCATGCTAATCAACTAAATATAATAGCAATGATCAAAGAATGAAAAAATACAAGATTTCAATGTATGAGCATTAGCCTCAACACGAGTTAGAGAGAGAGAGAGCTAGAGAGATAACAAACAATATTTGTTTAGATCCAAAATGACATGAGATAGCTACAAAACTTTGGTTCTTCATCATTGATTGTGTGGAGAGCTACACATATTTATGGAGATTGATGTAGCTCGAGGTAGAACCATATCTATCCATTCCAAAATGACATCTAAAGTGACATCTAGAGTCTATGTGACATCTAGAGTTGCCACGAGTTTCTACAAGCATAATCATGCTAATTCTATGCCTACAAACTATATGCAAGTTGCATTTATCAAACTAGATAATACATAACCATGTAGCTCGAGTTTTATGTAGGCCAAACTTGGCATTTTGCACTAATGAGCTACATACTTGCATGGTATAACATTTGTAGCAAGCCAAGAAATCAATATGGATTGTTTTTCAATTTTTTAGCTGGCATCTCTCAAGGACGAGTGTAAAAGCGTCTCAGGAGGATACACCATCGCATCAGGAGCAGCAGTTCTCTGGGTTAGCAAGAAGCAGATCGTTGTGTGAGAAATTGGCAAAAATCTAGCTTGGTATTTTTTATTATAGAAGTTTGTAAGTGAATCTCACACGTGTGGAGGATGTTCCCACGTGTGGAGAATTGTAAAGTAAATCAAAATGTTTGATAAAGGGGTCATAGAATCTCATAGTCAAGCATTTAGGTGTAGGATGTTGATAGGGTCAAATTTGGCATAGATGGCAAATTATCCATTTCCACTTGTAATGCCACTATTGAGCCAAAATAGAGTAGGAGGCCAAACTCGTGCCAATTAGAGTGTAGACAAGTGTAATGCTTTTGTTTGATGAAGTTTAAGAGGTCCAATAGGATTTAGAGGTGGAACCATGAGTGGTCCAATAGAATTTGAGGTTTGCTTGAAAATGGTCAAATAGAATTTAGAGGTGCATGGATCAATGGTCCAATAGGATTAAGAGGTGGCAAAGTGTGGTCCAATCATAGTTAAGCATAGCTGTAGCTCATGGATCTACTAGTATCATTGTACTCCTCATTTGGATCTAATTGATTTTGAGATTGAGTGGATTTTGAGTGTCATTGAATTTCTAGCTTTCTCTCTCTACCCGAGAGCGCATGATGTTTTTTCTCTCTCTACCCAAGGAGAGCAGCTTGTTTTTACTTAGATTACTTTTTGAATACTTCCCACACGTGTGAGTGAGAGTTGGAAGTGATTGAATGCATGTACTAGTGTGTTTTTGCCATAGATTCAAAGATAGATCTTGAATCTCAATACACACCTTAGGAGATCACAAGTACATGTTGTGGACAGTCCACACTTGTGAAATCAATAGTTGTAGCCCAATCATCCTGCGAAGTAGAATATGTTGCAGCATCAAAGATGGCCAACGAGATAATCTGGCTAAGGTAGTTCTTGGACGAATTGGGCAAAACAAGGAACGAGTCTTTGGTCTTGTAGATGGACAACACCTCTGCAATACACCTGATGAAAGATCTCGTGTTCCATTTGGGAACGGAACACATTGCGATCAAGTACCACTTGATCAGGGATTTAATTGAAAAAAAGATGTTGTAGACCACCTTCATCGAAACGAAAGACATGGTTGCTGACATCTATACTAAAGCCCTGGACAAAGGGCTCTTTGAGAGACAAAGGAGCAGTCTCAGGATCGTAAAGCTATCATGCTTTGAGAGGAGCTGAAGAAACTAAATGTTTCTGAATACAAAGCCTTGCTAGCTGTCAACCTTCCACCTGACACGAAACACGAAGACAAATGGTTCGCGAACACGAAAGTCAAAGGAGACCATCACGAACAGGTCGCGGACACGAAAGATTCACGAACGAGAATCTTTTGCGGTCTAGTACGAGAGAAAGACAGACGACCAAAACGAAACCAACGATGAAAATGGAACCAACGATGGAAATGAAACCAACGATGGAAACAAAACCAACGTCGTGAAATCTTCTCCCGCCCTTGACGCTCCAAAGAGTACCAACAAGATCATGCAAGTACCCAAAAGTACAAATGTCTGATCTGATGGCTTGACGTCAGTAGATACACTTTAAGTCGTGGCTAATCTGCCACTCTTGTAATCTTCTGATTAGTTGTAGATGTTTAGTTACTCTAATCTTAAAGGTTACATAGAACGACTATATACTTGCTAGATGATACTTGACAAACGACAGAGCACACATACAGTGTAATGAAGTAGTCTGATGCTAGTAAGCAATCAAGATGAAATTACAGAATACATGTCTGCCTACGTGCGAAGACAATTCTATCTAGGATCTGCAGATCCAACTGTCCGCTAGTAAAGTGAGATGATTACTCGTGAGAGAACCGTGTTTCTCCCACACCAGCGCACTGCATGGATTTGCATGCAGTGCTTGAAGAAATCAAAGAAAGATCAATATAGATGTTTTTCTTGTTGTGTCTGATTTTGTATGCAGATGTGTCTACTGTTGTTCGTGTGTCTGAGTTCTCTTGTTCAGTTTAATTCCACACCTTGGTTGAAACTATGTTGAATGCTGCATTAATTTTATATACGTAGATCAGTAGTGCCTGACTACACTCTGGAGGACTGTAGGAGTGATTCAGCTGGCAGGTGTTCAGCAATCGCATCTGAACTCCATCTGAGTGGCAAGAGAGTCGTGCTTGAGTCACGGTCGCAAGAGTTTCGTGATTTCTATCCTCTCACTTCTCATCAAAGACATGGTTGTAGATATGTGTACCAAGGCATTGAGCATTGATGCACAACAAATTTTGTGCATCGCTTACTATGAAGATCAAGGCCTCTACTCTCCTAAATCCATGTTAATCTAGTTCCATTCACATTGCTACACTTTTACATGCATTGTCGCACAGTCTGCAGAAATACTCTATTATCGGAAACAGGCATTAGAGTAGCAACTGACTTGGCCGACTTATCGACTTGGCCCACATATCGACTTGGCCGACTTGTCAAGGAAGACTGACTTGGCCGACTTGGCCAACTCCCAAGAGTCAAAGGCTCCTCACGTCCACTTCTTATACTGTGCAACCACCTTGACAATGACAACAACAGCCACAATGTACTACAGACGACGCAAAAGCTCCACCCTCCTTTCTTGTACTTAGATCTACACTAATGTAAATTGAATAGAGATGATGTTCATTGTAACAAATGAGAGTGATAGCATTCAGAGACAAGCATTGCATATGCTTTCATGCATCTATTCTTTCTTTCAGACTAATTTTCAGTAATAAGCTCATAGCTTTTATAGAGCAGAGTTATCTTCTTGAGCACACAGTTTCGTTTGTGATTGTCTTGTGCTCACAACATCAATTTGACTTGTATTTTCATCCACATCAATCTGAATCGACTACTGTTTTGTTATTGCATTCAGATCTTTGTCAATGTTGCATGATTTTGCTATTTCATTTTTTGTTTGACTCTCTCACTACTTTGTCTGACTGCCTGCTCTTTCACTTCCGCAAAGCACAATTAAATTCTATTTGTGTTCGCTTGTGTAATCCATTGCGATCCACGCAGTGCATGCACCGATGAGATTCCACCATCTCCCAGCATATCTCTCTCTCTCTCTCTCTCTCTCTCTCTCTCTCTCTCTCTCTCTCTCTCTCTCTCTCTCTCTCTCTCTCTCTCTCTCTCTCTCTCTCTCTCTCTCTCTCTCTCATGGATGGTACAAGACTATACTTCACTATATACTACATAACTACAAACACCTTATGAGATACAATAGCCCTAAGCATTGAAAATCTTTTCTGCAGTGTTTTTAAGAGCATAGTGACCCCCCAAATCTTCCTCATGTAATGCACTTATTACAGTGGTTGTCTCGGTTGGTTCTAAACATCGGTGGAGACTATTGTCAGCTCCTAATTTATACAATATACTATTTACAATCGTATAAGGTCCTACCTTAGAAAGAAAAACAGTTTTTTGCTATTTATTAAAATGTTCAGGATATATTTGGTCTTGTAAGAAATTAATAACGTCCATATAAATTGACGTTTTTGATTGAATATGCATTAAATGTTCATCTGGAAATTCATCAAAAATGGGTTCTAATTGATTTTTTGTTTGGAGGCAGGATATATAATCAGCATTTTAATGATCCTTGTCTCTTCTTAATTCTACTTCATAATTAAACTCATCTTATAATAATACCCATCTAGCTATTCTCCCCAAAAGATCAGGTTTATCCACTAAATGTTTTAATGCGTAGTGATCTACGTGAAAAACAAAAGGGTATTCTAAAAGGTAATGTCTAAATTTCTTTACTGAATAAATCATCCCTAGTGCTTCTCGCTCTATAGCGAAATTATTCTTTTCTAATGCAGCGAGTTTCCTTCCCGCATAGTAAATTGGATAATCTATATTTTGTTCATCTTTCTGACTAAGCACTACACCTATCGCAAACGATGATGTGTCTACATATGCATGGAATTGTTTAGCCCAATTTTGAGGTCTAACCCCAGTGGCTTCTGTTTTTTGTGCAAAAAAGAGATTTGAGAGTTTCCATATCATTGTGATTTCTTCTTGGATTCATTTTTTACTTTCAAGAGAGTGCTAAGTGCATTGGAACAGGTTAAAAGAGAATATCAAATCATTGCAACATGGCTACAAATGGAGGCTTCATGTTGGAGAGAAATGATAGGCTTACCTCAAGCAACTATTCAACTTGGAAGGTGAAAATGGAGTCTCTCCTTGAGATGAATGAGTTGATGGATTTTGTTATGTGTGTGGAGGACACCTCAAGAACAATTGAGTTATGATAGGAGGGCAAATAAATCTCTTCATATGATCAAGATGAATGTGACTATTAAACTTCTCAAGGAAGTTGGTAAGTGCACTACATCTAGTGAGGCTTGGGAAGCTTTAAAGAAGGTTTATGAGTCCAAGTCTATATCAAGGGTTATAAACCTTAGGAGGAAAATCTTTGAAAGTTTTCAAAAGAAGGATGAAAGTGCTCATGCTTGTGTTTTGAGGATTAAGGCATTCAATGACGAGTTTGCATGTATTGATGAAAGCATTAAGGAGATAAAACTTGTTCAAGTAGTTCTTAATGGCTTGTTGGATGATCATGCTAATCTTGTTCAAAGTTTTTCTATTCAAAAGACATTGCCAAGTATGGAGGACTTGCAAGAAATCTTGGTGAATGGTGAGTTTAGGCTTCTATCAAGAGGAGGATCATCTTACACATCTCAAGTTGGAGAGGAGGAGGCTATGTTCTCAAAGGGCAAGTTCAAGGGGAAGGGCAAAGCAAGTCGTCTAAAGGACAAGATCAAGATGAGCCTTCTACTTTTGCTGGCAAGAAGAAAGATAGATCTAAGCTAAAATGTTTCTATTGTGGAATCAAAGGACATTTTGCTAGTGAGTACTTCAAGAAGAAGAGAGATCAATGTGATAAGCAAGGAAATATAACTCTTGATTAAGATGGTGTTGATGATCAAAACTCAAATGATGATTCTCTTGTGATGTCTTCATGTTTGATTGCTAATGATGGAGATATTGATCCTTGGTGAATTGATAGTGGAGCAAGCTCACAAATGACCTTTCACAAAGAGGACTATTCATCTTTGTTGGCATATGAAGGTTACAAGTGGGTGATCTATACGACCAATGATGGTGAGTGTGCAATCAAAGGGATTGGCACAATTCCTATTTCTCTCTCTATAAATAGGAATGTTTATCTGAAGGATGTTTTGTTCATTTCGTGTATTACTAAGAACCTTCTTAGTGTGAGTCAAATGCTAAATAAGGGTCTTAAGGTGGAGTTTGATGGTGATGCATGCTTGATCAAGAAGAAGGATATGGTAATTTAAAAAGGGAAGAGACAAGGTTAATTGTTCAAACTTGATGCTTATGTCATTGCTAACCAAGTTGGATGTATGGAAAAGGAGCAATTGTCAATGCAAGAGGTATGGCACAAGAGATTGGGGCATCTCAACTTCAAGTAATTGGAGGTAATGGCAAAGAGGCAAGTTGTGTTTGGTCTTCCAAAGTCTCTAACTAGCATGAATCATGTTTGTGAGCAATGTGATTTATCAAAGTCACATAGATTACCTTATAAGAGATCTGTATCTAGATCTACTAGGCCTTTCCAACTTGTGCATTTTGATATTAATGGAGTTACTACAACTAGCAATGGTGGTGTTAAGAGGCATGCAACATTTATTGATGATTTTAGTAGATTTTGTTCGGTATATCTACTAAAGATCAAGGATGAGGAGTACGATGTCTTTTTCAAGTTCAAGATTGCAAGGGAGGTCCAATTCAACACCAAATCAAGTGCTTGAGGAGTGACAATACTGGTGAGTACATTTTTACCAAATTCAAAGCATTTTGTGATGCAAGAAATGGGATCAAGAGGGAGCTCATAAGTCCAAGAACACCACAACAAAATGGAGTGTCCGAGAGGAAGAATAGAACCTTATGTGAAGGAGCCAAAGCTATGAGGTTAGGGGCCAATCTTTCAAAACCTTTTTGGGGTGAGGCTTTGTTGTGTGTTAATTATTTATGTAATAGGTGGCCAGTTGACATTTATGGATGGAAAGACACCTTTTGAGATGTTGTTTGGTCAGAAGGTCAAATGTCAAGTACCTCAAAACTTTTGGATGTGTGTGCTATATCAAAATTACTCTTGATGATAGGACAAAGGAGGATCCATCTTCGAAGAAAGATATTAGGATTGCAGCGATAGTAGCGGAATCTGTCTAGATCTTTGAGGATCTGATCAGTTTTATTGGCCAAAAGTGTGATTTTAGACCTGTTACAATGGTTTTTTCTTGATAACTTTTTACTCCTTGCTCTGATTGGTCTAAGATTTTCACAATAGCTGGATCTGGTGCAGATCTAACTATTGATCATATCTAAGAAGGTTACTCGTGCGAGGGTTGGCTTTCTTCAGATCTCTTGGGTACTAACCTTCGTAGTGGATCTAATATAGATCTAACTCTGTTCCAAGGGGGAAAGGTTCTTTCACAAAGATCAGAGAGTTATGGTTGTCTACAAAGGTTCAAAATCACTTTTTTGCTCACAGATCAGTCAATAGTTGAAACTATCGTAGACCTCATGACTGATTGAAAATGACATTTTGGAGACAATGGGATGGTATGCGAAGGTTTACCTCTGAGTAAATTTTCTGGATCTGATGATTTTAGTGACTTTTAAGCACTTAAACTAACTTTTTTGCTCATTGGAATCAAACTAACCTTTGCAGGTTTTTTTTGTGTCCTTGTCTCACTGAGATGGAACTTCAAAATCCTTTACGAAGATTACTGGCCATTGAAACTGAAAAATTTGATGTCTGCGAAGGTTTAACCTAATTTTCTCGTCTTTTTAATCTTAGGAACCTTCGCAAGAGCACTTATCCTTTGAACTAACCTTCACAAGTTTCTCTGTGTCTTTGTCTCACTGAGATGGAACTTCAGAGAGCTCTGCGAAGGTTCTTATGATGATCTGAATTTTTTTTTAATTTTTCAAGTATGGCTTCTCTCTATTTTTTTTAAACCCGTTGGAAGGTAACCTTTGTAGGCTTCTATGCAAGTCTGGGACAGTACCCTAGAGCTATTGCCAGTCATGCGAAGGTTAGTTCTTCCTGGATTTTGAAAAATAAGGACGGGAGTGATTTTTGGCCACATTTTCTCTCCAAAAATAGATTTGAGTATTTCTTATGGATTTTCAAGGTTGTGAATGGATGCCAAGCCCTTAGAGGTTGTTTTGGGTCTCCACTACCCTTCCACACCTCCTCCGCTAGCTGAGAACAGTCCAAGCACAAAAAAGCACACACAACAAGCTAAATCTATCCCAAAATCCACCTAAAATCACTCTAAAAAACATCAACAACTAAAAGAACAACTAAAGTTAGTTAGTGATAGCCTATTCTCGACAACGGCGCCACTGTAGGGTGTGTAAAATATTCGATGAGCAGCTCCCCGCCTGTCAAGAAGGGTTAGAGCACAAAGATAGGGCCCTAACTATACGTAGTTGCTAATTTAGAAACACACTAACTCTACTTTAGCACTACCCAACCTTAACACTACTTCAACTAACTCTAAAACAAGCATTCATCATGATTGAGGGTGAAAGAGGAAGAGAAGAAGAGAAGAGAGAGAGATAAAGAGAGAGAGGTGAGATGGAGGTTAGCTCAAATGCTCAATATGCATGCCATAACTAATCAAAACAAGAACAAGGAAATAGAAAGCAAATAGAAAACACCACAATAGCATTAACATGAGGGATTAGCAAATGAAGATGCTTGGCTCTCCAAAATAGTAGAGTCTCCTCCTTCTCATTAAGCATGAAAAATGGTTACAAATGGTGCCTTTTTATCTTTGGGGTGGCCCTTGCCCCTTGCTTCCTATTGGCTACTTGCAAGGTGAGATTGAAATCCACACCCTTCACAAGAAGCACAAACAAATCTATGGTGAAGGAAGAAACACATCCCACCTACCACCATTTGACTTTGACTAGTTTGCAAAACGTAGAAACTTAAGTTAAACTTAAAATTTGGCCTTTTACATTATTTATAATTACATGGCCCAAAGTCAAGTTTATTGTCAAGATTATTTATTTACAAGTGCTCACTAGGCCATGGGCTTACGCACGCAGGATGCCACGACCCTCGCAACTATTTCTGACTAAATTATTTATGTACATTGTAATACACTCAACAAACTTCTTTCATCTTGAACAACGACGTCGAGAATACAAGAGATTTTAGGTGGATTTTGGGAAAGATTTAGCTTGTTGAGATGATGTCTTGGTAAAAACAAGACTGATAACCTACAATAGAAATGCAGATGGGATATTGGAAAGCTAATTATTCTCGTTATTTGGAGGAAGTAAAGGTAACAATTTGCTTTGCTCCACCAATCCAATAACCAGACCATACTACACTTACAGTCATATAAATATTGGTTCTCTCATGATCTATGCACTCCAAGCCACCCAACAATTGTACAATAGCCCTCTCACAAACTGTCCCTTCTGTTGAGATGTCTGAAATCTTGTTTGAGGATAGTTGGTACACTCATCTTGTAAATAATACATTGATCAACAACCCTCTTGCACCATTGGGCAATCGCAGAATGGGAGGCTATCCCAATTTATCTTTCCTGGAAGACTACATGCAGAGTAATAACTATTTCCTTGCTACGAAAGGGATGACCATCGAACAAGTTAATGAAGAAAATGAAGCCCGAGCAAAACCCATTTTTCACAAGAAGCCAGCCAGCAGGAAGCGACAAAGATGAATGTGAGCAATTTGTTTGCGAGCCGCTGCACAGCTGAGGAAGGGGATATGTGGAGTCTCATGATCTCACATTATCCAAAGTTATTGTTTTATATTGTAAAATTTTTTAATTTTTGTACATGCAAATATGCTATAGTGCCTAAATCCATATAAAGGCCTATTTGTATCCTGTAAATTCATTTTAGATTAGAATTCGCAACGTTCTATAGAGACACACTAGCGGATCCCAATCGACATCTTAACGGTTGGTGAACAACGCTCAGGCCAGTGTTCGTTCCTATAAGGTCGACACTCCGTGCCATTGTAAAAACGCACAGATTTGAGTATCAATAGAGAGAAGAGAGCCAGTTTCTATAAGCTTGAGCATTCCTTCCCTCTGCCATCTCTTACAATATTACTTCTTATCAATTGAGCAAATACACTCTAAACGATTTGTAATTGCTTGTGATACTTGTTTGTTTGTGCTAGACACCTTGCATCTCTTACTGAATTTCAGTTACTCTAACTCGGATTTTCAGACGTCACCAGAGAGTGACAATTCTAACTAATGTGTGCAAGGAATTAGCCAAAGTTGTTAAGCATAACCATAAGCAGAACTTCTTTCAATTCCGAATGAGCTATGTATTCAGATAACGATTTTGTCTGATGCTTTGTTCTATTTGCTTCCTGTGATAAGAATTAATTCTTTGTGTTCGATTAAGAGAAATCATTAGCCAATTTGATTCTGTTTGGTGAATCTATTTGCTAGTTGCAGTCCGCTCTGATTGCTTACTGTTATCCTAAGAGTCTGGAAGATAAAGTAACCTTTATAATCACAAAACTTGACCAAATCGTTTCATCGTTGGTGTTACTAGATGCCAATTCACTCAATATCTTTGGATAACCAATTATGTCGTTGTAGTATTCATTGTGAATATTACACATCACATTTCATTCACCTTCTTACATACACTTATCATACAAAAGATGAGATTATTCTCTCTCTTGAGAAACGATCAAACCTTTTATACTACTTAATTCACTGATTTTGTGAAAATCTATAATGACTAGGCTACCACACACGGGTTTCTACATAGGCGAAAAACCCGATACTGCAGTTTTACATGGGATTCTACACAGGCGAAAAACTCGACACTCTGTAGAAATACACAGGATTCCTCACAGGCTATCTACATCTTCACGCTCCAATAACAACTATTCTAATTAGTCAGTTAATCAGCTGTTAAGCAATCTTATAAATGTAAAGCTAGAGTAATACAAGATCTTCCAGTTGTTATAAATAGAAATGAGTGATTGAAGATATTATAAGTCATCATATATCAGAGGATGATCTGACAGAGATAAAACGACCAGAATGGGTCTTTCAGTAGCTGACTCCTCATAGTTAGTGATTATATAGAGAGAGAGATTCAGAACTATAGCAATTGTTTTGAATCTGTAAGTAGGATCACGCGCTTATCCAATGCAACTGTATTGTGGTCTGATCGTTGTTACTACAACTTTATTATACAGATTCGCTACTGTTCTACATATTTTTGCATTCTTGTTGAATGAAATTAACTCTCACTCCTCTTATGCAAACGTCACAGAAAGAGAAATGTATGGCTATCTCTGACGCCTGAAATATTTTTACATTCTTTTCTTAATTAGATTATTAGTATTAGAGGATTGCATAGCTGTCTGAGACGCCTAATCATTTTCTAGCGATCTCCTCTCTGCACACAAAGAAGAAAATTTATATATTTTGAGTCACGATTATGCACTTCCTGTGAATAGTATAGATGCTCATATTTGGCATCAAAGACTAGGTCATTTAAACATGCATTCAATCTTGTACATGCATCATAACAAAATGGTCAAAAACATGAATATCAATGCTGTTACCACAACTAATCAGATTGTCTAAAAATTGTTTACTAGGAAAACAACCTAGAACTAAATTTCCAAGAGGACAAGCTAGGAGAGCAAAGTCCATTATGTCACTGATTCACAGTGACCTATGTGGTCCTATGAGCGTACCCTCTTTGGGTCAAGCTCTATATTTTATTACATTTATTGATGACTTCTCCTGATTCACCAGAGTCATGTTCATAAAGAACAAGTCAGAAGCATTCAATGCTTCAAAGAATTCAAGCAATATGCTGAGAATCAGACTGGTCAGAGAATCAAGGCCATGCGGTCTGATTCAGGAGGAGAATATCTATCAAATAAAATGGCGGACTACCTTTCATCATGTGGCATGCACCATTGATTCACAGCCAGCTATACTCCATAGCAGAATGACATAGCTGAGCGAAGGAACAAAACATTATTGGAAGCTGCACGATCCATGACTGTCAATGCTCAATTACCCCAGAACTTTTGGGCTAAAGCAATTTCTACAGCCTACTATATGCAAAATTATTCTAGCACGAAGGTAGTTGACTCCAAGACACCGTTTGAAGCCTACTACGGCTACAAACCAAGTCTGAAACACTTACGTGTATTTGGATGTCTATGCTGTGATCAAATATCGTCTGATTTGAGAAAGAAGTTAGACCCAGTAAGCTGTAAGTATATCTTCATCAGCTATTCCATGTCACATAAGGCATATCGTATCTATGATATTGATATAGGTCAGATCTCAGTCAGCCGCGATGTTGTCTTTCTTGAAGACAAATTTCATAATTTCAAGCAAAAGCAGCCAATGCAGGAGTCTGGCAGGAGTCTGTCAGAGCAGCTCCATTCTCCATCAATAGGCATCGAGCTACAAATGTCCAAACGTAGGAGTTTGTCCCAACAGCTCCATTTACCATCGATGGGCCTAGACCCACGACTGTTCAACCACAAGCTGAAGCTATCCCAATCATTTACACAGGAGAAACATCCACTAAAGCACTTGCAGTTCGAAGGTCTGCAAGACAACATCAACAACCTTATTGTTTTGTTCCTTAGGCGTTCATCATTCATGATGAACCTGCCACTGTTGCAAAAGCACTTTCAATGCTCAATGTAGATTAATGGAAAGCTGCCATGGATGCTGAGTATCATTCCTTGATGAAGAACAAGACCTGGAATCTTGTTAATCCTCCTGCAAGTATAAAGCCTATTGACTCTAATTGGATCTTCAAGCTAAAGCTTAAACCAGATGGATCAATATCCAAATGGAAATCTTGTTTAGGGGTTAGAGAATTTGAGCAAGTTTATGGAATAGATAACACTGACACCTTCAGTCCAGTGGTAAAACATCAATCTATTCGCACCTTGCTGGCTATAGCTGCTACAGAGGATCTGGACATTCACCAGATGGACATCTAGACAGCATTCCTACACGGATATATACAAGAAGACATATTCATTTATCAACTAGAAGGTTACGTCCTTCAAGGCAAAGAGCATTTGGTATGTAAATTGCATAAGGCATTATATGATTTTAAGCATGCTCCAAAAGCTTGCTTAAGACCCTATGATAGAATAAATCACTTCTTGTTGTAGCATAACTTCACTTCTTGTTCCGCAGACTCTAATGTATATCTCAGACGAAAAGGATCAAGCTATGTTATAATAGCATTATATGTTTACGATTCCTTAATTATTAACAATTCCAATCTCAAAGTTTAAGTTAACTTAAGTTTGCTAAGTTTTGTAATTAGTCAAAAGTCAAAGTGGTGGTAGGTGGGGTGCACTTCTTGTGCACCATAGATTAGATTGTGTTTCTTTTGAAAGCTTAGGATTTCAATCCTACCTTCTTTAATTTAGCCAATAGGAAACAAGGGGAAGGGCCTTCCCAAGGATAAAAAGACACCTCTTGTACACCATTTTACATGCTACAGAGGAGGAAACTCTACCACTTTGGAGAGCCAAGCATCCTCATGTGCTAATGTTTTCATGCTCCTGCTATTTGTTTATGTTTCTATTTGCTTTCCATTTTGCATTGTTGTTGGTTTAGTATTCTTAAAGCTTTTCCATTAGTATGAGATGTTGAGCACATGAGCTAACCTCCGTCTAATTCTCTCTCTTTCACCTCCATTCACCTCTATCTTGGATGATTAGTGTTAGGTGGGGCTAGTGTTACTGTATTAGAGTTAGTTTTGTGTAGAGAAGCATCTAAACTAGCAACTAAACTAAGTTAGATTCCTATCCTTGACAGGCGGAAGGATAAATTTAAATGAAATGAGAAAACTCATATGGCTTTCGAAGCTCCAAAAAAATCATTGGTAACGGCTCCCTTATTGCTACCAGGATTGGGAGCTATTTTGAGTCAGACAGATGGAGTCATTTCTTTCGAAAATAGGAAACGCACTGATTCAAAAGCATCTTATACTACTCATAATAAAGAGAATTGACCATTGTGCATGCGCAATTGAACGACAAACAAAAGAGATGGTTGACATAGGTCCAATCTTGTGATTTTAATGTTGAATATCTTTAAAAGAAAAGATAATTTATTTGCAAATGCATTATCAATAATACGGTCGTTACACATGAAGGCACCCTCAAATTCTACAAAGAAATATGTAGCTTATTTGACGGAACACCAAAGCAAAATTTTGGATCACCCTTTAACGGAAGAGCACAGAATGTTGTGGTCAAATTTAAGATTTGGCACAATTTTCACGATAACTTTACTAAATGTTGCTTGGGTTCAAGTTGAGAATATGGAAGATCTTAATTTAAAAGGGATTTGGGAAGAAGTACAAAATTCTGATTTTGTTGTTCATCTTTGTTATAGGAGGCAAGGAAAAATATTGTTGTATGATAGTTCTAGAGTTGTGCTTGCTCCTAAATCTAAGTTTATTCCACAAGTACTATATGAGTTACATTCATCTCTGAGTGCTGGGCATAGTGGAATGTTGAAGACATATCAAACAATCAAAAAGCCATTCAAATGGGCTGGTATGAAGAAGACTATATATACATATGTGCAAGAATGTATTTCTTGTCAAGCGACTTAGGTGGAACATGTCAAGCAACGAGGTTTATTACATCCACTATTTCGTCCTACACAATATTGGACAAGTATTAGCATGGATTTTATATCTTCCTTGCCTACAACGTCTGGAGGATATGGCAGTCTCTATGTGGTGGTGGCTTAAAAAATATGCACATTTCTTTCCTTATAGAACTATTGACTCTGTTGTCCAAATAGCATAGATATGTTTGAAGAACTTCAAATTACATGAAATACCAAAGGAAATAGTGAGCGATAGAGATGGCAAATTTATTTCCACTTTTGGAAGGTCTTAATGGACAAGTTGGGCACTAAACTGTGCTTAAGTACATCATTTCATCTGGAATCTGTTGGGGACAGAGACAAAGGGTCAACCATTGGCTGGAGTGCTATCTATGAGATTTTTTTTTGATCATCAGACAAGGTGGATAGAATGATTGTACTCCACGTGTCAATTGGCATGACACCCTTCTTTGTATTATATGGCCATGAGCCATTACAACCTATTAGTATAAATAGGTTGTAGTTCCAACAATTGCGGATCAAGTTCAGCACATGAATGATATTTTGAAAGCTAATCGAGAGCATATAAAAGTAGCACAAATACAAATGAAGCAATACACTGATCAGAAAAGGACTTTTCATGATTTCATTAAAGGGAATTTTGTGTATTTCCACCAAGCTAAAAAAAACCCAAAGCAAAAAGTTGGCTCCAAGATTTTATGGATCTTTCAAGATTGTAAAGAAGATCGAGAAGTTGAATTATGAATTGGATCTACCACCAACAACCCGTATGCATCGAATGTTTCATGTCTCGTTTGAAAAAACGTATGGGAGAACACTTAATTGCAACTACTACTCTACCACCTTTGGATCTTGAAAGTAAAAAGGGAGTGTAAGCTTGCCAGGCCCAAAAAGAGCTATTAGCCTTAAGATTAAGGCGGTTCTCTCTTTAGGCCCTTCAAAGTACCTTAATAAGGATAATAGAACGTGAAATTTGATTCTTTTTTGAAAGTACCATTAACACCAACGTACTCACGTGCACACATTAACTTAAACCTATAGCATCCTTACTCAAGTCCTCAGTCCATAGAAATGTGTTCGTGTAAGCTTTAATAAATTTAGATTGCAACCAACATGCCAAGTTTCTATCCCTTCTTTGGACAGCCATGACCACAACTAGCTCTAACAAGAACAATTAAACAAAATCTCTTCATAGTAGATCAAAGGAAAATAGATATTATCAGAGCATTTTTGAAATACAACTAGCCTGAAGAAGGCAGCTGGGGCTCAAAGTGCACCACCCTAGATAGAAAAAAAAAGTTAGCATAAATGGCTTGGCAACAACTCAAATGAAGATATAAAACAGCACTTGCAAATATAGAAGCACTAGCTCTCCACATTTGCAAGCTACCCCATGAATGGAACCTGAGCTGTATGAAAAAGTTTCCACATTATTCAGCTCTATACTTTGTAGTGCTTAGACATTCTTGAGGGCATAGTTGCCCGTTCTGGAACAGAACGCATTCCAGAATGCATTCCGTTTCGGAACTTCACCAAAAAAAAAATTCAAAAAATATGTTCCTTTTTAACAAAGGAATCGAAATAAGGAACAAAATAGCGATTCTAGGACGTGAGCTTAAGAACATGGCTCAGATAGCAATTCTAGGATCAACACGAGCTGCAAAATTTCATTTGTTTTTGCCAGATTTTTTGGCTACAAGCAGCTCTGTATCAGCAGTCAGACAAGACGTGCATTATCTAGCGTCAGACAAGACATGGACATCAAGATAGAGGGTGAGTTTTCAAATATAGCATGACAAACTAGCACAGCAGCAACAAAAAGCCATAGGAAAAATATTCGCAAATGAGTATGACAGAGATGGAGGACGTGACAATAACCGATATGGTGGTGGTGGTCCTTTGCGGTCCAAGGGAAACTATAGAGAACAAGCTGGTCCTTATGATCGCCCCAGTGCTGGCTGTGGAGGTCCCTCATCTTATGATCACAACTAATTATTGTCAAATAGCTAGTAACTTCTTCAATTTTGTTTCTGCTTGAATTGTATGTTTTGCAGTGTATCTAGACTCCCTCAATGTATTATCAAGAAGAAGGAAGATCGCGGCCAGTTTAACACCTGTTTTTTTATTTTAAAAAAAACATTCTGACCCAGTAAAAAAAATGTGAGCTTTTTGGACTTCTTTTATGAAAATCTCTTGCCGAGATACGGCCAAATATCTCTAGAAAATGTTCCTTGATGATTAATTTTAACATCCACTACTCTGCTAAAATAGAAACCTCAAAAGGATCCCAGAGTATAATCAAAGTGCAGTGCTACACCTGTATAGAATATCTTCAGTCCCATTCACCTTTCGAGCGGGCATCTGAAGGAAACAAAAGCATACTATCATATTTGAAGGAGCATCAATGCAAGCTGCTGATCTGACACAATTACTTCCTTGCACAACTCTAGAGCACTTGAAAGCCTTGCTGCCAATTGATGCTTACACTGCAACTTGCAATTGAACAATATCAGAAAAAGCTATGGACCTGAATGCATTCAGAGTTCATTAACTTCCAAAAACATTTGCTACATACAACTAAAGTTCTAACCATCTGCCAAATTCTATAACTGCATTCTATCCTCAGCGACTTGGAATGGAAAAAATCCAGGCCTCTTGCCAACTTGTGCTACATGGATGACAACAAAAACAAAGGAAAGCTGCATACTCATCAAAAAGGTGTACAGAGAAGTTATAGAAGTATCCTGACAAAGACTGATTCATCAGAGAACATGGAAAAGCTTGAATGAGGAATACAGAACATGATATGCACACCCAAGGCCTTTACAGATTTATGAGAAAGTGTAAGAGTCCATAGCAAGATTCTTCTGTCAAATGCAAGGTGGTCCTGGAAAGACATGCGTCTCAAAGGTAAATACAGAGGTGCTCGTTTAATCATATGTCCTCCTTGAGGTCGTGGGTTCGACTCTAATTATTGGCACACATGACACATACAAGAGAAAAGAATCTTTAATAACATCCAGGTGATAAGTCTGAATCTTCTCCAACACCAAGCTGGAGGCTGTCTCTAAAAGCAAAATGCCAGTCTGGAATAGTCCAAAGACGTTCACTGAGGAAGGAGAGGAAAAGTTTAGCCTTAATCAACATGCATTAGCATTCAATAGAGGCAATTTGAGCTATAAGTCACTAATGCAGCGTACAAATAATACAGGAATTGTTGGCAGGCTTGTGTCCTTCACTAAAACATAGGCCCTCCAGCACGTATACATTGCTGCCTCAATGAAGATAGATAGTTGCTTATTTTCTCTATGATAGCTTCTGCCTGGCAGGTAGAAAAAACTTAACATAGTATTAGATTATGAAAATGTAGATCTATTACCTATGAGATAACGCTATTCTCCATTGATTCTGTGATGTACTTCGGTAAGATCCAATATGGTTGCACTGTTCTCTCCCTGTTCTATATGAGAGAGAGAGAGAGAGAGAGAGAGAGAGAGAGAGAGAGAGAGAGAGGCCTAAATTACATGTAGCTGCTCCCCTCGTGCAACTACATCATAAAAGAAGGAGTGGCAGGAGCAGAAATGCTTGGGAAAGCATACATACTGATCGCAGCCTTTAGATTCACCGAGAACCTGACCATGAATAGATGGAACGGATTATTGTCAATGTTAATGCAGCCATTTAGAGATTTGAATGACAGAGAACCCTAACTTATATAATACTACATACACTTATTTTGCCTACTGTCTTCCAACAAAAGTGAGACTAGAAAAATTCTGCATTGAGAGAGTTGCATCCCTTTTCAGAACCTTCTACCCAATGATTCTAATTTCAGTAGAATCATGACTAACAGATTATCTACAAACTCACACCATCAGTATACAAGCAAGCTTGTCAACTTCATGTTCCTTCATAGATCCAAAGGTATCCTGACTCAACAGAAAAGATCAATTTTTTACACTTCGTAAGTCAAAAGCCCGCTCAAACTTCGTTTGTATGAAATGCAGAGAAAGAAACTTCCTTACTGACAGTTTTAGTCACAGCAAGGATGAATACTGATAACATTATACCCTGAAAACTGTACGCTTACTGGGCTCTGCTACCACTCGTTCGACACCTCCCAGGTCAAGAATGCGCATTGCACGCTCCAAATTTTTGTTACAGAGAAATTGCAATCTGCAAGCAGCTCAAGAGGCCATGAGGAATGTGTGAACATTTGTGTGTGTGTGTGTGTGTGTGTGTGTGTGTGTGTGTGTGTGTGTGTGTGTGTGTGTCATCAATGATTGAATGCCAAAGCTAAGAGCTTGCAAACATTATGCTGTTTGAAAGATCATCTGAAACAATTCTGGGAAAGAACTGTAGAAAGGCGAGCTTCCTCACATAGACAGCTGCTCATCAGTTACTGCAAAATCAATACCCAAAAGGAAGGATTTGAGACAGCACAATTATAGAGCCCCACAAATCTAAAAGATCTGTTGGTTTGGTGGTTCTAAAGTAACTAAGAAGTAAACTCCCCCTTAGACCTGCTAGTAAATATAAACACCTTGCAACAAAGCATTCCTCTTCTAAAATATTCATGGTATTTTTCTCCAGATTTTTGGAAATGCATGCAATGGATAACTTGGACATTCCAAAACTTCTAGATGTAGAATGAAGATGTAAGCCTGATCACCTTATATCGTGTATGATTTTCTGATATGCTTGAGTTTCACAAGCCTTCACACAAATGGAATTGGGAAACAAGAATGAGCTAAATGGTACTTTCAATAGTTGTAAAAGGCTCTAAAACTTACAAGCAGAAGCTGCAGATGCCAACGACGACACAGGTTTGATGCTGCTCAGCACAGCCTCAGCAGCAGCTGCAGCTGCCATAACTTTCAACCCTTCAATCTCCGCTACTGAGATTCCTGAAATGGGGTGGATCTATTTGTCTCTTAGCATCTTGATCATACCCAAAATCCTTTCCCTGTTATTTACAGAATAATGAATGTGGCAATGAGATAAGATGATCTCTCTCTCTCTCTCTCTCTCTCTCTCTCTCTCTCTCTCTCTCTCTCTCTCTCTCTTTAATTCCCTAAACCCTAATCTCAACGGAACCCTAGAATTTCATGCCTCTCATTTTGAAGAACACGTTCACTCATTTCAAGCTTTGCAAGTTTTGAAACTCTGAGATATATATAAGCCTTTGATTCAAGCTGCATTTTACTTATGGGAAAAAAAAAACACACGTGTCAATAAAAAAAAGTAGTTGACTTGTGTTGGTCAAAACCCTAAAATGATTTGGGCCAATCAAAGTGCAAGAATCGCATTTTGTCTAACTGGGGTGACATTCTCTCTCTCTCTCTCTCTCTCTCTCTCTCTCTCTCTCTCTCTCTCTCACACACACACACACACACACACAGTTACATACTCAATACATAGCCCCTAACTAGTATACCCTTAGGTACTGGGCCATTACCATTAAGGGCATGTCCTTATGGGACCCAGATAGATAAGGTTCAGTATCCTTATCCTCTAGAAGCTTCTTTTGGGCTTCTTTGTGGGAATAAGTAGGCCCTCATTGTATTCATTTGATAGCTGATGATATTGATCTCTCTCTTTAGCCTCCTTAATCTCTCTTTTTCCTGCTTTCTAGGGTTAAGTCTTGGCTTATGTGCCGCTTTCATAGCTTAAGTCTTGCTTATGTGATGCTTTCATAGCTTAGCTCTAGATCAACTGTGGCTCTATTCGGAACTTGGTATCAGAGCACTTTCCTGAGCAATTGGAAAGTGTTGATTTTTGCTTTTCGGTTTATTTTCAGATTGATTGGGTTTTCGACTTTCTTGTTGTGCTTTTATTACAGGTTGCAGGATCTTCTATTGAGGAGACTGCCATCTCTCCATTTCTGGCGCCCATCTCCTCCAGCCATCTCTCCTTGCTACCATAGTTCTCTTTTGTGGTGTGTGAGAAAGGGATAATCCCTGCCATCATCTCCTTCTCTTATCTCTCTATTTGTCATCTCTGGATCTCCATCGCTGCCATCTCTATAGAGTGCTCCATCGCTGCCTTCTCAGCGCTCTCCATCGCACTACTCTCCTCCACCTCCGGCGCTACCATATCTCCAGCGCCCACGCTCTCTTCCTATCAGAGCTGCCCCTCCGATCCTCTGTTAGCCCCTGATCGCCCCCCTCTGATCTGATCAGATCAGTCCACCCACAGCCCTACCCCGATCTATCTGTGCTTGCTTCCGCCTGCCTGCCTGTGCCCTCTCTCTGCCTCCGCCTACGTACCCACGTCGGCCTGTCTCCTGGCACCCGTAGCCTGCCTCCTCTGATCATCCCTAAGATCCTCTCCCTCTGATCATCCATCCTCCTACCCCTCTGTTCCTGTGATCGTCCTCCTGCCCAGTGTCGCCCGCCGACCTCCTGCTCCCCGCCTCCTACAGCCCCTCATGTTCTGTCCGCTCTCACCTTCCCCTTGCCCCCCCCGTTCTAACCCTCGCACCCTCCCTCGTTCTGTCGCCCATCCACCTGCGTAGCCTGTCCGCCCATCGGCCACCTACGTAGCTCGCCTGCCGCCGCTTACCTGACCGCTGCCTGTCTGCCGCCCGTACTCCCTGAGCCCGCCCGCCCGCCCGCATTCCCTGCGCGTGCCCGAACGCCCGCTCGCGCTCCCTGCCGTCATCCCGTCGCCCGCCCTACCCGCGCTTTGTGCCAACGCCGGCCGTCGGCTGTCGGCCGTCTTCTGGACCACTCGCCATCGCACGCACTCTGGAGTCTGGACCGCCGTCGTAAATTCCGATTTCATTGCCCATTTCGTTTTTGTTATTAGCTTTTCGTTTCCGTTGTCGTGTGCTCGTCTATAAAAAAAAAAGAAAATTTACGTTCCATTTTAGCCCAATTTTACGTTAGTTTTCTTTTTCCATAACTAGTTATTGCTCAGTTCGTCCATTTGTTTAGCACGTCTTTTCTCGCTTTCTTTCTTTCAACAGGTTGACTCACCCACCAAAAGTGAGACCCCTCACGAGCCCTTAGCCAAACAATTTGCTCATATGAGTGACTCCCTTTCTAACCTTACCAGTCGCTTCGACCACATGATGACCGTCTTTTCCACTATGCAGTCACAAATTGCTTCTCTCCAGCCATATGGGCTTGGAAACGCCCCTATTCCACCTTCATTTGGGCCTCCATTTGGATTTCCATCCTCTTCTCCTTCGCTTGGCAGTGGGGTTCATTATGCACCAAACCCACCCCCTGGCTTCCCACGTCAGTCTGCTCCTGCGCCACATTTTCCACGTCATCCAGCTCTTGAGTCACAATCATTTGAGTCACCTGCATCATTTGAGATAGTCATAGAGCTATTTGAGATAGTCATTGAGTTACCTGAGTTAGTTCATGTCTCGCATAGTGAGTTTGAGTCACATCTACAGGTTGATATTGCAGATGCTTCACAGGTTGATCTTACAGATACTACAAAGGTTGATGCTGATATTACAGATACTACATGCCTTAGTGCAGTTCCTGAGTGCTTTGTTACTGTAGCCTGCTTTGATACTGTTGCATCCTTTGCTACTGCTGCTGCTATTACATGCTTTGATACTGATGCTGATATTGGTGATGAGTACCTTGGTGCTGCTCCTGAGTGCCATGCTACAGATATTGTAGCCTATGTTCCTTATCGCACTGCTTTTGAGTACCATGCTGCAGAGCCTATGCTGCTTATTACGATGAGTCTATGGTTGTTCTTTTAGATGACTTGCCTACTCATTCAGTAGTAGCACTACACATGTCACATGCTTCTACATTTCATGATGGTTCCTACGTTGGGTGTCCTATCCCTCCGTTGATAGTTCCTATTCATATTGTATATGCGGATTTTCTAGATGCATATTTAGGCCAGAGCTTATTAGTTGGTGTTTCTGCTATTATGCCTAAGTATGATGTTATTACATTTGTGGATCATGCTCATCTAGATGCTGTTTTATATTCATGGCTACTACGCCTCCTTTGGCATGATGACATTGTATATTCATGGTCCATGAGGATACCTTACAGTATTGTTGCTTTACACTCATGGGCACTATGGATCCCTTGGCATGACGACATTCTACATTCTTGGGCATTGCACATACCTTGGGTTGATGTACAGTTGTCTGTTCCAGCTATTCTTTGTCAGGGTGATCTACCACAGTTTCCTTGGCATTCATGGTTGCTGCATGATCTCTTTATACTTCAGGTTCCTTGGCATTCCTGGTTGCTGCACATAGCTTGGTCTTTGATGTTGTTCCAGAGTGGTTGCCGAGCTGTGCTTTTCCGATGGTATTCTTGGGCTATTCGACTAGCTTTGGAAATCTCAGTTGTTGGGGTCTTGCATATCGAGATCTTCCTATGGTCTTCTTGGGCTATTCGGCTAGCCCTGGATATTTCACTTGTTGGGGCCCTTCACTACGACATATTTCTTTGGCATTCCTGGGCTATCAGAGTACCTTGAGCGAGTTTTCTTCTCGCTTGGTTTTCTTTATGCATCTACATTAGTTGCTTATAGTTGATGTACAGTGCTTTGTAGTTGCTTATAGTTACTGTACAGTGTTTTGTGGAGTTTGTGTGATACTTTTGGAGTACCTGTTGTGACGACTTATGTCCTCTCCTTCAGTATTTCCATTGGTTCATGCCTTATTTCTCCTGTATTATGAGTCTTTAGATTTATTGATTTTCGTCCTGATGATTGGTTATTAACATAGCTATTGCTTGGGGCCAACATTGTGGACAATGTTGTTTTAAAGTAGGGGAGAGCTATGTACTCAGTACATAGCCCCTAACAAGTATACCCTTAGGTACTGGGCCATTACCATTAAGGGCATGTCCTTATGGGACCCAGATAGATAAGGTTCAGTATCCTTATCCTCTAGAAGCTTCTTTTGGGCTTCTTTGTGGGTATAAGTAGGCCCTCATTGTATTCATTTGACAGCTGATGATATTGATCTCTCTCTTTAGCCTCCTTAATCTCTCTCTTTCCTGCTTTCTAGGGTTAAGTTTTGCTTATGTGCCGCTTTCATAGCTTAAGTCTTGCTTATGTGATGCTTTCATAGCTTAGCTCTAGATAAGCTGTGGCTCTATTCGTAACTCACACACACACACACACACACACACACATCAAAATGAACTCTTGCTTAACTCTTGCTGCCTGCATCAAAATATGGGGTCCCCCGTCCTCTTCTAGCCGCAGATTGCCAAAGTCCACATGCATTTTCCAAGGACATGGCCGCTATCTACAGCATCCAAAAATTATAAAGATCTGTTCTTGTACCTGCGCGACCCACAATTGCCACACAGAAACTCTTTCTGCAAGAAATATATGCAGATTTCTAAACTTTGCAGTGTTGTGCAGTAAATTTCTGCAGCAACTAAAAAAGTGCACCATAGCTCAGCATGTCTCTGTCCTTGATGTCTTCGCTGGCTGCTTAAAGCAAAGCAAAGGGACAGCAAGAAATAGATGTGCAGATTTCTAAACTTTGCATGCAGTTTTGTGCAGGAAATTTCTGCAGCAACTAAAAAAAGCACATTATTTTTAAAGGTTCATATAGCTCAGCATGTCTACCCTTTATGTTGTCACTGGCTGCCCAAAGCAAAGGAAAGGGACAGGGAGTTGCTTACTTCCAAGTGTGATACCAAGCAAGTGAAAGTTAAGCAATAGGGAAATTTAGCCAAAGACGAAGTAGTGGATGATGAAACCAATGTGTTTTCATTGGCATTGACTTTGAAATTTGATGATAGCACAAAATGATTCATTGATTCGAGTGCCACTAGGCACATGACAAGGAGTAGGGATTGGTTTGAAAATCTCTCGCCTATCAATGATGATGACAAAGTCACACAAACCAATGGACAGAAGTGTCAAATTTAAGCGATTGGTGGCAACATTCTAGTTCAATTTCCGAATCAAAAGATAAGGAACAATAGTAATGTGCTTTGCGTGCCTAGGCTACCACAAGGTGGTTGCAACAAGTAATCAAGAGATAATTGTGGTCTTTATAAGCTGGATGTGGCCAAACCTAAAGAATATGGATTGACATCTTCAATTGCATCTCAATCAAGGTTATGGCATTGTAAGATGGGTCATTTAACTATGGCAGTTTGTAGTTGTTGAGCAAATTGAGAATAGTGAATGGAATACCAAGCTTGCAAGAAATACGACACTCAATTTTTGAAGGTTGCATGATGGGCAAGCACCACTGGGAGAAATTCAAGAAGGGTAAACCGACACGGGACAAGAAGTTACTTGAGCTCATCCATTCCTGAAGATGAAGAGGGAGAGGTAGTAATCGGACTCAGTATGGGGAATAAAGGGGCTTTGCCAGGACAACGAAGGGTCTCTGGCAGTATGGTATCCCCTCGAGACAAGACGGTCTCAAGGTTAGAAAGGACACGATCGATACGACTCTCAAGACAATCCATGCGAGCATCAATGTGCATAAAACGATCGTCTAAAGAACTCTGTGGTGGATCGTCCACTGAAGAAGCAGCCATAGGTGATAAGGAAAAGACAAAACCTGAGGGAGAGGACGTTCGTCGTCACCCCAAGTTAGTCTATCTTCCAAAAATCACCGAAATGGCACAAAAACATCCAATAAAGAAGGAATAGGACCACCAAATAAGGGGCTGAAAAAGGCTGGAAATGGGCTAAAAATTTGGATAGCAAATGGGCAAAAGTAAAGAGGTAAGAGGGCGCTGGAAAAGAGGCAAAAGGATAGGTTTTTGGGACAGCAAAATGGCAAAAATGAGGAGGGAATAGGGCGTTGGAAATAGCAATAGATAGGCACCAAAAATGGTAGCAAATGGGAGAAAAAAGTAGGTGCAAATGGGTCGCTAGAAATAGCAGGAGATGGGCACTGGCAATGGTAGCAAATGGGTGCTGAAAAATGGTAAAAAGGGACTGCAAAAAGTGTGCTGGGAAAGCAAAAAAGCAAGCAAAGTACCTGCGTGGGTGCCGATCCTTCGTCCAACGGTAGTGCCAACAAGATATGTTATGTTCTTATATTCCTGCCTCAGCGAGAACACGTCGGATTTGTAAATTGTAAATTATAAATATTAAAAAGGCTCACACCGGCCTGTGGTGTTTTGTAAGAAAATGTAAATAGCAGATTTTTGGTAACTTGTTGTCCTGCTTATATTTGATATAGGGTACTGGGTCTTGACTTAGAGGCTACTGAACTGGCCTCCTAAAAAGTAGGAGAGTTGACCGGTGAACAGGATGTGTCATATGCTCATTGGGACACTTGGTCCAGTGCATGAGTGACACGGGTGGCGGATGGGTCCTACTACTCGCTTGCCAATGTGTCAGGGTGGTACTGCCAAGTGGCAAGTGTCGATTGTGCATGGGGCTTACCATGTGTCGATGTTAGGAACGGGTCAGGATTAAGTGGGTGCTTGAGGATTATGTATAAGTGAGAGGCATTCCTCATCATAATCTATGCAGCAGGTGACTAGGAGGAGACTTAGCAGCAGTGTCCTTATGTGCTTATGTTTGTAGCTTGCCATGTACTTGGAAGAACAATCAATAAAGTGGATATTTGGTGTCTACTTTGGTGTGCTTTGAGTTAAATTCAAATAGCTTTGTGATATTGCCATGTACTTGGAAGAAGCATCAATAAAGTGGATATTTGGTGCCTACTTTGGTGTGCTTTGAGTTAAATTCAAATAGCTTTGTGATATTGCCATGTACTTGGAAGAAGCATCAATAAAGTGGATATTTGGTGCCTACTTTGGTGTGCTTTGAGTAGAATTTAAATAGCTTTGTGATATTTGGTATCAGAGTAGTTCCTTTCTAGGATTGTGTGGGGTTCAGCATCACTTTCATATTCAATTAGGCTTTATTGGATGTAGGTGGGCCAATGCCCTTCTACAGGAGTTTCAAGCTCTTGTTTGCTGGTTTTTCAAGGAAAAGCGTTTGTGGGTTGCCAGATTTCGACTGTAAAGGATCTATTCTATCCAGTTCTTTTAAGAATTCAGGGTAGTCCCTTTGTGTAGCTTGTTTGGGTAAAAAATGCTTATTTGTGCTTTGTTTCAAATGCTTTAGTTGCTGGTTTTCTGCATAATTTTGCAAGTTGCTTTGTGTTTCTTGGCTAGTTTTTGTTATGGCATCTTCTAGTGATACTTACTACACATGATTCTCAGAGGATCGATGCACTTTCTACCAAAGTTGATGGCATGGAGCTAATGGTGAAGTAGATCTTAGAACAATTAAAGCCTGGCCATGCATCTGAAAGAGTTAGTGCTACAGGGAATTTGGGTGGTGAGCCTAGTTCAACTGAAAGAGATGCAGATCTTGGCAGGAAGCGCAAGCTGACATCCATTAAGGACTTGTCAGAGATGATTGCAGAAGCTACCTATCAGTTACAAGAATCGGCACAACAATGGTGGAGAAAAGTTGAGAAAGATGGCCTTGTACTGGATTCCCTGGGAGGCATTTCAACAAATGTTTGTACAAAATTGGGTGCCTCTTGATGAAAAGAATCGAGCCATGCAACAGTGGACATGCCTCAAGCAAGGCAAATGGTTGGTTCAGAAATATGTTGATCGATATAGAGAGGCATTGCTGAGAATCCCTAAGGAAGTGCCTATGTATTTACAAGTGTTTTAATTCATCGAGGACTCAGGGAGAGTTTGCGGCCTTTTGTGTGTAAGGAGCAAACACACACTGTTTAGAATGTCATTCAAATGGCTATTTATTATGAAGATGGGAATAAGTCCCATGAACCAGCTGTGAGAACCTCGAGTGGTCAAGCCCAAGGGGGCCAAGTGCCTTGGGGCAAGCGCAAATTCACGAAGTTCAAAGGCCAGTGGCAAGGGCAATGGCAAGGGCAAGGACAAGGGCAAGCTCCAGGTGGCCTAAAGGGTAAAGGGGTTGGTGCTCCAAAAGGCAAAGGGTTGTATGGGCGGCCTAATGACCAAGGGGGTCAACAATCTATGTTGTCGCCACAAGACCAAGAGAGGGCAAAACGAGAATCTATGCTCTGGATGCTTGGGACATCGGTGGAAGGAATGTCCATGAAACCAGATGAGAACCACCTATAATCTTCAAGTAGAGCAGCAGAAGCAACCAATGGAAGTGTCTTGCCAGAAGCTAATCCTGATGTTCCTCATTTGATGAATGTTTCTGTGGTGCGGAAGGTGGACACGGCTCCTCCAGTGACGCTATTGAAAGCGGCGCAGCATGGGTATCAATTTCCTGACACTTCTTTGATAGTTATGCGTGGACAACTTTGTGGTAGAAGTATTTTAGTTCTATTTGACACTGGTCCTTGCATAATGTCATAAATTCAACTCTTACAGAGATTTGGGACACGAGGGTTGAGTATGCCTTTAACTATTCAGAGTTATTCTAAGGAGTTTGATTTTGAGATAACTCATTTGATGTCGTTTTGGGGATGTGTTGACGCGCGATGCGAAAGCCTTACATAGCCTGGGATACTCACGTGTATGAGTTTCAGCATGGTGGTAAGCTTTATTCCATCCGTGGTGAGCAGGATGTGCCTCCAGGACCACTAATCTCAGCTACACAGTTGCGTAAGGTAAGCTATGAAGGTATGTGTGTTTGTTTTCTACTGGATATGACTACTATTACTAGTGAGAGTAGCATGTGGCAGTTGCAAGACAATACTTCAGCTAACCTAGACCGTGAAATTAGGAGTGAGTTTGCAGATGTGTTTACTGATGATTTGCCATCTGCATTACCGCCTAATAGGAATGTTGAGCATAAGATTGAGCTTATTCGCGCATTCTGTCCTATAAATAGACCACCTTATAGAATGAGTTTGAGAGAGGAAGAGAAGGTGAGGAAGATGCTAGAGGACCATCTTGCACATGGGTAGATTAGGCCTAGCTTCTCACCTTTTGCCCCGCCGACCATTCTAGTAAAAAAGGACGGATCGATATCCTATGCCACGTATTGATGATTTGCTTGATGATCTTCATGGTACTATTGTATTTAGTAAGATAGACTTGAAGAGTGGGTATCATTAGATTAGAGTTCGTGAAGAGGATGTTCATAAAACTGCCTTCCGAACTCGGTTTACTCATTATGAGTATCTTGTGATGCCCTTTGGGTTAACCAACGCCCCAGCTACATTCATGATGTTGATGAATGACGTACTCAGACCATATATGGGTAAGTTTGTTGCAAACTTTATATATGATATTTTGACTTATAGTGCAGGTGAGGCCAAGCATGTGACCCACCTTAGGATTGTGTTGTCTACCTTGAGAGAAAACAAATTGTTTGCTAACGCATAAAAGAGCGAACTTTTTAAAAAGAGATTGAGTATCTAGGTCATAATGGAGTCAGACCGGATCCTAAGAAAGTTGTTATGATCGTTGCGTGGCCTGTGCCAGCTGATTTGATAGCATTGAAGTCTTTTCTAGGATTGGCGGTGTTTTATAGAAAATATGTTAAGGATTACCGTATCGCAGCATTTTGATAGCTTTAACTCAAAAGAACAAGTTGGTGAGTAGACTGAACTGCAGCAAGCAAGCTTTGATCAGTTAAAGTTAGCTAGTGCTGAGTGCGTCATTTTAAAAATTGTTGACCTTCTAAAACCCTATATCCTTGATACGGATGCGAGTGACATTGTTGTGGGAGCAGTGTTGATGCAGGAGGGAAGGCATGTAATCTTAGAGTCCAGTTACGACTCTATCATGACCTCGGCACGGCCGGTTACCAAAGAGCCTAAGGCCTAGTGTTGGCAAGGGTCGGTGACCGACGAGGACATCTGTCCCAAGTTGGGACCGGTGCGTCACGAGCAGTGACCTGGTGTGGCCGCCTCACAAGTTGTCAGAGATGCGGTGTGTCTTGACCGTCGGGACCCTAGCCGTTAGTGACAAGATGCTAGCCGGCAAGTAGTCGGTGTGACCAAGAGGGTCATAGGTCTTTGGCGGGGCCACGGGGGTGGTACCCTATGAGTCACTAGGTATTCACAGGTCACAGGGGCCAGGCATGCCAAGTGGACTGATCACCCACAGGTGGATGCCATGTGCCAGTTGACGGGAATAGCAGGTAGAAGGACTCAAGGAGGGGGTGCCTATGGTTGGGAGGTTCATTCTATACACCGGCTTCTAGGATTCACGAGCTTGGAGAGACTGGCTTGTGAAAATTGGTATCAGAGCCTCGTTCTAGAGAGAGAAAACGTCGTTCTAGAGAGAGAAAGTGTAAAAATTGTCAGTTTTTGCTTGTTTTTGAGGGATTTTTGAGGGAGAAAACGTGGGAGATAGATTGGAAAAGAAAGGTGGGCCTCCAGCGCTGCTGTTCAGCATACAGGGAGCCCACAAAAACTCGTTTAGAAGGAGAAAAAGTGGGAAAAAATTCTGGGATGCTCCATCGCCTTATTGTGGCCTATCTCCATCGCTGAAAAAGAGGGAAATAGATTCAAATTTGCAGGGATCTGGGGCCACTCGTTTCCTACTGTTCCAGGGCTGATCTACACATCTTTTCAGAGTTGTTTGAACGATTTCTAGCAGGGAAATTTGGGCGTACCTTGTTCCTACAGCTCCAGTGCATTTTTTCAGAAGGATTTTCGCTCATAACTCTCCAGAACCTTCTCAAACCCTGATCAAATTTTGGGAGCATGTTCCTAGCATCCATAACATCCTATAGAGCCATCACACGCCGATTTTGGAGCAGATTTGCCTCTATTTCATCAAAGAGTCGGTTTCCAAGCAAAAAACAGGTCAGATTTTTGGATTGGGCGTAACTTCTCCGATTTTTCTCCGATTTCTGCTGTTAAGGGTTCAGATTGGGCCTAGTAGGAGGGCAACCTACTGCCAATTGACTGTTTGTGAAACGCTTTTGCCGTTTGGAAGAAATTCGACGTCAAACAGCCCGCTTTTTTCCTTTTTTTCCGACTTTCAAGCCGATTTGGTGCCCAAAAAAAGTTTTTTACCGACTTTTGTACCAGCGTAGGACGCAAGGAAGTACTACCTGTCCTTGGCTTTGTGTTTTCCCCAGAGTTTTATTACTTTCCAGTTGCCTTTTGTCTCTTTCAATTCTAAATTGTGAATCTACATTTCCCTTTCCTGAGTGTGTTTCAATAACTGCAATTTCTAGCTTGATTCCGTGCTATCTTTGTTTTTGTTTCATAATGAAAGATGATAGAGTTGATATTCCGCTCAGTCCACCCGTTGCTCTTCCATCACCACCACCCAACCTTGTGCTTAGTCCTGCCCATAATCCGCCTACAGTGGCTGCTCGTTCACATGCTGGTACTTCCCCTTCTGTGCAAGCTCGCATGGATAGTGTGGAAAAGACCGTCGCAGAGATGCGAGCGATGATGGTAGCTGGTGGTTATGCGTCTTCCTCGCAGTATGCTTGCCTTATCCGTCTTCTGCTGTCCGTCCTATGTTACCTCCACCCTATCCAGAAGACAAAGATATTAAACCTACCCGTTTCACTGGAAACAATCCCCAACGCAATACTAATGTAGATCAGTGGTTGCATAAGTGGGAAGAGTATTTTGATTTGAAACGGTCTCCAACTGATGAGGGTTGGCGGGTCCGCAAAGCTGCTTGCCATTTCATTGATTTTGCTGACAGGTGGTGGCGTAAATTGTTGAAGTCTAATCAGGCTCCATCCACCTGGCTTGAGTTTAAGCGAGCTTTGAGAGCTCAGTTTATTCCTCCACATGAGCATGTGCGTGCGACGGATGCTTGGCTTTTGCATCGTCAGAGGCAGTACATGGTGCAGGAATATGCTGATAGGTATCGTGAGACACTTATCAAGATTTCGAAAGAGATTCCCGAGTGGATAGTAGTCCACATTGGAAAGAGCTAAGTAGTTCAGTGCTTAATGAAGGGTGCAAGACCTTAGAAGAGGCAGTTGCTACAGCTCTCAACTTTGAAGGTAATGTGCGCACCAAGGCTGAATCTGGAGCGCCAAGTTGGCCTCAGAAGAAGGGTTTGCGAAAGTCTGGCCAAGCTGGTCAAAAAGGATTTTCGCAGAAGGATCCTATCCAGATGCAGCAGACTTTGAAGCGCAAGGCGGGATCCCCTATGGCTCGTCGTGCTTACAACAAGTCTCCCCTCAGTCCTAAGCAAAAGGAAAAGGCCAAGAAAGACAGATTATGCTTTTTCTGTCTTGGCAAGCATCTTTTCAAAGATTGTCCTCGACGTACGGGCAAGAAGCTCCATACTATGCAACGAGGGTATGTCTCATGTCTCCATCCGCACTCAGTTTAAACACGTGCTAATTAGTGATATGCCAGAGGGATTGCCGCCTAGTCGGAACGTTGATCATCGTATTGAGCTCATTCCAAACCACAGTCAGGGTCGTGTCCAGCGTACACGACCAACAGGGCAAGACAGTGTGAGTAGTGTGCCCCAGCACGGTCCATAGCTATGGCGGGCCTAAGACAGTCTAGGGACCCTGTCAGCAGGACAGAGCCCCTAGTTGGGTCTCGACGTGCAGTCGGACACGTGAGTGCCACGTGGCCGACGCTTGGCAGTTGCATGCTACCAGTCCTCACACTGGGCTAGGAGGGGCTTACTCTATATCAGGGAGTAGGCAAGGTTGGGTGGATCAGTTAGTGTTTGCCCTACTGTGGTGTTAGGATCTATTACACTGGTATCAGAGCCATCTCCATCCGAGGGAATTCAGTTTTCAGCAGTGGAGAAAGTAGCTAGATTGCTCAGAACTTCTTCAAGTTTTCAGAAAGTAGAGTAGCAGGGTCAGCGCTATAGGAACAGCCTTCTACCGATCAGAAGTGTGTAGAAAAGCTTGCTTTTCAGATAGAAATTAGTTAAAGTTTCTAGAGCAGGTCCAGTGCTGCATTTACAGCTTTCATCTCTGATTTTTGCCATCGAATTTAGGGAAGTAGAGTGAAAATTTGAAGTGGAAGAGTGGTGTTGATCCAGCGCTGATAGTACCCTCATCCATCTTGATTTTCAGAGTAATACTTTGGCTTATATCAGAGGTTTTTGGAGCCATCAGATAGCTGTCCAGTCAGCGAGGGTAGAGGAGTACCAAAGTTACAAAGTATTTGCATTTTTGGGGCCTCAAACCAAAGTTTCCTGAGAAATTGAATCTCAGCCAGACAGCGAGTAGAGTGTTCTAAAAATTCCAGAATTCAGAAGTGAATCTTGGCTTCAAATCTGATTTTTGGGAACCATTTCAGAAGCTGTCAAATCAGCGAGGAAGGATAGCAAAGAAATTCAGATCCTTTTGCACTTCTTTCGGCTTCTATTCAAGTTTTTTCAGAGCCACAGGTCTGCTAGCAAGCCAGTGACCTATTCTATTCAAGAACCGGGAAATTTGGCACCGTTTTGAAACTTCAAACTGGGATTTTCCAGGACAGCAGGTCTGAAATCTTGGGAAAAAGAGCTGAGAGGGTTGCTCTTCGTAATTTCTTTGTAAGTACAGTCCTCAGAAACAGCTAAGTCATCTTTCCTTTCCCTTGTACAGTTGTAAATTAGTCTTTTGACTTTTTTTTATCAGAAGTTAAGGTACCTCTCTTTCAGTTCCGAAAATGACCACTCCTCAGGGACCTGATCAACCCTCGAAGAGAGGCTTCAACGAACTTGAAACAGAAGCCTTGGCTTACAGTAAAGGGAAAGAACCCATGGAAATGGAAGAACAGGAACAGTTTGCCGAAGAACTCGACGAACTGGTTACCAAGGAGCAGTTTCTCCAATTGGTAACAGAGGTGGATGAATTGAAGTTGGCATTAGCCAATTTCAAGTCCAGTGTGGACGACTCGTTCACTAAACTCAAAAGCTTGATTTTGAGTTCCGCGAAAGGAAGCCTTCCCTCCACTTCTCAGCTGTCCCCTTCTCCACTTCCATCAGTTTCGGGTGAGACTTTACGGTCTCACCCCAGTGTTTTTAAAGATTTAAAGCCTCCTACTTTTAATGGGAAGAGAAGGATAGAAATGCAGACATTCTACAAACCTTCCTCAGCAAATGGAAGAACATTCATGCTCTTAAACAGACCCCTAACCATTTGCAAGCAATTGAGGCCAGTCTTTCCTTAGGGCCCATGGCCTATAAGTGGTGGTTAAATCTCCAGGAGACTGGGCAGACTCCCCGGTAATGGAAGGCCTTTGAAGAAGCCTTCCTAAGAGAATTCCTACCTGAAAATGAGCTTGATAGAGCCTGGGAAGCCTGGGAAAGAACAATAATGGACAAGTCCCTCATCCAATATATCTCGCAGTATCGAGAAGCAATTTTAAAAATTAAAAATATGGATGATTATCAGGCCTCAAAGATGAATATAAAGTAGAGGTCCAGAGAAACTCGCCTACTACCCTTGAGCAAGCTCTCAGATATGCTCAAATCTATGATGATTCAGTGGGTAGGAAGAGGGCGAGACAGCAGCCACTTTCTGAGCAGCCTCCTCAGAAAGACTTTCAATTTAAAAAGAAATTTTTAAAAAGAAAGAAAAAAGATAAATTTAAAAGTGAAGCTCCTCAGAAACGCCCTTCACTCATACAGCCCTTAAAACCAGATGATTTTGAGAAAGCCAAACAAGAACGTTTGTGCTTTGTGTGTATGGGCAAGGGACACACAGTCAGACAGTGTCCCAAAGGGCCTTTCACTAAAAAAGATAAAAAAGATAAGACACAAGTTCATCTTGTTCAAACTGTAAGTTTCCCCAGTGACTCGGCAGCTTCTGAGATCAAAGTGTATCATGAAGATCATGAACACTGTTGCCAACTGACCTCTGCAATGCTAGCGAGAACTTTCAACTTTGGGCCGCATGACCTAGTACGTATGCATGGGAAAGTTGGTAACCAGTCAGTAAGAGTTATGGTTGATGATGGGGCAACCCATAATTTCATCAACTACACCCTGGTTAAAAAGCTTAAACTACCAGAAGTACCCAGTCAGCATAGGTACATAGTTTCATTAGCTAAGGGTGAAGATAAAAAAATATGGGAAACTATGGTAAGTAATTCGAATCTTGGTATTCAGGGGTACCAAGATGAAATAAACTTTCAGATAATGCACCTGGATCGCACAGACATTGTTCTCGGGAGAGATTGGCTCTACAATTTAGGACCTTCCCTCCACAGAAAGTATCAGGAGAATACTCTCAGCTTTCAGCATAAAGGCCGAGAGATCCAGTTGCATGGGGAGCATGATGTTCCCAACAGTCCTATGGTCTTCAATTCAAAGCTCTGTCAGCTAATCGGAGAAAAAGACCATCATGTATTCTTATGTGACTTTCAGTTTATTCCTGAAGTTTCTATTTCCAGTTCTATACAGCAGAAAATCAATAAATTAGAAACTTTATTGTCTAAATTTAAAGATGTTTTTCCTGAAGATTTGCCACATGGTTTACCACCTAGCAGAGAGGTAGATCATGTAATAAACCTAGTACCAGGTACGGCACCCGTTTCTAAACCTCCGTATCAGGTCAGCCGAACAGAGGATGAAGAAATAACTAGGCAATTAACAGATTATCTTGGGAAAGGCCAAATTCAGACCAGTAGTTCACCATGGGCCTCACCAGTCCTATTGGTGAAAAAGAAAGAGGGGTCTATGTGTCTTTGCGTAGATTACAGGGCTCTCGATAAAGTCACAATAAAGAATAAATATCCTATGCCTCGGGCAGACGAGTTGTTTGATCAACTCGACGGGGCTAAATTTTTCAGTAAAATAGACCTCAGATCGGGATATCATCAAGTCTGTATAAAATCGGAAGATGTCTCGAAAACAGCTTTTAGGACTCGTCATGGTCATTATGAGTTTAAGGTGATGCCATTTGGGCTCACAAATGCTCCAGCTATCTTTATGACCTTGATGAACAGTGTCCTCAGACCATACTTGGTTAAGTTTGTATCGTATTTTTAGATGACATCCTCGTCTACAGCAAAACGAGAAAGGAGCATCTAAAACACCTCAGAAAGGTGTTTCGACTGCTCAGAAAGCATAAGCTTTATGCTAAACAATCCAAGTGTGAATTCTTCGTTGAAGAAGTAGCATATTTGGGTCACATTATCTCGTCAGATGGGATTAAGATGGACCCGAATAAGGTTAAAGCCATACTCAGTTGGTTGAGACCTCAGAATATTTTGGAACTTCAGATCTTTCTTGGTTTGGCGGGATATTACAGACAATTTCTCAAGGAATATGCTCAAATAGCAGTTCCCATGACAAATCTTCTTAAGGGGAAGGGAAAGGAGTTCATTTGGGAGTCCGCATAGTAGGAGAGCTTTGATGCTCTCAAAACAGCCTTAGCTACAGCACCAGTTTTAAAAGTCGTCGACCCCCATCCATTTGCGGTCGAAACAGATGCTAGCGACTTTGCAGTTGGTGCTGTGCTAACTCAGAGTGGACGACCAGTTGCGTTCGAGAGTAAAAAACTCGAGCCAGCTCAGACTAGGTACAGTGCCTATGAAAAGGAACTCTTTTCTATAGTCCATGCCCTTAAGACTTGGAGGCATTATTTGTATGGTGCCAACTTTGAGGTCCTGACAGACCATGAAAGTCTCAAATACCTTTGCAATCAACCTGAGCTTAGAGGTCGGAAAGCTCGTTGGGCAGAGTTGATGCAAGAGTTTGACATGTCTATCAGATATAGACGTGGAAAATTCAATACAGTAGCAGATGCCCTTAGCAGAATGCCTATGATAAACGAACTGAGTTTTACTCAGATTCGTAATGAGTTACTCGAGTCCTTGAGAGGGAAATGCCAGCATGACGCATTCTTCTCTACTATCTGGAACTCAGTCCAAAGCAGACAGTTACAGACTCCAGAACCAGTTCCCGGGGCTGGTGCCAGTTCATCCAAGAATACGGCAGCTTCCGTTGAGGATGATGATGTGTCCGAGTATACGTCGTCAGATGACGTTGAGGATTCTGAGCCTGTATTACCCAAGCAAACCCCAGTGGTTGAGGGTCAGTTGACTCAAGGATTCAAATGGAAACAGTATTCCATTCAGGATGAGTACTTGCTCTATAGAGATAGAGTATGTGTCCCGAATTCAGAGGATTATAGGCAGCAGGTCCTATATGAATGTCATGACAATCCTAGCGCGGGACACCCAGGCATACAGAAGACCTATGAGCTTCTTCGTAGGCAATTTTTCTGGCCCAGTATGAAAAAGGACGTCCAACAGTATGTAACCAGTTGCCGGAAATGTCAAGTAAACAAAGCAGAGCGTTTAAAGGCAGGAGGGTTGTTGTAGCCCTTAGAAATACCAACTGGTAAATGGGAGAGTATCTCCATCGATTTTATAGTAGGCCTGCCTAAAACCCAAAAGGGTAATGACGCTATATGGGTCACAGTTGACCGTCTGACCAAAATGGCTCATTTCATTCCGACCAAAACAACCGTTAGAGCTCCAGAGTTAGCGAGGTTGTTTATAGACGAGCTATTTAAATTGTACGGTCTACCTTCCTGCATAGTCAGTGACCGGGACAGTAAGTTTAATGGAAATTTTTGGAGGGGAGTATTCCATCATCTCCATACTAAACTTAATATGAGTACCACCGACCATCCACAGACGGATGGTCAAAAAGAGAGGGTAAATCAGGTGCTGGAGGATATGCTTTGTGCATACGTCAGCAAGAAGCAGACTAATTGGGAGGAGTATCTCTCGATATTGGAGTTTGCTTACAACAGTACCAAACATTCAGTCACGGGATACAGCCCATTTATGCTGATGTACGGTTTTCAGCCACGCTCACCCACAGCTGTAGGGTTTAAACAAGAAAAAGTTGAAGCAGCCAGAAACTTTTTAGAGGACCTAAACCAGATGATAGAACATGCTAAGCGTAGCATCAGGCAGTCCCAGGATCGAGCCAGGCATTATGCAGATCCACACAGACGGGATGTGCAGTTCTCCACTGGTGAGAAAGTCTACTTGAGAGTCCCAGTTGACTCTAAAACCCTCAAATCAGGAGTGTGTGCTAAGTTGTCTCCAAGGTATTGTGGTCCCTTTACCATCAGTAGGAGACTAGGCGAGGTCACCTATGAACTAGAACTCCCACACAGTAGTAAGGTTTTTCCAGTCTTTCATGTAAGTCAGTTACGAAAAGCCTTAGCCAGATCAGAAAATCTGGTAGGGGACAGTGTTCTAGTTCTCCCATTGGATTCTCAGCAACCTCCACATGAGCCAGAGGAGATTCTTGATAGTAGAGAGACGCAGACTCGTCATACTCTATACCGAGAATATCTGGTCAAGTGGAATGATCAGCCTGTTGAGGATGCCACTTGGGAAAGAGGCGGCGTCCTTCGCAAGATTTTTCCAGACTTTGTCTAAGAGGACCAAGATGGTTCTTAAGGGGGAGGGAGTGTTACGAGCTCGTGACCAGTGCCGAACCCTAGAGAAGACAGATAGGTCAAATTCCATAGTCAGGGTCGTGTCCAGCGTACACGACCAACAGGGCAAGATAGTGTGAGTAGTGTGCCCCAGCACGGTCCATAGCTATGGCGGGCCTAACACAGTCTAGAGACCCTGTCAGCAGGACAGGGCTCCCAGTTGGGTCCCGACGTGCAGTCGGCCACGTCAGTGCCACGTGGCTGACACTTGGCAGTTGCATGCTACCAGTCCTCACACTGGGCTAGGAGGGGCTTGCTCTATATCAGGGAGTAGGCAAGGTTGGGTGGATCAGTTAGTGTTTGCCCTACTGTGGTGTTAGGATCTATTACAATGAGCCTAAAAGAGGAAGAGGAAGTCAGAAAGATGTTGGAGGAGTATCTCAAGCTGGGGTACATCCGTCCTAGTTATTCACCTTTCGCCTCTCCTATTTTACTTGCCAAGAAAAAGGATGGTAGTTTTCAGATGTGTGTAGATTACAGGGGATTGAAAATCACTATAAAGCACAGGTATCCAATGCCCAGGATTGATGATCTACTGGATGCGTTGCAAGGTGCAACCATTTTCAGTAAGATAGATCTCAAAAGTGGATACCATCAAATACGGATTCGAGATGAAGACGTCCAGAAGATGGCCTTCCGAACCCGTTTCGGTCATTATGAATTTTTGGTTATGCCATTTGGGTTAACCAATGCCCCATCCATGTTCATGATGCTCATGAACGATGTCTTGCGAGACCATATGGGCAAGTTTGTCGTCAATTTTATTGACGATATATTGGTTTTTAGTAAAGCGGTTAAGGAGCATGAGGTTCATCTCAAGGCCGTATTGGGCAAGTTACAAGCTTCTGTCTTGTATGCCAATGCTCAGAAGACAGAGTTGTGTAAAACTCGTGTCGAGTATTTGGGTTACGTAGTGACTGCTGAGGGTATTTCGGTTGACCCAGCCAAGGTGGTTGTGGTTAAGAAGTGGTCGAGGCATGCCGATATACGCCACTTACAATCTTTCTTAGGCTTTTGTAAGTTCTACCGGCGGTTTGTTAGGAATTATTCCTGGATAGCTGCTCCTTTAACGGACCAGTTAAGGAAAAACAACACTGTGGTTCGATGGGATGCTGAAGCTCAGCAATGTTTTGAGAACTTGAAGGATTCTGCGGCCACGGCTCCAGTCCTCAAGATTGTGGATACCCAGAAACCTTAGTGGCATTGTCGTAGGTGCAGTGTTGAGCCAGTAGCCTTTGAGAGTAAGAAGTTGACAGCAGCTCAACAGAGATATCCTACACACGAGCAAGAGCTGTATGCGATTATACATGTGCTCAAGGTGTGGAAACATTATTTATATGGCGCCGAGTTTTATGTGTACACAGATCATCATACTTTAAGGTATTTTTGCACTCAGCCAAATTTGAAGGGCCGCCAAGCTTGGTGGGCCGAGCTGATGCAAGAATTTCTCTTGGAAATTTGCTTCCGAAGAGGGAAGGAAAATGTGGTCGTTGATGCACTATCTCGAATACTGCATCAGATGAGCTTTAATGTGGTTGACAGTGGTCTCATGGAGGAGATTAAGAAGGCTCAAGAAAAGGACCCGCATTGTCAGCATGTGTGGCCTAATGCGCGCAAGGTAGTCGACCAAACGGAAGAGTCAGTCGAGGCTGTCGCTTCCATAGAGGCACACACCAGTACATATCTAATGTACACTGTGAAGGATGGTATGTTATTGAGAAGTGGAAGAGTTTTCGTGCCAGACGTGAAGGATCTTCGTCGTAAGATACTTCATGAATGCCATGATAGTCCCTGTGCAGGGCACCCTGGTATTGATAAGACCAATGAGCTTTTGAGAAGGCATTATTTCTGGCCACGATTGCAGCGGGATGTAAAAGAGTACGTCTAGCGTTGCACGGCTTGTCAGGTGAACAAGGCCGAGAGAGTAAGTCCTCCGGGCTTGCTACATCCACTTGAGATACCTAGAGGAAGGTGGGAAAGCATCTCTATGGATTTTATTGTTGGGCTATCCAAGACCCAGAATGGATTCAATTCCGTTATGGTAGTGGTAGACAGGTTTTCCAAGGTGGCTCATTTCATCGCAACGACCAAGAAAGTCACAGCTCCGCAAGTGGCTGAGTTGTTTATTCAGAATATTGTCAGGTTACATGGTCTTCCGAAGTCCATAGTCTCTGACAGGGATCCCAAGTTTACGGGAAATTTCTGGATTGACGTGTTCGCCAAGCTAGGAACACAGTTGCGGATGAGTAGCTCTGAGCATCCTCAGACGGATGGATGGTCAGACAGAGCGAGTGAATCAGATCTTGGAAGATATGCTTAGGGCATATGTGAGTAGTACGCAAACAAACTGGGTAAAGCATTTACCGCTATTGGAATTCGCGTACAATGATAAGAGACATGCGTCCACTGGATTGAGTCCATTTGAGCTCAATTATGGTTTCAGGCCACTGAGTCCTGCAATCATAGGAATTCCGCATAGGGTGCCTAGTGTTGTAGAGTTTTTGGCTCAGATGCAACAGAAGCTAGAGTTGGCACGAGATAACTTGTCCAGGGCTGTAGCTAGGGCAGAGAGTTATGCTCGTGAGAACCGTACCTATCGGGAATTTGAGAATGGAGATTGGGTGTATTTACTAGTCCCTTCGAAGTCGAAGGTGCTACGCACAAGGAAAGTGCGCCAATTATCTCCTAGGTATTGTGAACCATGGTTGATTATTAAGAAGGTGAGCCAAGTAGCTTATAAGCTACAGCTACCTGCGGGATGCAAGGTGCATCCAGTATTCCATGTTCGCAAACTGAAGAAATGTTTGCACGATGGCGATAGCCTGGTGGAAGGTCTAGTGTCTCTTGAGGAGAAAGACACCACAAGTTATGGACCAGAAAGAATCCTAGATCGAAGGGAGCGACGATTGCAGAATCGTCTCCTTCAAGAGTATCTAGTAACTTGGAAAGGGCATCCGTTGTCAGATGCTACCTAGGAGACGTGACAGGCGTTGCAGAAGTCTTACCCAGAGTTTGTCATCGAGGACCGATGACTTGCCATAGCAGGAAAGGATTGTTAGAGTCCAGTTACGACTCTATCATGACCTCGGCACGGCCGGTTACCAAAGGGCTTGAGGCCTAGTGTTCGCAAGGGTCGGTGACCGACGAGAACATCTGTCCCAAGTTGGGACCGGTGCGTCACGAGCAATGACCCAGTGTGGCCGCCTCACAAGTTGTCAGAGATGCGGTGTGTCTTGACCGTCGGGACCCTAGCCGTCAGTGATGAGATGCTAGCCGGCAAGTAGTCGGGGTGACCAAGAGGGTCACAGGTCTTTAGCGGGGCACAGGGGTGGTACCCTATGAGTCACTCAGTATTCACAGGTCACAAGGGCCAGGCATGCCAAGAAGACTGATCACCCACAGGTGGATGCCATGTGCCAGTTGACGAGAATAGCAGGTAGAAGGACTCAAGGAGGGGGTGCCTATGGTTGGGAGGTTCATTCTACACACCGGCTTATAGGATTCACGAGCTTGGAGAGACTGGCTTGTGACATGTAGCCTTCGAGAGCAAGAAGCTCACCTCGGCACAGTGGAATTACCCAACTCATGAGAAAGAGTTGTTTGCCATAATCCATGCGTTAAAGGTACTGGAGGCATTATTTGTATGGATCCGAGTTTTATGTGTACACTGATCATGATACCTTGAGGTATTTTGCAAACAGCCCAATCTCAGAGGCCGACAGGCGAGATGGTCTGAACTTATGAAAGAATTTCAGATGGAAATTCAGTATAAGAAAGGGGCAGAAAATAGAGTGGCTGATGCATTGTCTCGGATAGCGTATCAAATGTCATTTGTGGTCATTGAAAATGACCTATTGGTTGAGATAAAGAAGGTCCTAAAAATGTGACCAAATAGAGCCCAAGGCCAGTACATGAATAAAAAGGGCCCATACGCCTGCTTATGCACAATAAAGAATAAAAGAATGGACGCGACGAATGTAATGAGCCGAGTCCATAACTTTCCCCTGCAGAAAACACTGGCTATGACTATCTCAAAAACAACAATGTAAGTACGTGAAATATTGAAAAAGCATGAACTAATGGAAATACTGATGGAGAGGACATAAGTCGTCACAATAGATACCCCACGCATTTTTCCTTTACTATTTCAAAGACGTTCCACTAATAATACACCAGCAGCAAGACATGATGACATTGATGACAACATACTATATCATCGTATTGTATTTCACTTATGTTTTAGTACTTTGGGTCTATATGCATTTTTTCTTTACTATTTCAGAGATGTTTTTCCATTAATACTACAATTTGTTTTTTCGTTTATATGCCTTTGGCACGTAGTTTGACTCATTACAAAAGAATCTATATGCATGACTGTTAAGTCTTTGCTAGTGTCCGAACAAAACCGAAAAAGACAAGCATGCCCTTGTTTCAACATTTGGGTTGGGAATTGTGTTGCATGGGATTGAGCATATTCAAGCGATGTTTATGAGGGGAGTATTCTTCTTTTATACCTCATGACATAATAGCCGACCTGCGACTCTAGTTGGAATGTGAAATGTAAAAAAGTTTTTTCATCAAGTTCTATGTGATGCCATGTTTGTGTAAACAGCACCATGGTCCTCAAAAGATGAGCTCTATTTCAGAGGAGCAAAAAGTTAGTAGTTACACATAAAGACTGGTCCTCTGAAGGGGACATTCATAAAATAATGCGGCAATGTTCACTATCTCCATCTTGGCACACGGCCATCAACAAGAGTTCTACAGTGAGGATGGAATACTATGGATTACATCGTGTAGCTGGGAGGTACAGTGGGTAAGCTGCTAGAGTTGTACGTGCATTTGAGGCCCGAGGGTTTTCAAGAGCAAAGATATTTGAAAAATATGCAAAAGCAATTAACTATAAAGCCTTGAATAACGTTCTATCACGTTATTATCTCAGTAAGAACGTGCCTTTATTGACTTTGGCAGATCAAAAACCTAATCAAATCCTAACCCTCATTCTTTTTATGTCACAACGATCCTAGTGACCCGACCCAACACTTTTCTGTTCTAACAATATGCTGATCAGTTGAAAAGGAATATTCCAAGCTGTAAATTTTTCCAGCTATCCACGATAATGATTGGCACAACTTACTGTAAGAAACCAAAAAACAGAAACCTCTTAGCTTTTTAGATAAGAGTGAAAACCATAAAGGGTGAATTGTGCTTCATGAGATTGAGAAAATCCCCGCAGATGAGTGGAGGGGATCAAGGGATGAGAGCTATCAAAAGGGTGTTGATTTAAAGCAAGGAGACAGGCTGAAAGTGGAGCAACCATAGCCAAAAAAAGAGTTCGATATAAAAAGCCTCAAAGATCAGAGAGCATTAATTAGAAGAAACGAGCACAAACACAATTGTCACTGTACTTACCTCAATCCAAATCGATCACTCCTGTTCCTTGGAATGTGAATGATGTTGTGGTTGCTTAAGTGAGAGCTAGGAAAACAAAACCCACTCTCAAAATTTTGAGCAAAAGCTTTTGTTGCCACTACTGCTACTAAGGGACTTGGAATCCTTTGCAAGTTCCCCTTATGGACAATGGAGGGGTAGTGCCTTATGTACTATTATGCCCCAGCAGTGGGTTTTGTTTTCCTAGCTCTCACTCAAGCAACCACATCATCATTCGCCCAAAAAATTCTGGATATTCTTACTCGGCAGAATGTCCTGTGCCCGGCCACCTTCCATTGCGTAATGGGTACCTTAAACTTTTTCACATGTACATTACAAAGCATAATAGGCAGTTTGACTTTGACTGACCATTATGAACGTGCCACGTGGCAATCATACGGACGCCCTACAGACAGGCAGCAGAAAAGTGCAAAATCTACGTTTGAAAAAAAACACATATTTTTTGCTTTCTAATCCGCTTAAAAATGGGCATAATATTCACAAGGTATCCATTACGGATAATGGAGGACTGCCCCTATGGAAAGGTTAACAAAAACCTTTCCCCCATATATTGTTTTTGATATGTGATGCAACCCAATTGCTTTAATAGAATTTTCAGTTATGTTTCGATGCTTTGGAGCTGTGTGGTGCTTTTTGTTGTTGTAGGTTGAAAAGTAGATTAGTGAAGCTCATAGAGCGCTCCAACCAACAAGCATGTCAGAGGATATATTTGTTCTATTATATTTGAGAGAGCATCACTTGTGTTAAGGTTCAAATAGATGTTACATTTTCAAGATGTCTACTTATGGCCCTGTCTCTAGGGTTGATTTGGTGAAGAGAATGAAACCATAAATTGAGCTTGAAAAGGTTGGTGTTGTTTTGATCATGTGCATCGTGTGAAAGATTTGGTGTGATTCAAGTAGAAATGCAAACTTTCTCTCTCCAAACACATGCTCATGTATTCGATACAAGGATGAAGCAACAATGGTGGATGGAGAATTTGTTTTAAATCGAATCTCCACTATATTGTATTAGAAATGGGATCTACAATAGCTTCAACTGCCGAAGTTTTCTACAGCATTTTCTATCTCTTCCTCTATGTCAAGATCGTTCTTGCTGATAGTCAGAAGCAGTCCACATCAAAGGAGCCGTTCCGCATTCACTCTTCCTCTTCCAATAGAGGTGTCGTTCCGCATTCACTCTTCCTCCCCCAACAGAGGTGGTATCAGAGCTATTAGATTAGGCCAAGAGGTTATTCTACCTTTGAATTACTATCAGTTCAATATGTCTCACACTGATAACACTTCATCTTTTTCATCATCCAACGAAGTTAGCATTATCAGAAAAATTGAATGGTGCAAACTTCTACATATGGAAGTTGAAACTTAAGATGATGCTTATAGATAGAGATCTTGGAATGTTGTGGATGAGTCTGGCCCAAAACCAGACGATGTTGATTTTGAATTAGCTAAGGCATGGAAGATCAAAGATCAAAAGGCCCTATTACACTGAATCTGGCTAATTCCCAAATATTCCACGTTACCACTTGCAAATCCTATAAGGAAGCATTAGATTTGTTGCCAAATATCTATGGGACTCAAGATGTGACCACCTGGTTACACCTTAAGAAGAAGTTCTTTACTCTAAAAATGTCTGATTCAACAACCATCACTACCCACATCAATAGCTTTAAATCTTACTAGATCAATTGTCAGTTATAGGATGCGCTATTCAATATAGTGATGTTGTAATGACCTTATTTTCTTCTTTACCAGAGTCTTATGAGCACTTTGTTCTAATGATATCCACTCAACCCAATCTGACTCTTCAAAAGGTCATTGGTCATCTTCTTCAAGAAGAAATGCGGAGAAAGACCAACGATCTATCATCAAAGATAAATCTTTGGCATTATATACCAAGAAGAAAGACAATTCTAAGAGCAAGAATCAAATGCAGAAGCAACAGCAGTAGAAGCATCAATCTCCATCAGAGAGTAGTGGATCCAGGAAGCAACTCTTTTGTAGATATTGTAAGAGGGCAAACCAGGACATCAAGGATTGTTGTATTCGAGTCTACAACGAGACGAATACGCAGCAACACCAACAGTCGAACTCCACCAATGTAGCGAAATTTAAGGAGCAAACACCTGATGATGACAAACCATCAAAACTGTTAATGGCTTGGAAAATTAGTGATGCAAACTACGACAACTAGTATCTCGATAGTGGTGCTACCCAACATATGACTCGTCAAAGAGAATGGTTTATTGAATATGTGGCTTATACTAGAGACGAATTCATCTACCTCAAAGACTCTAGCACCATCCGCGGGAAAGGCAAAGGAACAGTCAAAATCATATTCAAAAGTGCATTCTTCATCTCTGTTTCGAATGTCCTTCATGTACCTCTATTATTGTTGCCTTTTCTTCTGAACAGTATACAATCTTTGACAAAGATGCTACTCTGACTAGTTGCACTCAATTTGGGAACTTATATGTACTTTCTAACTCTATTGCATTAGCTACTACTTCTTATGAAAATGTAAACAATCAAGTATTAATGTGGCATGGTCGATTTGGACATACTAATACAATATCTCTTTCTTGAATGCGTTGTAATAATTTAGTTGATGGATTGAATTTTTCTCTCTCATTAGATAGGAAGTCTTTTTTCTGTGAGTATTGCATTTATGGCAAACATTCAAGAAGAAGATTCCCCAAAACACACTCCATCAAAACAAAGCATGTAGTAGATCTTGTGCATAGTGATCTTTGCGGTCCAATGCCAACTCCATCCTAAGGAGATGCACTTTACTTTATCACCTTTATAGATGACCATTCGAGATGGTCGATAGTCATGTTCATAAAGCATAAATCTGAAGCCTTTGAATGCTAGACTTTGAATGCTTCAAGAGATTCAAAGCCATGGCTGAAACCCAAACATCTAGAAAGGTGGAAACACTCCAAAGTGATGGTGGTGGTGAATATATCTCGAATGAGATGTCCGATATCTGGCTGAACATGACATTCGAAGACAATTTGCAACTTCCTATTCACCTCAGTAGAATGGAATTGCAGAAAGAAAGAGTTGAACGCTACTTAATTCATCCATATCTATGCTACATCAATCCAATTTATCTTCGAAGTTCTGGGCAGAAGCCACTACCACTGCCTGTTATATACAAAACAAATCTAGCACAAAAGCAGTCAATAGCAGAACTCCTTATCAAGTATGGCATGGACACAAACCTAGTGTCAACCATCTAAAAGTCTTTGGTTGTACATGTTTTGTTCATGTTCCTAAGTAGCTTAGGAAGAAATTGGACCAAAGGTCAAATAAAGGCATTTTCATTGGCTATCTTGATGAACATAAAGATTATAAAGTTTATGATCCCCACCTCAATCTTTCTAGACTTCATCTGGAGATCCAGAGACCCTAGCCAAAGCAATCAACTCTAAAGATGATATGAAGTGTCGTGAAGCAATGGAAAGCGAGTACAACTCACTTTTGTCGAACTAGACCTGGACCTTGATCGACGTCCCCACTCACAAGAGAGTTATCGACAACAAGTGGATCTTCGAGAAGAAGATCAACTATGATGGCTCCATTGAAAAATGGAAAGCAATGTCGATGGCCAAAGGATTCACTCAAATCCAGGGAGTGGATTACCAAAAAATATTTAGTCATGTTGTCAAAATGCAGTCAATCAAGACTCTCATTGCACTAGCAGCCGCCAAAGACCTCAAATTGCACCTAATGGATGTCAAAACAGCCTTCCTCAATGGCTATATCGAAGAGGAGCTATACACCTTCCAACCTGAAGGTTTCAAAGTCAAAGGTCAAGAGCACAAAGTGTGCAAGCTGCACAGCGCAATCTATGGTTTGAAACAAGCTGCAAGGGCTAATGTTTATTGATGGTCCGTAAAAATTGCAAACTGAGTGGCCATCAAATAGTGTCTAAATTTCTTCACCGCAAAAATCATTGCCAATGCCTATGTTGTTGAGTAGTTCATTTCTGCATCATTGAACTGTCGGCTAGCAAAATGGATTGGAAAATCCTCTTTGTGCTCTCCTGGTTGTGGGTCAAGATGGATCCAATAGCATACTTCGATGCTTCCATATGCACATAAAACTCTATAGTCCAATTGGGCGGTAAGTTCAGGTCGTGAGATCAGCGTTAAGATCAACACTTCCTTGAGCTTTTGGAAAGGCTGTAGGGCTTCCTCAATACAATGTGGATCTGTGGTGAGTTTGTAAATCGGCCTAGCTAACTCTGAAAAGTCTAGAATAAAGATCCGATAATAGGTAGTGTGGCCCATGAATATATAGACTTTGTGAATCATCCCTGCTGGTGGTATATCTACAATGACTCATATCTTGGAGAGATTAGTGGCGATCCGTGTCTTGATACAATGTGGCCTAGGATCAGGTTGTGTGTCACCCAAAATTGACACTTTTTTGGGTCCAAGGAGATCTGGTACAATGAATTAGCACTTTCTCTAGTTGAGACATGTGCTAGCTATTAGGCCCATGCACACACAAATCGTCCAATTTTTTTTTTTAGAAACTTTTGCGAGTAAAATTTGAATGTTGTTTGCATAACTCTCTGAAAAGTGCTGAAGGCATTGCAAAGTTGAAATGGCATTACCTTATAGACATAGGTTCTCCATTCAGTGAAAAATGCGGTCTTATGCTTATCTTCAAGCGTGATCTTGATTAGATCGTAGTTGCTGAAACCATCATGAAAAATGTTTGCTTTTGCTCAAGCTACACGATTAAAACACTTTTCGTGAAAGGTTTGGGGGAGGAAGAGAGAATGTGGAACGACTCCCTCGATGTGGACTGCTTCTGACTATCAACAAGAACGATCTCGACATAAAGGAAGAGATAGAAAATGTCGAATAGAATCACAGCTCCTGCGTTAAGGACCGCTGAAATAGTTTCATACTCAAACAAATTTTTTGATTTGAGTACAATTCACCAAAGAGGGAAAGTAGTATGTGGAATTACTATTGATCAGTTTGAAAGTGAAGTTCAAATCAAAATTCAATGTGATAGTGTAGAAAGATAATGTCCGTTCCTAAAGTGTCAGAGACAACTGTCGTCTAATTAAATTCTAAGGAGTCGAAGACGCCCGTGATTCGATTAGACTGAGTGAACGATCTGAGAAAAGTAATTGAGGAAGTGTAATCAATCGAGATTAGACATAGATAGTAGAACATGTTGTCAATATTTTACACTGAATGCTTAACATGAGAGCTTTTGCTCAATGAACAACACAAGTGGTTACAGCCTAAATGTGACACAACTTCCAATGCTCAATCTTTTGCTTTGCTACACTGTCTTCGTGAATGCGAGCTGGATGTATATTGAAGAGGTGAGGGTGTATACATCAGATCATCAGTGTTTTTGCTTGCAAGAACTCAGATTTTGGAGAGGGATTCAAACTCGCTGAGAAACAAGCAATCTGTGGATTATAAGCTCTATACGGACAGAGAGCTCACACGTGTGAAATCAGCCCTCATTAATGAGTGCTACTTCTCAAGGAATGATCCAAATTTGATGTTCTATAACTTGTTGGATAGGTATTGAAGAGTAGAATGTGTTGCTCTTGCTTCTAAATCAATTTTATTTGCTTTTAGAAGAGTTTTAGGCAATCAGAGAGTTTGAGAGGGTACTCAACTCGTGGGATATGCCAAAGTGAGCACACATCTGTCTTTTTCACCATTTTCATCAATTTTCACTATCAATCAAGTAGAATTGGATAGAAGTGAGTGTTCTGAGGTCTTAGACTTTTCATTTCACACATATTACTGTGTTTGAGTTGACAATAAGTTCCTAGAGAGTTTATCAGTACTTTGAAACTCGTGTGAGAGATAGACTTCTTGCTTGCATGTGCTTCTTCTTTTGTGACTGAAGCAAGATCCAAATTCAAGATAGATTGATTTTCTGTATTGAGAATTTGTTCTCACATCTGTTGCTAGATTTCATAGGGTGGATCAACATCTGTATTAGATCCTAGATTGAGATAGCAAGCAACATCCTTTCAACTCCATTTTTTATCATTACTAGAATTTCTCACCAAGAAGATATCTTCATCTGGTTCACATTTCTTAGAGCACAGTGAGAGATTAACATCTTCCAATTATGCAATGTGGAAGATCAGAATAGAATCATTGTTGATTCTACAGGATGTAATGGATATTGTGAGTGGAGTTGAAGAAGAACCTGCTACACCTAATGAAGCTACAGCATTCCACAAAAGAACCAGAATTGCCCTTCATTTTATAAAAATGAATGTTACCAATGAAGTGCTAAGAGAGATCTATACATGCACCACTGCCAAGGAAGCTTGAGATACTCTAAAAACAATCTATGAAATCAAAAATACTTCTAGATTGCTTACACTTAGAAACCAAATATTTTTAAGTTATCAGAGAGTAGATGAGAGTGCTTCATCATATGTCATGAGAGTTAAGGATCTTCATCAAGAGTTAGCTGGTATTAGTGATGCTCTTAAGAAGATTGAACTTGTTCAAGTAGTCCTAAATGGACTTAGAGATCAGTATGACAATATTGTGCAGACTTATGCTGTCAGGGAGGGTCTTCCATCCTTGGAGACACTGCAAGGTGTTCTCATTGCTAAAGAAAGCAGGCAAGAGAATAAGATGCTGAGGATCAACAAACTTTCATTGAAAGATGGTGGAGATGACAAAGCACTCTTCATCAGAGACAAGTCAAGAGGCAAGGGCAAAGGACAGGACAAAGCCAAAGAAGGTGGTGAGGATCAGTCCTCACAAGCTGCAACATCCAGTGGCAAGAAGAAGTTGTCAAAGATCAAGTGTTTTTTCTGTGGCAAGAAAGGACACTATGCATCAAATTTTTTCAAGAAGAAGAACCAATCTAAGCAAGCTAACCTTACTAATGAGGATGAGTGTGAGGGTGTAGAGAGTGAAAGAGAGGATTCATTAATGATGTCTGCTTTTTCATCTTTTCCTTTTAAGAATGAAGAAGTCTGGTGGATAGATAGTGGGGCTATTCCCATATGTCTAGTTCTAGGAACTCTTTTACTAATCTCATGCCATATCTAGGTACAAAAAGATCAATCTATACTGCTAAAGATGTAGAGTGTAGGATTGAAGGAAAAGGTAGTATTCCATTGCATGCATCATCATCAAAATCTTTTTGCTTACATGATGTACTGTATGTACCTAGATTGACCAAGAATCTCATTAGTGTAGGACAATTGTTTTCCATGCTCAGAAAATTCCATATGGAGAACTGTAAAGGCATAGATACACCTATGGAGCACACTGTAAAAGTTCCTATTAAAGATGATGAAAAATCCTTTGAGGACATCACTCTTTATAGGAGTCTTATTGGCGCACTTATTAAGTTAACAGTGACTAGGCCTGATCTAAGCTTTTGTGTTCATAAGCTAAGTCAACACATGCAAGATCCAAAGTTATATCATTGGAAGTTGGCTAAAAGAGTCTTGAGGTATATAGCTTCTACCTTGGATTATGGACTATTCTATGAAGGAGAAGATCTGACTTTGATTGCTTTTTCAGATTTAGATTTTGTAGGAGACAGGTTGGATAGGAAATCCACAAGTGCTTACACTATATTTCTTGGAGGAAATTTGGTTTCTTGGCTATCAAAGAAACATGCAACTATTTCCTTATCATCTTGTGAAGCTGAATACAAATCTCTTACAACCACAACAAAGGAGGTTTTATGGATCAAAAGGCTACTTTTGGAGCTAAAGTGTTATGCAGATGAAGATTTACCAATTATCAAGAATGATAACATTTCTGATCAGGCTCTTGCAAATAATCCAGTCTTTCATGCAAGGAGCAAGCATATTGAAGTGGCTCATCATTTTTTAAGAGAAAAAGTCATTGGGAAAGAGATCTCATTGGAGCATGTTTCATCTTCAGATTGTGTTGCAAATCTTCTCACAAAACCTCTACTCAAAAATGTGTTTATGAAGATGAGGTCTAACCTTGCCTAATTTCAAAGTCTATGTTGATAGGAACATAAATTTTAAGGAGGAGTTGAAGACTATTAAAATATTATCTTCCTATCTCGAGTTTGGGGTCATGTCCATGGTTCTACCTCCGATTTTTGTCTCTTTTTGGTAGGGGGACAAGAAAGCAAAAATCATTGGCACTATCTTCGACCGAAGCAAAGTATATTGTAGCATGTCAAGCTCCAAAAGAAGCTATTTGGATCAAATTACTACTCACAATTTACATCACACTCAATTTCAACTTACTACTACTCTCTGTGACAACATGACCTGTATTTCCATTGTCACCGAGTCCCAAATTTCATGGCAAGTCCATTGAAATACAATACCACTTCATTCAAGAAAAGGTTTTCTCAGGACAAGTGATCCTCGCATACTACTCCACATCTGAAATTGTCGCAGACATATTCACCAAGGCTCTTCCCAAGATCAAGCATCAGAAGCTCTTCCACATGCTAAACTCGACGAAGACACTCAAGGCACCAACTGTGACCTTAAGGGGGACTGTTGGAGATCAGTTACAATTGGTGATTGAATCTCATTCAAGACTCTTCCTGCTCTTTTTCTTTGAATTAAACTTTGATCTAGAATCAAATGAAACCTCTTTAGATTTCTGTCTGCTCATCTGATACCTGCAGGAATCATAAGTTTTTGTTTTTCTATTATGCATATTTAGTCATGTTTCTTAACATAGACTGTAGTACCAGTAGTACCTAGTAAAATACATGGATTTCTGTGCAACAGTTTGTGAAAATTTTAGCACGTGTGAACTTCACCACACACCCTACAAGATCTTACTGAGGTTTTGTGTTTGCACGAGATTGATCAAAGAACAGTATGCTTGAAAAATCTAAGGCAAGAGCACAATGGCATACATCTGATGAAAAAATCTAACTCTTCACTATGAGAAATGAATGTTAGAAATACTCAGTGTTTAGTATGGGAAAAAGAGGCTGCTCTCGGGTAGAGAGAGAAAATCAAGCATAGAAAACTCGGGTAGAGAGAGAATGAGTCCAAAACACCAAAATCTCAATATTCACAATATGGCAAAACATGCCCAGCTTTCCCTACACATGAGAGACTCGAATTCCTACAGTGGAGTTGCATGGAAAGTCCACTTAACTGAACTAATTCACCTACCAGAGATCCACATGTGTAACTGCATGCATGGATGTTGCATGTACTGCATGTCAACTCATAAAACTGCCTAGACATGTGTAGACCACAGAAACTACTTTGCATGTTGCATGCACTGATTGCATGTGGCTTGCATGCATACAGTAAAACTTTGCATGCTATCTAAACATCTGCATGTCATCATAATTGAACCTATCTAACTCAAATCCGAGCTACACTAGAAGGATATGTGCTCAATTCACACTCCTTTTATGTACAACATGAATTTTAGTCTTTTAGTAGAAATATTTCCTCCCCAATCTGAGTCCAAATAGCCTCGAAGAACCATTGGGTCGATGGCACTTCTATCATAGCACAATATCTAATCTATATTGCCTTGAATATATTTCATCACTCTCTTTAATGCATTCCATTGAAAGAATCACTAGATGGTTATTCCTATTGTTGGAGTTTGATTTCAGAATCATCGTACACAAGGGAAAGCAATAGTACATGGCTAGATGATTCCAATTCTCTACAATTATGCCATTAAGTTCTACATAAGCTTTTTGAGATGTGCCTATTAGCTTTGCATGCACTTGCCACTCAAAAAGCACATAGTAAGGCATGGCATGAACGTCGGTTGCAGAAGAAGGATCTTCGAGTAGGAGATCTAGTCCTCACGTACAAAACCAAGGCAATCAAGGAAAAATCGAAGTTCACAGGTGAGGGTCGGTACCGCATCAAGAAAATTCTCAACCATGGAGTCGTGACACTTCAATAGCTAGATGGGGCTCCATTTGATACACCCATCAACGGTAGCTGATTACATAAGTATTGGCCACCTCAGTGACATAGATGAAGCAGGATAATGATTGGTGGATGGGTTACCCTTATTTTTGCCACCTATTCTATAGATTTCATCTCTGTTAGAGTGCAATGGGCAAGAAAAAAGAAGGACCGCCTTCATTGTAGTATAAAGATGGGAATTTGATCCAACGGGGAATGTGTGATCTAAAGGTAAAACTATGTCGCTATGAATGAGGGAGTGGAATTTGTCAGGCTGCCTCCACATTGCCCTCTTTCAGAGGATGGAAACTATCAACAAATCCTAGAAAAACATGAGAAACTAATGGATACAAGGAAGAAGGATGATGCAACTTTCATCAAAGGCATCTTTGTGGGATATGGTGAGAATAGCAAAGGTTACAGAGTCTTCAATCCCATCACTAAGAAAATCATAGTGATTAGGGATGTTATTTTTTATGAGGAACATGCTTGTAAAGTGGATGATAATGCTACTAATCATGTTGATGTCAAAGACCATGGTAGGATGGAGGAGGAGCTTCAAAGTGATCAAAAGCTTGAGGATCCACCTCAAGATCCAAGGACTCCAAGAAGATCCACAAGAGCAAGGGCTGAGCCATTAAGGCTCACTTATGATGGCAAAGGTAATCAAAGGGAAGGCATTTCATCTTTTACTTCATACACTTTCCTTACTTCAATGCTTGATGAATCAACTTGTTATGAAGATGTTTGTAAATCAAAAAGTTGGATGAATGTTATGCAAGTGGAGTATGATGCTCTCATGGAGAATCATACTTGGGATCTTGTTGATTTTCCTCAAGGAAAAAAACCACTTGATTGCAACTGGGTGTATAGATTGAAGTATAATCAAGACAGATCAATAAATAAGTATAAAGTTAGGCTTGTAGCAAAAGGTTTCTTGCAAACCAAGGGAATTGATTATAATGAAACTTTTCCTCATGTGGCTAAGATAGTTACAATAAGATTGATCATTAGTCTTGCTACTACTTTCCATTGGAAACTATTTCAACTTGATGTTACAAATGTCTTCCTCAATGGCTACTTGGAGGAAGAGGTCTAAATGAGGCAACCCGAGGGCTTTATCAAGGAGGAGCATGAAAAAAAAGTGTGTTTTTTGAAGAAGAGTCTCTAAGGACTCAAGCAAGCACCTAGAGCATGGTACTCTAGGCTAAACTCTTTCCTTATCTCCATCAACTTTGTTTTAATATGATCCATAATTGTACATAATATTTCATGATGGAAAGATCTTTATCCTTGTATTGTATATTGATGACATTATTTTTAAGTGGGGATGATTTAGATGGAATAAGAGAAATAAAGATTTTTTAAACTAAAGAGTTAAAATGGTAGATCTCGGCCTATTGCACTTCATTCTAGGAATAGAAGTCATAAGAGAATTGGATCTAAGTATGTTACGTCCATCCTAGATAGGTTTGGAATGAAGAATTGTAAAGGCATTCAAACTCCAGTGGAGCAACATGTAAAAGCATCTACTGATGGTGATGAAACATTTGAGGACGTCACTCTATATAGAAGACTTATAGGCTCCTTGATATATTTGACTATAACTAGCCCTAATCTTATTTATTGTGTTGGAAAATTAAGCCATTTCATGCAAAGTTGTTTGGTATCACATTGGAAAATGGCCAAAAGAGTTCTTAGATACATCTCATCAACTAAGAATTTTGGCATATTGTATAATGGGACTAATCTTGGATTAAGAGCCTATAGTGACTCGGATTTTGCAGGTGACAAAGTAGATCGAAAGTCAACAAGTGCATTTTCCACCTTCTTATGTGATGGAATAGTATCATGGCTTTCCAAAAAGCAAGATACAATTTTCTTATCTTCCACAGAATCAGAGTATAAGGCCTTTACATCAATATGCAAGGAGGTCTTATGGCTCAAGGGGCTATTGGTGAAGCTTCATGTCATTGAGGAGGAGGTTCCTATCATCTATCGTGACAACCAATCAGCCCAATCACTTGCTATCAATCTTACATTCCATGCAAGGAGCAAGCACATCGAGATTGCTCATCTTTTTGTGAGGGAGAAAGTGCAAGCCAAAGAGATCAAGCTCCAACATGTTTCTTCATCGAATTTCTTAGCTGATCTATTCACTAAATCTTTGCCTAAGGATTCATTTGTTAAGCTCATATCTTCAATTGGAGTAATTGATAAAAGTATCATAATTTCCAAGGCTAGATTTTGAGGAGTGTGAAAAATTGCCAATGTTGACAAATCTAGCCATGTGCTCTTACTTAACTTAAATTAATTATCTTGAGGGATAGTTAGCCCTTGTTAAGTATTATTGAATAATGTAAATTATGTGCATAAGTGGGTCCCATACATGTGAGGCCATGGAACCACGTGGGAAACCTATCCTAGTGTAGTTTAGATCAAGTCTAAAGATTAGGTTAGTGATTCCTACTTTATAGGATCTAATTCCTAGATTTGTGAGAGAGATTGACCTAATAGCCACCTACTTGACAAGACTCTAGGAATGAGGCTAGGTTGGCAAATTCAGGCAAGAAAGTCAAGTTAACTTCCTTATTACATGCTGGAAATTCACCTAATGACTGATATAGGAATAGTAGAGAAATGATAGAAACAGAACTCGAATATCAGATCGATAATGGTAGTAGAGGAAGTGAAGCTGATGGTAGATGGATCGGAAGTGCAACAGTTACCAGTAATAATCAAGTTGAATCAACAGTAGCAATGTGCAATAGAACAATATAGTAGTGAGACAAAAACTTGCACTCTGATTGAATGAAAAAGAGTACAAGAGAGTAAAGTGGCGCGAGACAGTGAGCGCCTAAAATTCCTTCAGATTTTTCTTAGCAACTTTGTTACTTAACTAGAATACAGCCTACTGAGCATGTTAGATCTGCTCACGCTATACATTGATGACTGTCAATATCTGTACAAATTAGGTGGACTATCAGAGATGTACTTGACATCGTCTGCCAGTTCATGGATCGATATTCTCCTAATGATGGCACTTCGATGTGTCGAGTACTTCGATGTGTCGGGCATTTTGATGTGTCAGGAGCTTCAATGGAGTTTAATGTTGATTATATACATATATGCATGGTGAAGTCGAAGTCGATAAGTCGGACTTCGGACTTGGACTTCGGTGACTTCGAAGTAGATGGAGTCGACTTCAGTTGATTTTTTAGGATGCTCATTACTTAATGGATTTGTCTTAAGCATTGAAATCCAACATATATATTACCAAGGAAATGGCCTCCTTTTGTAGATTTTAGCGGTGAGCCTCCTTCACTTTGATTGGCTACTTAGAATGGCAAGGATTCTAATTCAAGCCATTTAACTTAACACAAACTAAATCTAATGGTGCTAAGAAAGCAAACGAGGAACTCACAAGTTTCATTTGGGCCCTTTTAGCTTTTTATTGGCAATTTGACATAGGTTCTCTAATACCATTTTTGAGTTTTATCCCCCTAGTCACTTACTCCTAGTTCTACATAACTAATTTGCGTGCTCATTGGGTTGGGCTTATACACACAGGAAGCCAATGCCCTCACACTTATTACCCTAATTGTCTAGTGTGTTGGGCCCTAGCCAAATAGTACTAAAGTGGCGGGACCCACTAAGTTTCCAATAATAACTTCACATTAATTAATCATTATTGTATATTTTAAACAAATGTAGTAGATTTGGACATTTCTGTGTGCTCATTCTAGGTCGTAAGATGGAGGAGGTGGTCAAAACAATGCTTTAGAAAGGGGTCAAAATCTAGCACTTTTCGAAGATGAGAACGTTGATTTACATTTTAGTAAAATTTAAGAAGCTCATACATATAGTTTGTTTATGAAAATACATGCTAAGTGGTGGGTAGATTTGCTCCTGAAAGGCGACCAGACATGACAAATGCGGCACGTTGGCTAGCTTTTAGGTTTTTTTTATTCACCATGTTTGTTATTCATTTGGCTCTTGGTTATAATCTAATGGAATATTGCTTAATATATGTTTGCTTTTGCAATTGTTAGATATTTAAATCATTTGAAAGAATTAAAATACATGTCACGATTGCCTTAACATATGAGAGATGGACCCATAGAGACAACAATTCACCTTCTATGTACCCAAAATATATGTCAACCTTTAACGAACAATCTATGATGAGTAAATGAGAGATTATAAGATGGCCTTGGTAGTTGGACATGTTGGAGCGATGTAGTACTGAAAAAAAGAAGTTATTATTTGCTTATCATAAAAGAGAAGACTTTTGTACAACAAGCTCTCCGATTTCCAAGGATGCAAATGCTAGTCATCAATGCAAGCCTTCTACCTTGGACAGTCTTAAAGGAAAAAGAAAAGTAGTGAATGCTTGTTATCATTAAAGGTTTATTTTGATCCCTCACAAAAGAAATATGCCTATCATGGAGTAATATATAATTTGCATACTTGAATACATCATAGATTATTCTAGAATGTGTGTTGAGCAATTTTTTGAAGTTTATTTCACATTGTGTAAATGTAAACTGTTGCAATGCTTCAGAGGAATAGTGGAGGTACCATGACCCTAGCTAGAGCATTTTGTAGCAACAATTTTGGTTAGGGAAAAGATAAGCAAAATTCAAACTTTGTGGAGAGAAAAAAATGAGATTCTCAAAAAGTCTAAAATGGGCAAGACTTTTGTACATGTATTTTCTAAGGGAGATTACCAACAACTAGTGGAACGTTCACTTGGCCTTCTATTCTTAGAATTTTTTTTTTTTATATATATTTGATGGGTTGTCTCTCTCACTTGGCTATTATGAATTCTGGTTAATGACATGTTTACAAATTTTTATTTTTTTAGTTTTTTTTGTCAATCTCAAAAATTTAAGAAAAATAGAAAGTTTGGCAAAAAAAAATGGATCAAACATGGTAGAAAAATAAAAAATAAAATTTTTTTCTAGTTTATGACAAGTTTATAGAATTTTCTTGCCAACTTCAAAAATTTGTAACTTGCTCAATACTTAACACCGAAAAAAATTATGTCTAGAAAATGCTCTACAATTCTACCTATTTAAATCGAATTACAAAGAAAAAAAAGTTGCGCGAAAAATAAATCAAAAAGAGCAGAAAAATAAAAAAAAAATCTAAATTTTTTTGGTTTTTGACAAGTTTACAGAATTTTGTTGCCAACTTCAAAAATTTGTAGCTTTCTCAATACTTCACGAAATCCAGAGAAAATTATATTTCCAAAAAGCCCTTTTAATGCTTCACAAGTGTAGTATTCAGATCAAATTATAGAGAATAGAAAGTTGGGCGAAAAATGAATCAGAAATGGCAGAAAAATTAAAACACCGAAAAATGCAGTCCCCACTTATTTTTCTGAACGTTTTTGGACAACTCTCACAAATCACATCCATAATGCAAAGCTAACCCTAGCATGCCAAAACCAAGATGCCTAAATGCATTCTAACCACAAAATATGAGAGAAAATGCTAACAAGCAATATGAGAGTGCATTGCTCCCCGGCAACGGTGTCAAAATTGTAGGGCTCTCACTTGTCACAACTTGTAGTAGTTGCATTCTCAAGGGAGCATGACCTCACCTTCAACATGCTAGCAAGATGTATGGAGAGTGAACCTGTGTGAGAGAGAAGAAACACCAAGAGAGATGGAGGTGAGAGAGAGAGAGAGAGAGAGAGAGAGAGAGAGAGAGAGAGAGAGAGAGAGAGAGAGAGAGAGAGAGAGAGAGAGAGAGAGAGAGAGAGAGAGAGAGAGAGAGAGAGAGAGAGAGAGAAGTAAGCTTTACCTTCATTAGGGTAGTGTTAATGGATCGTAGTATTAACACTAGAGTTGTTTCAAAATGCACACAAAAGTGTGCATTTCAAGCACTTATTCAAAAACTCATATCTCATAGACTGATGAATCACATCAAATCCTTTCACATGTGTGTTGTTCATATATACATTTACCGATTAAAAAATTTGAGACCTTCATTTTGAGCAACTTATATGTAAGATATGATGTGTCAAACATGTGGGAGTATTGATGAAACTTCGATATTGTCATATATGGGACTACATTGTTGGGAATTTTACATTCAATTTTTAGCCTGACTACTCTTAAAAATCCTATATGATTTTAGAAATATGCCTATTAAAAACAAATTGAATTTGGAGATTTATAGAGATAGATACCGGCATTCAAAGTCATCCTTTTAAGTGTTGATAAAAATCACCAAAACTAGAAATATCATATATGAGAGTATAATACAATGATTTTAACAATATTTTTTTGGTTTGTCTACTTTAAAAAGTATTATATACCATAGAAACATGTCTCTCAGGTTTTTTTCAATTTGGAGTTATGTAGAGATATCCTATGTGCATCTAAAGTTATCCGTGTCAAGTGTTGAAAAGTACTGAAAATGATTGAAAGGTGCTAAAAAGTTTCAGCTATTTTGGAGGCATTTTTTATCACCCTTTCTTCAACTGTCTACTTTCAAAAATCCTTTATGACCATAGAAACATGTCTATAAAACAAAATTCAAATTTGGAGTCCTATAGAGATATATATGTGCACTTGAAGTAACCCATGTGAAGTGCTGAAAAGTTATGTAAATTGAAGGATTTTGGGGGCAAATTGCCATCAATTGAGAAAGAGAAAATTTAAGTCTTCTAATAACACAATGAAGAGTCAAGTCTAGTTCCACATACAATTGAAAGATTGAAGTTTCAATCATTTAAATGCATGTTTTGTCTCATCAAGTGACCAAGGGTTTTATGCGCACGCGCACAAAAATGTGTTGAAAATAACTCTAGTGTTAATGGTTAGTGTTAGATGTGGATAATAAGCATGTGCTTGATTATGAACTATTGTATCGCTCTCATGGGAACAAATTTCTGTGTGACAACATGTTAATCATCTTCATCTCTTTTGATGCTTGATGTGATTAATTCTAGGGTTGAAGGTGGATAGGAAATACTGGCTACAATTTTGGCGTCGTTGCCGGGGACGAAGTTGGAAAGAGGTGATTATTCAGTTGTGAAATAAAATTGCTTGCTACAGGAAAAGCATAGCTAATGATTTGCTTATGTAAAACTTGATGCTTTATTTGTTGATGATTAGCAAGAACATGAACTTGCCAGGTTTATAATAACAACCATATGGGTCTGGTGGCCATTCCTGATAATCTTGTTTATTCAAAAATAAATAGCCAACACCATCTAGAAAAGGATTCCAATGTTGATTTTGATCCTTGTAGATAGGTGCATCTACTAGTGGCATTGTTGAAGCCTCTCTCAATTGGTAATGCGAATAGGATGTGCTTGCTTGACTATGTTGTCTTTCTAGATATTCATGAAATGTCTGCACCTGAATACTTTCTTACGGCCATCAACTTTACAAATTGATGTTCAGAATCAACCGCCCCCTAATACCATTGATGGGAACCGTGGGATCTCGGGTTGAACCGGAGATGAAGGCTGGATAGAGCCGACTTGGCAGCCGTAGCTACTACTACTAACTATGGTCTAATTCTCTTCCAAGCCCCAGATTGCCTCTGACGATCTGTTGTAAAATTAAACTTGTAAACAGCAGATAATGTTGAGTAAAACAATAGCGAAATGTTATCCACTACTAGCATGCATTCCAATATTGCAGATCATATACATTATAGAATAGAGCATTGGAGAAATCGCTTCTATTGTCAGAACTGAATTTACAATATTTTTTTGAGCGTTGTTTGTTTCTCATATCAACGCATTGTCGCAAGAGAGATGTTCTCTCTCACGAGTAATATGACTAGGTACTGCTAATCTGTAAACTCACTCTGGAGCTATCTCAAACTTTTACAGTTGAGTTTGTTTTGTATCCGTGATCTCTTTCTCTTGTTTTCTATATCCTTCGTTGATCCTTTATGTGATCAATCTAGGGAACTGATTAAGTTAAAGCTCTAATCAAAAAAATGCATTAGGCTTAACCAAAATTGATTCTAGTTTCATGTCACTATCCTCCGTGCATCAGCCGCTTTCTACCCGTCACTTCATGCTGCAGACCTTCGCACTTTGTTAAAAGACACCTTCAGATGTTTGAAATCAGAGCATGCACAACAGCATTCACATAAGACAAGAGGAAAGAGAGAACACCATTGATCTATTACTTTAAGCTTGCACACTACAATATGAGAGGAATACAGTATGTGAGAGAGAGGTAGAGGTTACACCTCTTAATAAAAGAACTTAGCCCATTTCACATGGGGATGGGCCCAAAATATATCAAACTTGACTTTAGGCACATTTGGCCCTTACCACATTTATCTATTATATTTCAAGTATGTCTATAAATAACAAAGTGACATTGCCCATTAATAGTAATTCTAACACCCCCCCTCAATGACAGCTTTGTTAGAGATGTTACTTCATGCTTAACCAAGTACATCACACTGAAAGTACATTATACTCCAGATGTGTCATGAGGCTTTACAAAAACTTTGTGAGACCAGATTGATGGCAGTTCATGCATTAGCAACAGAGAAAGCCCGTCGAAAGGCATGGCACGATCGTCGATTATACAGAAAAGATCTGAAGGAAGGAGACCTAGCACTAACGTATAAGACGAAACTGATTAAAGGAAAATTGAAGTTCACAGGTGAAGGACCGTATACAGTGAAAGAAATATTGAACTATGGAGCGGTCATTTTAGAACATTTGGATGGAAAAATATTCAACACTCTGGTGAATGACAGCCGACTATGCAAGTTTGACAGCCAAATCAGCTAGTTCAATCAGAATGATCCAACACCTTGTCAATTTTATTTTGAATGTTTTACAATTTTTTTGTTTTTATTACTTGAGTGATTTTTCTTTTCTTTGGAAAAGGACTTTAAAAAAAAATGATGAGCAAAGGGGCTAGGAAATTCCTTATAGGATTCCATAATTTGGCTGAGGAGGTTAGACTGAATACATTCCTTACGCAAGCTTTCAACGGCTAGGAAATTGCTCAATAGATGAGCAGCATCTTGGATAGTGGGCTCGTTGATGGCCTCTATTAGATAACCATCGTTCGTATGCATAATGGTTCAAGTATGGTTTGATGAATTTAGGAGCATGGTGACGGGATGGGTTGGCTTGGTTCTATCAACAGAAACAATTTCAATGGTAGCTAGGGAGTTAGCATTCACATGCATGCAGTCCATGGTACCATTGTACTCGATTAAAAATGGTATTTATTTTCGTCCCATGTGGCGTAGGCCATGATGATTGTTTGCATGTTAAGGGCGGAGGTCTTCGAAGTGCATTGACCATTGCTACAAGGAGGGGGCCAGAGGTTGTGATCCATGGTGCGATCTGAGCCTCCATAGGCAGATCCATGATTTGGGTAGCGGTAGGGACTTCACGTATAATCACTTGTTTGGTGTCAGTTTCATCGGCATGGCTGGAGGATTGGTTATCGAGGTTTGAGGAGGATGCCATGATGATGGGGGTCGGCTGGGGTCTTTACAGAGGTAAGGTAAGGCTGGGTATGATGCAGTAATGACTAGGGATAGAAAAATAAGAAAAAAAACTTTAAAAAGGATTAAAAGACTCAAAAATGTGAAAATGATGGATTTTGAGTGAATGGGGGTGGAACAGATGGAAACGAGAGTGGAGCAGGTGGTTATGAGTGGAGCAGTGGTTATGAGTGCTAAGGAAGGCTGTGTGAAGTTTGGTCCCAAACAGAGACAGTTGAAAATACAGCAAGGCCTTCCTGAGAAAGTGAGAAATGACTCGAATTCTCTGCTTGCATAGAGGAGAATTAGAGTGCATAATAGGGGAAGTGCAATTTCCACTACTCAGTTCCATACCAAATTTTGCAGAGACCTTCTTCACAAAATTCTAAGACCCTAGAGAAGTCTGCAAGAGTTCATAAGCTGTTTTGGCTGTCCTGCAAAGGTCCTGCAAGGGTTCTGAAGGTTCTGTGAGGGTTGAACTCTCACAGGGAGGGAACTCTCGTGCACAACTTGCTCAATTTTCATGATTTTCAAAATCTAACCACATAGGTAGGTTAATCTCACTGTTATGATTTTATTTTCACTATCTATGGGAGTTAGTTTGGGGATCTTGATGGCATGAGAGGGTTCCTTAGGTTCTGATTGTTTGAACTCTTGTAGAGGCTCTTTCTGACTAATTTTTCACAAGTAACTCTCGTAGAGATTTCTGTAGGTCCATCTGGGTCAAATTTGACTATGATGAGCTCGCTTTTGATTTCAAATATAACTGATGAGGGCTACGATGTTATCTTTTCTCTTTAGTAGTGTACAATCTTCGACAAAGATGCTACTCTGACTACATGCACTCAAGGTGGAAACTTATATGTCTTTCTAATTCTAATGCACTAGCTACTACTTCTTATGAGAATGTAAATGATCAAGCATCACTGTGGCATGGTCGATTTGGACGTATTAATACAAGATCCCTTTTCTACATGCATTGTAATAATTTAATTGATGGATTGAGTTTTTCTCTTTCATTAGATAGGAAATCATTTTTTTGTGAGTCTCACATTTATGGTAAAAATTCGAGAAGCAGGTTTTCCAGAATACACTCCATCAAAACAAAGCATGTATTAGATCTTGTACATAGTGACCTTTGCGGACCAATGCACTTTACATTATTACCTTTATAGATGACTATTCGAGATGGACGACAATCACGTTCATAAAGCATAAATCTGAAGCACTAGCCGAGTTTCAAATGGCAAGGTTTCTACTTGCATGGAGCATACAAGAGCAGCTGGTATAGATTGGGGTTCCATTGCAAAATGGAAAGCAAGGCTGGTGGCAAAACGATTCACTCAAATCCAGGGAGTGAATCAATGCCAAGACGTAATAAATGAAAAGATTTGGGGATTCCTTTGGATCAAATCAATATCCATACCCCAAATTAGCCCCAATCAAGGGCAAAAAACCAAATCCTATGTAAGACTAAGCAAAACACTGTGAGATAGGTCTCACTAGTTTTGACAATCTCTCTAAAACAAGATTTGAATCATAAAAAAAGATGAAGTATGGCAAAAGTTATGGTTCTCTGAATTTCACACGTGTGAAATACTTCAAAAAAGTCAAATTGACTCAAATACAATCTATTTGTATGAAACAATTTGCCTAGATCCTCTAAATTTTGCCTAAATCACATATAGATGAGATTGGTCAACTTCTGGGTGATTTTTGTGATCATTCATGCAATAAATGACATGTACTCAAAATTTGCCACATGTCTAGGCGCCCTACCTACACCTATTCAAAAGCTTATAACTTTTGATTGGCTTATCCAACTGTCATGATTCAAATTGCATTAGATTTTACACATTTCTAGCTTTCTAGTGGGCCAAATTGCATAAATTTGGATCTAAGGTGAGAGAGAACCACCAAACTGAAAATGGGCGGATTTCACACGTGCCTACACCTGAAATTACGTACAGTACTTGATCTAAACCGATCAAAGGGGTTTGAGACTCAAAATTGTTGATTTCACACGTGTGGACTGTCCACAACATGTACTTGTGATCTCCTAAGGTGTGTAGATGCACCAAGATCAAGACTAGATTCAAGATCTATCTTTGAATCTATGGCAAAGACACACTAGTACATGCATTCAATCACTTCCAACTCTCACTCACACATGTGGGAAGTATTCAAAAAGTAATCTAAGTAAAAACAAGCTGCTCTCCTTGGATAGAGAGAGAAAGCTCGAAATTCAATAACACTCAAAATCCACTCAATCTCAAAATCAATTAGATCCAAATGAGGAGTACAATGATACTATTAGATCCATGAGCTACCATTATGCTTAACTATGATTGGACCACACTTTGCCACCTCTTAATCCTATTGGACCATTGATCTATGCACCTCTAAATTCTATTGGACCATTTTCAAGCAAACCTCAAATTCTATTGGACCACTCATGGTTCCACCTCTAAATCCTATTGGACCTCTTAAACTTCATCAAACGAAAGCATTACACTTGTCTACACTCTAATTGGCACGAGTTTGGCCTCCTACTCTACTTTGGCTCAATAGTGGCATTACAAGTGGAAATGGATAATTTGCCATCTATGCCAAATTTGACCCTATCAACATCCTACACCTAAATGCTTGACTATGAAATTCTATGAGACCCCTATATCAAACATTTTTTATTTACTTTACAATTCTCCACATGTGGGAACATCCTCCACACATGTGAGATTCACTTACAAACTTCTATCATAAAAAATACCAAGCTAGATTTTTGCCAATTTCTCACACTCCTCAAAAAACAGCTTGGAAAGGTACTAGATCACTTAAGAAGTTTGTAAATCTTTTTGAGTGGATCCTTTGGTGTGCATAAGAAGTGAAGATCAGCCAAGGGATCCATCATAACAGCACCCTCACCATATCCATGATAAGATCTCTTTGGTAGAGATCTCTTGCCAATGCCTTTGAAGAGTGCTCCACCAATATGCCACTATGATCATGGGCTTCCTCCATGCTTGTTGATGATATTTGCTTTGAAAGTTCCACTTGAATGATGGATGCACCATAAATAGAGAAATCTGAGGCTTCCAAGCCTCATAAAATCATGGAGATCAAGATCATAAGATGTGAAACAATGATGATTATCAAGATTATGCTTTCTAGCTTGACTAGTCCACATACAATGAACTATATCCATGATGGATCTAATCTTGATATCAAAGACTATCTTGATCTTTTTTAGCCTAGTTACTCTTTCAAGGATGTAAGTGTCCACTTTGGATGCTTCACTTAATCTCAAGAGGAGTTTACAATTTGCCTCAAAACATGTGAAAACATGATTTTCAAAAAAGTGAGTACCAAGCTCAATGTTGTTCTTACTAGAACCAAGAGCATACTTTTGACAATACAATATCTTGCTTTCAAGAAGTATTGGAAACATATCTAAGTCAATAATGACAAGAAACATGTCCATACCATAAGCATCATACAAGACTAGTATAGCTTTTCTTGAACTTTGAGATTCAAAAAATTCAATGAAGCAAGATAGTGTTTCAAGCAAAGGAAGAGAAGCATATATGAATGTGTTGTAGTAGATACAACATGAAAGATGCCCCTCTTTGCCATGTAAGGTGAGCCATAAAGACTCGGACATGCATCTTGAAGATCTTCTTGAAATCATATGAAGAAGAAACTCCTCCTCACACCTTGGCCCCATCATAACTTGAATACCATCAAAAAAGATAACTTGTGATGCTTCTTGAGAAGCCTTGATCTCGGCCACTTCCAAGATTGAATCTTCATGCAATATGACATCTCTTTTCACAATCACTTTTGAAATAGAGAGTGTAAAGACACTAAAGGCCTCCTTGATGGATGAGTATCCAATCATGATCCATGAGCTTGGATCATCCTTCCTCCTTGTTTCCAAGGGAATATGTGCAAAGCAAGCACTACCAAGTTCACTAAGGTGATCAACCTTGGGCTTCATCTTGAATAAAACTTCATATGGTGCTATTTCTTCAAGAGCTCCAATACTCCTCAAAGCGTTGATCTTCAATGAGAATTTCTTCTCAACATATGCTTTGAATAATAAGGAATAATCATACACCATAATACTTGAAGAGAGAAGATATGTGCATCTTGTGTGATCATCCTCCTTTGAAATATTGGACATATAAGAAACATCAAGAGAGTTTGCACTCTCACTTGGATCCAATTTGTAGATGCCTTCAAATCTTGATCCATATGCAAGGATCTCACCATCCTTCTTGATCACACAATTGTCAATATTGAAATTGACATCAAAGCCACTATCAAGAAGTTGGCCAACACTTAAGATGTTCTTTGTAAGCTTTGGGACAAAAAGAACATTGTTGAGAAAGAGATCTTTAGAAGATGCAAGCTTCAAGGGAATAATCCCTACTCCTTCAATATTGCACTCATGCTTACTTGCAATGTATATGGTCTTCTTGACTCCATCATAAGGCATAATAGATGAAAAAAAATGCTTGGAGCCACACATATGTGAAGATGCTCCACTATAAATATACCATGAGTCATCCTTGTTGAAGGTGGAAGAGGAGAAGCTTGCTGCCATAAGAGAGCCTTCTCCATCACTTGCAATATAGTCTTCTTTCTCATTGGTGATGTTGGCTTGATTGAGTTGATTCTTCTTCTTGAAGCAATTGGTGGCATAATGGCCTTTCTTGCCACAATAAAAGCACTTGATCTTCTTCTTCTTGAGATTTGAAGTAGAAGCATGAGAGGCATCCTCTTCCTCCTCTCCATCTTGGTCTTTAGCTTTGTCATTAGAGAAGTGATGGTGTTGCTTCTTACTCCTCTCTTTGTGCTTGGCAAATAGAACTTTGCCATCATCATGATTGAGTGATAGTTTGTCCATCCTCAAGAGTTCGTACTCTTGTCTTGATTCTTCATAAATAAGCACACTTTGAAGGGCCTCCAAACTTGGTAGCTCCTCCTTAATGGCATAGGATTGGACAAGGTTGTCATATTCATCTCTCAAGCCATTGAGAATGACTTGGACTAGCTCACTTTGATTGATTGAGTCACCAATACATGCAAGCTCCCTATGAATATCCTTGACTCTCAAAACATAATTAGATGCACTCTCATCACTCTTTTGACTACTTTGGAAGATTTGATTTCTAAGAGTGAGGAGCCTAGAGGTGTTCTTAGCCTCATAGATGGACTTGAGACAATCCCAAGCTTCCTTGGATGTAGAACAATCACCAATCTCCCTCAATATCTCATTAGAGACATTCATCTTAATGTAGTGGAGAGCCATCCTAGCTCTCTTCTTGTATTTTTGTACTTCTTGAAGGACTTGAGGCTCCTCCTCAATCCCAAGTACAATGTCCATCACATCTTGGAGTATCAAGATGGGCTCCATCCTGAACTTCCATATTGAATAATTGGAAGTAGACAATCTCTCACTTGGTTGCAGCAAGTATGAACTCATTGAAGTCATGTAAAGTGGAGATAAATAAAAGTGATGAACAAAAAATGTTGCTTCTCTCTCACTATAGGATCCAATAATGGTGTGCTACCATCTCCTATGCAAGATCTTGCAACAAACTGTGAATTGATTCTCACTAGCTATCTCAATCTCTCCAAAACTAGACCTACTTCACATCAAATGATGGACTATGGGCAAAGTTAGGATCAAACACTCTTAGCACGTGTGAAATACACTAAGAAACCAAATTTGACTCAAATACAATGATATTGCATGAAACAAAATGGCTAAGATCTCAAAACAGTGCCTAGATCACATATAGATGAGATTGGTAAGCATTCAACTGTGATTTTGGATCAAACAAGCAATCTCTTGACCAAACCAAATGTGTCCACCCAGGTCTAGGTGCCCTACCTAACCCTCTTCAAAAGCTTATAACTTTTGATTGGCTCAACCAAATGGAATGAAATTGATTGCATCAGAAACTAGACAAAAATAGCTTCAAAACAAGCTATATAGCAAGATTTTTGGATCAAACATGAAAGAGAACTCCCAAACTGAAATTGTATGTTCCTCACACGTGTCTGAGCACCTGATTCCGTACAGTACTAGGTCAGACCCAATCAATGCCCTATTGATTCCTTTTGATCCAAAATTGGACAAGATAGCTAGGAAACTGGATCTTGACAATTTCTAGCTCAAGATTGATGAATAGTTTTCACTCAAATGGATCAAAATGCATGGTAACCTTAGGTAGGCTCTGATACCATGTTGATTTCACACGTGTGGACTGTCCACAACATGTACTTGTGATCTCCTAAGGTGTGTAGATGCACCAAGATCAAGACTAGATTGAGATTCAAGATCTACCTTTGAATCTATGGCAAAAACACACTAGTACATGCATTCAATCACTTCCAACTCTCACTCACACGTGTGGGAAGTATTCAAAAAGTAATCTAAGTAAAAACAAGCTGCTCTCCTTGGGTAGAGAGAGAAAGCTAGAAATTCAATGACACTCAAAATCCACTCAATCTCAAAATCAATTAGACCCAAATGAGGAGTACAATGATACTAGTAGATCCATGAGCTACCACTATGCTTAACTATGATTGGACCACACTTTGCCACCTCTTGATCCTATTGGACCATTGATCTATGCACCTCTAAATTCTATTGGACCATTTTCAAGCAAACCTCAAATTCTATTGGACCACTCATGGTTCCACCTCTAAATCATATTGGACCTCTTAAACTTCATCAAACAAAAGCATTACACTTGTTTACACTCTAATTGGCACGAGTTTGGCCTCCTACTCTATTTTGGCTCAATAGTGGCATTACAAGTGGAAATGGATAATTTGCCATCTATGCCAAATTTGACCCTATCAACATCCTACACCTAAATGCTTGACTATGAAATTCTATGAGACCCCTATATCAAACATTTTTTATTTACTTTAAAATTCTCCACACGTGGGAACATCCTCCACACATGTGAGATTCACTTACAAACTTCTATCATAAAAAATACCAAGTTAGATTTTTGCCAATTTCTCACAAAAATCACCAGAAAACTGCAAACTAGCTAGAAAGTAGAATCTAAACAATTTCTAGCTTGAAATCTGATCAAATTTGCAAACTTTTTTATTAGATTTGCTTGTAGATCTTAGGTAGGCTCTGATACCATGTTAAATTCACATGTGTGGGATGCCCTACACATGTACTTTTGATCTCCTAAGCCCAATAATACCATAAAGATCAGACTAGCATTGATTGACAATAGGAAAGCTGATCATACAAGAAATATTATTGTGTTACAAGCAAGATCTATCAGCAAAATATGAAACTAAGTACAATAAATGCCTCAACTCGGCTAGAGAGAGAATATGAATGTACAAACTCGAGTAGAGAGAGAAGGCACAAAGAGCTTAGTCTCCAAATTTGCATTACGCACAAAAATCATCATCTTCTCAATGAGAGTACATCACATATATACAGATCCATGGACTCTCCTCCTACTTTGAGTTGAATTGGAGTTATGAATCCACCTCTCAAGCTATCTAGACTTATTCAAGCCACCTCAATATGTCTAATTGTGCCACCTAGTATTTTCATGCACTAAATGTCGCATGCAAAGTACAAATGGCAATTCCTATGATAGCTCGAGTTTCTACTTCTACCTACCTTGAATATTTTATTCTAAGATGAGTCTTTACTAAGCCAAAAGAGATCAATTCATTTTGGCATTTTTAGGACCCCTACTTACAACATTAGATAGATTTTTCCAACATTTCAACATAGATTTCAATAGGGCCTTAAAATTTTATGCGGACGAATATAGACATTCGCCAGATTCGACCATTAGGCAATCTGCGCTTTTTGCAAACGATTTGACAATGTTGGTGTCCATAGCAACAAGGTGGGATGATTGCCTTCCCCAATTGGCTTTCGATCCAAATTAACCAATGGCATCCGACACTGTTCAAGATCAATTGCCACTTGCTAGACTATACTATCGTGCTCTACGATGTTGGGCGGACAGTGGGAATCAAGATTTACGGCATGGACCAGGTCAAAATGGATTGCCAGGGCCAATAAGTGTTTTTTACCACACAAGAAAGATTTCAATACGACGCGCCTGGAATTCATGGAAAAGGTGCAGTACCATCTTATCAAAGTACGACGAGAGGCCAGTCAGAGCCCTAAATGAATAAATCTCGCAAGGTGTCGTGGGATTGCCACCAGTTTTGGTGGGAGATACTGTTGGAGGGTTTGCGGATCTCGAGGAGACCCTAACCCTAGTTAATAAGTGAGAGAGATTTGGCACCTTGCGTGTGTAAGTCCAACCCGATGATCACATAGAGATTTGATAATTAGAAAGTCAATAAAAGGACTTTAGGCCTTTTTGTGGGACTTTTAATGTCGTAGGGCCTAAATGTCAAGTTAGTGAATCAAGTTGGGGTTCCCACCAAATTTCAATTTCAAATTGGTTCCCTCCAATTATTGAATGGGTGTTCCCACTCTTTTTTAGGTATGAATAGTTAGGGAGGTAGAAATGGGCCAACAGAATTTTGAGGCCAAGGCCCTCCTCTCCACTATAATAAAAAAACAAACCCGAGTTGCTCCTCATGTTCAAATCTTCATTTCAATATAAGCACATTGGCTCTCTTATGGAATGGACTTGTGAATGTCCTTGCTCTCTATCCTTTTTCCTCCATCTCTCATGCTTTTGTTGTATTTGCTAATTATTAAATCTGAATGTTATTGGGATTGTATGTTCTTATGCTTTTTGTGAGAGAGAAAAATGTGTAGTATTAGCGGATGTTAGTGTTAATTGTGGATCATCTATGCATGCTGGATTTGATTTATGTTATTGCTCTCATGGGATCGAACCTCCGCATGATGACTAACTTCATCACCTTGATGCTTGTGTGATGGATCTTGGGTTGTGGATAGGATAGGAAATCGAGCCACTACAGCAGTTCTATCTTTCCTCTCACTTTTAGATCAAGGGTAGTGTTTTCTTGGGTCTCAAGTGGATGCTGCCTAAACACCTCCAAGATGGTTGTGTCATTCAAAGGGCTTATTAGTTCTCTGGTGGAGATGTATACTAGAGTAGAGATGGAATCAGGTTGGGCCTTCTCTTGATCTTTCTCCTATTGGTATCTAGTCTGCTCTACCTCTACCCATGTTCCTATCTCTTTTTAGCAATACGATGATTGCCTCCGCATCCATAACATTTGATGGGGGGTCTACCTATTGGTCCCTGAACTTGATTCGCGTATACTGGCACCAATTTTCCCTCATACCCATCTATGTAATACACAAGTGCTTCGTCAGTAGAATAAGAGAGTTCATATGGCAGTTCAAAAATTTTGAGTTCACGCATAACAACATTCCCATTAGCTGTTCGAACATGAATCAAAGGGATAGTCATATCCTTTTAATACCCAAATCAATCATTATCAAGGTAGATCTTATGTTGAAATTTCACAATGGATGGTTAGTATATAACTAAAACCAGTTATAGGATTATTCCAAACACGTTAGTATATTGCATTCACTATCCTACGAAAACAAGCAACAATGGGTACAAAATTGTGTCATATCCTAAGAAGCTAAAAAGAGAAAAGTAGATCACCGCCTAGCCCCCGCATGGAAATGTCAACTGCCTATCTATTGAGTGTATTTATTGTATGATGAAAGTTTTTTGTTTTTTCAATTCTATCATGCTAGAGTTAATCAATATATAATCTATAAGCACTGTATTTTAATGTTATTTTTTGCATTAAATTCTATATAACTAGCAAGAATTTTTAAATTTATATTGCATTTGATAAACAATTTTAAGAATGTATGTATATGTTTCTTCGGGATATAATTTTTTATCACTCTGTGTGTTATTATAATTATGAAAACTCAAGCCTAATAGATTAGAATTTTATTTTTTTTTATATTTTAACAATAGAATTATCAATTCAGAAAAAAAAATGTTTCTCAAATTATCGTAATTGTATTTCATTTATAATAATTAGTTCTGATATAGTTTTTCTCATGTTACAAATTATGGTGAATGTAAAATGAATTTTTTAATCATTGTCTATTATAAAAGCTTGTCGTACATATTCTTTCACTTTGTCCTCACATTACAGTGTTAATACCATCCAACTGAAAGATAGTTTCTAAGTTGTCAAGTTAAAATTAGATAACATACAAAAAGAAATAACAAGTATATCTTTTATATTATTGTAAAAATTGTTAATTAGACATTCCAATTTTTTAAATTGTGTTTATTGTATTTGTAGCAAGATCAATTTTAGTAAATTTTTTATTGTTTTTATTTTTTTAATGTTGTTTCAATTTATATTAATATTTTTAGTTCTTTTTTATTGCTTTTAAAAAAATGTATTCTTTTACAATTTGATACACAATATGAATTATTGATTTATTTTAGATTTATAAATTTTTTTGGATAAAAAAATAATATGCATTTTTTAAGATTCACTTAAAAGTTTCAAATTTTATCGGGAATCTATTTTAGGTAATCTGCAACATTACCCATTTGATACGCAACGGTGTTTGAACCATTCACGGGCACAAAATCGTGATCTAATCATTGTATTTACAACAGCTAATATACAGATTCTTATTTCTATATGTGTGTAACTTACATTGATGAATGCTTTCTGATAGCTTCTTTCTCTACTAATGATACTCGTTCCCACGGCTCATACAGAATATCTTATTCGAAGGAAGCATGGCTATCATAGATGCCTAACTGTATCGTTGCCTTCATGATTGTCTCAGACACCTACAAAGATATTTCTCTTGTCGATCTAAGAAATAGTCTAAATCAACAGTTTGTGTAGATCCTATAATAATTTCTCTTGTTTGGATTTTATGTTCAGCAAGAGTGGTATTAGAGTTGATAAGAAGCCTGTACCGCCCCCAACAAGTGGTATCAGAGCCAACAAGCAAACTGTCAGAACCCCACAATGCACATTAGTGTGAGACACATAGTGCTACGCACGATCGTAAGCTATCTCACGATAGACATTGTAGGGATCTGTATTCTAGCTTATACCACACACCGGATTCATAAAGAATCATTGTACTCAGCTCATTTAATTGAAGCATAACACACTTCAATCATCATACTTCCATAGCAAAATGTCTATGCCTTCCATGGTTGTCTACGACACCTCAAGAAGGTAGTAGAACGGATGTCATTGATTCCTCTGTTATCAACTATCAGAGGTATTAATTCGTGTTATCAATTATCACTCTCATTACAAGTTGCACAACGATTTGGCTCCACCTTCCATGGTTGTCTACGACACCTCAAGAAGATAGTAGAACGGAAGTCACTGACTCCTTCGTTATCAACGATCAGAAGTGTTAATTCATTTTACATCTAAAAGTTACAAAATTCTGGCTCATAGTAGATCTTAGATACGTTGAAGGTGGTTGTTCTGACTTTAATTCTGCACTATTAGTTCATTCTGTTCCACCAGATAATTGAGCAGCCCACAACATTATAGTTAGGATCTCTAAATCTAACTATAGGGACAAGTTTTTATTTTCATAAAAGATTGGTCTATTGTACTTCTAAAAGTAGATTTGATGCTATCCATGTGGGAAAGTGGTTGGATAATTTTGATCAATATTTTCTCATCGTACGGATGAGATCTACAAGAGCTAGAGTCAAATGTGATATTTTGGGCCAATAACGTGGCAAATCTTTAGTGAGTTGTGCCCAAATCTCTCACACATGAGAGACAATGCCTATAAGTAACAATGTCAACCTCAAGGGATGGGAGCGCATCTAAAAGGCACCATTTGGGGAAAATTGGTTGTTCAGCCCAAGAAAAGAAGTGATCGCCTCGTGTCAACCCACTCAAACAAACTTTGAAAGCCTCGCCAAGTGACACGTGGCAAGGCTTTGTTTTTCAGCACATAAGCAAACACCACCCTTTCTTGCGATTGCATAGAAATGTGAATGTTTCAATTAGATTTAAACACGGCGCACCAGCAAGATGTAATCTTCAATCACACTTGGAGATGAATTGCAAGGTGTAATCTCAATCACACTTGGAGATGCTAAAAATTCGCTAAAATCCCTTTTTGTATGATATCCTGGATTTGAGTGGTTGAGATTGTATGGATTTGAGCCACTACACTAGGAGACATAAGCCTATCAACATTTGAGTCGTCTAGATTGTATGGATCTTAGGGTGTGTCCCTTGGAAGGGGTGGGGGGGGGGGTTGTTGTTGTGGGAGATGATGGGGAGTGCCTATAGAGATACGGGTAGGGCCCGTCTTTCACGCGGAAAGCATACCGTCTCTTTCTCCATCACCCAGATAAGCTTTTTCAATGCCAGATGCTGCTGCTTCTTCTTCTTCTTCTTTTTCTGTAGATCTATATTTGTTTAATCTTATATGCTGTAGATCTAATTTTTTGCTCTTGTCGTAGATCTATATTTTTGCCGAATTGTGTATTATCTATCATTTCTTCTCTTCTGCTTATCAGGTCTGCTCTCCTCTTTTGCGACCGCTTCTTTGGAGTGATTCTGGATGTCTGTGGAGTTGAGAGACGATCTTAATCAAGCATCTTTAAGACAATTCGTCAAACCTCAGCTTTCGAGTTCTGGATTCAGTGATAATTGGAGTTTATGATATCAGAACGTGATCAGAATTCAAGCGGCTCAATGATCTAAGAATTGCTGTGCTGCTGATTTGGATCTGCATTTCTGCCTTTAAGTCTGCTTCCTTTGGACAGTGAAGCACATAATAGCGTTGTCATTATGATACGCAACTTACTGATAAGTGGTAATTGTGGAGCTTAGCAAGTGGTAAATGTAGAGATTTATGTTTATGGATCTGTCAAGGATGTGTGTGATAGGCGAAAAAATTTTGGTGACATGCTTTGGAAGTGTCTCCTCAAAAATTCTGCTACCAACACACCGGGGATGTATTTGCACCGCTTTTCGTAGTAAGGTTTATGTAGCAACACGGTCAAAAGTAAGGCGTCTGACATATTAAAATGATGGATATGGAGATCCAAGAAGAAGAGCTTTCAATTCCAGCTAGCTATGACTCTGTGGAAACCGCAAAAGTCAAGCTGCTCAGTAGCGGCAATGGCAATATTGAATTAACGACAGATGATGATACCAGGCCCTTGGATGTAAAAACAAAAAAGGTTATTTATAGAGAGTGCCAGAAGAATCACGCTGCTAATATAGGAGGCCATGCCACAGACGGATGTGGAGAATTCATGCCTAGAGGAGAGGAGGGTACGCTGGATGCTCTCAGATGTGCAGCCTGTGACTGCCATAGAAATTTTCACAGAAGACAAGTTGAAGGAGAGCCATCCTGTGACTGTCAATATTTTGGGCGGGACAAGCATAGAGCTAGTTCTCCTATCGATTTGCCAGGCCGAGTAGTAACCTTGCCTTATCCATCAAGTACAATGCTTGGTCGACCAGCTGCTCACACCCCCCTCAGCACCGGCATCTCAGAATCAGAAGAATTAGATGGCTCAGCTTACATACGGGTTGCCAATCCTTCGGCCATCAGAAAACGATTCAGAACTAAATTCACTGCCGAGCAGAAAGGCAAAATGTTCTCCATGGCTGAGAAGCTTGGTTGGAGAATTCAAAAGCTAGATGAAGCAGAAGTCCAGCACTTCTGTTCTGATGTTGGGGTTAAGAGGCATGTCCTTAAGGTGTGGATGCATAATAATAAGCAGACACTGGGCAAAAAATTATAGGCATTCTATTGAATTCCTTTTTAACTTAATACTTTGCTATATTGTACTTGGCATGTAGTCAGCAATATTACGGTCTTATGACCAACTAGAAAAGTATCAATTGAAAAATTCGATATTTTAGCAAGCAGACGCTGGCTGAAATGTTATAGCCATTTTATTGAATTTCTGATGACTTGTTATTTTGTTATCTTTTACTTGATATGTAATCAGCAATCTCATGGTCTTCTGACCAATCAGAAAATATTAACTGAAATATTTAATACTCCAACTAGCTTTATGTTAAAACTGCAAAGTTATGGTCATGCTGGTTTAAGCAGCTAGGGGCATATGACATCTCCAATCGACACTGATGTCTTGATCCTGAAGAAAACGTAAAAGAACTCCCTGATTTTCAAATTTCCACATTACTCGACAGTAAGTTACACTGTCCTTTATCAGATATCTCAACAGGCCCGTGGTAGGAATTTATTTGTGAGTAGTATCCCCGCTTTAGAGGATATAATTTGCCGTATATTCTGGTCCTTTTGAAAGTTCATTCGATCGAAATCGCTGTTGAGAAGATCAATGGTGCTCTTTGCAACCGGTTCGATGACATGATATGCGTATTTTCAGATTGCAGGTTGTCGACCTATTCTGATGAGCACTAAGAAAGGCCTTGCTGCAAGCAATGTTCATCAACGACAGTATAGGATATTCAGATGCAGTTTCATTTGGATGTTCGTCACTCAAAAACTGGCCGTCCTTTTAAGGTGTGAGCTGGTGAGGGAGCTTCCTTTCCTGTCTTCCTGTCCTTGAGGCCTGGAGTTCTACTACTACATGCTGCACAAATAAGGTCATAATAGAGAAAACAAAAGTTGGTACAGGATTTCTTTCCTTGCATTTATATTACGCATTTGATTTTCATATACTAAACATTTTGAGGACATGCAACACAAGGAGTCAAGTTCAATATTGAAACAAGGAGAAGATTATAGAGTAACATCAATTTTAACCAAGCCATGTCTAGATTTGAACAACAAAGCCAACAATTGAGGCTGAAAATGATACAATAAATCCATGTGACTTTTCTCTCAATATTGGTTGGCTAATTGTTTCCCAATAAACAAAAGCATCTTGCTAATGCACATTCTATATTATAAAATTTGTGTCAAGGTTCGAATTCTTTAGATGTAATAACACCACTTGAAATCTTTTCTTTAGATGTAGTAACATCACTTGAAATCTTATGTTTTTCTACACGATACCTCAACCTCCAATGCTTAATAGAAATACATTTTTGTACCTCATAAAGTCAGATCATGAAGGAGAAATCAAGAGTTTTGAAAATTTCATGCTAAATAAAGTGTGTTTCTAGGTTTTGTGGCTCATATATGCAAGAATAAAATGATCATGCGTGATTTAAAAACTCCTTGTCATACTAAAGAAGTGTTAAGAAGTGTCCCTGCATCCAAGAAAGAAGGAGATTTTGGGTCTATTCTTAGACTTTAGTTTTCTAAAACCATGATGACAAATCATTCTCCATATTATGCATCTTTCTTCCACAAACTTTTCCAAGGTGAAGTGAAAAGCTCCTCCACATGTATGACTTTTCCAAGGCGAAGCGAAAGTAATCAAATCTACTCCACATGTGTTCTTTGTGCTGCTATAAGGCATGCCAAATAAGTGTTCGAATATTCAAGCTAAGAATACTCTCATACATTCCCACAAAGATTTTTGTTGCATGATAAGAAAAGCCATGAAAGTAGCTTCTACTTGATTTTGTCTTCACGTCAAGTACTTTGGAGCTTTTGGCTTCAATCATGTTGCTATAAAGAATTGCAAGCTTAAGTAACTCTTTTTTTTTAATCCCATCATTAGACAATATTATTTCTTATATGTGAAGCTATGCATTTATAGAGATTTGAATCTTTACAATTATGGAATCATGGAATGTAAGAGCTGTTAAAGCGCACAATTACATGCTTTGAACAACTTGTGCTCCTTCAAGGCTAATATGATATGGTAACATGTTTTTCATATTAGATATGTTGTGCAATACATATTCTCCAACAACTTTCAAACGCAATTTCAAAGTAGCATTGCCGCACATTTCAATTAGCATTAAAGGTGACAATGTGACTTTGGTTCATTATTTTTTTTTTCTTTTCCCTCACGCTTTCAACTTAAAAATATATAATTGTTGAAGCTATCAATTATGAAGAACTAACTTAACACTCTAGAGGGTGAGGGTGTGTGTGTGTGTGTGTATGTGTGTGTGCCTTTGGGGGGGGGGGAGGGGTTTGGGGATTGGATGTAATTGATACATAGCATCTTCGTCCTTCTATTGACTTCTCTCACATGTGCAAAAATTGGAAGCATAAAGATAAAAAAGAACTCAAGGCTATGCTATGTTCTAACCATGAGAATCTCAACATTTAACTATGTTTCTTTCCTATCAAACCTAAGAGAAATGTTTGTTGTCATTGTGCCTAAGTAAATAGGTCAACTTAAAGCTCTAAACAACAATTCAATTGCCAAGTGTGAAAATTGAGAGTTTGCCAAGGATACTAAATCACAACTGAAGCTTGGGAGTTACCTTTTAATCATTCATAAACAAATTTATTGATTCGATATGCTAGAATGCAAGAATGTGACTAGCTTAAGGATAGAGCTCTTAAAGATCACTCAAACCTTTATATGAGATGGGTTCAGTTTGGGCTGCACATGGAAAGCTATTGTAAAATTTCATTCACTCTCATAAGATACAAGAAATCGCTCATTAACATTGAATATACAATGCATACATCACTTACTCAAAGGATAGAGGTCAAAATCAATGTCCTTCATTATTATTTTGATCAAAATGATGATGAAAGACTAAAATAAGTGACATATAGTAGATTTAGATCCAATGAATCACAACAATTTTGAAACTAGTTTACTAGCATAGAAGAAATTTGGCTAGTCTAATAGGTCGGACAACTTCTTAGGCCTTTGAAAATCTTTAGCACATGCTCGCCCTTCATCCCAGTCATAAAGTTGAAACTTTCATCCTTGTGGTGAGTAGTTTCACTACAAAGGCGAGCATCTTGAGCACATACTCGCCCTTCATCCCAGTCATGTAGGGTTTAGGGCTTAGGGTAAAAGCTCAAAACTCAAAGAGAACCTTTGGCAAAAGTGATTTACATATGAAAAAAATTCATGAAATTTAAAATTCCTAACCTTGTAGCAGAAATAAAATGAGACTTCATTGGTGTTATTCTTTTGGAAAATGTATTTATGATAGTACTATATTGGAACTTTAGAGCTGGAGTGGACAATTCAATCATACTAATGTGCTAAGTATGCTTCATTGTCTTGTTGGACTGAGCCTATACCTAGCAATCTATTTAAATGTTTTATTGATTGGTTTTTTAGCTACGAGTCACAATACTTGGAGAAAATAGTGTAATGTCAATAAGTTATTACCTTTTGGGATCGAGCTTGTCTATCCAGGATACATACTTGTTCTTTGTTGTATCACATGTTCCAAAAAAGTAATAAACACTGTTGATAAATGAAGTTTCTCTTTAACACTTTTCTATACTTTGTGAAGTTTTGCTAATACACATAGTTTGCTTTATAAAGAATTTATTCTTTTTGCAAAACCCAATGGTGTTTGCAATAGTGGGGGATTGGTGAAGATGGAGCTCTTAGGCAACAAGCTATCTAGATCTATTCCTGATCTAAGTAATTTAAGAAGCCTTATCTGAGCCACATTTTCATCCCTAAACCCAAACAATAATAATGTTAGAAAAATCCTCATGTTAAAAAAGTTCTCGCCACCATACACTTGCTCACAAGAGTGCTCACCAAAATATGCTTGCCATGAAATGCTCACTAATAAATCGCACCCATCACATCTAGAGGAGGAGAAGAAGGGGTCCAATAAGATTTGAGCATCCTCTTCCACAATTTCCTATTAGAAGGATGGATAGGTTCATTATGTACTTGAGTTTTTGAGAGTTAATGAGATTTCTTCATTTTTTAGTCATATTGGATTCTCTCTCTCCCGAGGCTTGATAGTTGGATTCTCTTTCTACCCGAGAGCAAAGCTTTTTCATACTTAAATTTTTCAAGTACAAGTCTCCACACATGTGTATGTACTTGTTTGATTGATATTTGCATGTAATCATAGTGCTCTTGCCTTAGTTTTTTGAAATAGATCTTGATTATCAATCTATGTTTGATCTTTGTGCAATCACCAAGTCTTAGGAGATCATCATCACAGTTTAGGGTACTCCCACATGTGTGAAATTCAACATGGTATCAGCCTAAGATATTCATGCATCTATCAAGTTATGCATGAAAATTTGCCTTGAAATCAAGATCTAGAGAGTGTAGATTGCATCTCCCTTACTATCTTTGAGATTTTTAGATCAAGAAGGTTCATCATTGTTGGATTACTCTACTATTGGAGTGATTCGGCCGAATAATCGATCTTTAATCTTCATCCATTTTTATTTTGCAATTTTATTTGTGTTTCTACACAGTCTGTAGAAATACTCAAGAATCGCTCAACAGGTGGCTCCAACATATCGAACATCATCCAACTTATCGATGACGCCGACGAAAGTGGAAGGAGTTGACCAAGAACGACAATTATTGTTCCAGTTGATTTGAAGCTAAAGACTTGCCCTGATTGCTTTGCAAGTAAATTTTTGGGAAGTCCTAACTGTATGGATGCCAGCGCATTACGACCATTTACCAAATGCGACTACGGCCCGATTAACAGTCCTACTGGATACGCGTTGATTTCTTAGTATAAATAGATGATTATCAACGACTTCTTTAGTCTCTAGAAAGTTTCTTTTTTAGAGCTCTATTAGAGGATTGTTATTCCTGCTCAGCGGAAGTGCATCAAATAGAGCTTTCAGTTACTCAAAGATAGCTTAGGGTATGTGATTTCATCCGTTATTGTTTTGTGCTCTCATCATCTAATTTGTACATGCTACTTACTGATTCAATCTATTCTTTTATTACGTTCAGTATCATGTCAGAATGTATGCTTCTCTGTAGTAATTTGTAACTGATAAATCTCTTATTGCTTCATCTGATTTATTCAATACATCATTGTTTGGCTACGAAATCACTTTAGTGCTAACGATTTCAAAGTTGGCTACTAAAAGAGTGAATGTGACTTCTATCATCATAGATTTGTACTCGGCAAGAGGCATGGATACTTATATAGACTAGCACATTGTTATTCTAACACTAGTCAAGCCTTGAAAACCTCTATTCTTGTCAATAAAGCATTACTATGGCATCAAAAATTAGGACACTTGAATCATACAGCTGTGTCGAACATGTCTAAACAATCCCTAGCACTTGATCTCGACTATCCAACCAACAAAGTTGACCTCCCTGTCTGTCATAGTTGCATCCTTGGAAATCAGACTAGGATTTCTTTTACATTGAGTCATAGGCATGAAGCAAAAGATGTATTAGACATTGTTTATGTTGGAAATTAAGCTCGTAGTGGTCTCCTTGGTGAATGACTAATTTCTATTTCATGATTCTTCCTGCACGTTTATTGATCATTGATCTAGGGTTAGGTGAAACCAACTTTGGTTCTACGTCTGCTCAACTGATACCTGCAGGAATCACAAACTTAGACAACCAATTTATTTGAAGAACGTCTACAATGGGCTTTTGGCTGATCTCCAGCAAAGGGTAACCAATCCTATCATAATTTCAAGTTTAGATGTTAAGTTCAATAATTTTAAATCATTGAAGACTTGGCCATCTTCAAGGACTTCCATGAAATTAGCATTTAGAAACTTAGATAGCCAATTTATTTGAAGAACGTCTATAACGGGCTTCCGGCTGATCTCCAACAAAGGGTAACCAATCCTATCATAATTTCAAGTTCAGATGTTAAGCTCAATAATTTTAAGTCTGCAGAAATACATTACTTTCACGACAGTCTGCAAAAATACTCTAAGTGTCGCGACAGTCTACAAAAATGAACTATGTTTTTCACAGTGTCAGCTTTTTCACATTTCTCCAAAATGCGACACTTAGGCACAGTTCAAAGTTCAGCTATTTTTAACACCTTCGGCTTTTTTGCAAAAAGGTGAAGAGAGAGAAACTTCCCCAAGGTCATCTACTTTCAAGAGTTGAATTGTTTTAGGGCACCTTCGGCTTTTTTGCAAAATCCTGAAGAGAGAGAAAATGTCGAAGGTCGTCTATTTTGAAAGAAGGACGTTCCCAGCCAATTTCCGAAATTTGCAAACTGAGAGAAAACCACTTCACGTAAAGTGCGAAGTGAGAGAATTTGCAACGTCCTCGTCTGCGTCAACATTCCTAATTCGTTGACAGTATACACTATGTACAATTGTCACAAAAGCCATATACCTCCAAGTACAACGGCTTACCTAATTAAGTGACAAACATTTAATGTAGTTAATACATGGATGCAATCTATAAATAGATCATCCCAGCACAGATAACTTGAGATGCTCTGTTTATGAGACGAATGATTTTGAGTCTTCTAGTTATGCCGTCATTCTGGATGTAATTGTCATTGTTGTGCTTCAGTGTAAAATAGCAGCAATACGCTTTTCTATCTATGCCAATAACGTACATGAATGCTTATTGTGATTTGAATGCACTTCATTGCTGATTGATAACATTTGTTCACTCACTCTGATCAGAACACGGACGTCTACGACTCCTCAGTTTCTGATCAGACAATGGTTGTCTTTGATGCCTGAGGAACTTGCACTATTACACTGCTATTTTGATCTATTTCAGAACTAAACTTCATATTGAATCTGATTTCAGTAATACCACACACACACAAACCATTTCTAATCACTTCGGTGGACTGTACTCTCATTTTTGTAAGTTTGAACTAATTTTTAAGATTCTGTTGGGAAACTAGAACACTTAAAGTTGTGATTGTACTTAGCCTAAGCTTTCTATTAGACTATTTTGCATCTAGCAGCTGATTGTAACGGGAGAGTTGTTCCGCAATATTCCTGCTCTCTTCTATGTTCACATTCTTCACACTTCCTTGCCCCATCAGATTGGTATAAAAGCCTAGCTCATATAAACCGAGAGATTAAGTGTGTTTTATTTGTATTACTATTAGTATGTCTCATATAGGTAGCTCCTCGTCTTCATCATCCAATGAAGCTAGAATCATTGACAAGTTCAATGGTTCTAACTTCTACATCTGGAAGTTAAAACTCCGGATGATGTTGATAGATAGAGATCTTTGGGATGTAGTAGAAGGTGCTGACTTGAAACCAGAAGATGGTGATCAGTCGAAGGCATGGAAGATCAAAGATCAGAAGGCCTTAGCATGCATCACACTCAATCTGGCTGACTCCCAAATATATCATGTTACCACATGCAAAACCTCTAAGGATGCATTAGATTTGTTATCAAATCTCTATGAGACTCATGATGTAACCACTAGATTACATCTTAGAAGAAAGTTCTTTTCTCTTAGCATGTCTGATTCTACGGCCATCACTTCTCACATCAACAACTTCAAATCTTTATTGGATCAGTTATCAGCTGTAGGATGTTCTATTCAAGATGATAATGTCGTCATGACCTTGCTTTCTTCTCTTCCAAAGTCATATGAGCACTTTGTGGTGATGATCTCCACACAACCCAACTTCACTCTTCAAAAGGTGATTGGTCACCTACTTCAAAAAGAAATGCAGAGAAAGACTAGCAGCCTGTCTATCAAAGACAAATCCATGGCTCTATACACCAACAAGAAAGACTACTCCAAGGGCAAGAATCAAGTGCAGCAGCAACAGTAGAAGCCTCATACTCAAGGTGAGAATAGTGGATTACAAAAGAATCTTTTCTGCAAATATTGCAAGAGAGCCAATCATGACATCAATGAGTGTCGTATCCGGATCTACAAGAAGGCGAAGAAGCAACAACAGCAATAGCCAGACTCCTCCAAATACACATTTGTTAGTGGCTTACAACAACAATAATGAAGACTGTGATAGCTAGTACCTGGACAACGGCGCTACCCAACACATGACCTCTCGCAACGAATGGTTTACTGAGTATGCAACTTACAACAGAGATCAATTCATCCACCTCAGAGATTCAAGCACCATCCACGTGGAAGGCAAAGGGACAATCAAGATCACTTTCAACAATGATCTTTCTATTTATGTCACCAATGTTCCTCACGTATCTCAGTTGTCAGAGAACCTATTGTCAGTCTCTAAGATAACTGATGAAAGCTACGCTGTTACTTTCTCATCTGAGCAGTGTACAATATTCGAGGAAGATACTACTCTGACTACATGCACTAGAGTCAGAAATCTTTACGTACTCTCTAATTCAGTTGCATTAGCTAGCATCTCTCATAAAAATGTAAACGATAATGCTATTATGTGGCATAGTTGAGTTGGACACGTGAATACAAGATCACTTTCCTATATGTGTTGTAAAACAAAGCATGTATTGGATCTTGTACATAGTGATCTTTGTGGTCCAATGCCAACTCCATCCTTAGGAGATGCAATCTATTTTATCACTTTCATAGATGATTATTCTAGATGGTCTACTGTCATGTTCATCAAGCTCAAATCTGAAGCCTTTGAATGCTTCAAGAGATTCAAGGCCATGGCTGAGACGCAAACATCTACAAAAGTGAAGGCACTCCGAACTGCTGGTGGTGGAAAATGCCTCTCTAATGAGATGACCGACTACATGGATGAACATGGCATTAGAAGATAATTCACCACTTCCTATTCACCTCAACAAAACGGGATTGCAGAAAGGAAGAATTGAACTCTTCTCAACTCAACTAGATCCATGCTACATCAAGCACACCTACATGCGAAGTTCTGGGCAGAAGCTACTGCCACAGCCTGTTACGTGCATAACAGATCCAGCACCAAAGCCGTCAACAACAAAACTCCTCATGAAGTTTGGCATGGGCACAAGCCTAGGGTCAGCCATTTAAAAATCTTTGGTTGTATATGTCTTTTTCACATTCCTAAATAGCTTAGGAAGAAGCTGGATCATAGGACAAATAAATGTATTTTCATTGGCTATCCTGATGAACATAAAGCTTATAAAGTTTATAATCCATCCACCATGTAGTATTTGTCTCTAGGGATGTAATATCTCAAGAACATACGTACTATGATTTCAAACAACCATCGATAAACAATGCTATGTCATTTCATCCTCTTTTTACGTAGCATGGATTCTTCCAACGTTGATGTTCCTTCTATAGAACCTGCAGCTATAGCTACAGAAGCCGAGCAGCCGACAGTATCTGTCATCAGACCAGACCAAGCCATCTCGAACAGATCTGAAGAAATTCAAGAAAAAACATCATTGCATCCTGGTCAACCAAACATCCGCAGATCCTCACGAACTCAGATAGTTCTTGAGAGATATACATCTCAATCATTCTGGACTTCATCAGAAGAACCAGAGAGCCTAGCCGAAGCAATTAACTCCAAGGATGCTGCGAAGTGGCAAGAAGCTATGGAAAGCGAGTACAACACACTTTTGCAAACCAGACCTGTTGGACACTAGTTGACTTCTCCACTCACAAAAGATTATCGACAACGAGTGGATCTTGGCTTTCTTAGTTTCGGTAAATGCTTTGCACTTGCGCTCGTACTAATAGTCTTTCGTATTGTCTCATTACGTTCACGATGCATCCTTCAAAGACAAAGTTGGCAAATCTATTGGCCGACACAACATTTGCTAATGAAATAGATCGCCTCTATGCTATGCTCACTGCCAAAATAGATACCCTAGCAACTCTACGTGCAAATCGTGATGATTTTAGATATGTAAGTGAGTATATAGAAGAGAACTTGATGCCTTACTCGATAAGAATACTTGGCTACGATATTTCTTGGATTCCGTATAATTTGCTAAATATATATGGAAAGGAGATAGAGCTTTTGCTGCTCGACTCAACAGGTTTGTTAGCCACCTGGGGGACGAGCACTTTTTGGAATTAGCATACACTGTTAGCACGTTAAGTCAATTCATGTCTAATCCTAGGATCTCTCATTGAAAAGCATTAAAGAGTGTGATGAAATATATTCAGGGAAGTTTAGATCACATTTTATGTTATGATGGAAATGCTATCGACCCACTCTCCTGCGAGGCTACTCCGACTCAGATTGGGGAGGAACAGTCACTACCAGAAAATCTACCTTCGGGTTCTGTTTCTATCTGGCAGGGGGACCGATTTCGTGGAACTCAAGGAAGCAGAAATCAGTTGCGCTTTCTTCGACCGAGAAAGAGTACATCACAGCATGTCAAGCTTCAAAATTAGCTGTATGGGTCAAATTATTACTTCACGACTTACATCACACTCAATTCAATGCTACCACCATTTTGTGTGACAACTTGAGCTATATTTCACTATCACTAAATCCCAGATTTCATGACAAATCCAAGCACATAAAAATCCAGTATCATTTCATTTGGAAGAAAGTTTTCTCAGGGCAAGTGATCCTTCAATACTGCTCCACAACAGAAATGGTCACAGACATCTTCACCAAAACGCTTCCTACGATCAAGCATCAGAAGTTCTTCAACATGCTGAACCTGACGAAGATACCAAGGCACCAACCGTGACCTTAAGGAGGACTGTTAGAAATTAAGCCCACAGTTGTCTCCTTGGTGAATGACTAATTTCTATTTCATGATTCTTCATGCACGTTTATTGATCATTGATCTAGGGTCAGGTGAAACCAACTTTGGTTCTACGTCTACTCAATTGATACCTGCAGGAATCACACAAACTTAGACAGCCAATTTATTTGAAGAACGTCTACAACTGGCTTCCAGCTGATCTCCAGGAAAGGGTAACCAATCCTATCATAATTTCAAGTTCAGATGTTAAGTTCAATAATTTGAAGTCATTGAAGACTTGGCCATTTTCAAGGACTTCCACGAAATTAGCATTCAGAACAAGTCTGCAGAAATACATTACTTTCGCAACAGTCTGCAAAAATACTCTAAGTGTTGCGACATTCTACATAAATGAACTATGTTTTTCACAGGGTCGGCTTTTTCGCATTTCCCTGAAATGCGACACTTAGGCACAGTTCAAAGCTCAACTATTTTTAACACCTTCGGCTTTTTCGCAAAAAGGCGAAGAGAGAGAAACTTCCTGAAGGTCATCTACTTTCAAGAGTTGAACTATTTTAGGGCACCTTCGGCTTTTTCGCAAAATCCCAAAGAGAGAGAAAATGCCGAAGGTCGTCTACTTTGAACAAAGGACATTCCCAGCCACTTCTCAAAATTTGCAAAGTGAGAGAAAACCACTTCATGTAAAGTGCGAAGTGAGAGAATTTGCGACGTCCTCGTCCGCATCAACATTCCTAATTCATTGACAGTATACACTATGACAGTTGTCACAAAAGCCATATACCTCCAAGTACAACGGCTTACCTAATTAAGTGACAAACATTTAATGTAGTTAATACATGGATGCAATCTATAAATAGATCTTCCAGTTATGCCGTCATTCTGGATGTAATTGTCATTATTGTGCTTCAGTGTAAAATAGCAGCAATACGCTTTTCTATCTCTGTATAACGTACATGAATGCTTATTGTGATTTGAATGCATGGTTGTCTTTGACGCCTGAGGAACTTGCACTATTACATTGCTATTTTGATCTATTTCGGAACTAAACTTCATATTGAATCTGATTTCAGTAATAATATGCACACGCAAACCATTTCTAATTTCTTCAATGGACTGTACTCTCATTTTTGTGAGTATGAACTAATTCTGAAGATCTTGTTGGGCAACTAGAACACTTAAAGCTGTGATTGTACTTAGCATGAACTTTCTATTAGACTGTTTTTGCATCTAGCAGCTGATTGTAATGGGAGAGCTGTTCCGTAATATTTCTGCTCTCTTCTCCATTCACGTTCTTCACACTCCCTTGCCCCATCAGCTTATTCAGATATATGTGGTCCAATGCAAACTTCGTCGCTGCTTGATGCAAAGTATTTCATTACCTTTATTGATGAACATTCCAAAAGAACATTTGTTTATTTTATTAAGTAGAAATCAAAAGCTTTCAAAATCTTTCAACAATTCAAAGAGCATGCAGAAAAGGAAATCGGTAAAAGAATTAAAACACTGAGGTCTGAATACGAGAGAGAAGACATCTCTCCCAAATTCAAGGAGTATTGCCTTAACAATGATATTGAGCAATAATACATTACCTCCTATTCGCCTCAATCGAATGGACTTGTTGAGAGAAAGAACGGAACCTTAGTTGAATCGGCCAAGTGTATGCTTGCTCATGCGACACTTCCAAAGTCCTTTTGGGCTGAAGCTATCTCCACTACAGCTTACATTCAAAACAGATGTCTGACTAAAGGTCACTCAAAAAAATACCATATGAAGTTTGGACAGGCTCCAAACCATTATTATCGAACTTACGAATTTTTGGATGTATCGCTTATGCGCAAATACTGCAAGATCTCAGAAAGAAGCTCGACTTCTAGATTATCAAATCTATTTTCATCAGCTACACTACGTCAGATAAAGCTTAAAAGTTGTATGATCCTATCGAGTCGAAGATATTCACCAATCGGGATATCGTCTTCATCAAAGATCAGTTTATCGTCCTCAAAGGTAAGTGCAAAGCTCATATAACTGAACTATCGAACTCTCCCTAATTATCAAACTTTTCAGTTGCAGTCCAACAACTACAACATGATGAAAATAATCAACTTCGTTCATTATCCAGAAGATTGACAAAGAATGCAGACCACTCTAATCTTTTATGTCGTTCTCCTTTTTCCAATCTCTTTTCTACCCCCTCCTCCTCATTCCCTCCTCATATCGCGACACCTCATAGATAGCCAACAATGTCACACAAGTGCCAAGGGATTGTCACCAAACTCATATAGAGAGCATGTTATTAGATTTCCACGCAATATTCTAATGAAATTCCAATTTTTGCAAATCATAGAAGAATACCCTAGAACTATGGAGAGCACCAACAAAAGACTAGCAATGGGAGCTCCAAAACTTATATTCAGTAGGAGTTGTACCATCATAAGAAAGTCAACAAGTAGCAGACTGGCCAACTAACAAACAACAAGCCTCGGCGACTCACGACCATACTTTACAATGACTAGAATAAAAGCATGTCTAAGTCGAAAAAAGTGCACAAGGATGAAATTTAAACCACCAGTGTTATAAAGTCAAACACCAGTAAATGGTGCAATATATTGGCAAGCCAAAGGCATGAGAAATAGTGGTAGACTAGCTCTCAAATGGGCCCAAATGTAAAAAGAAACCCAAGTAGTTAGGCATGAATTTAAATAAACGTTTTGTTCAACTCAAGTTTTTAAAGAGGAACCCAAGTAGTTGAAAATGAATTTAAATAAAGGTTTTGTGCAACTCCAGTTGTTTAAAAGGAACCCAAGTATTTAAAAATGAATTTTAAATAAAAGTTTTGTGCAACTCAAGCTCTTAAGGCACATGGTTTTGTGTCCCTCAGACCCTAACCCTAGCTTTTTCTATATAGGCATGTGACACCCTTTTGTAGAGACCTTTTTCATTTTGGAAAAATAGAGATTGAGAGAGACAGAGAGTATCTCCTCCTCTTTCTACTTCCATTGTCTAAGGCCCTCCTGTCTTCTTTGTGTGTGATCCATCTATGGATGTTCAATGCTTGTTTTGTCTTTGTTAATCATGCTATCACAAGCAAGCTTATTAATCGAGACTACTTCCATAACTAGAACTAAAAAAAAAAATCTATTGAAACTATTTTGTGCTCTAATTCATTCACTATGTAAAAAGCCACATAAGTACCAAACCATCTTTTGTTAAGATCTAGTGGTCATTCTTGATAAGTGAGGACACCTCAACAATATCTCTCATCTAAATCCATTTTATTTAGAGAAATCAACAATATTTTTATGATACTAATTCGCCTTCTCCTTCAAAGATGTTTTCAATTACAATATTATTTTTGGAGTAAAACTTAATCTTTTTATAGTAGTCCAAAAAAATTTAATTAGTTGTCTACTTGTATGTCCCTTTAATACTTTCCTAGTGATACATTACCTTGCAAAAAGAAAAAACCTAGCAACTTCTAGCAAACCAACCAAAAAATAGGCATTGAACTATTTTCTTGATAGTTTTTATAGAAATTGTAGAGCTCATGTTCAATTTGAGTCTTGCAAATATAGACAACCTTCTCAAAATTATTCTCAACCAAAGCCATGTAGCCACTCATCCTTTATTTTCATGTTTAAACCTACCATTTCAACATGAATTTTTTTTCTAATAGTGCTAAAAACATCTTCTTGGATCAAACTTTCAAGGAGATTTCATCTACTTTGAATATAAAGCCTTTCAATTGACATTTTTTATGTTGGCAATCTTGTACTCATTCTTGAATTCATACTATCTAAAAGTCTTGGACTTTTATGTCTAGTAAATTATATTACATGATTCTATAATGACTAGTGTGTCTCTTTTGTATGCACTAGTTTAATTTTATAGGCTTATCTTGAATTTGACAAGGTTCAAGTATTTGATATCTCTATTAACCTCGTAAGGTCTTTACTGATTCAATTTTGATAAGAGGAGAAATTGTAGTTAGCAATCATGCTTATTATAACGTCAAGCTCACTACATTAAGTATCACATGCCAAGCTTATATATTCTATTGATGATTAACTCAAAAAGGATTTTTTATTATGCTTTTTGGAATACATGTAGAGGTTACAAAATAACAAGTATTAATTTGACTCTATCATCAATCTCTATTATAAGACTAAGTTTAGTGAGCAAAACAAGTTTGAGTTTTGGCAATACTTGAATATATGAATTTCATTTACCATTTTTGGTAGGATATCAACTCAACTGTACTTTGTGAATTAAAAAAAATGCTCTCGTTAATGGCACATGATAGATTAACCATTTTCCTATATATTGCAATTTTCTACAAAATATATTCTTTCTAAACTCTGGGGGTGTTGACAATACATAAATCTAATCATGTCCACAAAAATAATTAGCTACAATTATTACTATAAGCTAGTGGAGTTACTTGTAACTTGGTACAAAATGCCATGGCTTACCAATCTCCATAACTACAATTAGTGCATTGTCAATCATGATTTCCCAAACGCTATTCAAGTACACTTTGCATGATGCTATGAACCTTTTAAAACCATCATTCTAAGAAGCTAAATGCATTTACTTTAAGTTGAAATAAGAGGCATGAGTATGAAAATAATTCACTTTTTGGTTTTCAAGTATCAAAAGATTTCCCTTTATGTTGATAATATGTACCAAGTTTATTCTATATCACATGAGTAAAAATCATGTTTACATATGACCACCATGTCAGTGGGCTAAAATGATTGTTTTCTCTTGAATTTCCACACTGAATCTCTATCTATGTCATTGTCTGTTGAAAATCAAGAATTTCAAGTGTGGTGCTCCAATTTGTGGGACCATTGGACCACTTAAAGCTCATCTTTGTGGTACATAGAAGTGAAAAGTAGTTAACACATCTCCTTTTTCCATAAGGCCTCTTCTATGTTGAAAGAAGGACATATGCAACTGCATACCTTTTTCCATGTGGTCCTACTCTATTTTGAAGAAACTTGGCAAATTATAGTTACATTAACTTTTTCAAAAGACTTTTTTATTTCTAAAAAACATCATTGTATGTTGTGGTTTCACTTATGTCCATGAAAATCTTGTGTAGGAGATTATGCCACTTCTCCTTTCATTGTATATAAAGTTATTTTGTGAAAATGCATTGACAAATTTGAAAAAGAAAAAAAATGTATACAAATAATGATGACACTCACAATTACATCAACAACTATATTTTCTATGAAAAAAAATGTTTCCTACTTTTATAACATCCACCATGACTAGCTTAAAACTAACTCATCAAAAATAAAATAAACTTTTTTCTAGCATGTGCTGAGTCCACATGAGATTTCATATAATCTATTTCTTTTGTCAAAAAAGAAATTTCCATCTACAAACAATTCTCTCTATCATTTTTTATATGATATTGTGTTAATACTCAAGAAAATCTCTGCAATTTCTTTTTAATAATCAAATGAGACTTGTTGGATTCATCTTTTTATCCATAATTATATTTAGTTTCAATATTACCAATAAAATATTTCCATGTCAAATCAACTATATAGAGTGTCTATGCGAATCTTCTAGATCAATTTAGTTAACTAAAAATTAAAAAATAACTATCAATACGCATTAAATATCCAACCTACTCTGATTTTTTTGTCCTTTCAAGTAGTGAAAAGCATATATAAAGTTTTATTTTTCACGATCAAAATTGATTCATACACAACTACAACTAAGCATTAGATTTTCTTTTTTTTTTCAAATGTGCAATAAAATAATTGTTGGCTTTATTACTCTACTCTCCTAAATCCCATGTTAATCTAGTTCCATTCATGTAGTTTTACATGCATTGTCGCACAGTCTGCAGAAATCTCTATTATCGAAGACAGTCAAGAGAGTGGCAGTCCGACTTGTCGAAGTCACCCGACTTGGATGACTTATCGAGGAGTCCGACTTATCGCATCAACTGAATATCATTGAGGATCGTCAAACAACTATCCCGACTTTATTGACCATCGGTAGCGACACGCCCACTTCTTATACTGTGCAACTACTTGGACAATGCCAGCAGCAACCATGATCTATTCAAGAAGACAAAATGCCTCCACGCTACTTCTCGTACATACATCTGCACAAACATAAATTTTATATAGTTGATCATTATAATCAATTAATCAACTAGATTACAACTAGACTAGATAGGCTGATTTGCTTCGTCTGACTATCTTCTCTTCCGCTTTCGCATAAATGCAATTAAACTCTATTTTGTGTTCGCCTATTGTTGTAGTAGTGTATGCACGACCACCGCTTTCGCCCGGTAGTAGGATCGTTCTATGATGTTGTTGTTGGAAAGAGGGAGGTGAAGTGAGTCGGTACGACGAGTTGAAGACTAATGAGCGACTTATCGAGCGCAGCAGAAATTAGTCATCTTTCCTAATGCATGACTACGCCTATCAATATTGAACAAACCATAATGACAAAAGTCACATTCAATCTTTTAGTAACCAACTTTGAAATCGTTAACACTAAAGTGATTTCATAACCAAACAGTGAAGTATTGAATATATCAGACAAGACAATAAGAAATTTATCAGTTACAAATAATCATAGAGAAGCATACATTCTAACATGATATTGAACGCAATAAAAATGATAGATTGATTCAGTAAGTAGCATGTACAAGTCATGTTGAGAGCACAAAACAATTATGGATAGAAATCGTGTACTCTAAATTATCTCTGAGTAACTGAAAACTCTTTTTGATGCACTTCCGTTGATAAGTAATAAGCGCGAATAGCAATACTTTGAGCTTTAGGAAGAGATAGAAACTGAGCTAGAGAGACTTTATGAGCTCTTTGATGATCAACTATTTATACTAAGCAATAACACGTATTCAGTAGGACAGCTATGAGGTCGCAGATCGCAATAGCCAGTTCGCCATAGTGGGCTAGCATCCATCCAGTTAGGGCTTCCCAAAAATTTACTTGCAAATCAATTAGGACAAGTCTTTAGCTTCATAATGAGTGGAACAATAATTGTCTTTCATCGACATGGACGAAGTCTTCAACTTTTATCGGAGATGATGATATGCCGGATGATGTCCGATGTGTCGTAGCCACCTATTGAGCGATTCCCAAGTATTTCTGCAGACTGTGTAGAAACATGAATCAGATTGCTAAATTGGATAATAAAGTGGATGAAGATTAAAAATTGATTATTCGGCTGAATCACTCCAATAGTAGAATAATCCAACACTCCTTCTTAATCTGAATCCATGAATGCTTTAACCTTCAAACTTAGTTCTGCACAAAAATTTTTGTGTGCATCCAAGCTTAGTGCTTTAGTAAGAATATCTGCTGCCATATCTTGTGTTCGACAGTACTGCAAGTTAACCTCTTTGTCGAGAACTTTGCTTCTGAAATAGTGATACTTAATCTCAATGTGCTTACTCCTAGAATGAAATCTAGGGTTGGCTATAAAGCAATGGCAATTTGATTATCACAAAATAGAATTGGCGGAGCATATTGATTCAAATTAACATTTGAAAGTAAGTTTCTCAACCATACTGCTTCCTTTGTAGCTTGAGAGACTATGACATACTCTGATTCAATAAAAGATAGAGCTATCAAAGTTTGCTTGCAACTATTCCATGAAATAGGACCATTGTTGATGTGAAGTTTTAGCATGTGTGAACTTTCCAACACACCTTACAATGATCTTATGAGGTGTAGTGATTGCACAAGAATGATCAAACAACAGATTACTTGATAATTCTGTTAAAAGTACAGTACTAAGGACCATAAATGAATCTTTGAATGATCCACAAGATTGATTGTGTGCTTGTTAAACAATCATCAGATACTAGACATCAGAAAACAAGATCTAGTTTAGCAGCTTGATAGAAAACAAGTAGAGACAATCAGATCATTGATCATAAACTAAAATCCAACTTGACACGTGTGAAAATGAGGCTGTAGTACGGCCTGTAGATAGAGTTTAAATTGTGCAAAAGCTTAGTTGCATTGGAATCAATCACCATCACCATACATAGAGAGAAAATCTGAGTTTCTCCCTGAGGCTCCAAAAAGTTTATATCTTCTCACTATGGAGAATGGGAATACATAGTAAAAGACACTTCCTTTGCAAAGTTAGGTGAAAATCCAGCATGTAATAAGGAAGTAGACTCAACTTTCTTGCCCTAATGTGAAAACCCTAGCCTAGATCCAAGAGTCATGCTTGGTAGGTACAAATCTCATCATAAATCATGGTCTAGATCCTACAAAGTAGGAATCACTACCAAATGGACACAACCACTCCTCTTGACTCGTGGTAATCTACCTTAGGTGTGGATTTACAAGTGGCACTTTGGCCATTCAAGTGACTAACAAAAATTATTGACAAAATGTAAAATATTCTACATGGCTAGATTTGCCAATGTAGGCAATTTTTCACACTCCTCCTCAAATCTAGCCTTGGAAACAACAATACCTTTATCAATCACTCCAATTGAAGATCTAAACTTGACAAATGAATCTTTAGGTAAATATTTAGTAAACAAATGAGCCAAGCAACTTGATGATGACATATGTTGGAGTTTGATCTCTTTGGCTTGCACTTTCTCCCTCACAAAATGATGAGCAATCTCGATGTGTTTGCTCCTTGCATGGAATGTAGGATTAGTTGCAAGTGATTGGGCTGATTGGTTGTCACAGTAGATGATAGGGATCTCCTCCTCCATGACATGAAGCTCCACCAACAGCCTTTTGAGCCACAAGACCTCCTTGCATCTTGATGTCAAGGCCTTGTATTCGAATTCTATGGAGGATAAGGAGATGGTATCTTGCCTTTTGGAAAGCCATGATACTATTCCATCACAAAGAAAGGTGGAAAAAGCACTTGTTGATTTTCTATCCACTTTGTCACCTTCAAAATCTTAGTCACTATAGGCTCACTATGACCATCTGGTTGTTGGCCACGCATGAGGTTGTTGCACCCTCTCCCTCTCTTTCTTCATGAGCTTCCTTCTTCCTCTCAATGCCCTTGCTGGCTATGGTTGCCAGCTACAAGAAATTCAGATCCAGTTTCTCAAGTACACCACGCTGTTCATGGCCACTGGAGATCTTGTTCAACTAATCAGGGCTCCCTCATGCCTGCTTTTACAACATTTCATATGCATGCCTATAGAGAAAGATCCATTGTTTTGGTCTTAAAACCCTAGCAGCTTTGAAGAAGAGGATATCTTGGGCATTTGTCAATCTCATCTTGAGATTCCACTTGCAGTTGCCTAGCCCACCGAGGTCGCCCTACCTCTGGCTCTCCGATGCAATTTACAGTTTGCCAATTGGTGCAGTATCGATTGCAAACAAGCTTATTTTCTCAAAAAACCGTCAACACCCAGAAAACTAGAAATTTCCCAAATTTTCTCCGTTTTCAACCAAATTTGATCCTGTAAATTGTCATGGCTCTTTGTCATTGTCTTTGCATACCCATGTAAGCCCCGTTGAGCCAAACGGTTGTCCACACAGTGAATTATGAAGCCAGCATTGATGATTTCTCCGAAACCACTGAAACTGCAAATTTCTCTGTGAATCCTCCCCGAAATTCACCTACAACGATCGTTCTGATCTTCCCTGAAGCTCCAATCGAACAATCAATTAAAACTTCTGCAGATGTCCAAATCATTCTCCCTTTCACAATGTGAAGTCAATAATAAGCTCTACTATAAGTTAAAGCCTGGAACACTTCTACATCGTTTAATGTGGGCTGATGAATGAACATGTTGCTATTTTGATCAAGACCCATTACTCTGAGAAATATAAAATAGATATGTTTGCATGCCAAATAGGATTTCTCGGACACTACTTGATTTTGAAAATCAAGACACGAGCATGTTGGCTTGTTGGTTATGTGAACATCATAATGATTGCTAAGCATAACATTCATGGACGAAGCTTTCTTTATGTGTGCTTGTGCAGTTTGGAAAATGCCAAGTCTATATTTTGAATGTCTGCAATCATCTCCAACTATTGAGTTTGATTGCACAATATCCTTCTTGCCTCCGACATGCGAGTTTTGCACTTTGGGGTTTCTAACCTGATGGATTGGCTTTGATTCCAACTGGAAGTCGGCTTTGATAAGCAACAGTCTTTTCAGACTTTCTACCAGATTTGAGTATCATGGATATATTAGGTCCTTGGCTCATTTGGACCTTTCTCGGACCTGCCTTTCTGTTTGCCGTAATTGCATTTTTGACCAATTTTCTAGTTTTTTCGATGGTCTTCTTTGAAGTTCCTGGTTGCACGTCGTGTCCATGTTCTCCCATATGGATCATTATTAGGGTGAGAGTGGTGTCTCTTGGCATCACATAATAAATCGTACATGGACAGGAGCGCATGCAGATTGCTGGTTTTTGACAAAAAGAACATGAAATTGTGCCAGTAGCATCAGTTGAGATACCAACCGGGCGTGTTTTTCTTGTAGTTCCTTTACAGAAAATGCTGTTTTTTTTTTCAGTTTTTATATACTGGGATCATGTAACCCTTGGGCACTCCGGTAAGCCAACACGATTGCCAAAGCTAGGAGGCAGTTTGAACAACACGTCTCCATTGTAGTATCTCGGAAGCTCCTCAACAAGTTCATGTATGTTGTCTTTCTTGAGTAATTTTTTAATGATGTTCGTCCTAGATCTTGATAAGATATAATCTACAATAGTATGTTTACGTGTTGTCACAGTTTTGGTTTCAGGAGAAAAAAATCTATGAGAAACTCTCCTTTATCATCCGAAGTGTCCACATCAATTGTCTCCAAGGTGAAGTGAGTACTACTACGATCAAAGGGCATGTCAAATTCCATTTCATCAGAGTCTTTTGACGAATCAGATGAGGCGGGGCTGCCAATATCAATTTTCTCCTTGCGATCACATGTAGGGGCAATTGGACTGCTGCATTGGGCATCATACAACTCTAATCACATATTGGAATGACAAGGTTTCTTCCATGGAATGCCTTGTACTAGCCATGAGGCTAGAAGCATCTTTACCCAAGGAATTTTGGGAAGAAGCAGTTGCATGTGCTAATTATCTTTGTAATAGGCTTCCTAATCTTATGCTATGTGCGTGTTCCTTTAGAGACCAGGAAAAAAGATGATCTTAGTGCTATTAAAGGCATTTTTGTTGGATATGCATCTTCTAAGAAAGAATATAAATTTTATATTCCCTCTACTAACAAGAATGTTGTAAGTAGAGATGTGATCTTCCATGAAGATCGGAAGTATAACTTGGATGAGGCCAAGATCAAGGAATCTCATGCAGGATCTACCATTATCAATCTTGATGTTGTTCAAGACATGGTGGGGTCGAGGCTTGAGGAGGAGGAGCCTCAAGCACATGCACCTAGAAGATCCACAAGAGAAAGATCCGAGCCAAGTAGGCTCACATATGTGGAGAGAGGAAAAAACGATGTAGGAGGCACTTCCTATCATGCATTCTTCATATCACATGAAGAGCCAAGAGATGTCCAAGAAGCACTTTAATCCAAGGAGTGGATTGCTTTCGAGTATGAAGCCTTGATGTCAAACAACACATGGGAGCTTGTCAATACACCTATCAACATGCATGTCATTGGATGAAAATGGGTGTTCAAGATCAAATACAACAATGATGGATCCATCAACAAATTCAAAGCAAGACTGAAGCTTATCTCTCATAGTGAGTACTTAGTTTTTTGAGCCTGTGATATGCTACTATGTGCTCTTGTCTTGAATTTGTGAAAAATTGCCTACATTGGCAAATCTAGCCATGTAGAATATTGTACATTTTGTCAATATTTTTTGTTAGTCACTTGAATGGCCAAAGTGCCACTTGTAAATCCACACCTAAGGTAGGTTACCACGAGTCAAGAGGAGTGGTTGTGTCCATTTGGTAGTGATTCCTACTTTGTAGGATCTAGACCATGATTTATGATGAGATTTGTACCTACCAAGCATGACTCTTGGATCTAGGCTAGGGTTTTCACATTAGGGAAAGAAAGTTGAGTCTACTTCCTTATTACATGCTGGATTTTCACCTAACTTTGCAAAGGAAGTGTCTTTTACTATGTATTCCCATTATCCATAGTGAGAAGATATAAACTTTTTGGAGCCTCAAGGAGAAACTCGGATTTCCTCTCTATGTATGGTGATTGTGATTGATTACAATGCAACTAAGATTTTTCACACTTTAAACTCTATCTACAGGCCATACTACAACCTCATTTTCACACGTGTGAAGTCGGATTTCAGTTTATGATCAATGATATGATTGTCTCTACTTGTTTTCTATCAAGCTGCTAAACTATATCTTGTTTTCTGATGACTAGTATCTGATAGATTGTTTAACAAGCACACAATCAACCTTGTGGATCATTCAAAGATCCATTTATGGTCCTTAGTACTGTACTTTTAGCATGGTATCAAAGCCAAGTACAAGGCTATTGATCAGTGTTTGAAACTAATCCAGTTTTAGCAAGTTTTTGGTGCAAAAAGTTAGTATTGGAAGGGTGAGCTGGTATCCTAGAATTGGTGAGGGGATTTGATCCCAAACCTTTTGTGGATCAAAATCCGTACTGCTCACACGTGTGGGCAACTCTGAACCAGCATTTAAACTCCCATAGTCATTTGTTCACTGTAATTTCATCTGGTGTCAGTTTGATGTAATTTTTAGTGCAAATCCTAGGATAAGCTACCAAGATCACTTGCCATTAATTAGTTTTGGATTCGATTCACGATAACCAATAAATCTAGGCTGATTTCAGACCTTCTTAAAGTGGAAACCAGGTCTAGAAAGTACATCAAAGTGAAAGAGAGAGATAGAGTCATTCTATTGTCCAAAAATAGCCAAGATTGGCAAGATTTGCTTGAGAGTAGTTTCTACTTCATCTTATCTCCATTCCTACTTTGTGAGGGAGTGATAGAACTGTGATTACAAGTCCATCTGTTGGATTAGAAGTCAACATTTGAGTGAAACACTACAATTTAGAAACCTTTGTGAGTTTCAAGTTCAACCAAATCTATATCTTGTGTGTAGAATTTCACTAGTAAGATGGGATCAGTAGGAGCCTACCTTCTATAAGCTAGTGAGAGGTTAAATTCTACCAATTATGCTATTTGGAAAGTGAGGATGGAGTCACTCATGGTGCTCCAAGGTCTTTATGAGTTTCTAATAGATGATGAAGATGAACCTCTAGGTGCACATGAATTAGTGAGATACAAGAAGAGGTCTAGGCTTGCACTTCACTGTATTAAGATGAATGTAAGCAATGATCTTTTGAGGGAAGTATCATCATGTAAAAGTGCTAAAGAGGCTTGGAATTCTTTAAAATCTATCTATGAGTCTAGTAACACTTTGAGGGTTCTCATGCTTAGGAATCAGATTCTACAAGGCATGAAGAAGAGTGATGAGAGTGCACGGGATTATGTGCTCAAAATCAAGTCTCTCAATAGGGAGTTAGCTTTAATTTGAGAGAAGATTCAAGATGGTGAGCTTGTTCAGATTGTCCTTAATGGTCTAGGGAGTGACTTTTCAAATTTGGTCCAAAGCATTGCAATGCAAGACACTTTGTGCCCACTATAGAAAAGCTTCATAATGTATTAGTGGTTGAAGAGTGTAGGATGATGCATGCAAATGCAAGAATGAATGTTATTTCTCAGCAAGATGGTGATGAGAAAGCTAATTTCTCATTCAAAAGCAAGAAGAAGACCAATGGCAAGAAGAAGCACTTCAAGGAGACCAAGGAGGAGGACGAGGCTTCAAGCTCAAAGGGAAAGATCAAAGACAAGTCCAAGTTTTTTGTGGAAAGAAAGGACATTTTGCATCAAAATGTCTCAAGAAGAAGAAAGCACAAGAGAGCGAACAAAGCAACATTGCACATTAGGAGGAGGAGGAGGAGGATGAAGAGTCATCCTTAATGGTTTCCAACAAACCACCATCATCCAAGAGCAACACCAATGATTCTTGGTGGATTGATAGTGGGGCTAGTTCCCACATGACATATCAAAAGGACATTTTCTCCACTTTACTTTCTTACAATGATTTACATAGATAAATCTATACTGTAAGTAGTCAAGAATGTAAAATAAGTGGAATAGGAACCATTCCATTGTATGTTGGATCATCCAAAAGGATGAATCTTGAGAATGTTCTTTATGTTTCTAAGGTAATCAAGAATTTGCTTCGTGTTGGCCAATTAATAGATAATGGCCTTGATGTACAATTTAAGTATGGAGCTTGTTCCATCCTTAGAAAGGATGAATGTATAGCCAAAGGCTTTAAGGAAGGTAGACTGTTTAAGCTTGATGGTAATATTGTAGTGGAGAGTGTTAACTTGGCAAAGGTGGAGTTATCAAAGGTGGAACTATGGCACAAGAGAGTTAACATTCTATGCGGAAATTTTGATCTAGTGGAGAGTGCAGATTAGAGATGCAATCACTGACTGATTGCCAACCATCGAAACCATGAACAACATCCACAAGTAACAGAGTGATGGAGGAGCTCACATCAAGTAAAGAGCTCACAAAGGAAAAAGCATCTTTATTACAAAGAGATGATACATATACAAGTAAAGGGCCCCTTTGCATGAGGACGCCACATGGCATAGACCTAATAAATGCATGAAATTCACTATTGGCCTCCACGTGGCATTTTAGGCTATATACAGGTGTAATCTCGTTATCGTCCCGGAATAAGCCCCCGGGCTGGCTTCTTAACTAAAGCCTACCAAACTGAAACAGTACTTAACAACTGTAAACTCCACTAACAGTACAATCATAGTTGAGCTTACTATTTCTAACTAAGAGGCTGGGCCACCCCAACTTCAAAGCCATGGAATCTATGGTTGCAAAGGAGCTTGCAGTTGGACTCCCCAAGCATTTGTCAAAGTGTGGGAAGAGATGTGAAGCATGCAGCCTCTCAAAGGCTCACAAACTACCCTTCTCAAGATCTACACTCCTCTTGAACTCATCCATTCGGATGTTCATAGTTTTTCACATGAGTCTAATGGTGGTGCCAAGTACTATGTAATCTTCATTGATGACTATTCTAGATTTTGTTGGATGTACCTCTTGTCTGGCAAATCAATGGTGTTTGATTATTTTGTAAAGTTCAAGACTTTGGTAGAAAATCAACTTAGTACCAAGATTAAGGTATTTAGGAGTGATAATGGAGGTGAATATATCTCCAATAAGTTGATTGACTTTTGTAGTTCTAATGGCATAAAGAGGGAGTTGTCATGTCCATACACCCCTCAACAAAATGGAGTGAGTGAGAAAAGAAATAGATCTCTTTGTGAGTGTGCTAAGGCCTTAATGCTACAGGCTTCTCTATCCAAACCATTTTGGGGTGAAGCAATAACTTGTGCTAATTATTTGTGCAATAGATTGCCAAACCAAGCCATTGGAGGAATCACACCATTTGAAGCTCTATTTGGAGAAAAGCCCAATCTCAAGGATCTCAAAGTTTTTGGATCCACTTGCTATGTACACCAATCCTTGGATAAGAGGAAGAAGGATGATGCAACATCCATCAAAGACATCTTTGTGGGATATGGTGAGAATAACAAAGGATATAGAGTCTTCAATCCCATCACTAGCAAGGTGATAGTTAGTAGGGATGCTATTTTTTATGAAGGACATGCTTTTGATTTGGATGCTAATGCTACTAATCATCTTGATGCCAAGGATCATGCTAGGATAGAGGAGGAGTTTCCAAGTGAAGAAGAACTTGAGGATCCACCTCAAGATGCAAGAACTCCAAGAACTCCAAGAAGATCTACAAGGGCAAGGACCGAGCCATTGAGGCTGACCTATGATGGTCAAGGTGATCAAAGGGAAGGCTCATCATCTTTCACATCTTACACCTTTCTTACTTCAATGTTAGATGAGACAACATGCTATGAAGATGCTTGTAGATCTAAAATTTGGATGGATGCTATGCAAGTAGATATGATGCTCTCATTGAGAATCATACTTGGGATCTTGTGGATCTTCCTCAAGGGCAGAAACCTCATGATTGCAAGTGGGTATTTAGATTGAAGTATAATCAAGATGGATCAATAAGTAAGCATAAAGCTAGGCTTGTAGCCAAAGGTTTTTTACAAACCAAAGGCATTGATTATGATGAGACTTTTGCTCCTATGGCTAAGCTTGTTACTATCAGGTTGATCATTACTCTTGCTACAACCTTCAACTGGGAGCTGATTTCACAAATGCATTCCTCAATGGTTATTTGGAGGAAGAGATCTACATGAGGCAACCAGAGGGCTTCATCAAGACAAAGCATGAAGGAAAGGTGTGTTTCTTGAAGAAGGGCCTTTATGGGCTCAAGCAAGCACCTAGAGCATGGTACTCTAGGCTAAACTCTTCAATTTTGTAATGAGTGCCTATGATCCATCATTGTACATAAGATCTCATGATGGCATGATCATTACACATCTGTAGCTTGGAAATTTCTCCTTTGGAGGAAAATATGGACTAGATTGGAGGTACATGCATTTTGGCAGTCACAGGTGATGGAGGTGCAAGTGGTGCCAGTTGGAAGCCATTGGGCAAGATAGCAAACTTGCATTGGATGAGCTATGTGTGGGACATGTAGAGGATGAAGAACGGGCCAGTAATCACTCTTTGGATGCTCGAGTGGTGAGTGTGATGATTTTGTGGTTTTGCAGTCGGTGACTCAATTTTGATCAAGTCATTGTAGTTGTAGAATAGTGTATCAGGCTTGTCATCAGGAGATACACTTCAACTGCCTATTCTGGGTAAGTCTAGTCGATTTTCCATATCAATATTGCATCAGGGATGCAGATTTCAGTGATGACAGAGTGCAGATCATTTGGTTTGGGCCATGGAAGATCTCACAAGTTCACTTGGAGGGATATTGGCATGTCACATCATGTGAAGGACTTGATGGTGGCTTTGGAGTTCACATCTTAGTGTATTCTCAAAGGAGTGGTTTGGAACCATTCACAGGAGCATCTTGGAGTTAGCTTGGGGAATTGGGGGAATACATGTGGGCACTATAGGGTAAATGCTCAGATCTTAGTGATCGTGGATGGCATTGGAATACCTGATAGAGATAGCACTGCAGGATGACATGGGATGATCATCAAGGGACAGCTATTTCATATTGGACTTGAGTCATTTGATGAACAGGACTTATATGGGGATTCACGATGGAATCAGAACACTGCAAACACAAATGGGCAAAGCGTGAAGCTTTGGGAGCCAACTCTAGGTTGGAGAGCTGATGGAGATCACACGAGGTGTGATCGGAGGGCAAACATTGTGGTGAGTATTTTACTAGTGATCTACATTTCCTATGTCCTTTCATAGAGCGCAAAACTTTGGAGCCAAAATTGAATAAAGCTGCATGTGCATGGCTTCAACTATTGACAAGCGTACCAGGCCTCCAGATAGCCATGTGCCTCTCGAGTCTTAGCTCTATTTTTGAGAACAAGAGTTTGATAAAATTTGTGTCGGTGAATCGGAATCGTGGATCAGAATGATTCGTGAATCAGATCAGCAAATCTTTTCAAAAGATCAACTAATATAATTATAAATTTCAGAAGAAATTGTACGAGGTTGTGAGCTTAACCACCCACAAGCAATGGATGAGGTAATAGTCAGTTAGAAGTACGTAGCCTTTGCTTGAGCTTCGTTGTTCGACCTTTTCTCAACTTACATATAGATTCTACTGTAGATCATTGTCTCTTAATCCGCGTTTGAGTGTGAAGATTGTTTCTATTTGCCTTACTAACTTATACGTACATTGAGCTTACTCCTTGAAGAGATGAATAGATTTCAGATCATCAGGAGGGATAGTATGTATGCATGAGAGCCTTGTGGACTTAGAGACATTTCATGTGCACTAACATGCTTCTCTAACACATGACTCTGATGCGCACTCACCAGTAGCCTGGCTTCCTTACGTGCCTGCCTGATTGCCTGAAGCGTGCTTCTAAAGCACACTTTTGAAGTGCCAGTCCACAATGCACATTAGATCAACGTAGTCCCAGCTGCAAGAGATGTGCCACCCTATTGGTCCTTATGCGATTTGATGGTGGTTTTGGCGTAGCTGATGTAATTGCCAGCAGCTCCACCCTCCACAATGCTTGCAACAATTGTGCAAGTCTCTCTCTCATCTACGTCTTAGATATGACAGCTTGAGCCTTCAGTCATATCACACACGTCTGAAGATGCCAAGGTGCAACAGTTTCCTAACGTTGAAATTGAGCACCCCGACTCTTGATCCACCCCACACTCCTTTAGATGTTGATGAAACTGTCTTCAAAAGTTGCAAGAAAGCATTGTCTTTTTTTCTCTCTTTCTGGTCAGACTTCATTCAAAGCAGACATTTGTGTAACTAGTTGTAAATTAGGTTTTCTAGCTTTGTGTTTATGTTGTAGATAACAAGTTGTTGATGGCTTTGTGCAGATCATCCCAGAGTACCTATTAGCTGAAGGAAGAAGACTTTGCTCCTCTTTCTTTTCATGCATATTAGGGAAATAGCTCGAGTGGTATAGTCAGTGGCTCCAATACTAGTAACCAAGGATCTTATTATGGACCTTATCTATCTTCAAACACTTAGCCACCGCATGTGGCAGTGGTGTGAAAGCATGCTTATAGTTATAGCGATTGGTATTTTGGCAGGTTGTTTGTACATGTAGCATTTTGCCTTGGATTGAGCTATGTGAAGTTTTTAGCACATGTGAGCTTCACCACACACCCTACAGGATCTTACTGAGGTGTTGTGATTGCACAAGATTGATCAAAGAACAGTATGCTTGAAAATGTAAGGCAAGAGCACAATGGCATACATCAGATGAAAAAATCTAACTCTTCACTATGAGAAATGAATGTCATAAATAATTATAAGTGTTCAGTATGGGAAAAAGAGACTGCTCTCGGGTAGAGAGAGAAAATCAGGCATAGAAAACTCGGGTAGAGAGAGAATGATTCCAAAACACCAAAATCTCAATATTCACAATGTGGCAAAACATGCCCAGTTTTTTCTACATGAGAGAGACTCGAACTCCTACAATGGAGTTGCATGGAAAGTCCACTTAACTGAACTAATTCACCTACCAGAGATCCACACGTGTAACTGCATGCATGTATGTTGCATGTATTGCATGTCAACTCATAAAACTGCCTAGGCATGTGTAGATCACTGAAACTACATTGCATGTTGCATGCACTGATTGCATGTGGCTTGCATGCATACAGTAAGACTTTGCATGCTATCTAAACATCTGTATGTCATCATAATTGAACCTATCTAACTCAAATTCGAGCTACACTAGAAGGATATGTGCTCAATTCACACTCCTTTTATGTACAACATAGATTTTAGTGGAAATCATCATGGACATGACCCCAAACTCGAGATAGGAAGATAATATTTTAATAATCTTCACACTCCTCCTTAAAATCTATGTTCCTATCAACGTAGACTTTGAAATTAGGCCAAGGTTAGACCTCATCTTCATCAATACATTTTTGAGTAGAGGTTTGGTGAGAAGATCTGCAACACAATCTAAAGATGAAACGTGCTCCAATGAGATCTCTTTCCCAATGACTTTTTCTCTTACAAAATGATGAGCCACTTCAATATGCTTGCTCCTTGCATGAAAGACTGGATTATTTGCAAGAGCCTGATCAGAAAAGTTATCATTCTTGATAATTGGTAAATCTTCATCTGCATAACACTTTAGTCCCAAAAGTAGCCTTTTGATCCATAAAGCCTCCTTTGTTGTGGTTGTAAGAGATTTGTATTCAGCTTCACAGGATGATAAGGAAATAGTTGTCTGCTTCTTTGATAACCAAGAAACCAAATTTCCTCCAAAAAATATAGTGTAAGCACTTGTAGATTTCCTATCCAACCTGTCTCCTACAAAATCTGAATCTGAAAAAGCAATCAAAGTCAGATCTTCTCTTTCATAGAATAGTCCATAATCCAAGGTAGAAGATATATACCTCAAGACTCTTTTAGCCAACTTCCAATGATATAACTTTGGATCCTGCATGTGTTGACTTAGCTTATGAACACAAAAGCTTAGATCGGGCCTAGTCACTATTAACCAAATAAGTGAGCCAATAAGACTCCTATAAAGAGTGACGTCCTCAAAGGATTTTTCATCATCTTTCATAGGAGCTTTGACAGTGTTCTCCATAGTGTATCTATGCCTTGACAGTTTTCCATATGGAGTTTCTTGAACATGGAAAGTGCATATCTACTTTGGCTTATAAATGCATGACCTTTCCAAAAATCTATTTCAAGGCCTAGAATATAGTGAAGAACTCCTAAGTCCTGCATCTTAAACTCATTACCAACTGCATGCTTAGTTTCTTCAACTAACTTCTCATTGTTTCCACAAAGAATGACATCATCTACATAGATGAGAAGAATAAATACAAAGTTATCTACAAACTTATAATACAGAGAAGGGTCATATTCACTTAGACAAAATCCGAGTGATATGAGATAGGAATTGAGCCTTGCATACCAAGACCTTGGTGCATGTTTCAATCCATACATACTTTTGAACAAAAGAAAAACTTTTGATATATCACCTTCCTTCACAAAACCTGGAGGCTGTTCCATATAAATCTCATCCTCAAGGTAACCATTGAGAAATGCATTAGAAACATCAAGCTGGAACATACTCCTTTTGTGAAAACATGCAAGAGAGATGAGTATTCGAATTGTTACCATCTTTGCAACTAGTGCAAAGGTGTCTTCATAGTCAAGACCTTTGATCTGTGAGTAGCCTTTGGCACAAAGTCTTGCTTTATACTTATTGATTGATCCATCATGATTATACTTGATCCTAAATACCCACTTACATCCAATCACATGCATGTTGTTGGTGGCTCCACAAGCTCCCATGTGTTATTTGATATCAAGGTTTCAAATTCTTGGGTCATTGCTTCAACCCACTCCTTGGATTGGAAAGCTTCTTGGACATCCTTAGGCTCTTCATCTGATATAAAAAGTGCATGATAGGAAGTTTCACCTTCCACTTGCCTTCCTTCTTCATCATATGTGAGCCTCCTTGGCTCAGATCTTGCTCGTGTAGATCTTCTTGGTGTGGTACCTTGAATTTGCTCCTCCTCAAGCCTCGGCCTCACCTCTTCTTGAACAGCATCAAGATTGATGATTGATCTTGCATGAGTCTTCTTGATCTGTGCATCATCCAAGTTAAACTTCTGATCTTCATGGAAGATCACATCTCTACTAACAACATTCTTGTCAGTAGAGGGCAAATAAATCATCTATGCTTTTTTAGTGGATGCATATCCTACAAAAATTCCTTTCACTGCACTAGGATCTTCCTTCTTCCTAGTTTCTAGAGGCACACGCACAAAGCATACAAAGCCAAAAATCCTAAGATGATCTACCTTAGGCTTTTTCTTATACAACATCTCAAATGGTGTCTTTCCTCCTATTGCAAGATTTGCAAGCCTATTACAAAGATAGTATGCACATGCAACTGCCTCTCCCCAAAATTCTTCAGGCAGAGAAGCTTCTAGCCTAATGGCTTTTGCACATTCACACAAAGTTCTATTTTTCCTCTCATCAACTCCATTTTGTTGAGGAGTATATGAACAAGAAAACTCTCTTTGAATACCCTCTCTCTCACAAAAGTCTTTAAACTTGCTGGAAGTGTACTCTCCTCCACTATCACTTCTTTAAGCTTTTCACTTGAAAGGAAACTGCTTCTCTACATAAGCTTTGAAAGTAAGAAAAACATCGTAGACCATGGCTTTTGAAGACATCATATAGATCCAAGAATATCTTGTATAATCATTTACAAAAGAGACAAAGCCGTTGGCTCCTCCTTGCTCTTAGTTGATGAGAAATGAACATCGGAGTGCACAAGTTCAAATGGCTGCTTTGTCTTTATACTTGATCTAGAAAAAGGCCTTCTGTGTGACTTTGCCAGCACACAAGCTTGACAAGGTAGAAGCTCCTTTGACAGTGTCTTTGGCAGACCAACAGCTTTTCCTTCTTTGACCATAGATTGCATGGCTTTGAAATTGGGATGACCCAATCTCTTGTGTCACAGATCCTCCTGTAGAACCTTGGTCTCATAAGCAATATCTGAAATGTTAGCACTCTCCCTAGAATCTAGTTTGTATAGCTTACCAATTCTAGATCCTCTAGCAATAGCTTCATTTTCTCTTGAGACTATACACTTGTCAACTTGGAACTTGACATCCAATCCACTATCAAACAACGGTCCTACACTAATGAGATTCCTGGTCAATCTAGGTACATACAGTACATCATGTAAGCAAAAAGATCTTGATGATGATCCATGCAATGGAATACTACCTATTCCTTCAATCCTCCACTCAACATCATTACCAGTATAGATTAATCTTTTTGCACCTAGATATGGCATGAGATTAGTGAAAGAGTTCCTAGAACTAGACATATGGGAACTAGCCCCACTATCTATCCACCAGACTTCTGCATTCTCAAAAAGAAAAGATGAAAAAGTAGAGACCATTAGTGAATCCTCTATTTTACTCTCTACACCCTCACACTCATCCTCATTAGTAAGGTTAGCTTGCTTAGATTGGTTTTTCTTCTTGAAACAGTTTGATGCATAGTGTCCTTTCTTGCCACAGAAAAAACACTTGATCTTTGGCAGCTTCTTCTTGCCACTGGATGTTGCAGCTTGTGAGGACTAATCCTCACCACCTTCTTTGGCTTTGGCCTTCTTGATGTGTTGTTGTCCTTTGCCCTTGCCTCTTGACTTGTCTCTGATGAAGAGTGTTTTATCATCTCCACCATCTTTTAATGAAAGTCTGTTGATCCTTAGCATCTTGTTCTCTTGCCTGCTTTCTTCAACAATGAAAACTCCTTGAAGAGTTTCCAAAGATGGAAGCTCCTCTCTGACTACATAAGTATGCACAATATTGTCATACTCATCTCTAAGTCCTTTTAGGACTACTTGAACAAGTTCAGTGTTCTTAAGAGCTTCACTAATACCAGCTAACTCTTGATGAAGATCCTTAACTCTCATGACATATGATGAAGCACTCTCATCTACTCTCTGATAACTTAGAAATATTTGGTTTCTAAGTGTAAGCAATCTAGAAGTATTTTTGATTTCATAGATTGTTTTTAGAGTATCCCAAGCTTCCTTGGCAGTGGTGCATGTACTGATCTCTCTTAACACTTCATTAGTAACATTCATTTTTATAAAATGGAGGGCAATTCTAGTTCCTTTGTGGAATGTTGCAGCTTCGTGCAGCAAGTTCTTCTTCAGCTCCACTCACAATATCCATTACATCCTGTAGAATCAACAATGATTCCATTCTGATCTTCCACATTGCATAATTGGAAGATGTTAATCTCTCATTGTGCTCTAAGAAATGTGAACCAGATGAAGACATCTTCTTGGTGAGAAATTCTAGTAATGATAAAAAATGGAGTTGAAAGGATGTTGCTTGCTATCTCAATCTAGGATCTAGCACAGATGTTGATCCACCCTATGAAATCTAGCAACAGATGTGAGAACAAATTCTCAATAAAAAAATCAATCTATCTTGAATTTGGATCTTGCTTCAGTCACAAAAGAAGAAGCACATGCAAGCAAGAAGTCTATCTCTCTCACGAGTTTCAAAGTACTGATAAACTCTCTAGAACTTACTTTCAACTCAAACACAATAATATGTGTGAAATGAAAAGTCTATGACCTCAGAACACTCACTTCTATCCAATTCTACTTGATTGACAGTGAAAATTGATGAAAATGGTGAAAAAGACAGATGTGTGCTCACTTTGGCATATCCCACGAGTTGAGTACCCTCTCAAACTCTCTGATTGACTAAAACTCTTCTAAAAACAAATCAGATTGATCTAGAAACAAGAGCAGCACATTCTACTCCTCAACAACCTATCCAACAAGCTATAGAACATCAAATTTGGATCATTCCTTGAGAAGTAGCACTCATTAATGAGGGCTGATTTTACACATGTGGGCTCTCTGTCCGTACAGGTTCTGCTGAATTAGATCATCCTTTATTTGATCCACTTATGATTCTCAGATTTCTTGTTTCTCAGCGAGTTTGAATCCCTCTCCCAAATTCTAATTCTTGCAAGCAAAAACACTGATGATCTGATGTATACACCCTTACCTCTTCAAAGCATGTTGCTCTGATACCATGTGAAGTTTTTCGCACGTGTGAACTTCACCACACACCCTACAGGATCTTATTGAGGTGTTGTGATTGCACAAGATTGATCAAAGAACAATATGCTTGAAAAATCTAAGGCAAGAGCACAATGGCATACATCAGATGAAAAAAGCTAATTTTTCACTAAGAGAAATGAATGTTAGAAATAATTCTAAGTGTTCAGTATGGAAAAAAGAGGCTGCTCTCAGGTAGAGAGAGAAAATCAAGCATAGAAAACTCGGGTAGAGAGAGAGAATGACTCTAAAACACTAAAATCTCAATATTCACAATGTGGAAAAACATGACCAGCTTTTCCTACATGAGAGAGACTCGAATTTCTACAGTGGAGTTGCATGGAAAGTCCACTTAACTGAACTAATTCACCTACCAGAGATCCACATGTGTAACTGCATGCATGTATGTTGCATGGACTGCATGTCAGCTCATAAAACTGCCTAGACATGTGTAGATCACTGAAACTACTTTGCATGTTGCATGCACTGATTGCATGTGGCTTGCATGCATACAGTAAGACTTTGCATGCTATCTAAACATCTGCATGTCATCATAATTGAACCTACCTAACTCAAATTCAAGCTACACTAGAAGGATATGTGCTCAATTCACACTCCTTTCATGTACAACATGAATTTTAGTGGAAATCATCATGGACATGACCCCAAACTCGAGATAGGAAGATAATATTTTAATAATCGTCATAAGCTATAGGTATCATGGCTCTAGAGCAAAGATTGAGCATAGTAGAGATTTCTGAATCGCGCTAGGAGGCCTGATTTTTGGTCACAAAGAGGTCTCTCTCTCTCTCTCTCTCTCTCTCTCTCTCTCTCTCTCTCTCTCTCTCTCTCTCTCTCTCTCTCTCTCTCTCATTTTACTACTATCATTATAGGTTCGTGCAAAGCATGTTTCACCGATCCATTTGGGTAGAAGGCTACTGCAAGAGTATGCATGTGACATTTCCTTCAAAGATGGTGCAAAATAACATGAACTACTACTACAATAATCAGCACAATTTTTGTAGAAAAATTCGTAGAGGTATTGTTGATGTCGTGGGAGCTCATTTCTCTAGCGACATAGGAATGTGAGTAGTGCTTCCATCTTCATACATCGGTTCACCGCGTCACATGTATCAGCAATACCAAGATGCTATGGTCATCTTGAGCGAGGTGGGTTCTCCCGATTTGTTTATCAAGATGACGGTGAACCGAAATTGGTTGGAGGTGAGGAGAGAGTTGTGATTCTAGCAAAAAGCTGTAGTATATATATACGTACATATATATGTGTGTGTGTGTATACATATACATATACATATACTAGTAAAGAGTGCCCGTCGTTGACTAGTATATGTATATGTATATGCATACACACACACACACACACACACACATACACGTACGTGTATATATATATATATATATATATATATATATACACGTACGTGTGTGTGTGTGTGTGTGTGTGTGTGTGTGTGTGTGTGTGTGTACATATACATATACATATACTAGTAAAGAGTGCCTGTCGTTGACGGGCAATGGAGGCCGATCTAGGTGGCGGCTGATGATTTGGATGATGGCCAATCTTGCACATCTCACATCTCAAATATCACAAATTCGAGTCTTCGAAAAAATTCGAGTCTTCGGAAAAATTAGAGTCATTGGAAAATAAAATCGAGTCTTTCGAAAAATTCGAGTGAATTTGATTTGCATTTGGGTGGCAATTACTTTGATGGCATCATCCCTCCTCAATACGGCAATCTGAATAGGCTCAACTATCTGACTTTGTCAAACAATTCTCTTCTGGGAAGCTGGATTCCACTAAGCTTGGCAATTTGACACAACTGCAGCAACTATATCTTGGGTACTTCAAAATCTTCGAATTGGCTACTTCAATATCTTTGAAGGAGGAATCCCTTCCGAAAAAGACAAGCTGGTCATCCTGGCGTGGCTTGATCTCTCCTCTTGTCGGCTGACCGACGCCATCCCTCCGGAGCTTGGCAATCTGCCAAACCTAGATTCTCTCTTTCTGCAGATCAATGAGCTGAGTGGGAGCATTCCTCCAGAGCTGAGAAAGCTTGCTGCTGTGAGCGATCTCTCCAGAAACGAACTGACAGGAGAAACTCCCTCGGAGCTAAATCAGCTACAAAATCTGGAGCTGTTAAGCCTGTTTTTGAAAAATCTGCAAGACGACATTCCCTTGTTCTTGGGCGAGCTGTCCAACATGCATGTGTTGTTCTTGTGGGGAAATTCCTTTATGGGTGCCATCCTTGGGAGCCTCAGCTCGAATGGCAATCTCAGTAAGTTGGATTTGTCTTCTAATGCTTTGGTTGGTTCAATTCCTGTAAATCTTTATGCTTTATGTAGGGCATAAGCTTCTAGTTCTAGTCCTCCTTAGAAATGATCTTTCTGGTTTGATCTCTGCCAACTTAGGGCAATGGAGCACTCTCAACCATGTTCGCCTAGGTAGCAACCAATTGGGCGGTTCTATACCTGAAAGCCTGCTACGTCTCAATAATATTCTCAATAATAATCTGCAGATGCTTGAGAGGGAGTGAGGGAGAGAGACAAAGAGAGGGAGGGAGAGGTTAGACCAAGGGAGGTGCATTATGAGGAGGGCCATACATGCATCCTCCTCTCCACTTTTTAGTTTAAAAAAGTGTATGCATGGATGAGGGGAGGAGGATTCATCCATACATCCTATTACTCCCATACACATGCGCACAAATAGTTTTATACATATATATATATATATACATATATACACACACATACATATGTATATGTATAGATATGTATGTGTATCTATATGTGTGTGTGTGTGTGTGTGTGTATCTATATATCTATATGTGTGTGTGTGTGTGTGTGTGTGTGTGTGTGTGTGTGTGTGTGTGTGTGTGTGTGTGTATAGATATCTGTATATATGTATACGTATATCTATATGTATACATATATATCATTAGGGGAGGTCCAAGTGCTATAAGGGCCCTTTGTAAAGATACTTTTTTTGACTTTTCAACTATTCGACGTCCACATGTCCCAATAATATTTTACATGTGTGCAGGACGGTAACGGTGTTTGTCGGACAATTTTTTTTTACAATTTTTCGGGCATATTTTTAGCTAGTTCAAAACTCCTGCCGGGCAGAGTCTAGATATGTGATTGGATAATATAGTGTTGCCCGTTGGGAAAAGACTACCCGAGTTTAAGTAACTAAAATTAAACTAACTTAAATGGATGGTTCAACTAACTGAAGTTATCAATCATTTTGTACATTATCAATCGTTTTGTATCTTGCACTGTTATGCAATGGCCGCTCGCAATCGAAGACCGCATAGTGCGATCAATTCGATCACTGTTTGTAATGAAAGGGATTCTGAAGGGTTATGGATACCATGCACATACAGAAAGTTTCAATGGGTTGTGATGCATCCCTCATCAAAAGGTGCATTTCGCAACAGAAAGAAATCAAATCTGGATTACAGAAATTTTGGAAAGGAAGAATTTTAGAGTCCAAAGTTTCAAAGGGAGGTCAATCCATTTCAGAAGTCTTGATTCAACATGTGTATATGCACAATGAAGTTATGGTGGATGATGTCAATCTCGTAGATCGACTCAAATGCAATTGTATGTGATGCAACTTACGCTGGTTTTTCTATGTCAATGATCCACATTCATTATTGTGATATATTTGTGTTAAAATAGAATATTGTCTTTTGTAGACTTGTATCCATCGAGCATAAGCGAATGGCAACCAATACAATCACTTGCAGGCATCATAGATGTCATTCATTCTCATATCAATTTACTCCAGTATAAGCATCGTCCTTTAAAGTCACTCTTGGATTCTGGCATTTTTTTTTTACGTGAACCATAAAGAGCAAATGCAAATAGAGGTGAAGCAAAATGAGGTTGTTATTACGCAATTGAAGTGGAGGAGGGCTGGAGTCTAAAATATATACGATCGGAACTTACAATGCTCCAATTTGACATACCTCAAATCTATGGTTTTCGAGTAAATGGAAGGATAGTACGTTTTTGTATTAAATAGTCTATTATATAATTGTTATACTGTTACTTATTAACAATGATTTATTGATAGATCATTTGCAATGTTAATGCAGATTAGAGCAAGGCAAGAAGATCATATTCCATGCAAAGATTTATTGTCAAGCATAGAAATTGTCGAAACAAATTAAAGCTTTGATGAATCAATAAGTCTACAATATTGGTGAGCTTACCTTTCTTTGTGAAATTTTAGATTGCTAACTTTTGGCTACTTCTATATTAACCCACATTATTTATTGATAAATGTAATTCCATTGTTTTCATGTGTAAGTTCAAGAAAAGTGAAATGAAGAATTGAAATAGCAACAATAGAATATCAAATGATGGAAATAGCAACAATCGAATATCAAAAGACCCGAAAGGGTCATCATTTGTACACATTGAATGTAAATTTTTAAGTACATATTTTTGTATTGGCCTTTCAATAAGACCATTTATCTATTTTTCTATATAAATTTCTTTTCCATGAGCTCTTTCAAGTGTAAGCTCCCCAGCTTCTTGATCCGTTGTCACTGATATTGCATTAGAGAGAAAAATCTTAAGCATCTCTTGTCGAAATTCAAATATGTCATTTTGTTTGAATTTCGGACAGGTGAACTGCAAATCATCAACAATAGACAAGTTAGACGAATACACAAAAGTAAAAAATCATATAAATAAAATCAGTGTACATCCAACCCCAAATTACCTAACGTATATCGACATTTTTCCCTTGGCTAATGAACCATTCCATAAAGTATTTTACATTTTTAATGGCATACCAGCCACAGCTGAGTGAGTCAACTTGCTGAGAGGACTGAGAATCAAAATACAGAATGTTAGTTTCACATTTTTTTATATGGCAATTTGCATCACGAAAAGACTAACTTAAAAATTGGTTACTTGTGTGTCTATTATCTCTATGTGCCTTGCTACACACAGGGCCTTCGTTGGAAAATAAATGATCATGCTTTTGTACATCTCAATGTCGACATTGAGGTGGTTGATCTCAAAGAGTTCATTCTCAGCACCTTTGGATTACACAAACGGCTTCATCCACTCTTAGTGATATAATATGTACAGACCAGTGATAAATGCTATCAACCAAATAGTCAATGATATGTAAATGAAAAAAATACAAATAAAGCATATAATAAAACAATACACACAACTCAAATTAAACAATACATACTTTTGACAGTATGGTACAACAAAAATTTCAGAGTTGCATGGCATATGTCGTAAACATGATGCAGCTGATTGCTCGTCCTTAAACAGGTGACAAAAAAATTGAGTAAGCACAAAAACACCAGGAACACTGTCGCTTTTGTACAACTGAACCTAATAATTGAGTCCAGTTTCGACAACTGGGTTTGTGAGGTCCGAAGACTTATTTAATAACTCCTTATAGATAACAGGATTAAAATAATTCATATATGAGGCCGAATATATATTGAATACAAAGCGACCACCTAATTTATCTATTTTTTTAGCTATGTACTCATCAAAAATTATATATCGCTCAGAATCAAAAAATGTCAGCATGGGATCGACCGGATATAGAACAGCTAAAATTTTATATACAGTTCCTATTGATTGAGATGAGTTATCAGGAAAAAGAGCAATTGATTTTGTTATATATCTATCCAGATCCTCTGTGGTGCGTCTCGGCACATCCAAAGACTGGTCACTATCAGAAGAGTAATCTAGTAAAAAATTTAGACCAGCAGTGACAGGAAGACCCTCTTGACCTTTCAGTGTATCAAGAATCAATTGGGTCTAGCCTATCATCTGCTCGGTCTCATCTGATAGTACTAATCTTCTTTTAAGCGGAGGTGGAGGAGAGGAGGATTCTTCAGATTCCACCCTAGACGGCCCAGCTTGATCATGAGTTGGCAGGTCTTCAACTAGCTTGATTTGGCTTTTTTTGGCCCTGGTTCTTGACCTCATTGGCCTTGACTACTTTCTTTTTCTCTGATAAGGGGGTCTAACCCTGGGAGCTGGTTCGGGAGGTGGAGGTGCCTTGAATACCTGCTCGTATTGATTTCTCAGCCTAAACACAAGCTCCATATCCTTGGGCATGATAGTGACCCACTTTGCGTGTATAGCAGCAAGCACAGTATCCTCAAAAAACCTAATCTGATAATCTTCATAGGTTGTATGCAATGCTTCAATTGTAGTCACGCACCATCTGACATCCACAGACAAAGACCTTGTCACATCTTTCACTATTCGGTTGAAGTGAGCTTTTGGTATCAGAAGGTTGGTGGACTTCTGTAACCTCTTGATATCTCTGAGCCATGGTCGGAGTTTTTTGCTAGTTCCCCTAGCACGAGGTCGAGCAGCTACAGGATACAAGGATGATGTGGCTTGACCAGCAGATGGGACAGTAGACTTTGGACGTGCGGTCTGTTTAGTCCTTGCCATTGTTTCCGATATCGTAGGCACGCGACTAGGTCATAGATGAGTTACTCGAATGCAGATCCTTGTGCGGCTCCGATATCAGCCCAATAGATTTAAATATCGCAGCGGCACGAGAAGCAACCAGAACTCTCAAAAATACTGTTGATGGTCGCGCGGCTCCAATATCAAATTTATGTGAGAGAGCGCCAGGAACGATTCAAGAATCTGGTAGCCAAATGGTTTTCATTCGCGATCTCTGCTTATATAGAGAGAGATTTTCTGTGCATTAAATGTAAAGGCGCCACGTGCCAATTTCTGATTGGTGTGTCCTATTAATGATTGCTCCACACGTGCAAATACATGTGTCATATTTTCAACCACACACATGCCAAATTCTGATTCGTGTATTTTATCAATAATTCCTCCACACGTGCGAGTACACGTGTCCTCTTTTCAACCACCCACGTGTCACCTATGGATTTGGCCAAAATTTCACATAAATACTTCGCATGCGTTACAAGACTTGACGTATCTCTGAAGTGTCGCACATCTAACAGTGATTTCCAAATGCTGCGATGAATCTGCAAGATCTATATAAGGGCTAAACAGCGCCATAAAACGTTTTGCTATTCAGAGATCGTCAAGGCAATATCGCAACCACATGAGTCCACTGCGTTCGGTTTTATTTGCCATCACTCCCTCGCATGCCTGCGATATCGGTTATTCATTTCAGCTGTCGAATATCGCTATGACGCGACGCTGCTACTTTTCTCTATTTTTCCTACACACCGTCGCATGCCTGCGATATTGTTACATTCTGTTTTGCCTGATATCGCTGCCACGCGACAATCTCTCCGTTGATCCAAATTGTCTCCATTCCTCGCGTGCCTGTGATATTCAGTTTCCAGTGTTGTCTGTCATTTTCGATATGGAATCTAACAAGCTGCATAAATTTCTCTCTAACGCTGCTGTTCTAGACAGGACTGAGTACATTTCATCATTTTTTCGTCTTAAATTTGATGTCGATAGATTTGTGCCTGAGCACAAGTCTCACCTATTAGAATTATTTGAAAAGTTTCAGACTAGCATCCTCGAATTATCTCTTGTTATTGATGGCCTAAAGTTTACTCATTTCCATGAACTGATACTTGCCCAACCTGAAGCCAAGCACAAGCATGATAGGAAGTTTACCAAGCTTGGCGAGAGCCTGAAGGTGGTACAATATTTGTGAATCCCATAGGAGATCATGCAGGTTTATAGCTGAGGGCATAGCTTTTGTTTTCTTCATATTTGCGTTAATACCTGATGAAGGCCAATCTTCCAAATCAATTGGTGTTGGTTCTTCAAGTAGAACATCTACTCAGAGATTTATTGTCGATGTGGACAAAAATTTAGAAGACGAAGTATTGGATGATGAGGAAGAGGCTAGGCTGGCTTCGATGTATGACTTTGCTCTGTCATGGTCGATGGTAATATCTTCTACATCATGTGTAGAAGAACACGATAAAAGGAAGACACTGCTCGACATTCATGTATACCATACGAATAGCTTGCCATATTTATCATTGAATGATATTGGAGATGTGTTCGACATGAGAGAGGACGAGATTCTATCTGTACTAGCCAATGCATTGTCAAAATTTTTGGATATAATAATCTTCAATCACGATGATTTAATTGAAGGGATTGACTATCAAGATGAAGGTGGTTGGAAGTCTGGAGAGCAGACCTTACAAATTACAAGGCAACAATGTCTAGCCTATGGCGCAAATGCTCCTAGTGAGGAGGAGTTCATTGAGTTTCAAAAAAGATATCCTCCTCCAAAGCAATACGTTTTTTCTGAGAATACGTTTCTTGTTGGGCATGACTTGCTTGGAAAAGGATTGTTGGAGTATGGTCAGCATGACATGGTGATTTTTATTTTCTTATTCCATTATAATCATATTTAGCATTGTATTCAATGAAAATCCATCTGAAAATTTAACTGATTACAAATTTTCGTATTTATGTTGCAGGACACAATTGAAGTTGATGATTTTGCTACGAGAAGAGGAGGTGCCCGAGGTGTTGTTGGCCATAAGGATTCAACATTGTGCCATTACCTGAAATACTTTGTACAAAATGAAATCTGTATTCAACATGACAACTTTTATTCACAAGCAGGAACTCTAATAATGGCAATAAAGGCATTGTCCTATTTTTGTGATGGACATAGATATCCTAACAGTACATACAAAATCATTTTTGTGAAGAGGGATATAGTTATCAAAATATTGGGTTATGTTTCTGAAAATGTACCCAAAAGATCATCTGCTTTAGCAGTGTATGCAAGTTACATAGAGTTGAGCAAAAGAAGATCAATTGAACATCTGGATCCATATGAGAGGAGACAATTTCTTCATGACCATACTGCTCAGCTGACCTTTGATACCGATGAGGATATGTAATATTTTTATTGTTTATTATGTGATGAAGTTGAACTAACTTTTGAATGAAATGAGATTTCTTGAATATTTGGTTTGATATCTAAACTATGCTCTTATGTAGAACCATTGAAATAATTGATATAAGTAGCATCTCTTTGAATTATATCCTCCATGGTTGGTTGCTCGATGAAAAGCTCCTCTTGCTTGCCAATGTGATTTCTCCATACCTTGAGAAGACTATATGCTCATACTTCCATATTCTTTTGCAATGTGGTGTGATGTAATAGAATATGCTGCAACCAGTAAAATACATATATCAGAAATCAAATATATGACGTTGCAGAACAATTTTTGCACAAAAACAAATAGTGAATTACCATATAGTGTGTAACATGATCCTCTCCCCAACATTCTGCTACCGATTTGACAAATATCTCACAATATTTTTGTAAATTTGCAATGTCAAATTCAGATAACTTTTCTTTTCGCAACATGCCAATCAAATTGTCGAGATTTTGCCATATTGTAGTTTTTTTTAATCTTGTGTTGCCCCTCTCTTCAAAACCTTTTGATGCTGCAACAACGTCTTTCCAAACATTGTATGTCACGGTAGAAGACTTTTCAGTTTGATTGGATAAAAACCTTCTAGCTTTTGCACCTCCAACAAATGGCTTGTTTGGAACGTTCCCTGATTTACCCGATAGTTTTTCATTTTTTTTCTATTATTACATTCCCCTTGTGCAAACCTGCTTTTGAAAGTACTTGCTCTAATCTCTCAATTCCAATCTTAGAAGCCGATTCAGATTTGGTATTCCAGACATACAAAATATGATTGTAAATCAATTTTTTTTCGTATCTCAGCATGCAATGTGCATATGTGAACATTGATCAATGGAATTGCCAACACAGGTCTAAAGTTCGGATCCTCTTGATCTCTTGTTGGACCAACTCGTGATCTTGTCAAATTCAAGCCTTTACAATTTTTCATACAATACAAACAAGGGTGTTTAGTATTTGCCCCATGCAAAACATTATACATACATTTCAGTGTCTTTAAATCACCTGCAAGATGCCATAAAATTTGAAACGTGCCATAGTTTGGCACATATATTTTGTTTCCACCCATATGCTCTTCAATAATCTTTGCATAATTTGATGTCGAAAAAATCCACGACAAGATAACATGGTCTTCTTTTAAAACCTGAAAAGTAACAAACACATACAAAGTTACGAACATTGACATCAGCAACTTAGGTGATAAAATACAATACTAAGTAAAATTGAAATATACTTGAAATGCTGCTAACCACCATATTTCATTCTCTGATTGAATACTAAATGAGGAATCATCTGCATCATCTTCGGTATTGTTCAATGTTCTATAAATAAAGGTGATACTTACCCGTTCCAATTTTTGTCCCTTAACAATTTCAGACTCATCAAGTTTAATAACCAATATCAATTTTTCTTGGACTTCTCTTTCAAATATTTTGTAATATTTAATCATGTATGCCACTACTTTGTTAATATCCAAAAATAAATTGTTGGACTCATTGTATTCCAATGTTCCACTCTCACATGTATACAATTTATTGATATGAAATTGTTCACCTATAAGCATACTCATACTCTCATTAAGACAATATCTTGTTTTTTTTACTCTAAATGGACGAGGAAGAGATAGCTTTCGAATCTTCACATGTGCAAAGGCTTCTGGTACAATTTTAAACAATAGAGTATATGCTTTACGACTAATTCATGAGTCATCACATGCTCCTTGGATAACTCTTGCATCCAAGACATGTTGAATGCTCTGTATAATCACTGCAGCAATATCTTTCTTAATCCTGTCATAACGAGAATTCTTTAAAATTTCTTTTGTAGTTTTTTATGACAATATGGAACCCAAAGATTTTCCAATACTCATAGAATCTTTATAATGTTCTCTTGCCACCAAAGATTATCTGCAAGACATAATAAATAATTAAATTAGCAAGCATTAGAAAAACAAGCACATAAAAACTTAGCAAGTATGTCATTTGCTCTTTTAATTAATACTTACTTGAATGCTTGAATCCTTTTCTTCTTGTTTCCACTTCTTGAAGACGATCATCTATGTCTTTTTTTGGAATTCGTTTGCGTTTTCTTATATTTAATTTTCTCCTGAGAACTTCACCTTCAGTAATAGCACTCAAGATTTCTCTTTTAAAATTCTCAACGTCTCTCAACATAACTTGATTGGATATTTGAAGATCAGTAATAATAGTTTTCAATTCTGATATATTGGAGCTCAATGTCTATTCCCGTATATTTGTTTCTGCAGATTTTCTTGAAGTATTGCCTTCTCATTGTTTGTTTGACTCAACAAATACTCCAATACTTGTGTTCGCTTCATTGCTTCATACATCCCGTATTGGCTCAACTTTTGACAATATTCCAACAATCCACTATGTCCATTAGACACAAAATTCAATAACTGGCCAGTAGTTTGAAAGTCTAAAAAACATCATGTACTTGGATATTTGGGATAAATTGATCCAACTATCCACAAATCAATGTTTCTACAATTTTTTTCTCTAAGTTCTTTCTTACAAGTCTCATGAATCTAACCAGCTTTGGTGTTTCTCTTATAAATTGACACACAATCGAGTGGGAGCACAACATGAAGATCAAACTTTTCCATTATTTCAAAATCAAACAAACTAAATTATGTAACGAGAAAAACGATTCACACAAAACCAAAACAAGCTTGTAAATCATTAAACATGCATGTTATATAATCTACCTTTCAAATGTTTTCAAAGATTTTTGGAGGGAACACCAAAAAATTATCCTCTCCTTCTCCTCCCACTACTGATAGCCTAGGCGGCGTGTGCTTAGTCGACTGTGTGCTTAGGCGGCGTGTTTGTTTCGTTTGAGTTGCAATCAGTTAACCACACTAGTTAGATGGCGGACAGCACCGGAAACTAGAAAAACGGCAACAAATCTTACCGTTTTTACTTTCTCTCTCTAGTCATTCTCTCACTAAGTTCGAGTTTCTTATAGGGCCCTTTTTGAGTTGAGGTTTCCCCTAATGATATGTATATGTATATATATGTATACATATGTATATATATATATATATATATATATACATACATACATACCTACATACATATACATATACATATGTGTATATATATATATATATACTAGTAATGAGTGCCCGTCATTGACGGACAATGGAGGCCGATCTAGGTGGCGGCCGATGATTTGGATGGTGGCCGATCTCGCACATCTCGCATCTCGAATATCTAACATTTGAGTCTTTGGAAAAATTCGAGTCTTTGAAAAAATTTGAGTCCTTGAAAAAATTTGAGTCTTCAGAAAAGTTCGAGTCTTCGGAAAAATTCGACTTTTTTGAAACAACAAATCGAGTCTTTGAAAAAATTCGAGTCTTCGAAAAAATTCGAGTCTTCTGAAAAATTCGACTTGACAATACAAAGGGTCCTTCGATCCTTCGAAAAAATTTGAGTTGAGAGTTTGATCCTTTGAAAAAAAATCGAGTCTTTGGAAAAATTCGATCCTTGGGAAAAATTTGAGTCATTGGAGAAATTCAAGTCTTCGAAAAAATTCGAGTCTTTGAAAAGATTCGATCCTTTGGAAAAATTTGAGTCATTGGAAAAATTCAAGTCTTAAGAAAAATTCAATCCATTGGAAAACTTCGAGTCTTTGGAAAAAATTCGAGTCGTTGACGGGCGGCAGCAATGGTTTCATATACTAATTTTATTACTTCCCTTGTTATGGGTACTTTGTAGACATTAATAGCTATGTGTTTAATGGACCTACGGGTACTTCGTAGATGTTGATACCTCTCTCTCTCTCTCTCTCTCTCTCTCTCTCTCTCTCTCTCTCTCTCTCTCTCTCTCTCTCTCTCTCACATACTCTACCCTTCTAAAGTAAATAATTTTTTATGCGAGTTCCATAGAAACAAATTGTAAGAATTCAAGAGAGCCTTAGTGTGATTTTAATATCATATAAGAGAGAGAGAGAGAGAGAGAGAGAGAGAGAGAGAGACACACACTTTTGATTAGCCTCATATTCATCAAAACCATTATCTTCAAAATTTATTTTTGGAGAATTGTCTCCTATATTCACATTATAAATAACATGTAATAGAAATATGCAATAATATCAAATAAGCATAGGGAGTGCAAAAACTATCTTGGATAGTTTAAGGAAAAAGGGAAAAAAAAAACATGATGCAAATCATACAATGGTTGAATGCAAATCTTCAAGGAACGCTGTGTTTTGAGGAGATACAAACCTCGTGTCATTGGGAGTTGTTGGTTGAATTCTTGAGGAGCGCTTGTGTTTTGAGGAGATCAAATCTTGAGTCATTTGGAGCTGTAGGTTGATGAAGTTTGTAAATCTTGATTTTCAATATCATTTTATTGTACCTTGACTCATGACAATTAAATTAAGTTATAGGCCGTCAAAAATATGGCTCAAAATTTAAAATAAGTTGTAGCCCGTCAAAAAGATGGCTTGAAAATAGCCTTCGGCCATATAGCTGTATACTTTATTTAGTTAGTATTTCTAATACTTAATATCTTTCATTGTTTTTTGAACATTCTAGGCTATGTTTATTTTTTTAAGAAAACCCAAAAGCAAAAAAAGGTCTTGAAAAAAAAAAAAAAAACAAAAAAAAAAAAGCCCCCATTGAAAGGAGCCTGCTGATAGTGCCATCCATGTCTGCCACACCGAAGGATAGGAATGATGAAAGGCAAGTAGGCCTTCACAGGCCATCGACATGAACTGCAGGATGCAGATGACCAAACCTGTTATGAGCCGGTTTCACATTACGCAACTGGAACCATATGCTTAAAGGTAGCTTTCACACCATCTTTCAGTACAAATATTACAGATTCTTTTCCATGCGATCAGCGTCAGAATGCTCGTGGATGATGTCAATTATTAGCGTGGTATGACTGCAATTGGCACTAGCGTGGTATGACTGCAATTGGCATTGCAGCAAAATCCAGATGCAAAATTACCAATTGATTTGACTCCGACTGAGGTATGTAATGACCAAATCCATCATTGATATCTTTTTGGCGTGATATGACTGCATTTGGCACTATATATTTGAAAAATAGCGATAGATTTAAATCATTCATATATGCAAACAATAAATAATCTCAGAAGAGTGCTTGCTGTGTGTTTAACTGAGATTTCTATTGAAGGGGGGCTTGTTGATTGCAGCAGATTTGAAGATGTTGGTGATACTATATAGATAACGTAATTTCTTTACCTTATTGTGAAGGTTTAATGGCTATTTGGTGTTTTTGAAGTTCTTTTCTCATTTGCATTACGATAAGTTTCTTATGTTTCTTGGAGGAGTCGGACATTACTTATGTTTCTTAGAGCAGTCAAACATTATTGAAGGATGGTTTCCATTTATTTTGGAAAAGACATTGACTCAGTCCTTAATGTTTTCAAAACATAGTTCTCCCTAACAGTGTGTTGTCGGCTTTTGTCTACACTGCATAACTGAAAATTTTGAATTTTCCATTAAACATTTCAATGCCTGGATATCCTCACCTTGGATAAATCTTCCAATAACGATTTCTTTCGATAGCTGCAATGACAATGACACCTACCTTTGAACTGTTTTTATGGGCAAGAGATTACCGACTTAAAGTGGATTGGAACTTGTGGAGTTTTTGCTTCCTGATGTTCTGCATGATGGGAATGAAGGCCTTGGATATTCACCAACCCCTCTCGAAGATCAACATCACTAAAACGTCCATTGTTCTTGATCCATCTGCATCCATCAGTGTAGCGCCAGATCTACTCGGGCTTCAGGTCCCCTAATCAATCGAAAAGTCTTGTCCTGTGTGGAGCACCGCTGCTTTTTGGACATGATCCGAGAATGGCCTCGATCTCCTCCTCCATCTCCATGAGCATTCAACTATTCTAGATCGCCCTCAATAAAGCTGCCAGTCACGATCCCACACCCATGTGTGATCCCACACCCATGTGTGTGTGTGTGTGTGTGTGTGTGTGAGAGTGAGAGAGTGAGAGTGAGAGTGAGAGAGAGAGAGAGAGATATGAGGGGAAAGTAGGGTATAGGGGATAGAGAGAGAGAGGAGGGCCATGTATATGCCTGCATGGGTAGGAGGGCCATGCATGCTCCTACCCATACATGCATCCCCTCCTATCATTTTTAGTAAAAAAATTGTTTATGCATGGGTGAGGGGAGGAGGATGCATGGGTGCACCCATACACATGCGCAAAACTATACATAAGTTTAAAATATATATATAAATATATATATATATATATATATATACATGTGTATATATCTACATATATACATATGTATATGTATATGTATATGTATACATATATCTATATATATATATATATATATATATATATATATGTGTGTGTGTATGTATGTATATATATACATACTAGTAAAGAGTGCCCGTCGTTGGTGGGCAATGGAGGCCGATCTAGGTGACGGCCGATGATTTGGAACTCCAGTATGTCATGTCTTTGATGGATGCTGGTTTTCCGATCTAGGTGGCTGTGGCCCCTATGCGGCTTAATTGTGGTCCTTACGCAGCGGCCCTTATGCGACCTAAATGCGGTCCCTTTGCAGCCTAATTGCGGTCCTTATGCAATCCCTTTGCGGCCTAATTGTCGTCCCTTTGTGACCTAATTGGAGTCCCTATGCGGCCAATGATATATGTATAATTGCGGTCCCTTTGTGGCCTAATTGCGGTCCCTATGCATCCGAGATAGATTGAGCATCGTGAGAACCATGAGAACCGTGAGTGAGTGAGTGAGTGAGAGAGAGGAAGAGAACAGTGAGTGAGTGAGTGGGTGCGGTGAAATGCGGTCCTTAGCGGAGAGAGAGAGAGAGAGAGAGAGAGAGAGAGAGAGAGAGAGAGAGAGAGAGAGAGAGAGAGAGAGAATCGTCAGAATCGTTTGATCGCAACTGGCAAGAGTTGTTGAAGATCGCGAACTGCATGCTATCATAAGCGTGAGGAGAAGAGACTGCTATCAGAACCTTGAGTCGTGAGCTGACGATTTGGAAATTGAGTAACCGTGAGAACCGAGAGAGAGAGAGAGAGAGAGAGAGAGAGAGAGAGAGAGAGAGAGAGAGAGAGAGAGAGAGAGAGAGAGAGAGAGAGAGAGAGAGAGAGAGAGAGAGAGAGAGATTGAGTGAGCAAGAGAGAGAGAGAGAGAGAGAGCTCTGGAGCAGGGATAATCCAAAAGAGAGAGAGAGAGAGAGAGATTTAGATCCAGCAAGCAAGAGAGAGCGATCCAGCAATATGAGAGAAATGTGGTCCCTATGCGTTCGTAAACGACTGTAAGTGACTCTCTTCGTATGTGAATGGCATCATTGACTTTGCGGCCCTTTGCGGAGGGGAGGGCTGAACGGAGGGGGAACCATGAGAACCGTGAGGGTCGGAGGGATCGAAGGGAGGGGTCTGATGAACCGCAGGCAGAGAGAGAGAGAGAGATGTGCGGTCTCAGAAGGGAGGGGTCTCAGAATTGCAGAGAGAGAGAGAGAGAGAGAGAGAGAGAGAGAGAGAGAGAGAGAGAGAGAGAGAGAGAGAGAGAGAGAGAGAGAGAGAGAGAGAGAGAGAGAGAGAGAGAGAGCTATGTGAGATGGCCTAAATGCGAAACAACCGTGAGATGGCCCCTATGCAGTCCTTAGCGAAGGGGCCGTAAACCCCCCCCCCCAATCGCAGGCAGAGAGGGAGAGAGATTTGCGGTGAAATGAGGTCCTTTGCGGCGTGAGAGAGAGAGAGAGAGAGAGAGAGAGAGAGAGAGAGAGACTCGCAGGCACCCTAAACCTTGAGATGGCCCCTATGTGGTCCCTATGCGAGTGAAATGCGGTCCTTTGCGAAGGGGAGGGCTGAACGGAGGGGGAACCGTGAGAACCGTGAGGGTCGAAGGGGCCGTGAGGAGGGGTCCGATGAACCGCAGGCAGAGAGAGAGAGAGATGTGCAGTCTCAGAAGGGAGGGGTCTCAGGACCGCAGGTAGAGAGAGAGAGAGAGAGAGAGAGAGAGAGAGAGAGAGAGAGAGAGAGAGAGAGAGAGAGAGAGAGAGAGAGAGAGAGAGAGATGTGCGGTGAAATGCGGTCCTCTGCGGTGTGTGTGTGTGTGTGTGTGTGTGTGTGTGTGTGTGTGTGAGAGAGAGAGAGAGAGAGAGAGAGAGAGACCCACAGACACCCTAAACTGTGAGGTGGCCCCTATGCGGTCCCTATGCAGGTTAAATGCGGTCCTTTGCGAAGGGGAGGTCTGAACGGAGGGGGAACCGTGAGGGTCAAAGGGCCGAAGGGAGGGGTCCGATGAACCGCAGGCAGAGAGAGAGAGAGAGAGAGAGAGAGAGAGAGAGAGAGAGAGAGAGAGAGAGAGAGAGAGAGAGAGAGAGAGAGAGAGAGAGAGAGAGAGAGAGAGAGAGAGAGAGAGAGATGTACGGTCTCAGAAGGGAGGGGTCTCAGAACCGCACGTAGAGAGAGAGAGAGAGAGAGAGAGAGAGAGAGAGACACCCGCAGGCACAGAGCTTCGTGAGATGGCCCCTACGCGGTCCCTATGAGGGTGAAATGCGGGATGAAGGGAGGGGCCGCAAACACCCCCACAACCGCAGGCAATGAGAGAGAGAGAGATGTGCAGTGAAATGTGGTCCTTTGCGGTGTAAGAGAGAGAGACACACACACACACACCCGCAGGAAGAGAGAGAGAGAGAGAGAGAGAGAGAGAGGAGAGAGAGAGAGAGAGAGAGAGAGAGAGAGCTACGTGAGATGGCCCCAATGCGGTCCAACCGTGAGATGGCTCCTATGCGGTCCTTAGCGAAGGGGCCACAAACACCACCAAAACCGCAGGGAGAGAGAGAGAGAGAGAGAGAGAGAGAGAGAGAGAGAGAGAGAGAGAGAGAGAGAGAGAGAGAGAGAGAGAGAGAGAGAGAGAGAGAGAGAGAGAGAGAGAGAGAGAGAGAGAGAGAGAGAGAGAGAGAGAGAGAGAGAGAGAGAGAGAGAGATTTGCGATGAAATGCGATCCTCTGCGGTGTAAGAGAGAGAGAGACACCCGCAAGCAGAGAGAGAGAGAGAGAGAGAGAGAGAGAGAGACCAGCAGGTAGAGAGAGAGAGAGAGAGAGAGAGAGAGAGAGAGAGAGAGAGAGAGAGAGAGAGAGAGAGAGAGAGAGAGAGAGGGGGGGGGGGGGGGGGCTTCGTGAGATGGCCCTAAATGCCGGTCCTTAGAGGTCGTTTCGGAGGGG